>OY294052.1:27788834-28036375 GCA_958510825.1 Brachypterus glaber | reverse complement strand
GCTAAAAATAGCAGTTTTACCCCCATTCTTACCCCATTATCCCCAATCGTTTACCTCCAAAATCTAATCAGCTCTTCGAAATATGATGAGAAACAATATGCAAAAAACCGCTTGTCGATATCTTTTTTAGAAATGGAATTATCGAGTTTACACCCAGGCAGATAGACGGAAGCTAAACTTTTTTTCACAGATTTCTACTCAGAAAGGTATAAAACGTCGAGAAATATGAAAAAAATATGGTCATAGATTTTTACTTTTCGGCGAAGATTTCAATATATCGGCACTCTTAGTAGTACTAGTGGCGATGTTAAAGGTAAGATGTTTGTTAGTATGGAGGCAGTATAGACAAAACTAAACACGAGACACAAATCCTCATCCCTTTCACAATAATAACATACCGACAAGGGATGGACATTAAAAGACATGTAATTTGGTGTTTATACACTATTTGAAGGTTAAAATTATATTGATGCGACTATTATTTAAACATTATCAACGTTTAAGAAATTTTTAAATGGTATTTTTAGTTTTTTTTTCCTGCAGTAAAGATTATTTGATGCCTACAGTTTTGTCTATCTATTAGAGAATGGTTATTAGGCTCACAAGTACTAAATCATGTGAATTCTTTCAAAAAATTAGGTATTTTTCTTCATGCATTTTATGAAGACTAATTGGATTGTTATATGCAGCAAGTTGTTAAACTTTCCCCTTAATATGTTTAAACGTTTTGACTTAAACACTTAAAATTAAGCATTTCGTTCAATTGTTCATGTATCATAACACGTACAAAATTTTCAGTCTTCAATTCAAATCATTTAGAAGATATTAAGTATTAATTTTCTGTCATTTCACAATGTAGGTTAACGTGTTATTGCATAACATCATCCACTTAGTCTCTGAAGGTATTTTTTTTTCATAAATTTACCAACTTTCAGTTTTAATAAACAAAAATGGACCCCTCAGCCTTGGCTGCAGCTCTAATTTTAACCAAATTAAATCCAATTTTAAATTTATTTATTATATGTATAATATTCTCTTATGTTTGTATCAGCTAGAAATTGGCATTGCAGATAGCAAAATTTCATCAAAAATATATGTTTTTAAAGTAAACCTCGGATAGATTAGTACGAAGGCGTAGAAGGGACATAATAATTAATTTTTTAAATAAGATTTAATTCTGTAATACTAACTGAGAGTAAATATTTAATTCGTTGTTATTAACACCGAATTAAATGTTTTTTCTGCGACAATATTGCAGAATAAATTCATTTTCTCTGTCTTAGTAACACAGAAGTAAAGAAAGATTTAATTATGTGATACTAAGACAGGATTAAATATTTTCTATGTGTTACTATCACAGAAATAAATCATTTTCTCTTTATTCTGTAATACTAATACAGAATTAGATATTTTCTCTATCTTACTATCACGGAAATAAATCTTTTTCTCTGTGTTACTATCACAGAGAAAATGATTTATTTCTCTGTTAGTAACACAGAGAAAATATTTAATTCTGTATTAGTATTACAGAATAAATAGAAAATGATTTATTTTTGTGATAGTACACAGAGAAAATATTTAATTCTGTCTTTAATTCACAGAATTAAATCTTTCTTTAATTCTGTGTTACTAAGACAGAAAAAATTAATTTATTCTGCAATATTATAGCAGAAAAAACATTTAATTCGGTGTTAGTAACAACGAATTAAATATTTACTCTGAGTTAGTATTACAGAATTAAATCTCATTTAAAAAAGTAATTATTATGTCCCTTCTACGCCTTCGTAGATTAGTCAAGTACCAAGCTTAAGCATGTGCTTCTTTATTTTTTAAAAAGTCCAAACAAATATTGTATTAATTATTATTATAATAATTATTATATACGAGCAAAATAATACTTATTAATAAATCAAAATAGAAACAATGTAGGTCAGTCGTTAAAAAAAACTATAATAATTACATAATTAGCTTCTAACATAAATGTTAATATAAACAATTCTTGTGCGTTTGACATTCCTTGCACATGTTTTAGCAACAATAAATTATTGTTAAGTGAAAGATCAAAGAAAAAGTGCATGTAGATACTGAAAATTTATTATTATTTTTTTGCAAATTTATCGCATTATTGGAATACCTGTTTTTTTTTTAAATACTATTTTTATTCGATTGATTCTAAAAGGGACAGTTTTTGTTCAAAAAGTTTTTTTCGCCAGCAGGCTAAAACTTATTATTTTTAAGCTTTTTAAAAGAAGATACTTTACCTTTACTGTAATATTTATGAAGAAATATGACCTTTTGGACACTTTGGGTCTTGAACTAACAGTTCTTTTTGACCAGATACAGTTATTTTAATCATTTCATAGAAAATAAAAAAAAATTATTTTAATCATTTCATACAAAATAAAAAAAATTCCATTAACCTCAAAATATATGTCAACTGATTAATCTGTATTCACCCACTAAAATAAATTAAAAACACAAAATTTCAATTGTAAAATCACTTTCAATATTTATAATATTCATAGAACTGTTTCTCAAGTATTATTTTCACAACAGACACATTTTAACAGAAATTAATCACCAAGCTATAGTTTTTTTAATTTGAAAATGAAACCGCAAGCAAAAGAAACGATTCAATTGTTGTTGTAGCGATTTGATTGGACAGCAATTTGTCATGGATAACTATATAAGTAATAAGACAGTAAAAATAAATATTTTTTGTACTTTAAAATTAAGTATATTTTAATAATTTATTATAATTAGTAACAATCGAATAAAAAATATTGTATAATACACGGGCAAAAAGTTAAATTTCGATTTCGTAGGTTTATTACCCTCGGGCGGGCCCTATCGGCCGGCCCTCGGCTTCTAAAAACCCACTCGAAAAATTTAACTTTTCGCCCTTGTATTATAAATAACTATTATATAATAATAATAGGCATTCACATATTTTTTAAATTATTTGTAGATTAGATATTTGTTGCAAGTATAAAAAAACTAATTTAACTAATTAAAAAAAAAAATTAATAATTTGTTTCAAGTTCAATTATTGCTTGCTTCTAAGTAACATTTATATTATTTTAAGTTATGCAAGATAGTAAGGGACGCGGCCCGTTTTACACCACAGAGCGCATAAATAGCATAATTATGCATAAATCGTAGTGTATCAAAAATTTAACAGATATCGGTACTATTTTCCTGGAAATGGCCTATCCAAAGACTCGCATAACAAGCATAGTACATAGGAACACGATGCCAGGATTGGCTTGATGTGTCATGTATCTTGTAATGGTTGTTATGCGAGCCTCTGGATAGCCCTTAAGTTGTAATTGTAACCTTAAAATTTGAAGTTTTCCTTGTGTTCAATATAATTTACGTTTGTCCAATATGTAGAATATGCTAATTTAGTGTGAGTGTATGAAGAATAAACCAAAAAAGTACTTTTTTAAATACCTTACAAAATAACATTAAGTATAACCAATTTTTTATGTAACTTTCTCTTTTATTAGCTTTAACGACCCTCAATCATTGTCATAGACAACAAATGTCACAATATTTTATATGTAAGAAGGTACGAGTTTTTAACCAAAGATGTAGCTTAAAAATCGCGGGAATTTTAAACTACTATCTTGCATAATTGGACGGACTATAGTAAGATACGTATTTAACTTCAATCAAGCATAACATTTGATTTAAGTACATAACATACTTGCAGATATACAAACCTTTGAGCCACTTGATCTGAAAAAAAAAAAACGTATTTATTATTATTTCATGATCTCTCTAAGTGTACCTAAAAATTTAATCAAGCCATGAAAATATGTGATGCTAAAAAATCCAAAACATTTTTTTTTCGAAAAATAAACAAAAAAAAAATATTTTTTTTTTTTAAATTAATATATTTTTATATTATTTTTTTTTCGAAAAACAAATATTTAAAATGAAAATTGAAAAAGATAGTGTTTTAATTTTTTTAACCCCCAATAACTTTTTTGTTTTCGTTGGGATTATTTTTAAGGGATCTTCCCCTCATAGAACTTGATTTTTCCTAAAAAAATCAAGTCAATAGGATTATTCGTTCTTGAGTTATCGTGTCTACACTTCACGCGCATTGAATAGTATAATAAAGACAAACAAGACCGATTTTTAAATTCTTCTAATTGGTTGCAAGCCCTGAATTTTTTCGCCGAATTTCTACAACTGGTAAAAACACAGGTTTGGGGTTTACAGAGACTCTCTCAGCACACGTGCCTGCAGTAATTGACTAAATTCTTCACGTTACGGCCATTACGAACACCTCGCATGCCAAAAATAGTGCCATCACTGTAATTATCCGCAATTGTACTTTTTATAACTGTTCATTTTACGTGATAATTTAAGAAAACTGAATATATTTTTATCGAATACATACAGATAATAAGACAATTACCAGCTTTATTTTAAATAGATAAACTCAATAACCCCCGCGTGGCTTTTACTTACTTTTACTTTATTGAGTGGATAATTATTTATTTTACCCACTCAACTGTCACTTGTCAAATTATTTTCTTGTAATTGTCATTAAAATTTTTAATAAAAATATTAATTTCTAAGCTATTTATTGGATAAAACCTTGTATGGCACTCATGGGAAAACCGATATTGCCCTCTCGAAAATTAACCTGCTTGGCTGACGCCTCGCAGGTTAATTTTCTTATGGGAAATATCTTACTTTACCCACTAGTACCTTAAATAACTATTACTTGAACATATAAATCTTTTTTTATATATTATATCTACCTTATTATACTATTCACATCGCGTAGCGCTAGAATAGTATTATACGGTAGTTTAAAATTTCGCAAAATCCTCAAAAAACGTCCTGGACAAAAAATTCTTGAATATAAATGTGTTTCATGAAAAAATAAGAAAGTTCGAAAATGTCCGTCCACTGTCCACCCGTCCGTCCTTCCGTCTGTCCGTCTATCTTTCCGTCTGTCCGTCTATCTTTCCGTCCGTTCGTCCGTTCGTTCTTCTCCGTCTGATGTCACGATTTTTGTGTATACGATAACTCAAGAACGAATTACCCGATCGACTCTAAATTTTCAGGAATTAAAGTTCTATGAGAGAAAGATCCCTATTGGTTTTGAAAGTAATCTCTCCAAAAACAACAAAGTTGTAGGGAGTTAAGCTTTTTTAAAAAATGAATAAAAATTATCTTTTTCAAAAAACTTTAAAAATTAGATTTTTTTTTCGTTTTTTTTTTTGCAAAAAGAAAATTAAAAAAAAAAATTAAAATTTTCGTTTTTTTTTTTGATTTTTTTTTTCGAGTATTTGGGAAAATGCAATATACCATTTATTGTAAATAGTATATATAATAGGGAAGGGAATAGATTGAAATGGTCAAAATTATTTGTATTATTAATAGTCTAATATGTTATAAAATACCTCAAAAAAGGTCACAAAACGACTATAAGCTATTAAATAAATAAATAAAATAAATAACTATAACTAAAACGTTTTTTTTTGTCCAATTTTGTTAATACAATCGAATAAAAAATAGTGTATGATACACAAAAAAAAATTGTTTTAAGGGCAATTACCAACCTCGCTCTCCGATCTCGGATGGCAATCTTCTTAACCTCCCTAAAAAAGGGATTTTTCGCTATTAAATAAAAGCAAAAAAGTTCGTGTTCTATACGACTGTCGGAGTCTCCAAAATATACTGTCGCTTTTGCAAACAACATCTAATACGTATTCCATACAATCACCAATAATATCTCAACAATTTAACAATACTACCTGTAAAGGAGAAACATTAAATACCTAGTACCATAAACAAACCGTTTGTGTACAATATGGCTTTGGCAAAGCTACGGTAGCGCAAAACGTTTGATAAAAATCCCATTGAATGGCTATACGATGTGTATACAGTAGCTATTGGTCGTCAATAAACTACCAAGACGAGACCATATACTGTTAAAAATACACTGAATTTTTAGAGAAAAAAAAATTGTTATTGTCTCTCCTAAATAGAAAGCATTGTTATCGACCTAAAATTACATTTTTTTTTGTGAAATAATCTTAATACATCGGCACTTAGTGCTACTAAGAGTGCCAATGTATTGAAATCTTCGCCATAAAGTCAAAATCTTTGACCATGTTTTTTTCACATTTCTGGACGTTTTAGACCTTTCTGAGTCGAAATCAGTAAAAAAAAAGTTTTTCGTCCGTCTGTCTGTCTGTTTGTAAACTCGATAACTCCATTTCTAAATAAGATATCGACAAGCGGTTTTTTTTCATATTGTTTCTTATCGTATTTCAAAGAGCAAATTAGTTTTTGGGGGTAAACGATTGGGGGTAAGGGGATAAGAATGGGGTAAAACGCCTATTTTAACGTTTTTTGGTTATAATTAAGGCAATTATTATTGAATTTTATTAATTTAGCACTTATATAAAACATAATTTTAAATTGGTTAAAAAAATTCTAAAACTATTTTTTCCTAAAATGCATTATTTTCGAAATATTTGCGTTTAAAGCAGTAAAACGTTTTTTTAGCATATCTCACTTATTAATAACCCGATTTAAAAAAATTATGTTTTAAATGAAAGCTGTTTTCAAGTCTTATAAAAAATGATATATAGAGTTTTTTGCTAGAATATAACGTTTTGGAGATACTTTCAAACTTTAATAAATTATGCAGGTGTATTAATGGTTGCCTATTCTCGAGATAAAACAACTTTTTTCTTCATAACATGTAAGATTAGTTTCTAGTGCCGATGTTTTGACAAGGAGCTTGCAATTGTTCAGCTGGTTTTATTATAAAAATTTTAGTTTGTCAATCTGTGGATATCACAAATAATTTCTAACCTAAAACCTTCAAAATTTTACCAGAAATTGTATCGCCCTGCAGGGTCCTAATTATTTCCAGACAGAAAATTTTCATGAATACAGCGAATCTTTCCCGCATAATTCTCAACCTCTTGCGTAATTATATATGAAAATCCCTTTCTTCTCGCTAATATAAGACAGAGACCACTACTCGCAGGCATTTTTTAAATTTTTAAGTAACATTTACAAAATATTTAGTTAAATTTTAACAGTGTAAGCAGAAGAAGAAGAAAATACTATTGCTCTTCTTCTTCTTCTCTCACACAGCAGCCTGAGTCTGCACCGAACTCCAGCGGTCCTGCTTAAAACTTATCTACGAACAATCAGGGACGCTATGAAAACTTGCATGGGCAACTGGGATCGATACTACGTAATAAATTTAGATTGGAACGGTAGCATCTCGAGAACAATTGTTCTTTGCTTACTGTCGGTTTGGTATAAATGTTTTTCGATATTTTTTTGTTGGCAATTCTTATTCTTATATCGAAGATCCGTCGTTTTATTTTTTTTTAGGTTTGTGCTTTGTTTCGGTGGCTGCTCGACTTTTGTTTGACGATGTTGGTGGTTTTATGGGCGAGATGATGTTATTTTTGATTAAATTAGACCGACAAAATGACAGACGGAAATTTTTTATAAATATAGAAATTTATATAAATTTATGTACAGTTGGATCCGAAAAAAAAAACAATATTGAAAATTTAGTTGCGTAAATTCAATAATTACAATACAAACAAAGCCGTTGTCATGTTGACAATATTTGTCAAAATTACTTATAATAATTACAAAGTATCCAGTTTGAAAATTCATTCATGGTTCTGAACGTCTGAACTTCTTATAGTGAAGTGGTTTATTATAAAATAATTATTTTATAATTACAAAGTAATTAGAAATGCGTTAAGAAATGTTAAGAAAACTCAAACTATTAGTATATTGGAAGCAGGATGTACGGAAGTGATTGCGGCTAGTGATCTCTATAGAGACCTTTAATTGTGGCAAGGTTATTTAGTGTTTCGGAGAGTTGTGTTAAGATCATAGAAAAAAGAATAATGGTTAAGATTGAAGAAAAAATAGATGGGGGAGGAAAGTGCGTGCAGACTCGGAAAGAAAGAAGATATCAAATGAAATACAGGATGAAAATTTACCTAATTATTTGAGAGAATACCATTTACAAGAAGCGGTGCATGCTATAAACAATACAAATTTTCCTGGGTTAAAAACCATCGCCCGTCGCCGCATCGATAGTTCCAAGATTAAAAAAGCGAAAAAAAACCTCCGGAAAAACTTTTTTTTAAACGAAAATCATAATTTTCATAAATTATATGTTTGGTTAGTAGAGTTCAAATTTTTATTTTTTCATAAGCTTTACTTAATATTGTGTTTTAATTTTTGATTTGATTAAATATTCTAAATGTTTTTGTCAGTTTATTATTTATTATTATTATTTTTTTAATATTCGACATTATTTGCATGCATTTTCTGTGATAAACTTCGAAAAAACTGACAATTAATTGTCAAATTAACCTAACCTATTTCTTAAAATCTTATTTAAACTATAAAATAATTAGTAAAATTGACATTTTAGCATATTTAAATCTTGCGTTTTTTGTGGGTCCAACTGTATATTTTTTTGACATTTCTCCAAGAATCATGAAAAAAAAACAAGTCTTAGCAAAAAAAATTGCTGCCAACAAAATAATACTTTCCCCTGTAGGTCTAGGATCATTAAAACAAAAACAAAAAAACCTTTTTTTTTTGGAAAACGAAAAAAAATTAAAAAAAAATATTCAGTTTCTTTTTTTGAAAAACGAAAAAAAAAAGTTTTTGAAAAAAATTGTTCTTAGACCATTTTACCCCCTTTTTTACTAATTCAAGACTTTTCTAGGAAAATGTAACAAATTTTAGGTCGGTGACGATTTTTCTTTGAGCAGAATATCTATCTCAGAGTTGATGCTCATTTGATTCGTGTTTTATAGTTGTCAATAAAAATTTAATCTACAAATATTTTGTTAAAACGAAGCAATATAACTCAGTGCTCAATAAAATTATTATAGTAAACGATGTGATAGAAACATAGACAAAATAAACAAATAGATTGATTTTTGACCGTCTGCGCATACTTCTGCGTCCCGACTAAATGCGTCCTCCATTTTGATTCCAATTGTCCAACATAAAGTAAAAAAATATATATTTTATGTTGGTTTGGTTGGTCCAAACACTGTGTTGCGTTAGATAGAAATATTTTCTTTGTTAGAGATGTGTCTTTTCATTTCACTTCAGTAGTCAGTAAAAGTTTCTTTTTGTCGTTGTTTTGTTGCAACAGTTTGTTATATATGTAATAACTAAATCAATATGTTATACTACACAGATATTTATTTATTTTTACCAGTAATTTAAATATAAAAATATAATTCTTCTCACACACCTCTAACATATTCGTGCAACAGGTTAACATAACCTAATTTATGTATGTTTTGAGTTTGTTTTCGAGGTTTTTCTGTTATTTTTTCTACGCGTTTGGTGTTTTGTGCTAGAAGGGTGAACATTTTATTTTATTATAGACTAAATAATAGCGTTTTTGAACCTTTAAAGTCTTTCTGTGTTTTTTGTATATTTTATAGTGCTTTTTCAAAGAACTAGTAAAGTCTTTGCAATGACGTGTTTTATAAAAAGTTGTAGAAACATAAAACGACTGCTACCAGCAGACAGCAGTATTATATTTTTTAGGTAAGTTTGATTTTTTTTAATATAACATAAGAAAACATTAAAAAGTAAGGTTATGTCGTTTATTTATTTACATTTTACCCACTAATTTAAATTTCCCGGCTGATTTCTGACGTAACTTCGGATCAAAATGGAGGACTCGTATATAACCTTGAGATGACAGCTCATCTATGTTCTTTGTCTATGGATAGA
The DNA here is from genome assembly GCA_958510825.1 of Brachypterus glaber. Taxonomy (NCBI): domain Eukaryota; kingdom Metazoa; phylum Arthropoda; class Insecta; order Coleoptera; family Kateretidae; genus Brachypterus; species Brachypterus glaber. The sequence goes on along the minus strand of OY294052.1, from coordinate 28,026,592 downwards.
AATAACTGGTTCATAATTTTATTTAAATAATATAATTTTAGGTATCACCAGCTCAGGTAATGTAAAATTTTATTTTAATAGTATACACAATAGTATGCACTTTATGAAAAAATCTTACTTTTATTACAATTTTAAAGAAAGTTTCAAATGTTTTAATAGTTATTTATATACCAAGGGACTTAACAGGCTGTTTTAGTCCCGCTGCATTAGTGTTTCTTGAGCGAGCGTAGCGAGCGAGGGAAACAGAAATGCAAGGGACTAAAACAGACAAGTTTAGTTCTGAGGTATATACACTATTTTTTGCAGGACCAAACATAATTTAGGTAGGTAGATAAAATTAAAATTAAAAACCACACGTCTAAAATCGGTTGTTTTATTTTCGTAATTTAATCAAGATGCCTGTAAATTGCGAAAAGTCAGTTTCATGGCTATCGCTATTTAAATTGTTTTTTAATATGGTTGACAGAAACGTCAAAACAATGGATGAAGATGATAAATTTTAAGTTATGTATAAATTGTTATAACAATGTTATTTTTAAAGTTTTTCTTTGTTAAAATCAAATAAATTGGTTTGAATCGCTAATTTATTACAAAACACCACCAAACCTAATTTTTGAAACAGCAAAGCACATAGTAAGTATATTTTAATATTATCAAGGTTGCCGGGATTTTTATTCCCTAGGGGAAAAACGGCAAGTTTAGTCCCGAAAATGAAAGCGTAAAATTAGGTTTTAGTCTTGGTCGTGCAAAAAAAATATTTTTTTACAATTATTTGAAAGACAATGACGATTTAACCTAAATCTAATTTTTTAAACTGATAGATTCTGCGCGGAGTTTAGCGTTTTGCTGTGTGGTAAATTTTATATTAAATTAAAAATAAAATTATGTGCAAAATTTTATTAATAAAATTAAATATTTAGTTAAAATTTACATAAATTTGTATGTATTTATACATAAGAGTTTCTATCTAAATTAACTGAAAAGACATTAAATAAAATTTAAAATAAGTATTTAACGTAATTCAATAAAAACTTTCTGACATTGGTTAATATGAGCATAAACGACAAACATCATAACCTAACAAAGTAAATATCCTCATGAATTGCTAATCCATTTATAAAATATTCTGAAATTTATATTAAATTATTCAAAAAAATAATCTATATCGCTACTTACAATCTGGATCATTGAATTTTAATATTTATTTTTCCCACTAGATCGACACTCAATATATTATATTGGCACCACTGACTGCTTTTGGGTCATTCCGCGTCAACTGCAACCACAGCATAAAAAATTAAATATTATTATTATATATTTATTTAGATATTGGGTAAGAGAACGTTCAAGTATTTCGTAATGCAGATTTTGATCATTTTGGACAAATGTAACGCTATGCGATGCCGTGATTGGCTTGATGTGCCGCCATGTATCTTGTAAGCCAATCACGGCATCGCATTCTTATGTTTTATGTTCTTATGCAAGCTTCTGGATATGCCTTTAGCTGTATTATTTTTATTACCTAATTGATTATTAAATTTATAAGTAAACTAAAAGATACAAAAAAGTGCCTGTAAGGATTATAGCCTTAAATACAAACAAATGAACGAAAAATTTTCCCTAAATTAAGGTGTACGAATGTAACATACGTAACGACGGAATGACCCTTTTGTATTCCTATGGGTTTTATTACCATAATTCTGATGGTTCTTTCCGGAAAGGTTTTTATTTAAATTAATCTAGTCTACATTGTCTTTATCTATTTATTTAAATCCTATTCATTCATTTACTACAATGGTCAATTTTAAATAAATATTTTACAGTTCTAAGAATTGTGAATTTGATTTTTACTGTTAATTTATTTTAATAAGTATTGTTTATTTAGAGAGATTGTCAATTTTTAACATTTTTAAATGTGTGGGAAGTTTTGAGTATACAATTCTAGTTTTACCTAACCTAGCTTTTGGTGTAGATGCTCTGTATTGTTTTAGGTTAGGTTATTGGGGATATCGGAAGGTAGTAAATTAAAAAAAATATTTTCTTTAAGTTGTGACTGACGTTTCGACAGGAATGTTTCGGCATTTTCGAATAAATTTTAAGTTTCTCATTTGTCAAGGTATACATATCTAAAAACATTGTAACAAAAAGTTTGACCTTATACATAATAAGTTAAATAAATAAATACAATTTTATACATAAAATTACACATATAAATAAACATTTACAGGTTAACATATATTCATCTTTTTCCTATCCTTCTACCATTATTATTTTAAAACTATTAAAGTGAGCTTTTGATAAACATTTTTATTGAATCGTTATATAATTTAGGTGAATTATTCAGTACAGACAGTGGTTTCGGCTACCAGGCGGCAAATCGCAGGCCCATCGATAAGAACACCGAGAGCCGAGAGATAATTCCTCCAAAGAGACGGAGATAAGGCGGCAGCTTCGGAGGAGTGGACGAGATGATGACCCGGGGCGCGATCCGTCTGCCAGCATGTGTAATAAGCACGTTGGCCCAGACAACTAGAGGAAGACGAACGCAGGCTGGACAGGACTGAAGGACTGAAAGAAAGACTTAGTGACGATTAGTATGGAAATAAAATTTTAAAATTTGTGTAAGTAATTTTCTAGGGAAAATAGTATATATTACTCAAGAAAAAAGTGTTTTTCTTACTCGGCTAAATATTTCCAATACCATTCGACAGTACGGTTGATTTATATGATTTTCAGGGAAAATTATGCTAATTTCGCCTAGGCTACGCCTCGGCCAAGTAGCATCTCTCGAGTTGGAAATGTTTCATTTTCTTATTAGGTTAGAAATGTACTATTTTAAGCCTATCACATAATTACATTTTGGTGAGAATTCCAAAATTTGACAGAACATGTTCTGTGATGTTTAATCACATATGTGTCCTTAAGTGGTTATCTATGGGTTTATATGTGTTCTTCGAGATTTTTCCCCCTAAACGAGCACACAAAAAGTCTTAATGATCCCAAACTGCTGTTAATTGTCATAGTTTCAAACAATTCTGTTCAAAAAGTCCAAACATTCTCATTTGGGAGTAAGAATTTCGTGTTGGAAGAAGTTATGGCTGCATTTTTGGTTTATAAATAAAATCCATATTCCAAATCTAAATTCTGAACTCCAAATTCCAAAACGTCCTTAAAAAAAATCGAGAAAATAACTAATGTGCCTACAATTTTTTGATTTGTGTATTTTCTTTTAATACCTCAGGAACTAATGCAGATAATGAAGAGATAAGACAGTTATATACCTTTTTTTTGTGTTATTACATAAGGTCTTTTTCTCTCTTTTAGCTTGATAAAGTCTTAATCACGGAAAGAAATTAGTGGGCTCTGCGCTATACATTATAAGATATTTGGTAACAGTGGCAAATTATAGTGATTTAAGCTATACATTATAAGGGACACAATAACTAATAATGTTAAAAATAAATTGGAAACGATTATATATATTACAGACACGATTATATTTATTACAGGCACTATTATAAATTTACAGAAATTTTATTATATTATAAAAATTATTAGCACGGACAATAATTAAATCTATTTAAGCTATAAATGCCATACTATTTGTTATATTTTATTATTCACTAAACAATTAAAGTATTTCATATAAATTTTTACACTGACTGCCATAATTGTAAGAGAAAGCCTTGTATTTATATAATAAGCGATTATAATTTGCTTGGTATGTGTGTTATAGCGCTCCTAGCTATAATTTTTTTTTTCCGTGATTAAAGACAAAATGTCGCTAGTACATAAAACTTAGTGTTAATTAGATAAGACAGTTCTGACTATAAATTTAATTTATTTTGCGAAATTTTTGTTTCACCCTATAGTATCTATATATGAAGAGGACTGAAAAGAATGAGACCCGGGTGTCTACCTCGAGGCGCTCCTTCGACGACTTGTGCAATGTGATTTTTTCGATTCGAAGAATATCGAAGCCCGATCTATCGGAAATATTTCAGCCTGTTTCTTCCAACCATATAACAAAAAGGTTAATATAATGAATTTAATAGACAGGTGACCAAAAATGTTTTAAAAATAATTTTTTTTTAAACTTAATTACAATGTCGAGTCACAAAAAAACATTGTTTTTAACCTTGTTCCCAGTTTAAATCCATACAGTGTTTCATATATGCAGTCGAAGAAAAAGTATAGTCTACAACTCGTATGGAATAGTCATCCCACTCTCGCGGGACCGTCATACTCGCCTGCTGGCTGGTATGGCAAACTTTCCGCTCGCGCGGAATATTGTCTATTCCATACTAGTTATAGAATATACTATTCTCTAAAAATGTATTACTAACTTTCTAAATGATACACATTAAATTATTACATTTAGCTTAACCTATTTTCATAACTATACTCAATAATGTTGGGACTAAGAGGTAAAAAGAGTCTTTAAAACGTTAATTTGACATCAGTCAATTTTAAAAATTCCTCAAAATTTTCATTTAATTAAAATACATTTTATAAATAATGAATTAATTTTAATTTCTTTAAAAATCTTAACATGACATATGTCACAGGCAAAGACCGTTAGTATTGAATACTAAGAAAAAGTTTATCTGCAAAATAGACTACAGACACTTATAATAACATGCCTCGGATAATCTTCCGACATTCCATTACAAAGTATCTTCGTGTATCGCTGCTCGTGTTACGCGGGCCTAAGAAGTCGTTACAGGAACGGCTATTTATTTACATATCCTCCGATATCATTAGTTCATGTCGGAATTACCATGGCCTGCTGTCATGGGGACGATCTTATATTTACTGTTGCAGGAATAAACCAAATAATAAATTGGTTCATGTTGATGTATTTAAAGTTATTTCTGCAAAAACAGCCATACAAGAAAAATTGCGTTGCAGGGGAAGGGGAGAATGACGAGTCTTGACATTTACGACTCTACCCACGGAATTCCCCAGAAGAACACAACTTAAAATAAAAATTTGATATTAATTAAAACACATACAACACTTATCTGTATATAAAAACGAAAAAACTCATGTAAAAAGTCTACCAAAAGGTTTAAAACTAATTAACTTACAGCCAATTTTAGAGAACGATTAAATTAGATCCACGCACGTTGATATCAAAAAAAGATAACTACAATCCAACGTATGTTGCAATTTCAACTAAAAGGCGGACGGTTGCTCATAGTTGTATTACATTACATATTTAAGATATTTAAACACACGAAATTACCCGCTGCGTAGTATTCCTCCTCTTTACCCTAAGGTGGTTATTTTAGGGGTTATAAAACAAAAAGGTTTAAAATAAAAATTCATCCGCATGAAAATATATCACAAAAACAGAAATTTCACTTAAAGTTACAGTAACAGTTACAAAAGGGCAATTCCAAGGTAACTTGTTACAGCTGCAGAAAAAGATACACTTTCTTTTAGATATTTTATTATAATATTATTAAAGATTGTTTGTTATTTATTATTTTTAAAGACTGTTTGTGAAAAAATGATAATATAATAAAATATTTAAAAGAAAGAGTAATTTTTTATGCAGCTGTAACGACAGTTATCATGGAATTATCCAAAAGGAAATTTTTATGTTGCATAGCGCATGGGAGTGGCCCACAAGCACACATAAAAAAAATTGTGTTATAAATTATAACAAAACCACATGAAACTTGGACTTTCTAATTTTGGTTAAAAATGTAAGTTTTTACAATTTCTTTGTAATGGTTTTAATTTTTTTAACAGTGTATTTAATCATTTACAATACTTCTTGATCGCATATCTATAAAGTCTAAGGCAATTCTTCATTTAATGTTTTGCCGTACAACCAAGAATGAATGTAAAAATGGCCTAAGCGACAAAGTATCTCGAGTAGGGAGCAACTGCCATTTAGTTGATGGCAATGGACAAATCAGAGTTGTCGTTGTTCATTTTTTTACGTTTCATAGCTCGCTGTCTACCTTTTATTTCATCAAATTCGTAAAAGGAAATTTCTTTCTTCAGTTTCTATTTCTTCGTTGTGATCCAACTATAAATAAGAATCCTGTTATTGGATTTTTTTTTGTCGATCACGAGTCAATGCACAATGAGCCAGATTAATGAAATGTTTCTTTTAAAATTTACGGTAAAAAATAACTTTTTGATTTTTTTACATTTTACAAGATTCTTTTTCATCGACTTTACAAATTATCTTTAAATTAAATATGTTTGGCTAAAAATGATTATTTAAAAAAAAAGTGCAGTACAGTTGGTACCAACAAAACTGGAAAAGTGGGGTTATAAAAAAAATTACTATCTTTTATTTGACAAATATTTGTTTAGTTGTTAATAAATTTAGTGTCAATATTGTTATTGCCACATCAATGTCAAAGTCATAAAATGATGGTGTATTTTTTTAAAATTGGGAGAGATAAAGCAGAAAAACAAGAATACTCGAAGAATACTGGTTTAAAACCCATAATTATAATTTTTAAATTAAGGAAGTATGAGGAATACCTAGTTGTAGGAGACCAATATACTAGTAGTGTTTTTTAAAAATAAAGGTATTTAGAACAAGTTTATTAGATACAAAATATATTGATAAGGGGATTTAATAATAGACATTTTAGAATAGGGATATTTTAGAGCAGAAATACAGTAATTAACAATAGAGATACGCTTCAAAATCCAAATAATATTTACTAAACACAAGTGCATAGAATAACATATGATTTTTGACATGGTTAAACTAACCTTATTTTTCAAACAGGCATAACCCCATTTAAATAATCCACATTTACACAACTAAATTTTATAGAAAACATGAAATTTTACTTAACCCCATTTTTCCAGTTTTGTTGGTACCAACTGTATTCTAGTTCTTTAAAAAGCTTTTTGCTCTTTTCCAATTATTTTCAATACGTTCTTTTTTGCAAATCAATCCGATCATTAATAATAATAATGATAACTATTATAACATTAATAATAATAATGATAATTATCATTATAATAATAGAAATTTTTAATTTTAAACAAAATTAAAAAATTATTAATTTAATATTCCATCAATCTATTTTCTAATCAACTTGCTACCATTCAAAGTCTCCAGACTAGGAGAGGTATGAGTAGTTGTCTACATCTAGCAATAGATGGCGCACAAGTCTACATCAATCTAATGACTTAGGAAAAGAACAGATTTATTTTACAATAAAATTAATAGAAATATACATATTAATTAAAAAAAAATAATTAACAATCAAGTAACAAATAAAAGTAACAAATAAGTAAAAAAAAAAGAAATAAATAAACTCAAGTACATGATTTTTAACTTTCTTGTTCCTACAATAATATGTAAGCATTCCCTGATACGATGGATGTTGGTGAAATTGAAGATACCCTAGAGTCGTTGTATTCGTGCCACGTATGATTATAGGGATGTTTACAATAGGCGGTGTAGTGTCCGCTATACGTGGTACCACTGTGATTTGAAATGGCGTATAAGTTGTATTTGGAGGGTGCAACGGACTCTGCTGCATAATTGCTCATATCTAATTCTTCTAGGGAGAAGTCTACGGTGACTTTGAGCTTACTTTGAAACTGTGTCATCGGGGAGAAGCGTTTAAGGTGAATTACTAATATTTTTGGGAATTTTTGAATTCTAAAGAATAAAGAATAAAGTCTTAAAAAGTTTTCTTAATCAGCGTGCATAATTAACTCTTAGTACTGAAGAGGGCCAGCAGCCCGAAACTGTCAGTCTACCAATATCACTCTGTACGATGATTGATGGAATAATAAATATCATTATAATGTTTCATTATTCTATTTCAAAACTCTCTAATTTTTCCTTTTGTCTTCCATAGTATTGGAAAATGAAAAAATTAGAGTTACAATGGAATAAAAAGCTACATAAAAGCTCTTGACTTGGGATCAATACAATACTGATGATAAAGAAGTACAAACAATTTCTACTTTTCTGCTTATTTCCATTTTTTGGCCTTTTATTTTTTATTTTGGTCCACTATGTGATAGTCGGTCGATGACGGACAGCTAGTTATATGCAGAAAAACAAGTAAACCTAGAATTTGAGAAGACGGCGCCACTCGTTAACGTCAACTCAGACCATGCCATTCACACGACTTTTTCTACTGAATTTTTGGTGATAATTACATTACCTCTTTTTAAAAAAGTCCTTGCGACCAAAAGCCTTTTAGGATTGCTTATCAAAGTTACTGTTATGGTTAGGATTGGTAATATATTAGTTCAAATTATTTACCAATATGTACTTCCTAATGTGTTGGATACACTGATAGCACAAAAAGAAAAAAAGGTCCAGAATTTTTTAGGAGACCATTGTATTTCCATGTATTTTGAGGTGCTGAACCCGAATTTGAGGTCAAAATAGCACCTCTTTCGATTAGTTTTGGAGATAACCTCAAACTAATCGGATGAGGTGCTATTTTGACCTCAAATTCGGATTCAGCGCTTCAAAATACATAGGAATACAATAGTTTCCAAAAAAAATCTTGACCTTTTTTTTTGTGGCACACACGTAGTCACACAAAAAAAAAGGTCAAGACCAGTATTTTTATGTGCTGAATGCAAATTTGAGGTCAAAATTGCACCTCATCCCATTAGTTTTGGAAATAACCTCAAAAAACGTTATTTTCGAGTAAATTTAGGGAAATTTTTCGATGTTATCTCCAAAACTAATGGGATAAGGTGCTATTTTGACCTCAAATTTGGATTCAGCGCCTCAAATTACATAGGAATACTACAGTGGTTTCCGAAAAAATTCCGGAATTTTTTTTCTTTTTGTGTGACTGTGTAGTTATTGTAGTAAACATAACCTATAAGAAGTGCATTTTGTTTGTTCTGTCAAGGCAGATAGTGGATAGATTTTTGTCAAAATACAAGAATTTTGTTTTAATTCTTAAATAGAAATGATAAAAGTCCAAACGCTAGAAACGCTCTGAAAGCAACGTTAAATACTTTTTCTATTTTGCGACTCTTATAAGCTCATAATCACACGCATTTTGCGTGTTCTTATAGGCCCATAAGAGGTCTGTACTTTTTGTTCTTTTGGGTTAGCAACAGACCTGGCCTATCGCTTGACGTTTTCCGTGCAAATGTCAATGTCGCTTTAAAGTTAAATTTTCTACAAAATTTTGTGTTTAGGTAATTTTTACCATGTTAAAATTGTGGCTTGGTTAATTGCAGTAAAAAAGGGAAAAGATGACTATAAAATATATCAAAATATCATTTGTTCTTAGAATTTTAAACAAGGTGTAAACTGTAATGTCAACCCAAAACAAAAATCCCTAAATCAGTCATCAATTTAAATGTAAGTTTTTTTAAATTTTAGAGCAAAATAGAAAAAATTGTATAAAGCACTCGTTTCCGAAATCAAACGGTAAATACCAAACGTATGACCAAAGCTCTGGTAACTAAAACGAAAGGCTTTAGTAATTCATCTACTTTTAGCAATGTATAAATTAACCATATGGAAATATTGTCAAATTTCCTCATGACATAACAAAGCTTATGAAATAGTTCCACATAGCGTAATGCTCTATTATTTATTTTTAGACGGCAACACTGCACTGCCGTGTTGTAATTATGATTTTAAATGACAAATTTTGACAATATTGCGCCAAGCTATCAATGGACATAAAAAACTCACAAACCACCTCAAAGTATTTAGAAGAAATTGAAAAAGAGTTACCCCAACATGGAAGCTCCAATGCAGAAATAGAAAATATTTTATCACTCTATCCATTGTACTTTTATGGATCTTTACGAAGTTATCAATCAATTAACCCTCCTCCACCAAGTCCTGGTCCAGCGTTTTCATTTGAAACTAAGTATTGCATACTTCCAGAATATTCCAGAACTCTGGAAGATTTGGAAATCCCTATAATTCGAGAAACTGGTGTCAAACTAACCGTAGAAAAGTTAGCAGATTATTTCAAATGCAGTGATTATAAAATCAATTTGGTACAATTTTGGTTTTTGGATATTGTTGCGGATTGTCTCTGGAGATTACAGGATGAGTTTCAATTCCCGAAGGATTACCAGAAAACTATTTTATCCTGGGTTTTATACATTTTTGACTTGATAAGAGATACTACATTAAACTTATCTCGAGGAAGATTGTTTGAAATTTTTAAAGAAGTAATGGAAGCAGCAGAAAAATATGTAGAAACTGGGAGTGCATTGTTAACTCCAGAAGAAATGTTTAGTTTACACATTGATATAGATAATAAAGGTAATATAAATGATGATATAAATAATAAAAATGATATTATTATAACAGAGAGTACATACAACAAAAGCAAACCTAAACTTGTTGATATTAATGAAAAAAATGATAGTAATATAAAAGATAGTATGTACAACAAGAGTAAAGTCAGGCTTGATGATAAAAGTAATATTAATATAAACAACAAAAGCAAAGTGAAACTTGATGATAATAATCAACCCATGAACCAAAGTAAAAGCAATATCAATGTTAAATATAGTAAAATCGAAAACGATAAAAATGAAAGCAATAAAGAAAAAGAAGATAGTTCTTCTAGTTCTTGTAGTCTAGACTCCTCAGTATTCGTTGTTGAGTCGCGATCTGATATTTTGAGTTACGTAGCAGTGAAGTTAGAAGAAAACACTGAATATCTTCAGCTTCCTGAAAGAAATTGTGCCTATGATGATGAATGTTGGTCTTCATCAATTGAAACTCCTTCAGAACACTCTATACATCTGGAAGAAGAAGAAGAAGAAACAGAAACTACTGAAACTTTGTCCAGAAATCTGGCGTGTATACAGAATTCTCATGAGGAAATGAAGAAAATTAACATTAAAGGATATAATTGGAAGTACATAATACCAGAAAAAATGGAAGATATGTGCTTTAGTGAGACATTTATAGAACCAGAAAAAATATCTGAACATGTAGTAGCAGAAAAAAGAGTAAAAAGTAATGAATCTAAAATAATGGTAGGAGGGAAAATGACGACTTCAAAAGAGAAAAATATTGGGCAACAACGAAAGAGTTTGGGAGTTCAAGAAGTTACTGATGAAGATGTATTTCAGGATAATGGTAAAAACAATTGTATTTTACAAAAAAATATTTATTTTTACTAAGGAGAGTGGGCTAAATATTGCCAAATTAAGACATTTTTTACTGAATTTGTAATCACCTGTCACTTTACTGCAATAACAAAAAACATATGTTTTTCTTCAAGCGTACTTCGTTGGAGGGCTTTTTCTTCTAATAATAACATTTTGTACTAATCAATGTTTACAGGAATGACTGATGAAGAAGTTATGGAAGCACTTTTTCAATACAACATATGGCAGAAACGCTTGGAAGATATGGATGATCCAGAAAAAGGATGGGTCCCTGATGACACAACAGAACAAAACTCTATTTTCTTTACAGAATCAAAATATTCAAAACCAGAAGATGATGTTTTAAATGAATGGGAAAATTATTTAAAAGACTATGAAAAATCGATTAAACAAAAAGAAAAAAATATATTTATTAATTCTTGTGCACTTATGGCGATTAAACAATTTATTTTTGATTATTTTTATGAAACATTTCAATATAGTTTATTGCAATACGTGTTTAAATGTGAACATTATTACATAACTCAAACTTTAAACGATAAATGGTGTATACCAAAAGTTATCAAAGGCGACATAAAACGTCCACAATATAAAAAGCCTAAGGTTGATAAACCTAAGAAAGACAAATCCAAGAAATCCTCGAAATCAAAAAAAGGAAAATCAAAATCATCTAAATCGAAATCTAAAAAGTCGAAATCTACAAAATCAAAGAAATCAAGCAAAGGAAGTAAGAAAGGAAAAGTAAAGAAGTTGACAAAAGAAGAAAAAGAAGAATTAGCAAGAATTAAAAGGGAACAAGAACTTTTAGAAGAAGAAATGTTCCGAGCTGCCGAAAACAGATTCTATATGTTTCCCCTTGATGAAGCTACGAATGATGATTTTTATAAAGATATTTTTGAAAACTGGACCAGACCGGAAGTTAAAGAAAAAGGGAAGAAAGGAAAGAAAGAGAAAGGGAAAAAGAAGAAGAAATAGAAAACAAATTATTTTATATAGTTATTTATTTTAAACTAAGTGTAGTATTTAGATATAAACTAAAGACAAGAAAAAACAGGAAAAAGAAAATAAAAGAAATAATATATTTTTTTAAACAAATCTTTTAGGAATGTTAATGGCTTTATACACCATACAGCCTGTTCCAGAATTCGAGTACAGAAATTTGAAGGTATATTAAAAACCCTCTGGAAAATATGAAAAAAACGTCAAAAAAATCCATCTCCGTTCAATTCAAAAATAAGAAAGCTTTAAGTTGACCAATACTGTTGCTGATGTTAAATTACCTTTAAAAGTTGAATTTGTAGCTATGGAAGCAAACTTAATTATTGCAGGTACATATTCTGTAGGTTGACATGGTGATTAATGTGACATAAATATTTATTAATGTCCAAAAACCATGGTCGGATGGAGTGACCCTATAAAAATAGAATACTTGATAGCCTATGTCGGTTTTATCAAAATATAATAACCTAAAAAGATTGTTGAAGTTGAAAGTCTCAAACAATGCACGCGTCAACAATTAAGATGCAACCATAGTTACTAATAAGTAGGGAAAAACTAATTTGTAGGTAATTTAACATCAGCAACAGGATTGCTCAGATTAAATAGCTTCCTTTGTAATTAGTATTGAAGATGGATTTTTTTTTTGAAATTTTGTTCATATTTTCCTGAGGGTTTTTAATATACCCTCAAATTTCTGTACGCGAGTTCTGGAACAGGGTGTATAATTTTATGTTATCTAGTTACATCTTTAAAATCTTACAAGGCAACGATATATCGATATATCGATTTGTAGATAGTTAAGACCACTAACTCATTTGAGTTAATAAATTCTACGTATTAGATAAGAAAAATTGATAAGTTTACTCTTTTAAGGCTTACAGCCCCAGGCTTTATACCATATAAATATAAAAAAATTATACTTACCCTTTTAGATCCTAGTTATTTATTTGTGGTAGAAAATAATATTAATAGTATTTACATAAAAAAAATTGTAGATGTAAGCCAAAATGGCAACAGAGCTATGATATACGTTTTACTTAGTATTAAGTCAAGATTTGAACTGAATTTGTTCACATTAGGGATGGAAAACTCGCACCCGGTTTTTCGATCAGAACCTGTTATAAAGAAAAAAAACTGTTTTTTTTTGTGACCGGTTACGAGTATTTAGAAAAACCGGTTAACCGGTTATTGTTTTATTTTAACCGGTTTTCTAATGAAAAACTTATATTTTCAAAAAAATATAGATTTAACATACCTATATTATCTTTCCTTTAGGAAGTTTGAACTCCAAACCACTGCCACTGTTTTTGGAATCTGATAGAATTCTATGATTTAGCAATTAAAACTACACAAAAGTCAACTTCTCTTTATGCATTAAAAATTGTCACCAAGTTCCTAATTTTTATCTTTTTACTAATTTTACTACTTTTTAGTTATTTAATAATTTTACTAATTTTTATCTTTTAGTTATTTAAAAAAAAAAACATTTAAAAAACTATATATACTAAAAAACAAAGCCTTTATTTTATAATTTTCTCTTTTATTATTTATTTAGAAGTATACTGCAGTCATAGACCTATAATAAAATATTACGTACAGTTGATTTCAACAAAACTGGAAAAGTGGGGTTAAGTAAAATTTCATGTTTTCCATAAAATTTAGTCGTGTGAATGTGGATTATTTAAATGGGGTTATGCCTGTTTGAAAAATAAGGTTAGTTTAACCATGTCAAAAATCATATGTTATTCCGTGTTATTCTATGCATTTGTGTTTAGTAAATACTATTTGGATTTTGAAGCGTATCTCTATTGTTAATTACTGTATTTCTGCTCTAAAATATCCCTATTCTAAAATGTCTATTATTAAATCCCCTTATCAATATATTTTGTATCTAATAAACTTGTTTTAAATACCTTTATTTTTAAAAAACACTACTAGTATATTGGTCTCCTACAACTAGGTATTCCTCATAGTTCCTTAATTTAAAAATTATAATTATGGGTTTTAAACCAGTATTCTTCGAGTATTCTTGTTTTTCTGCTTTATCTCTCCTAATTTTAAAAAAATACACCAACATTTTTTGACTTTGAAATGATGTGGCAATAACAATATTGACACTAAATTTATTAAGTAAAGAAATATTTGTCAAATGAAGGATAGTTCACAATGTATTTTTTTTTTATAAACTTTTCCAGTTTTGTTGAAATGAACTGTAACCTTTTTGTCTTAAAATTGAGTAACACCCTGAAGTTTGACCACATATTCAACAACACCTTGTATATAAATATATTTCATCGCCAAAATAACTTTTTAGATTTTCCCTATATAGACAATTAATTGCACACAATTGTGTGCGATAAATTAGATTTTCCTTATTGTTTGGAATAAATTTTTTAAATATGTATACATATTTTTTATTTATAAATGTTACCTTATTAAAATAATATATAATCAAAAATATGCTAAATTTACAAAAAAAAAACGGTTAAAACCGGTTAAAAGCCGGTTATTGCTTCCGAGTTTTAACCGAAAACCGGTCTGATGTAATTTTCGCAACCGGTTAACCGAAAACCGGTTATTTGCTTTGGTTTTCCATCACTAGTTCACATTACAACAATAGTGCTTTTTATAATATATGAAATCGAATGCTTTTGTTTTTCCATTTTGGCAGTACTTTTTTCTATTGTCAAGTAAATGTAAATGTAATAATTTTTAATTCCAAAATGATCAAAACTTGCGTTACGTAATACTTGAAGGTTCCTTAACCTGAGCTTAGAGTGGTTATAAAAAATATTAAAATTTTGGATATTGTAATACTATTTTAGGGTCAATACTAATAGCTATTTTTATAGAAGTATTAGAAATGGACTTTTTGATAACTATTTACTCGAAGCTTTTATGCTTGAAAGCATTTTTATTTTTACTTTGGAAAGCATTTTTGACAGTAACTAAAAAGGTTTTTATCAACAAATTTTTGTTTTAGTTTGAATTTCACCCTTTCAAATTCTAATCTACAAATTCCATGTTATATTTATTTAAAAACTTAGAAATAGAATTACTGGAAATGTACCCTTTCGGTACGACCACAAATGTCAGAGCCGCCTTAGTGGTTTGCCGCAGCACGACCGGGCATAGGAGGCGCTGCCGTGACCCAGCTACCGCCAACCGCCGCCACGAAATTCATCTGAATCGCAAATGATTCGTTCAGAGACATTTACCATATGAAGATGATACGGGAATAACCATCTATGTTGATTTTCTAGAAAAGGCAGCATATTTCAAGGAAATCTTGACTCTTTTTACGGTTAAATTTTAAAGAATTATTAAACTCAGAAAATGCCATTGTGGTTTTAACACTGTATTTTATTTGTAAATATATATATTTATATCGCGACATTTGGTATATAATACTTTACCTGTGATACTAAATACTACAATGTAAGTATTGTATACAATATCTTGTCATATTAACACAACACAACGTGGTTCCAACTGCAACCCCAAGCAATAAGTGTTTATTAATACTTACTAGCATGTTGTAGTAAAAATTAATGAAACATTGATCTAGTTTAATGTTTGTTACTGTATTTAGTGATATAGCAATGGATAAATAATACCAAAATTTGATTACAGTTCTGTACAGATCTCGAGATACAGAGAAAAGTAAAAAAATAGGATCGATTATTTTCTCAGTGTAAAAATTTTTGATTACGAAATTTTTAAAAAAGTGTCATTTAAGAGATAATGTTTTAAAAGGTTAGGGTATTTAAACACGAAATAAACTTAAGAATAATACTATAAAGAAGTGTAAAGGGGACAAAGTGGGGTATACATTATATTTTTTATTATAAACTTGCTTACTAATGATCATGTTATGAATATGAAAAAAAAAAAGACAAAATAAAGCTTGAAAATATCTCTACAAAAAAATTTCAATGCATTTAAAGCTACTTAAATTATTGGATTTATCGACACGAAAATGAAAAAGGAAAAAATTAAAAGCAAGGTATGAAATCCTTAATCTCGCTCATTCATGAGTCATGAATAATTTTTTTCTTGAAGCCTACTAAAATGTCCATATTTTATAACTGAACACACTAGTTAGAAGTGATCTATTTTTTTACAGTAAAAAAAAATGAGTTCATTGTTGTACGCCTTAAAAAAAGTTAGTTAGCAAAATCACCACTGGCGGCAGCACTCTTTGACTTTGATGACAGCCATACTTCAAACTTGTTTTGTTTATCATGTAAACAGGTTCTGTGCAAAAACCTTGTGTGAAATTGATTAAAAATGATTGAAGGAGAATATATGGTTTATACACCTACAAATCTCTCCGAAATTGCAAATGCTACATTAGACAAGTTACAGTTGAAATCGCGAAAAGTGTACGATTTAGCCTACGAAAAAAAATTAAAATGAGCTAAGGAAGGTTCAAGTTTATTTCGAAAGGGTTTTATTGGCTAATTTTAATAAAAAAACATACTTTATTACTGAATAAATTAAATTCAAAAATTAATATTTAAAAAATATATATATAGGATGCTTGAAGAAAAAGTAGTATGTTTCACTCAGACGAAAAGTACTTTTTTTACTCGTAGTTTCCGGACTCCGCTTTGCGTCGTCCGTAAATTCTACAGACTAGTAAAAAAAGCTTTACTTTTCCTCTTAGTAAAACAATACACTATTTTAATCTAGTTTTTTTCGTGGGGTCTTCATGTGGAATAGTAAAGTAACTACATAGTTCTACCTACATAGGGTTGGGAATGTCTAGGATATTCAAAGAATAGTTTGTAAAAAATATATTTTGAATTACAATACAAAGACATAATATTTTTAATGTAGTGTCAACAACTTGTTTTGTCACATTCGCACGGATTTTTTAAATCCAATTGGATTAAGTCACGCCTCTAGAAAAACTAGTCATGAATGAAGCATAATTACTCAAAATTTTAAGTGGTTTTTCTGTATAAAAAAAAATGTGAAAAAACTTTCTATATTTTAGAAAGTTACAACCCTGAAAAAGTTATTGATTTTACCTTTACACAAATTGATCGGACTATTATCATATAATATTATAGTCATATAATAGGACTATAATTATTATTTTTTTATAAATTGTCATTGTCATCATTATCATCAAGTTACCAGTCCTTAGACTGATTTGAGGCATCCCACCCTATCCGTAGTCAATACCTTAATTTTTCTAATATTTCTACACCCAAATAGCTTATTATAAAAGCAGTATCTTTAAGTAAACTCTCATCTCATAGTATCTGACACGACCCTGTTTTCTCTGATTCTCTCCAATGCGCTCTCGTTTGTTACTCTATCTATAAATGGTATAACATAATAATTTAGGTATCCTCCTAAAAAAAACTAATTTTATAATAATTATTATTTAGGATACCAGTAGAACACAGTATTGGTTAATTTCCGACCAATTAGATTTGAGCATACTGCAATCTAAAAATAACTATTAATTATTAACAAACTATGTTAATTATTAATTATTGAGTAATGTTAAATCTGCATAAAACGTGTGTTTATAAATAAAAAAAATGTATGCATTTATTTGCAATATAAAATTGTCATAGGTAATTACTGAATATTCGTAGGCAACATGTTTTTTTATTGGGTGGTTTTGAGGTGACCGAGTGTGGTTTTAATATGAAAAAAAAAAAAATTCAAGCAAGGATGTGCATATCTAGTTTTTTTTTAACTATCAATGTTTGTAAATATTTTTCTCTGATTAATATTAAGTGGCTATTCAAGTATTACGGAACGTAATTTATTATATTTCTGCCGAAATTTTTTAAAAAGCATTAATTAGTTTTATCATGGTGGACATTGAAATCGTACATTTTACAACATAGTTTGATTTAGTTTGACAGGTAAGAATTAATTTTTAAAGTAAGGTCATTTATTTGTCAAATTCAAAACATATCAGTGCAAAAACACAGTATCCGCTTTGATTTTTTTTTCTCAAAAATAAAATTAGTAGAACAAAATTTATCGGAAAAATAAAACAACCTAATTTACATAAGTTTTCTAATTATAAAGCATTATAAGAATAATTTAAATAGTACAATACAAAAAACTTACAAAAAATCCAGTACTTACTGTATTTTACCCTGGACGGTTTTCGTAAAAAGCTTAACCCAACTTTTAAAATCTCTTGTCAAAATGATATGATGTAAAATTTACGATTTCACTGCCTTCCTTGATAAAACCTATTAATGCTTTTTAAAAAAATTCTGCAGATTTTAGACTCCTAGAACGCATTTAAACCCCTATTTAAGCCTAATCAGTAAAATAAAATTAAAAAAAAATAATTAGGCATCCAAAATTGATAAATTGTTGTTACGTAATAAATAAATGGCCCCTTAAAAACAATATTCATGATTTGCATATATGCGCCTTCGCCAAAATTGTAAAAAAAATCTAAAATTATATTTTTTTTAATAAAAATTAGGTTTTTGTATTTTTTTACACTGATTTTCTGTCGTTTCTGATCTGACGTTAAACCTTAAATTAAAAAAAAATAGTTTTTACTATTCTTGAGTCCTTTGCTTCACCCACCACTTAAAAAAGCTTTAAAGCCATTTGGCTCCAAACAAATATAAAGCTTTTTTAGGTTTTTGCTCTTAAAAAAATTACCTGCCTAAAAGAAGGACAAATTTTGTCATATTAATCTGCTGTTTTTCATTTAAAACTTTTTAAAAATATTTAAAACGTAAAAAATCAATAAAAGCTTTTCGATTTTTCGTTCCAGAGCTTTTAAAGGAACAAAAAAGGGAGCTTTTCTATACAACTTTATCCACTCCACCTTAAATGTATATTCTCCTAGTCTGGCTTCTCGCGTACAGATGGCGCCAGCTGTTCCACGAATGTAAATTCTTCTAAAAGTACCAGTTGCTGGATTTAATGAATGGACTGAGAATAAATTTGTTTAAATTTGTGTATATAATATAACAATTTGTGTTTAAACGTATGTATGATTTCGAATAATCGAGAGTAAAAGGATAAATATCTAACACTTTATATATTTGAATATTTTATGTTAATAAATGGTAAAAAATGGGTTATATTTTATTCAGTAGATTATTTACATCAATATTTACTTTATAAACGAGGTTTATTCAACCTACAATTTTAAATCTTTATTTTTCTGCGGTTTTCAGTTTGTTGAAGAAAAACCTGACAGTTTTTATCTGATGTAATTTCAGCATTAGTCCCATCAGCACAGTACGTTTACAATGTCAAAAATTTGTAATTTAAAAAGATCGTTGAAACAAGTGTGTGAAGGTGTTCTGTAATTTGCAGCCGTCTTTAAATGGCTGCATAGCCACAGTAGCTAGAAAAAAAATTAAAGTTCAATACTAGCTAGATGAGTAAGGACAGCTAAATTCGTTGTAATTTTCATGGGTAGGTAAGTAATAATTATATGATTATCTCTCTTTTAGGTACCTAGAAGTCGTAAAGCCATTTTTGCATGAAATCTTTTTGTTTGTGTTTGGTGTCAGTGGCAAAACAAATATATCCAAACCGCATATTTTACGAAAATTTGCCAAAAAACATGATACAGGTACACAACAACATAAAGGCGTGTGAAATGTCTTAAGTAAACAAAAAAAAATTACCTGGATCCCTTTTACAAAAATTGATTTGTAGTTTTGACACTTTATTATATTTACATTATTTATCGAGTTTTTAGAATGGAATTCTGACACTTCTGATAATATATCTATTCCTATTATTAGAATTTGTGCCAATTAATAATATTTTTAAGTAGTCGAAAGGATAATAATTATTTATTATTAATAGAAGGATATCATTATAAATTGGTTAAAAAAGATAGTTATATCTTTATATGATACAACCAAAATAATATTAAGAAATATAAAGCTAAAATCAGCATGCTAGCAGCATCTTTTGTCAATGCAGTAAATTTTATATCGGTCATTTTAGTAGACTTTGAATGTCCGATTAAAAGAACACCAACATTTTGGTACAAAATCACTAGAAAAATAATATTTGGATCACAATACTTAGTTATTATGATTATAAGTAGTTTTTTGCAACTATTAAAGATGTTTTAAGATAACTTACTTTGTAGTGATAAGCTACTATAAAATCACAAATATACCTACCTGTTCAAATCTATTATATAAAATATCTATAATTTTTATATTTTTTATAATGCTCTTTAGAATTTGAACTGTAAAAGATCAGTTTTTAGATTTCCCATATAGGTTTGAATTCTTCTTTTAAAAGGCACGGTTGATATTTTGACACTGCCTCTCAAAAATTCTAGCGTCAATATATGTATTTATACAAAATGATAGAGATCTTAGGTTCTGTCAAATTAAGTAAGTAGGAAACTGACAAAAAACCTCAAGGATCTCTACAAAATAAAATTTACCAACAATTCTTGAAATCGGAAACGACTTTTATAATTTTTTATCTAGATATTTAACAGGACTTACTGAAGACAACTTTTTTTAATTTAAATACAGCCACCTTGAAAATTTACACTCATATTTTTATTATTATAAACAAAATTAGGCTTTAAGGGCCCTTTCGAATAAAAAATTCTTTATTTAAAACTAAGCAAAAAAGTATTCTTCACCAAAGCACCTAAATTTTATATTAAAGGAGTTACAGCCTTTTAAAAAGTAACATTTTTAGTGGCACAAAATGTTACTTCCTATTAATTGCATTTTTTTTAAACGGTTGCTTCTACAGTGTTACACTTAATGACATTTTTTGTGTATTTTTACTGAACGAGTCTATATTTATTACAAAAAATCAAAAAAAAAAAATATATACATAAAAAAGTTTGGGGAAAAAATGTGTT
Organism: Brachypterus glaber; assembly: GCA_958510825.1. Lineage (NCBI taxonomy): Eukaryota > Metazoa > Arthropoda > Insecta > Coleoptera > Kateretidae > Brachypterus > Brachypterus glaber. The sequence goes on along the minus strand of OY294052.1, from coordinate 28,005,618 downwards.
AAGCCTCACATATTTTGTCCGTCTAGGCACCCTTCTGGATAAAAAAAAAATAAATAAATTAACATAAACTTATTGCCCTTATTAATACTAGTATACATGCAAAAACTCGTTGCTCTAGCTTAAAAGATACTAGAGTTACTATTTAAAACCCTTATTTTTATTACAATTTTAAAGAGCCGTAGCTCCCCTAGGACTCATTTCCGGACCAACCTTTATAGGAACTCTTTTTCATATTTTGTAAGGTAGAATCCCCTCTTAAATTTCTCTAACTTATTTCTGAATAACCCTGTATGATATAATGACAGAATTTTCTCCTCAAAATTTGGTCAGTGAGAGCGAAAAATGTGACTCATAATATAACATATTATGTTATATCACGAGTCATATTTTTTGCTCTCGCAGACCTAAATTTGAGGAAAAAATTATCAGTCATTGTTAAGGATATTAGAATTAATTTTTTTTATTTTACATTTAAAGGTTTGCTTGAGTACCTAAAGTTGTTCTTTTTTTAAATTTTTGCGTAAAATTTACCAACTTTTAAAGTAAAAGCAACTCTTTAATTAAACAATGGTGAAAACTCCATATCAGTATCTTCATTTAACAATTTTCGTCTGAAAAAAAGCTTTTCAAAGTCCAAAAATTTGCATTTTAACCAGTCTAAACATACATATTTTATATTTTTTTCCATCATGGGCAAGAAAAACTTTATACTAAACTATACGACATTCCCCAAAAAGTACCAACAAATACCAATACCAAACCCATTTTTTCATCTCATCACGATTGGGTTTTTGAAAAGCATACGTGAGTAAGATCATCTCTACCTGGAGGATAGAAGTACCTTTGTCATACTCGAGGTGTCGTGGGCGGTGCCATCGACATACTGTCATAAGACACCAAGTGCTTCCTTGTGACTGAAATGGGTACGTCTGGGACACCTGAGAAGGAAGAAATGGGTGGTTAACATCTGGTTACGTTGTTACTCAAGGTTTTCAAAAAAAAAAAAAACTGCTACCAACAAAATAATACTTTTCCCTCTAGGACTAGGTTCATAAAAAAGAAGAAAAAAATAAATATTTTTTTTTTCAAAAAAAAAATATTTTTAAACAAAAAAAAATCAAAAATGTTCCTTTTTTCGAATAGTGAAATATTTTGGAAAAAAAGTTTTATTCGATTTTATAATGTTTTAGAATAATCGTAAAAATTGGATTATATGCCTAAAAGTTGACACAACAGTGTTTTGTATTACTATTTTTAGTTTTTTTTCTATGGGTGAATAACAGTTCCGATTGGTTAAAATGCAATTTTTGCCATTTGTAAGGCTTTTTTTATTTTGGTTATTAATAAAAATATCGATATGGGGTTTTCACCATTGTTTGCTTAAAGAGTCGCTTGATTTTTGTTTTGTTTTAAACATGTCTTACTTCAAAAAATAGTAAAGTTCAATTCAATTAATTCAATTCATTTTTTTTCCCTTAAAAGGACCCTGAATATATCGTCGGCTTACAAGTAAAGAGCACTAAGTCCAAAAACATGGTTTTGAGATATTGACAAATTTAACTTTCGCTGTTGGTTTTTAATTTTTGTAATAATTGTTACAAAAATGCACGTTTCGCCAAACAAACATTAAGTCGCTTAGTGCAGAAACATTTGAAATAATCTGCAAGTAAAACGCACTAAGTGCACTAACTGACTTAGTGCCTATTGCCAGATAAAACTTTATTCAAAATCAAACTGGTGCGTTTTGTATAGTGGGTAACTCTTTTGGCAGTCCACCTAGAAGTTAGTTCGGTTTACCTGTACATAGATAATCAAAAATTAATTACAGTACCATAAAAATCCCATTTTTGCAAAAAAGTGACTTAGTGCCTTTTACTTGTAAGCCGACGATATTAATACGTATGTAGATATTTTGGGATATTTATGTAACATTTTTAAAAATATACACAAAAACAAAATACCATCAAATTGTATAAAATCCTAATAAATAAAAAAAGCATTGAAACTAGACAAATCAGTTTAAAAAAGGTTATCTGTGCCTATTCTTAGAGCATAGAATGACGGGATGATCAAGGAGATAAAGGGAGCAGCGTCTGGGGTCGCGATTTTTAAAGGTACGGGCCCTTTGTACAAACCTAATATAAGGATGAGCAACATGAATGATAAAAACTTATATTACTGTGAAGGGGTGACGAAAATCTTTTCTATTGTGAATTCGAGAAATGTACAACGATTTTTTTGAATTGTATGAAATATTTAATAAAACATTTTTTTCTTCAACCGTACTAAAATGTAAATAAATACAAAAACATGCTAAAAAAGCAAAATATTTCATAAAATACATACGTTATTAGAAACTGTCAAAATTCAGTTGTTTTCGAGGCATGATTGAAACGGCTTACTTTCTTGATCACCTAATAGTGCGGAAATTTTGGCTTTCTTAGAGGGCCCGGGTTTGGAAAATAGTATATTACGCACCGGGTACGCGAACCTAGTTTTCAGTGCACGATAGTGCTTATTTTTTACAAGGCGGAGCCGTATGTAAAATTTACTTTAACTAACACATATTCCTTTTGGAAATTTCATTTTTATTTTTAATTAAATTTTCTAACATATTCTTTTATTTTCTCTTCTATTTTTTTAATAAAAATTAAACATAGGTCATTATTTTCTTTATATTGTCCATTGTGATATATTTATTTAATGTGTCCTTGTTTTAGTCACTAAGACAAAGGACAAAAGCAATCTTCTTTTATGGTTCTCATTGATTAATGGATATTTTTTCAAGTGGATAAAAATCAACCAATCAAAGTGATCTGAGTATACACTAAAACAAATTAGAACAAACAAGAAAAAAAAGTCTATATGGGAAAATAGTACAAGAAATAGGACTAATTCAAAAAATTAATTTACTTGCTCTGGGTTGATAAATATGAAAATGTGTATATTTAAAAGGTCGTAAATGCTATCTTATAAAATTAAACACAACAAACATTATTATAGTTATTAAAAAGAAGTTTCAAGAAAAGTTAAGGGCTTTTGAGTTTTTTTTTTCTGAAAATTGGAATCAGTTAGGTTTTGCTCTTGATGTTTTTTTCAACCTTTCTTTTGATCTGTGAAAGCAGTTTTTTGTGTAAAGCTTTTTTATTTTTTTTTTAAATTAAAAAAATAATACACGGGGATGATTCTATTCACAAAATATGAAAAACTAAAGCAGGAACATATGTCCGAAAATAAGCTCTAAGGGAGACTTTCGAAAATGGACATCTTGAATCGAGAACAAAAAAAGGATCGATAAAATTTTAATTCACTTTTTAATATTAAAGACAGCCCTTTAAAAAGTGACATTGTTGGTGGAACAACATTTTACTTCCTATAAATTGCATTCTTTTTGAAAACGGTTGCTTCTACAGTGTTACACTATATTACATTTACATGTGTTTTTACTCAAAAAATCTAAATTTTTTACTCAAAATCTAACAAAAAAAAAATACACATAAAAAAGTTTGGGGCATGCTGGATAGATAAAAAAATAACTAATCGCCCTTATTACTATTAAACATTCAAAACCTCTTCGCTCTATCTCAAAGGGTATCATAGTTATTAAATAAAAACCTTAATTCTATTTTAAAGTAACTCTCAAAGGGCTCGTTTGAGATCCTTTGCTGGTTTTTCATGTTGTGATATAGAATCATAATCTTTAATATATGCCACAAGACTGCAAACACAGTGTATATTAATCTACATATTTTTTTAAGCATTCACCTATAATTATTATTTTTTTAATTTTCCTAGATAATTAATATTTTTTCTTCTCACAATATCTAGTCAAAATAAGTTTATTAGTTATAATTTAAAAAAAATGTTATCGCAAAAGAATCTTGAATTTGAGCTATCGCGTTACACTATAATGAACATCAGTGTATAAAAACAACCGTTACGAAAGAAATAATTGGCCTAAAAGCAGTTAAATTAGTTAGTAAAGGTGTACTTATGCCATCAAAAAATCTTTTTTCTACGACTGCTTTAGAATGTAAGCAAATACACACACTTTTCAAAGACAGAATGAATCCATTCTAGCTCTAGTTACGGTATGAATATTCCGTATCAAGTGTTAGAATGAGCACATGTAGTGCCATCTCTTGTTTATAAAAGTAAAGAAAACTGTAGCAAAATTAGCAAACATATATATATATTACCATGAAATATTGAATAATTAATTGAAATTTAAAATTTTGCGTTAAAATTACATAAAGTTTATTAGTTTTTCTTAATATTTAACCAGTTTTTTATCAATTTAGTTCAAAATATTAAAACTGCTCCATCTATTGTTAAATATTTAAACCTGATATCTGTCACAACAATCTGACGTAACCTTCAATTTTTGCATTATAATTTGTAAATATGTGCTAAAATTAAATAAAAATCTTTTTTAAGTACTGATTTGATAACATTATTAAATAATATTAATTGCTTTATTTAAAAATATGTGTTTTGTTACATTTACAATGTCGAGTCACAAAAAACATGGTTTTTAACCTTGTCCGCAGTTTAAAGCCATGCAGTGTTTCATATTTGCAGTCGAAGAAAAAGTATAGTCTACAACACGTATGGAATAGTCATTCCGCGCTCGCGGGACCGTCATACTAGCCTGCCGTCTCGTATGACAAACTTTCCGCTCGCGCGGAATATTGTCTATTCCATACTAGTTATAGAATATACTATTTTCTACGACCACAGGCTTGCATAACAAAACATAACGCATAATACATAATGACATAATTTGAATATATTCGTCCTCTTCTTCTTCTATCGTCTATTAAGGCCTATCCAGAAGCTTGCATAAGAACATAAAACATAAGAATGCGATGTCGTAATTCGCTTATAAGATACATGGCGGCACATCAAGCCAATCACCGCATCGCATTGTTATGTTTTATGTTCTTATGGGAGCAATGGATAGTCTTATGTCATATGCCGTATGCAAATTATGTCAGTATGTTTTACTGAATATTGTGTTTTTATTGACTATTATAGTACTTTTACGAGTTTCGATATTTTTATATTGTTAACCAAAGGTAAGTTCTTTCTTTATACCTTAGATTTAAAGCCTAGGCGAAATTCGTTTGGACTTTTGCAAACCTTGTAAAAACATCTTGGCATTTTGGTAGCTATAACAGAAATAACGCTCGTCATAAAATTAATTTCTTGAAATATATAAACTGGTAACGATATTAAAATATATAATAATAATATATAGTTAATAATAAATATGATAAACATTAAATAAATTCATATTTACATTTTCATATTTGAGGTTATGTTTTGTAAATAAATAAACAGATTAAGCAACCAACCTAAGAACAATTAATATGATTTATATTTCATTTTTTATTTTACTATTAAATCATATTTTTTATTTCTTAGCAAAAAATATTCATTTCTTTAGCTTTATTTACAAAAATCAACGGTAATTGTTGATAAAAATTGAAAAAAATGCAATATTTTTTTAATTTATTTAAGTTGGTAGTGGCGTGCCGTGCACAAATGAGATAGAGATAGGGTAGACGTCTTCTGTTTCATAATTCTAGTTGTACAGAGCTCTATTGCAACCTTCAAGTAAGGTTTTTTTCTGGCCTTAGCACCTAACTGTTCCCTAATATGAGCCCATACAGAAGCCGGTGTCCTAATTAATATGTAAATGAATTCAGCCACAAAATACAGACCAACATTATCGTGGATTTGACGAACTTGACTACCAGTATAGTTCAAGGGTATCAGGATAGATGGCGGTGGATGTCCAGATATCCAAATAAAACACTACATAGAATAACTCGATTTTCTAGGGTTGAAAGTTAGTAAGGGATTTTTTTTTTTGAAACTGTATCACGTGATAACTTCTAGTTAATGGGCAAAAATTCTACTAAAGAACTAAAATAGAAATAAAATCTAGGTACAAAGGTAAAAATAGGGTCACTTCATCTAGTCTTACTTTGTTTTTGGTGGTTTGTTTTAACTTTTTTGAAGTTTTCTTCTTTAGAAAGGCGGTAAAACCAAAACCAGAGCAAAAAAGACCAAATACAGAAAAACAATATAAGCCCAGATTTATTTATTGATTTATTTATTTATTTATTTCGTGCTTTACATACGTTTACACATGTAAATTGTGATTTAAAATTGTAAATTTACTTAGAAAATATTAGAATTTACACCAAACATTAGAATTTATATATAAAACATTTAAAAATTTAGAAAAATTACAAGATAATTATAAATATTAAAATTTGTCATTTAAGAACTCATCCATACTGTTATAGGCCTTTTTTAGTAGTAGTTCTTTAAATTTTATTTTTATTTTTTTTAGAGGCAATGTTTTAATGTGCTGGGGCAGGTAATTGTAAAATTTTAAAAATAAAAACGCTCTGGATTTTATCTATATTAAAAAATACCTTATTTATAAGTGCGGTAGTTTTTTATCGTGTATTCAGTTCAGACATGGGGCAACTAAGTTTCTCTGTAGTCGGCGCGCCGCGGCGTCTATACCAATGCGATGTAAATGACATTTGCCTTTAAAATCCTAATCCTACTTACCAAATCTTATTACAAAGTTACTACAAATGAGATTATATTTGTTAAATCACCTCCATAGAGGTATACCTGCAGATTTTCACCTTTTGGGCAGTTTTAAAGGGATTTCCCGGACATTTGTTAAGAATATAATTAGATTTGTCGTTTCAAATGAGCAGAAGGTTTTTGGATTACAAATTTCCAAAATTTGTTATGACATGTTTATAAACAAAATGGATAAGACCTGTTCTTGGAATAGAAGGTGATATATCAGTGGTTTATATTGTACTAGAGACCTTTTAAATTTGGATATTTTTTCTACTAAAAGGTAAAGAATTAAAGGGGGAACAAGATTCCAATAGAAATAATTAGTGACACTATAGTGGCAGCCATTTTTATCCGCGAGGGTTAAAAAATTTTACACTAGGTGGTGCGATTTGTTAACTGAATTTTATGTTGCGAGTGAGTTCTGGTAAAACTGTTTACCTCCTTAAGTAACTAGTCTAAGCTGACAGGGAAAATATCATATAGTGAGGGATAGTTACTAGTATTGGGTTGTCATTCTTAGTTTCTTTATTTACCGCGCTAGTCAGTACTGCAGTAAGTGACTAAACTATTAACAGAACCATAATTTGCAATTTAAAAATGGACAAAAAGGTTTTAGTTTAGTTTAGTTTAGTTGAGAATGTAATTAAATTAACCAAATCAAAGAATATACCCGTAAAAATATTAAGATAAGTAATAAAACAATTTATATCAATCTACGATGAAAATAATAAAAAAGTAGGTTTGACATTTTATAAATCGTTAAAAAATAATCTTCCGAATTACACATGATTCTTCCAATTATCGGGAAAAATTTACAGTTTTCATTAAAATTTTCTGTCAAAGGAAATAATTACTCCAGGGGCATCGCCGGTCGTAATTATTTCCAGACAGCAAATTTTCATGAAAACAGCGAATTTTTCCGGCATAATTCTCAGCCTTCGTGTAATTATATATAATAATTTTATACTTATATACTTATAAAAAATTTTAAAATGACTTTCATTTAGATTTGACAATCAAAAAGTCAAAATTCTTGCCCTAACGCACCATCTAGAGTAATACACCTGAACCCTTGTAGATAAAAATGGCTGCCATCCATATTTGCTTATCGGCTAAATAGCATTCTTTTTCCCACCTATCTTGAAATCAAAAAAGATGCATATTTTATGGATTCAAAATACAAAAGCTGCATATGTCACGAAAGGGTGGGGACCTTTTTTTTAGTCATTGACTTTTTTTTGGAAGAAAAAGTTTTATATTTATGAATTCAAATACAAAAGTTGAATATTTCACGAAAATGTGGGACCCTTTTTTTTTAGTCATGAACTTTTTTGTAAAGTAAAATATTTCATGGATTCAAAATACAAAAGTTGCATATCTCACGAAAAAGTTGCATTTCTCACGAAAAAAGTTGTATTTTGACCTTCTCCCCCCCCACGAAATCTTCTTCGCTACGGCCCTGCCTGTTCCCCCATTCTATCTAATATATTGCTAAAAAGTATTTTTTATGTAAAACATTGCATATTTTTATTGCTTGTTTAAATTTATATTGCACCAATTATTACCTCAAATACATAATCTTTATTTTATTATTACCCAAATCATAAAGAATTTACACTAAAATGTCTGTTAGTTTGTTTATTGGGTCTTTCCAGATTACCTACATCTTAATCCAAGTCCTTTGAAGATTAAACGTAACATTTTTTGACTAATTGCCTTTAGAATTCTTAATCTTCTTTGGCGATATCGCATTGTGATCTTTAAGGATTATATTTAAACTAGGTTTCAAACTAACCGTATTATTAACTTCCTAGAAAGAAACATTTGAAATAATTTTGGGTTTTCTGGATTTTCTTTAAGCATTGTTTAAATCATATAATTTTTGAGGGTAACACAAATCTTATCAATTCGAGTTCGCCGTCTTCATCCAATGAAGACGGCAGCTTAACGTTTAATTTAATCTCATCAATAGTTTGTTTGGGTCTTTAAGAGACAGGCGCAGCCTATGGCTCATTTATCTAAAAAAATATTTAATCTGAATTGAAAGTTGGGGCAGTGAGTCTATGCTCACTGATGCGAGTTGCATCTGTCATAATTTGGGGGGAGTGAGTCTCTGCTCACTGATGCGAGTTGCATCTGTCATAATTTGGCGCTAGGTAGTGGGTGGGAGGGGGATGGGGAGGGATGTGATAGGGAGAGGAGGGATGTGCGGGAGTTTAATTTAAGTAATTTAGTTTTTAAGCGAGTGTTTGTTGCGACTATCACATTGCTATCACAGGGTTTTCATATTTTTATCACAGACTATTGCGTAATATAAGTACATAATGCTAATAAAATTTAATTTGAAGAAATGAACATAGTATAATATGCACCCAAAAGCATAGAGTAAAAAAACCTTAAAATGGTAACATAAACACTGAATAATATCGCAAAAAATGTTAATGAATTTAATTTGAAACGTACAAGGTGGATGTTTTTTTTAAATTTAAAGATAACAAGTTAGCGTTTGCGCAAATGTCATTACACAGAGAAGTTTTTTGCAAGTCAATAAGAAGAAGAAGAAGAAGAAGAAGAAGAAGAAGAAGAAGAAGAAGAAGGTTTTTACGATTAGACAAATGTTTATACCGAACCAAAATTTTACGTGATATCAATAGAAATTAGATTGATTTTGCACCGATGTTGGTTTTTAATTGTGACAAAGAAAATATTATTATATCAATGCTTTTAAGCATAATAATATTATTATATAATAACTAATTAATTTTAATTAATTTTAAAAAATTGGTTGTCTAAAAATAAAATATATTTGAATAATAAAACTTGTTACTATAATGAATTTTTACATAAAGGCAAGGAATTTTAAGCATCTGTACAATAACAGTGTTCGTCGATGGAATATTTTTTTTAATGTACAATTAGTAGTTTCAGGTTTTAGTATCCCTGAAGATGTCTCTAAGAGTAAGAGAAGAAACGTCAGATAGTAATAATCCATTCACACGGTTAAAACCCAAAACTACTAGTTCTATAAATTTTTATTTATATATTTGATCATTTTGATGGATTTTCCATCATTTCTTTTGATCATTTTCCATGTTTTTAAACAAAATTCCCTATTAAAACGCTCCTTTTCCTAGTCCCAGGATCGCACCATTTCGGCCCGAGACTGTATACATATGTATAAGGTGCATAAAAGCTAATGCCCCATTGTATTGCAAATTTCATGTTAATTTCACTTTACTGGCACAAGCTCACTATGATTTGTTTTCAACGCAGCAACAGGTGACTAAATTTAAATTAGTTTTTTTTTAATTCTTCGTGTCTGCGTTTTATAGAATACGACTTTTGTAGTATAACTGATTCCTCTTTCCATTTAAAATAAAGAAAAAATCTGACCAAACTATTAGTTTTGTCAAAACATATTATTTTTTAACAGGTTCACTGCCAGAGCGGTCGCTTACTTATTATCGCTTACTTATTATTGTTTATCAATATGACTTTATAAAAAAACTTTCAGTTTTCTTATGCTCAGAGCAGCATTTTCCGAAAGTTGTTCAAATTCTTCTTATGTAACTTTTTGATACCCTAATATGATTTTTAAACCAGGAGATAATATCAGGGGCGGATTTATTTAATTTTAAGGGGGGGAGGGCATCCATAAGGAAAAAAATAGCTCATTCACCAAAAATATAATTTTGAAGGTATTTCTATGCTACTCGAGCTACTCGCTACATGGCCCCCTGCCCCCCCCCCTAAATGCGCCCCTGGATAATATAAGGTATAAATAGGGGGCACTATTGCTCCCAAGAAGCTTTAGTGTTCCCCTAATATTTGCTTTTAATTTATACACTTCTTTCGGAAAAAGTGGGACACTTTAAATTGAATAATTTAAACTTGTCAATTTTTATGTTTATGTCAAATAATATTAATTTTACCAAGTCAAATTGACTTAGCTTTAGATTATAAAAACTTAATTTAAACCACTGAAAAACTTAAAAATCGGCTTACAGGTTTTTTTGCGTCCCACTTTTTTTCACCCTTTAGGCCCAGTTTATCAGTGTACAGTTAAAACCTTATCTAAAAGATAAAGTCTCAGTTAAGAGCAAATTCTGGATTTTGGCTGGAGTTGCTATGGTTATTACGTGTCAGCTAAATTTAGCTGCACTTTGAAAAACCCAGCCTTAATCGGTATAAAAAGGGGGCACTAGAGCCCCCTTAAAATATCATCTACCTTTAATCCGTTTGTTTGTTTTAGTTATTTTTGTTTAACTTATTTCCGATATTAGCATTATAGTTTTTAAATTCTTATATGAATATAGTGTATTCATACAGTTACTATATTAACTTTAAAATTTATTTATTATCATAATATTGTGGGGCTTTTAAAGAATACGTTGATCACAAAAATTTTGATTATGCTGTTTTAGTAATGTATGTCTTACCTAGGGAGGTAATAAATAAAATTTTAAATAACTAAATATTGACATTTTCACCTTGTTTTGGTTTTAAATCTTCAGATAAATAATTACTTAGTTTAAATATTTAAAAAAAATAAGCAAATATATATTTAAAAGAAGCCAGCACACTCTCTAACACTTATATCAAATAATAACGCCCATTTCGCAAACAGAATTCAAAGAAATTTATTTATAAATCGTTAATTATAAGAGACTAATATTTATATTAAAACTGATTTTAAAATATTAACAAACAGAGCTAAAGGAAAATTGATCCAATAATTAACACAAAACTAAGAACTTTACTAATACAATGTGTCAAATAATTCTGACATTTTATAGGTCAAAGTTAGTTAGTATTGTTCAGTAATCCTAGAGAAGGAGTCCTAAGTAACTTAGGCTAAGTTAGGACTCCTAACCTAGAACAATGCAGAAATAGGGTAAATTTGAATTATTTTAGGTTAAATGAATAAAATTGTATGCGCGCTTCCAAAATTGAATAATAAAGTTGAAAGTACTCGTTAAAATAATATTTTATTTAAAGTTTTCGTAAAACTTTTGTCCGTGTTATTCGTAGTGAATGGAACAGATAGGAAAATGACAAGTTGAAATGACTAATTTGAGAAAAGAGTCCGTGCGACGGCAAATCGAGGTCCGGCGTCGAATTCATTGGAGGCTTGTAACCGCCGCCGCAGACGACGTCGTATGTGAGCGCCCTACGTTGCGTTGCCTAGCTACCGTGTCCTGCCGACTGTAAACACTTCCCCTCCGCAGTGGGGGTGAATCCAAGGGCGGCATCCTCCGGCCGTCAGCCAGTGGCCGAGCCACCTCACGTGACGTCACCGTTGAGCAAGGCGACCCCTTAGGCGCGCGCACCGATCGGCGACCGGCGGTGGGGCCCGAGAAGAGGGGATGAGCCGCGGATGGAGAGACCCGGAGCCTTGATGTGTGCACATTCAGTACAAACAGAGTCGCTCGCCGTGTGTGCAGATGTGATGCATAACGTATTTTACTTACTGACTTGATCATTACAACTAGTTGTAAGTTAGTGGTTGTGAACTCGAATAATTAACGATCGATAGTGATAAGAAACGGTTGACTGATTAGTGCTTTTTCGGTTTAAGACAGAGTGATTTCAACGCCAAACTGTGGGACAAAGTGGGAAAAGTGTTGGAACACGCTATCAGTGTGGATTCGGTAATAGGAAGGCCCTTGCAGGGCATGGCGGCTGCGACCTACCTGCAAGCAAGCAGCGCCGTCACCGCAGCCGATCTGGACGTCGGGATGAACATCGTCGGCGGCTACCATTCGAGTGCCTCCCCGAGAAGTGCAGCCGACGCCAGTGAAATGAAGTACCTGCCGCACAATCACCACAACCACCCGCATCATATGGCCAGTTCGCCGTCTCCAGGTGGACATGCGGCGGTTTCGCTGTCGAACCCGAACCCGTGGGTGAGTTTGCAACCTAGTGATCCCTGGGCGGCGTCGATGGCGAGCATGCACCATCCGCACCATCACCACCCGCACCAAGATGTCAAACCGTTGACCCAACATTCCGATTTAATGCAACATCAAAGGCACCAGCAACAATCTATGGGGTCACCACATGCGTGGCATGCTCCCGTTTCTTCTGCTCATTATAACCCCGGTGGAGCGGCATCACCTCTTTCGCAATACCATGCTGCAATGCTCCACCATCCCTCGCAACAACTGCACCACCAGCTCCATAGGGACATGCAGAGTCCGCACAATCTTCACCACGGCGATAGGGAAATTAGCGGCGGAGAAGAAGAGACGCCCACTAGTGACGACTTGGAAGCCTTCGCCAAACAGTTTAAACAAAGACGTATAAAATTAGGATTTACTCAGGCAGATGTTGGTTTAGCATTAGGAACACTTTACGGCAACGTATTCTCGCAGACGACGATCTGTAGGTTCGAAGCCTTACAATTAAGTTTTAAAAATATGTGCAAATTGAAACCGCTGTTACAAAAGTGGCTCGAAGAGGCCGACTCAACGACAGGCTCGCCCACGTCCATCGACAAAATAGCCGCACAAGGTAGGAAACGAAAAAAGCGCACTAGCATAGAGGTATCAGTAAAGGGCGCGTTAGAGCAACATTTTCATAAACAACCCAAACCCTCCGCACAGGAGATAACCAGTCTAGCCGATAGTTTACAATTAGAAAAAGAAGTCGTGCGAGTGTGGTTTTGCAATAGGAGGCAAAAAGAAAAGCGAATGACACCTCCGAACACGTTAGGGGGTGACATGATGGACGGGTTACCGCCAGGCGGACATATGCACCCTGGTTACGGCCACCATCCAGACATGCACGGGTCTCCGATGGGCCATCACTCCCCCATGGGTCACCATTCTCATTCACACAGTCCGCCAATGTTGTCGCCTCAAGGCATGGGCCACCAGTTGACAGCCCATTAGCATGCAGCCCACTGGGCCTCCCTTTTACACCACAGTGATAACGGGTAACATTGCCCGTAGGGCAAGTTGACCGATACACTGTAAAAAGTAAGCTGAATATTCAGTTCAAACAAAAGGATAGAAAATCGGAAGTTATTATCCTATACAATTGTACTTTCATTTTTGTGAAAAACCCGCAACATTTCATGTCCGTCCTTCGAACTATAGTATTTTTAAAACAAAATTAATGTACATTTTTATAGGGTCATAACTTCCTATCCGTTTGTAACTGAATATTTAGTTACAAATAGATAGGAGGTTATGATCCTATACAAATGTACTTTAATTTTTGTGAAAAATATTGTAGATCTAAAGTCACATACGTTAACACTTAAGGACGGACATAAAATGTTGCGGGTTGTTAACAAAAATTAAAGTACAATTCTATAGGATAATAACTTCCAATTTCCTATCCATTTGTAACTGAATATTCAGTTTACTTTTTACAGTGGACAGCCGTTACCGACGGCCGAAGAACTGTCTACCTCATACAAACGAGACATAGCAAAAGAAGATACTACTAACTGTTGTGCCGTCGCTCGGGAGACCTGGTGGACCATCATCTAGAAACTATTTAATTTTATTGAATCTGTAAATACGCCGTGTGTGCGAGTGAGTACCTTGTAGAAAGAAACTTGACTTTTGTACATTACCTGTAAATACTAAGAGTGATAAAACGGCGGGCCTTGGTCGGCCGCCTGTGTAATATAATAAATAATTTAGGTAAATACTGCTAAATATACAGGGTGAAATTTTAATAGCATAAATTATTTTAATAGATGATTCTACATAAAAAATGATAAAGTTTCTAGAGTATAGTTCCAGATAATGCTTCAAGGAGGGCTATAATCCTCTAAAGGGACTCATACAATTATATTTTTATTTATTCTTGGAACTGTTTGATTAATATTTGAAAATCATTTTTCATTAATAAGGGAAATACATATGTCCTTAAAAAGATATATATTTAATCAGGGACATGCGAAATGGAGGGTTGCGTTCAAAATTTCACAAAAACTTATTTATTTTATAACATTTTCAGCTATTACATTAAAAACACACAGAATAAAAATTAAAACTACCTTTAAAATGCAGTTGTTTTAACAGCGTAGGACCAACTCTTTTTTTATAAAGCATGATGCATGAAACATTCTACTTTTAAAGTTAAAAATCTGCCTGTGCTGTTTTATACGATGTTTTCTCAAAATATATGGTAAAATTTCTTAAGAAATACAAAAAATAACTACAACCTTTCAATTTTTTTAAAGATTCTAAATGAAAATTGATTTTTGGACCTCTTCTTCTGAGAGCTCTACACTTTCTGAAAGATTTTTTTTTATAGGAACTGTTTTTTTAAATACTTATATTTTTAATGTAAAATTATTCTTTAAGATATTTTATGTTATTAATTAGTCGCCCTGTACGTTGTACATAAGATTTTCATGTGCCGCCCCCCTGCGGTACTATTCGTGATTTATACTTAAACATAGCATCGGTTACCGGTGACCGATTGACGAATAAAACAATTTACACTATAAGTTTATATAATGTATAGAATTGTCGTATATATTTAAAAAAATATATATATTTAAAAGTTGTTCTTACGTTGTTATTATATTTTTTTTGGTTAAAGTGTCGTGCAGTTGATATCGACTTTTTATTTTTGGATAACAAAAATCTTTCGATCCGTACTGATACAAAAAAAATCGTATAAATACTGTTCCATGTATACCTATATTTATTTAATGAGCATTTTAAATTTGTATATCTATAACAAAAGGGTTCAATTAGTCGGTGAAATATATTTTGTTTTTTTTTATGTTGTCCAACTTAAATTTTAATACTATATTTTTATAAAAAAATAACTATATTTTGTGAAATATGCGGTCAAAATTTATATAATATAGTCGAAAAAAATTAGTCAAACCGCAATAATATCACAGGGAAATTTTTATTATCTATAAACTAATAATTTTGTTAGAAATTTTGTCACATCTGCCAATACTTGACGTTTTAAACATATATATTTTGCAGAATTTTATTTCTTTTGAGTGCAAAATAATAAATAAAAATCTAAATTTACTTGCTGGACCAAAAAAAATCTATATTTCATAGATTAGAACCCTTTTTATATAGACATATATTTTTAATTAACTTAACATAGTTTCTTGTACGGTGTATTTAATTTAAATCACAATATTTTCTGCCCCATTCTGGCTGTAATCCTTTCGATTATACCAAAATAGCCTATCCATTTTCAATCGTTTCGATTAATCGTAAATTAATCGTCGATTTGTATCTAGTCAGTGCAAGGAAAGAACGCATGAGACATATGAGCATATTTAGAAAAGCGTTAAAAGTTACAAGATATGTGAGTTTGTGAGGTATCTTGTAACTGCCGACGGAATGTATGCAGATCCTGTGTAGTAATCTTACATATTCAGAATGACAAAATAATGAATCTTTAACAATATTTTATACAATTTCAGGTTACGAGACAAAATTAAAATTTAGAACCAAAAATCTGTAATTATTTCATTTTTACGATTTCCGTTATAGGTTAATCAGTTAAGTCTAAAAGCGCTTTAATGAGTTAATTTTTAGTAAGCACTAAATTGATAAACTATGTTTAAAAATAAAAAGCTCAAGATTGGGTCCTGAAAAGTGATATTTTTTTGAGTTTTGATGTTACAGAATTTTAATTGTATTAGAAAGTTGGACTTTTCTTCTCGGGTGCCTTAATGTTTTCGATCTCAGTGCGTCAAACTTAAGACACCTTTATAGAGAATCTCGAGAAGAATCTTTAGGACTCCTCTTGTAGGAGTCCTCTAAGAACAGCCTCTAATAGAAAAATCTTTAAAACATCATCTGATTAAACTGTATAAATCTGAGTAATATTATTAAAAACCGCTTTTTTCATTTAAATTTTGTTATTCTGAATTGATGAGATTAAAAATAACTGATTCTTGTATTTCATCGGGTCTTTTTGTCTATTTACAGTAAAAAGTTTATCTCTGAAATTATTCAATTAAACCAAGACTTTAAACTTATAGCCAGATGTGCGTTAGTTGAACCAACATAATTATTCGACTAACATTTTCGCTCGCATGTCAAAAAAGTGTGTTTTTTCAACCCGCACCTGCAACAATTTGGCTACCGTGAAAATACCGTAGAAACTACCATCAGATTATATATACCTACACGAAAATTTGTTTATGTCCCGCATAAATGCAAAGAGACTCGACGATATTATCGTTAAATGGTGCTTAACGAAAAGGAACTAATCGACAAAATGGTTTTATTTCTGTGGCTTGGTTCTAAAAGGGCCAATGTCACTTTTTCCGTATTTTGAGTCATACAGCCGAACTAATTTTTTTCTGATCTATATAACCTAAACAAGCCAATGTCAGTGCTTGTGAGATAAATGTAGACTTTAAGCGATAATGGCCGACGTGTGTTTTCAATAAACATTTCTGTTAAATTGCTAAAACGGACAATGTTTGACTTAGTGTATTCGTTCAAAATTTTTCACTTTGACTTTTAGAACCAAGCCGCAGATTTATTATTTTATTTTCAGAAATTATATGAAAATAATCACGTTTCGCCACTAATTACTTTTAGTTTAACTTTGGAAAACACTGAGATTTCTTGTATACTTTGTTTTCTTATAGATATCGATTTAAAACCAAAAATAAAATAATCAATTGGGCGAAACGTTTTTTAATCGCAAATAAGAGTCACGTGATCTCCATAACTTTGAATAAATTGGCAAATTTGAACAAAAGTTACTATAAAAGAAGGTTTAATATAAAAAATAAAAATAAAAAAAAAGAATTAAAATTTTAAAAAATTTTAAAAGTCCAAATATCTGAGATATATATAATTTTTATTTTTTGTTTTTAGATTAAACCGTCTTTCATTTTCAATTAACGAACAAGAAAATGTAATGTTTGTTTAAACTAACCTATTTATTAGTTATTTAGTTTTAAATTGATATATAAATTATAACTAAACAAATTGTGTAAGAAAACTGAGTTTTTTCCAAAAATTACTAAAAGTAAATAACGGCAAAGCGTGTAATACTTTCATGTTTTTTAAAGTCCAAAAGAAATAAGCATCATTTCCATAAAATCAGGACTGCATCCTTTCTTAAAGCGCGTTTTAATTTTATCCAGAAAACCAATAAGGAATCAATAACTTAAAAAATTTAAAAGTATGGATGTTTTTACTTTTAATAATCTTTTTTTATGTTACTTGGTCCCTTATTGCTTTTGGTTTAATTCACACTGAAAAAACAACGTGTTTCTAAAACAAGTTCTACTAAAAAAATAAAAAAATGACAAGAATTGCATTTTTTTACAAAAATAGAGTTAAATTTGACTCTAAAAATACATACATACGAAAATGTGATAAATTTAATATTTTATGTTAAATTGTGTTAATTTTGTAAAGTTGTGTAATATTTACACACCTGTTTTTCTTAACTAGCGTGAAAAAATTGTTAAAAATTTGACATATTTTCGTACGTATGATAAAATAATAAAAAAAAAATTACAAAAATAATAACGCGTTGTTTTTACAATGTATTAACGGATTGACTGCCATATGTGATACTTTAATAATAAAATATAATAATTTCAACATAAATTTCAATTTCAAAATTGTGGTACCAAGTAATATTTTTCAAGTTATTGGCAGTCGTCCTGTTAATATTATTTATCTTTTATTTTATATCAAAAAGGAAAACGATAAAATTATTCAATTATTTAAAAATCGATTTTGTTGATAAATAATTTTTTAAAACGTTATAAATTGAAAATTATAATTAAGGTTATCATTTTTTATGTGCAATTTTTCATAATTCCTAGTGTTAAACACAAAATTTATATTTTCGAAAAATATAATATTTTTTTTAATGATAACTATCATAATTTATTTATTTTGGTAATTTTGTCGTTTCTAATTTGGTAATACTGTTTAATAGATATAAAGAATGTATGTATATGTGACATATTGTATATGTTCATAAATATACCAATCAGAAAATGATCATCGAAACTGTGAAACCTGTTTGCTTAGTTTTGAAAAAAGAATGTAACCTAAATTTGGTGATTTTTTAGATTTAACAAATTTTTACATTTATAGAAAAATAAATTACATTTTTTTTTAGTCGGAGAGTTGGTGAACATTTTTAAAAGGGTATTTTCTCCTGGAGGAGTTTTACATTTGTAATGTAATTGAGCTATTACCAAATTTCAGGTTCTGGATGCGCTTGCTTTGGGTGATAGAAGCCAAAAAACAAGGTGCTAAAATGAGGTAACCTAATGTAAAACCAATTTTTGGGCTTCTAGCACCCAAAGGAACCGGATTCAGGACGTGGCGATTTTGAAATAGCTTAATTAGAATGTATTTAACACATCTATAAAATACAGCCGGGAAAAAATAACCTCTTGAAAATCTTCAGCAGATTTTAGACTATTAGGTTCATTATTATTTTCACGTGTAAATGTTTGTAAAAATATTGTTACATATTATTATAGAAGAAAAAGAAATCTTTGTGTATATTGTATTTTTATGAATGTCCAAAAATAAAAATAAAGTAAGACTGTTTATAAATTACCCTTCTGTTTTATTAAAAATTAACCTCAGATGAACAAATAATTATATTTATTAATTTCAGAGAATAAAAGGAAAAAAATATAATTATTAATGTACTAGTAACTTATATCTTAAAAAATAAATAAATTTATTTTAAAAATAAAAACTGTCTGGGACTGGGAGTCCTGATAGTGCCAGCACTACCTGAATATATTTGTTTTTAAGATTTTTCTATATTTTTTTTTTTTTATAATTCTAAAGACGTAGAGGAAATGCGCCTAATTTCGGATGGTTTCCAAATTTCGGATAGTAGTGTATTTAAGATACTGTCTGCAAAGGTAAACAGAAACCTACTTTTATGTGAAGCCAAAAGTCAAACTAAATCCGTCCTGTAATATGATAACGGTAGAGCTTCTCCCCTTTAAATGGCAGCACAAATCGTTTATATTGCAAATGGCAGTTTTGTGCTCAGTTGCATTATTATGCTTGTTTATTTTATAAATAATCGTTATAAAAGTTCGTGATTCTGTCTTGGGTAAGTTATGATGTTATTTAAGTTGATCCACTATTCATAATTAAGCAATTTGAAAACGTAAACATTCTACAAATTTCTAATCTAAAAAGCAGAAAGTTGCCTAATTTCGGATAGACCATTTTTGTGCATTTGATTCCCAATTTCGGATATCCGCAAGGTAATTATTATTCAGGATAACCAACCATTAATTATTATTTTTATAATGATACAACAAACTAAGATAAACAATTTTGAAAAAACGAAAATTACCTAAGATACTAAGATATTCGAAATTGGGAATCTAAAATTATAGTTCCTATAGTATTTCGTAGAAAATCGCTTAATGATTAAACTACGTCTTAAATGTGAAGGAATAACAAGAAACATAAGCAATGGGATCCAGATCTAAACTTGAAAAAATTTTTTCGGATATGTCCGAAATTAGGAGCCCTTTTTCAAATGCACAAAAATGCGCTGATTTTTTTTAACCGTGTTTTTTGGAAAAAATAAACTGTAATAAAATTGCTTTTATAATAAATCATGGTTCGCTATAATAAGTTGTATCTTGTTATATAAAAAAAATATCAAAAAGTAATACCGAGTATTCAATATTGAATACATTGTAAATGGTATCCGAAATAAGGCGACTTTCCTCTATGACAATATTTACATCAATATGTAAATAAAAAAACATATTCAGTATATGGTTTAAAATTTAATATTAATATAGAAAATTAAAAACTTAAAATCAAATTAAAACTTAAATCAAATTAACTAAAATCTCTAAAAATCTATGAAAATTTCAAAAACACAAGAAAAAAAGTGAAGAATAGGCTAAACAAATTTTTTAATTTTTAATGTGTAAAAATTAAAGAGGAGCCTTTAAAAGAAGCTTTGAGTTTATTTGAGACTCTTTTGGACTTTAGTTATTGAATAAAAGTTGATAATTAATAAAAGTTGATGAGTACAGTGAAATATAATGTTTATAGTATTATTAATTTAAGCCATTTCGCCTCAATGATTATTTATATCGATAAAAAATCTAAAACAGAAAATAAAATCTAAATGTTCTTATCAGGCTCACCTATTTCTATATGCGCTGGTAAGGTATTGCGTTTAAAATAATACTTATCTGCTATATCTTCTTTACCTAAAAAATATTATTAGTCAATATCTTACCAAAGTTTAAAAATTTTGCCTAAATAAAGAATTTTTAATAAAATTCTTGATAAATCGTTAAAATAATTTAAAAAAAAGAACGAAAAACGGAATAAAAGT
This sequence comes from Brachypterus glaber, assembly GCA_958510825.1. NCBI lineage: Eukaryota > Metazoa > Arthropoda > Insecta > Coleoptera > Kateretidae > Brachypterus > Brachypterus glaber. The sequence goes on along the minus strand of OY294052.1, from coordinate 27,984,681 downwards.
TAACTTCTAACGTTTCGGGATCTAATCTGATCCCGTTTTCAAAGAAAATTATTAGTTTTTGAAAGTCCAAATAATCATTGAGGCGAAATGGCTCAAATTAATAATACTTTAAATATATATACGCCTCAAATAAATTTTAGAAATATAATGTTGTTCTGTTATTGTCACCAATTGTATTTAATACCTAAAGTTTTCAAGGGTTCCGCATGTAAAAAATCGTTTAGTATCTAATATGGTAACAAATTCTCATATATTTTAATATTAACTACTACGTATTTATTTTGTATAAATGTAAAAACAATATTTTTATTTATCGGTTTGTTTTGCAGTGATTCTATATATTTTTTATTCTTAATGATTTGAGAAAAAAACAAATACAGCGAATGTCAATTAAGGCTTAAACCATTAAATAAATTACGTTGTCTTGTTTTCTGATTAAAAATTAAAAAAAGTTGAAAATATAGAAAAATAACAATTTTAACAGTGTCAAGCTATCAACAATATCTATACTTACGAATAAAAACAATAAAATAAAATAATCCTTTGAAACTGGCAAACTTAAGGACATTCAAATAAAACCTGCTTTATAGTCCCACGTGAGACCCTAAAAAGTCTAAATAAAATAAAATTTCTTCTCTACTTCTACTTTTAATAAGTATTAATTATTGTGCCAGTACATATAAATTTGTATTTATAAAAAAAAATATAAAAATATAAATTTATGTTTTATAATAAAATAAACTATAATGTCATTAATAACTTCAAGAAAAATTTAATTAAAAAATTTAGTAGTTTAAGAACCAAACAAATATGTTTATCTGTACAAACATATGTCAGAAGATATATGGATATGAAATTTGGAGAAAAAACTGAAAAATCAAAACTTGTTACAGTCCATAGAGAATTTTATTTGCTTTAAAATGATATATCATGCAACCCCCCTTTCAGTTTCAAAAAATTTTAAGAACTGAAAGTACCAAGTATGTGCTAAAAGTTAGTTTAAGCTTTCTTATTTAAGAATTCTAAATTTGAAGTCGATATCTCAACTTGTTTAAAAGTTAAGAGGGAGGGGGGTGACTTTTGGACCACTCTGTATACAAATATTACCAACAGATAAGAGTAGTCTTCAAATTTTGTGAAAAAAGCATTAAAATGGGAAAATCAAATATATACAGTGCGGTCTAAAAGTCACCTCCCCTTTTAACTTTTGAACGAGTTGAGATATCGACTTCAAATTTAGAACTCTTAACCAATAAATAAATAAATAAATAAATAAATAAATAAACTATCTTTTAGCATATATTTGATATTTTCAGCTCTTAAAATATGGGCAGGGGGGCATGGGGGGACATTTTTTAACTGGAAAGGGCGGTCGTGTGATACATCATTTTAAAGCTTATAAAATTCTCTATTTAAACTAACATTTTAAATTTTTTTAAAAATGTTTTTTAAGGTTTGGACTTTTTCAATTTTTTGTGCTAAAACATTCGATTTTTTAAGTTTTTTTTATAAATTTTTATTTATGTCAACTAAAATTAGTTTAAAAGTATAATTAACATTTTTTTATGATGAAATTAGGCATTTTTAAAAAATTATTTGTTTTTTTAAGAGGAATTTTGACATTAAAAGTTTTAAAATGATGTATTACACGACCCCCCTTTCCATTTAAAAAAATGTGCCCCCCTGCCCACATTTTAAGAGCTGAAAGTATTAAATATATGCTAAAAGATAGTTTAAGTTGTCTTATTTAAAAGTTCAAAATTTGAAGTCGATATCTCAACTGGTTCAAAAGAGTTAAGAGGGGGGGGGGGGTGAATTTTGGACCACTCTGTATATATTTGAGCCAATTAAAATCAACTGGTTTAATAATAATAATCAATACTTCCTTATTTTGATTTGTTTATTGATTGATGAGTTAATTATCTAATTAATTAATTATTAAATTTATAAATTTATAAATTTAAATTTAATTATTTTAATCTACCGGGTAGTCCACCTAAGACCAATCAGTCATAATAAGAATAATTTTAAATTTAAAATATTTAATATTTTATTAGCAAAGAACTTTAACCTCAAGAATGAACATGATGAAATCTACCTATGCTTTGTTTGAAGCGTGAACCAACTACGGTGGGAAATGACTATTGTTTACCCTTAGTACGCGTAAAGAGAGAGAAAGAATGTGTAAACTCACAGTCGAATGTCGTAAACTTTGTCAAGCAATACAGTATTGCCGGTTGCAACACCTGCTTTAAATATTTTATTGTTAATTTTAAGAAATATTAGTTTTATTTGAGTTTTATATGAACTAGTAGTTTAATTTTAATAAATTTAATTATATTACATTATCAAACATAATTATAGTGTCGTAATATAGTAATTTTTAAAATTTTAATGTAGGTATAAAGATTTATCATAATGATAAAGTGAAATTTACTCAACATCGCTCTGGTCACCAGAAGGTCAAAACTAGCGATACTTATGTTTACACCAGAAGCAGTATCGCGTACGTTTATATAAACAAACAAACAAAAAGATGACACCTTCATAAACATTGGTCTGAAATAACTTCTTGAGGTAAAAGTTCTTTGTTCATTAGTCATAAAGTGCCCCAATTAAGCATATATGTTTGTGCTAGGGCTCCCCATTACAATAAACATCAAAAAATAATAATAATTTAATTTGAAATAAATGAAAACATTATAAATAAATATAGTTTAATGATAAAATAGTTAAACTTGTAATTTTAAAATCATATTACATGAAAGATAAAATTTGTTAAGAGACAGGTTATGTTTCCAACTGGACTGTATTTGTACTAGTATTAGACATGAACATAATAAGTTTTCAACCAGATCTAAATCATACCAAATAAAGGAACAAAATAACATCAACAAAGCTCTCAACTTTGTTCAGTTTATTGAAACAGACTCACCTCTTTTTGAATCCCATACGCTACCATTCAAAGGGATTTTGGTTTGCTAAATACAATAGCCTAACCCTTTTATGACACATAATAAGAACACAGAGACTATATTTACATTTGGTACATTTTTCTTACATTAAAAGATTATTGTGTATTGTACAGTGATATATACCTAGTATATTATATACGTCATATGTGGTGGATATGCAAATCAATATTTGCTTTCTGGCTTTTTTTTTTTTGACTAGACTAGATTGCTTTTGCGTGATTTTTTTGTTTGAAAAAAATTTTTCGTTTTTCAAAAAGATCTTTTAAAAAAATGTATTTTTTTTTTGAAAATTATTTGGGAAAGTGCAATATACCATTTTCTGTGAATAGTACTGTAATAGTATATAATGGAATGCGTAGCATGTTTTCATGGCTTGTTTAATTTTAGTTTTAAGTGCCCATAACCAAAAATATTTAAAAAACTTTGTTATCTTTTATTTTGTATTTCCCTTTCGATGTAAAAAACATCATTTATGCCTTTGTCAAATCCTTTATTGACAAGTTTTGATATTTATTTTTTCTGTATTTTGTTGTATATTGCTTATTGGCAAATAAAAATAATACAATATTTTGAATTTTGGATTTTGATACATAAACAATTGAAGCAAATGCTTAATTTTATGTGTTTTAGTCAAAACGTAAAAAAGATATAAAGAAAAAAGTTCAATAACTTACTGTCATCTCACAATGTGTGTTAATATATTATTGCATAACACTATCCATTTCACGTTGAAATGTTCAATTTTTATTGAGATGGTTCCAATAAAATAAAAAATAATTAAAATAAAAAATACACTTTAGTTTTATTTAATTAAAAAATAATTTTATTATTACATGATCTTAAGCACATTATGCAACCACCTATGTAATTATTATTTCAAAAATTTCCTGTTTTTAAACAATTGATTAACATTCCGATTTTTATTCACAATGACAAACAAATAATAGTGTGAAAATACAAAAAAAAAAACATTCCAATTAACAATGTTTTGACAATTAAAATCATATTTTTTGTTACTAAAAGTTTTATAATAACATAATTTTGAACCGAGCAGCAACTAATCAAATATATAATTGACGTTAATATATTAAAATTATATTATAATTAATTCAAATATATATAGACTGTATAATTAAAATACTTATTAAATTTCATTCATATTTTGTTTATAATAAGAATGCAATATGTTAACTGTACCTAAAAGAGCATTTAATTTTTTATATTGTGCAAATATTAATTTATTCTTTTAATTAATTAATTATTGAGGTATTGAAATATTGGATATGTATACTTTTATATTTATTTTTTTTATATATATTTGTATAAAAAAAAACATAAATTTATGTATTTAAATAAAATGAATTTATTAGTTATTTTTTTAATTTTTATTTCAATTCTATCACTTATTTAAAAATATAATACTTTAAAATTAAATTAAAAGAATAATATTAAATTAAAAATATGGACAAAAATGATTCTCAATAAAAAATATACCTAGGTACATTGTACATAATCTTAAAAATATATATATATATATTTTTGTTTATTTGAAATTACTTTTAACACTGATTATTACTTAAAGCCAAAAACAGTAAAAAGTTATAGTTTATGTATGAAAATAAGTTACATGATACAACAGTAGAAAAACTTAGTTATATAATTATTACTATTATTATATATAATTATTTTTTATTGAAAATTGTCTAGAATTAACTTACGTATTTGTGAGAAATTACTATTTTTAGGTTTAATCCTTTATGTAATATTAATTAAACAAACTAAATCCACACATATAAATAAATAAACTTAATAAATTATTATTAATTATTCTAATTATATAAATTTAATTAATATGATCATTATTCAATAATTTTAATTACGCTACCTATGTTTGATTATTGTTTTTTATTATTATTTTTTTTAATAAAATATAGTTACATTCTATTTATCGATAAAATTAATATTTTTTTTAACTCCCACACACATTGGCAAATGTGAAAAATATTTTTTAAATTATTTAAAGATACTAAATAATAATATTAATTATAATTAACCAATTAAGAAAAAAATCAAATTTCAATTTTAAACTTAAAAATAATAATAATAATAAAAATGATCCTAAATTTCAAGGTCATTTTCCAAACAAAAAATGTTTGAATTATCATGTTAAAGAATAATAGTTTTATTCATAGTTTTAAGTAAAATAATGTTTAAATAATAGTTATTTATGGTACTAGTGGGTAAAGTAAGATATTGCCCATGAGAAAATTAACCTGGCGTCAGCCAAGTAGGTTAATTTTCGAGAGGGCAATATCGGTTTACCCATGAGTGCCATACAAGTTTATATCCAATAAATAGCTTAGGACTTAGCATATTTTTATTAAAAATTTTAATGACATTTACAAGAAAATAATTTGACAAGTGACAGTTGAGTGGGTAAAATAAATAATTATCCACTCAATAAAGTAAAAGCCACGCGGGGGTTATTATTGAGTTTATCTATTTAAAATAAAGCTGGTAATTGTCTTATTATCTGTATGTATTGGATAAAATAAATTAATAAATATGACATAAGTATTTTTTTCATAAAAATGAAAAAAAAAAAAATTCCCATAAATTTATTTCAAAAATATTTATAAAACAATACTTTTATATTGATTTGAAAGTAATTATTGCAAAACAGGTGCTAATTGGGCGCCAATTACATAAACCTTTTTTTTTTAATATAAACCATTCAAACGTAACAATATCCTATACTATAATAGACACATTTCATATTATGTGGGTGATTTTTTTTATATGGGTTCGAAAAAGTTAATTGGTTCGATATGGGTACTTAGGTTAATTAAGTTAATATGAGATTTTTTACTATTAACAGTTTATTTACCATAGCCAAGCGTGATTTCTTTATAATTGCCTTTATCATCATGTGCAAGCTTTAATAAGTAATTGAAAGTAATTTTTATTCATTTAAATTGTGAATTAGATTTATGGTGATTTGATTTTACTCGAATTATCAATTTACTCAATTTATTAAATAGTAATAAAAATATATTTTTTTTTACGTATAACCATAACTGTTATATATATTTTTTGATGTACCTAATGCAGGTATGGTAAACAAGTTCTAAGTTTATTTTTCTATTTATTTTTTGTTTCTGCTCTTGTTTAGCTTATTTTTCTTCTTCTTCTTCTTCTTCTTCTTCTTCTTCTTCTTCTTCTTCTTCTTCTTCTTCTTCTTCTTCTTCTTATTTTTCTTAACTTCTTCTTCTTCTTCCTTTTCTTATCCTTCTTCTTCTTCTTCTTCTTCTTCTTCTTAGCATTTTTACAGGTTTGATTATTTCTCTTGTAATATATTGTGCAATATTTGTTCAAAAAGAAAAACTTTTAAATATGAAAACGATTTAAAAGTTTTAAAAACTTACGAAAAAAGTTTTAAATACTTAAAAACTAATATTTTTTACAAACCAAAAATCCATATAAATAAAAAGCTATGAAAATCGAAAAATTGTTGGTATTTTTTTGGAAAAACAAATAAATAACCATTTTTTTCATTGGAATCATTAGAGCTTTTCAAAAACAAAAAATGAAAAAATTAACTTTGAAAAATGATTTAGTAGTCTGGATTTAATAATCTTTTGAAGAATAATTAAATTCAAAAACATATGATACCTTTTGTGTTATGAATTGATATATTCTTCTTCTTGTTCTTCTTTTCCTTCTTCTTCTCTTCTTCTTCTTCTTCAACTTCTCTTCTTCTTTTTCTTATCCTTCTTCTTCTTATGCTTTTTCTTCTTCTTATGCTTTTTACAGTTTTGATTGTTTCTCTTGTAATATATTGTGCAATATTTGTTCAAAAATAAAAACTTTTAAATATAAAAACGATTTAAAAGTTTTAAATACTTACTATCCAATATTTAAACATAAAAATGATAATAAAGTTTTAAATACCTACAAACCAATATTTAAATAAAAAAATATTATTAAAGTATTAAATACTTAAAAACTAATATTTTTTACAAACTTAACCAAAAATCCATTGAATAAAAAGCTATGAAAATTTAAAAATTTATCACTTGGTATTTTTTTTGGAAAAACAAATAAATAACCAATTTTTTCATTGGAATCATTAGAGCTTTTCAAAAACAAAAAATGAAAAAATTAACTTAATATTCTTTTGAAGAATAATTAAATTCAAAAACATATGTAACCTTTTGTGTTATGAATTGATATATGCAAAATATTTGATTAAAGTCAATAAAGGTCCCTATTAGTTCAGGCACATTTAAATATAGGCATTGTTCATTATTTTCGTATTTCCTATTCGAAATACGCAAATAAACAAAAACGGTCGATACCAATTGTTTGGTAAAAAAATGACATATCGAAGTATAATGCAGTGACCTTTATTGCCCAGATACAATTAAAAAATATGTGGTGTCCCTTAACGTAAGTCAATTTTTTTACTACTTTTTACAGCTAAATTCTCCTTTTTCTTCTCATTCTCTTACTTTTCTTCTTTTTCTTCTTCTTCTTCTTCTTCTTCTTCTTCTTCTTCTTCTTCTTCTTCTTCTTCTTAGTTTTCACCTTATTATTTTTTTCTTCTTAAACATTTTATTTATGTCGTCTTCTTATTCTTCTTAGTCTTCTTCTTTTCTTCTTCTTCTGCTTCTTCTGCTTCTCCTTATTTTTCCTCCTTCTTTTCTTCCTCTTCTTCTTTTTTTGTAAACCTAATATAACCTTTTTTAGTAAATGTTTATAAAAAATATTAGCTCAGTGTCTCAAAGTCTGAGTTTACTTAATCAAAAATGATTCTTTTTCTACGACTGCTTTAGAATGTAAGCAAATACACACACTTTTCAAACACAGAATGAATTCATTCTAGCTCTAGATACGGTATGAATATTCCGTATCAAGTGTTATAATAAGCATCTCTTGTTTATAAAATTAAAGAAAACTGTAGCAAAATTAGCAAAAATATATATACTTTATCATGAAATATTAAATAATTTAATACAACTTAAAGTTTTGAGTTAAAATTACATAAAGTTTATTAGCTTTTCTTATTATATTTGACCAGTTTTTTATCAATTTAGTTCAAAAAATTAAAACTGCTCCATCTATTGTTAAATATTTAAACCTGATATATGTCAAAATCTGACATAACCTTCAATTTTTGCATTATAATTTGTAAATATGTACTAAAATTAAATAATTTTTTTTTAAGTACTGATTTGATAAAATTATTAAATAACATTAATTTCTTTATTTAAAAATATGTTTTTTGTTGCATTTACAATGTCGAGTCACAAAAAACATTGTTTTTAACCTTGTCCGCAGTTTAAAGCCATACAGTGTTTCATATTTGCAGACGAAGAAAAAGTATAGTCTACAACACGTATGGAATAGTCATTCCGCGCTCGCGGGACTGTCATACTCGCCTGCCGGCTCATATGACAAACTTTCTATTCCATACTAGTTATAGAATATACTATTCTGGACACTGTGTATTTTTTATTTGTAACTAATAGCGCTTCCATTCAAAAATATTCCATTTTAAGCAAACATTTGTTAGGTATATTGAGTAAATATTTTTTGTTTTCCATGTTTACTTAAAGGGTTAAAAAATATTGAATCTATTTGCATATATTTTGATTTTCGACGTACGCAAACACGTGTTATGTTTTGTTATAACGACCCTTTTTATGCATAATTTTGGAACAATTATTTTGTTGTCAAACTAGTAAAACTGTATGAGTTGGTATATATGACAATAAATATTTACTTATTATAATTTCTAAACTGAATCAAAAATCAGCCTATGAGAGGCACGATCATGTTCTCTGTACAACTGTTTTTATGAAGATCAGATAAGTCAAAATTTAAAAATTCACCACATAAGGGCATATCCACAGTCTCGCATAAGAACGTAATACATAAGAATGACATGCCTTGATTGACTTGATTTGCCTCCATGTATCTTGTAAGCCAATCACGACATCGCATTCTTACGTTTTATGTTCTTATGCAAGCTTTTGAATGTGCCTTAAATCCTTTTCGTTTTAGTTACCAAAGTTTTGGTTATACGTTTGGTATTTAGCGCTTGATTTCGGAGTGCTTGGGTTACTTGGTATTAAAATCTGTAATCCTGCATTCAGAGCGGTTACAGTGTTTTGTTTATTATATTATTCACAGCGCCTGCGCAAGAATATTATACGGTAGTTTCGAATTATCAAAAAATTAAGAATCGTTCTGGACAAAAAATTCTTGGATATAGATTTCTTTCATAAAAAAATAAGCAACTTTTTTTTAAAATATCAGTCCGTCTGTCCGTCCGTCTGATGTCACGATTTTTGTTAACACGATAACTCAAGAACGAATAATCCGTTGGAGTTGAAATTTTCAGGAAAAATCAAGTTCTACGAGGGGAAGATCCCTATTGTTCTTGAAAGTAATCCCCCCAAAAACAAAAATCTAAAAAAGCAGAAAGAAAATTAGGATTAACGTAACTTTTTCAGGAAAAATTACTTTTATAATAAGGATCAATTCTAGTAATTTTAAAAGGTCAAAAACAAAAAAAGTTATAGTGGTTAAACTTTTTTAAAAATCTAAAAATGCTGAAAAAAATCCGATAAACTTAACTTTTTTAGGAAAAATTACTTTTATTATAAGGATCAAGTCTATGAATTATGAAAGGAATCCCTTCAAAAACAAAAAGTTATGGGGGGTTAAACTTAAAAAAATAAATAATTAAATCTATCGTTTTCAAAAAAAAATGTTTTTTAGTTTTTCGCAAAAATTAAAATTTTTGAAATTTTCATTTTTGTTTTTTTTTTTCAAATTTGGAATACGTAGCATTACATATCTTCACGGCTTGTTTGTCAAAGAATACCTATGGTTTGGATTTGTTTAATGTAGTATAAACTACCTTTTTCAAAGTCCTAAAAATGAGTATAAATAAATAAATAAATAAAATAGGTAGCTATAGGTATTTTTAATTGATTTATTTCCAGAAGAATTTCAAATAAACAGGTTAGTTCCTATTCACAGGCTCGCATAAGAACATAATACATAACAATGCGATGCCGTGATTGGCTTGATGTTCCGCCATGTATCTTATAAGCATCGCATTCTTATGTTTTATGTTCTTATGCAAGCTTCTGGATAGGACTTTAGTCTGTGACGAAGAATTCTGACAAAAAAAATAGGTTATGTTTACTTATAGATTATTTTAGAAATAATAAGCAAAAGAAGATGACGCTCTTAATAAACCTTATATTTTATTAGTGAGTCACTAAATGTAATTCAGTGCTAAATACCAATTTAATAAGTTATAAATCACATTTAAACAACCAATAGTAAAGTCAAAATTGTATGCTTTACTAACCACCCTCCCTCGTCGATATCAATATAACCAACAAGCGGCACTCATTATTACTGATATAATTAAAGGCAAATCAAGCAACCCTTGACTGTCTAATATTGCCAGTATGGTCCCTATATCAAAATTAAATGGGCTTAAATTGTACACTAAAAAGAAAAATACTGCTGTCAATAAAATATTACTTTTCCCTATATAGGCCTAGGTTCATTAAAATTAAAAAAAAAATAAAATAAAAAAATGATTCAAAAAATTCAAACGAAAAATGAAATAGAAAAAAATTAAATAACTTGACTTTTGTTTTATTAACTGTCTAACATGATATTAAAAACCTATTAATACTCTTAAAATGACAATAAACAAATAAATAAATAAATTAAGTAATTAAGTAAGTAAGTAAGTAAGTAAGTTAAGTAAGTAAGTAAGTAAATAAGTAAGTAAGTAAGTAAGTAAGTAAGTAAGTAAGTAAGTAAGTAAGTAAGTAAGTAAGTAAGTAAGTGAGTAACTAATTAAGTAAGTAAGTAAGTTGGTAACTAAGTAAGTAAAACCTTTTAATAGTCTTAAAATGACAATAAACAAATAAATAAACAAATAAATAAATACATAAGTAACTAAGTAAGTAAGTAAGTAATTAATTAAGTAAGTAAGTAAGTTAGTAAGTAAGTAAGTAAGTAAGTAAGTAAGTAAGTAAGTAAGTAAGTAAGTAAGTAAGTAAGTAAGTAAGTAAGTAAGTAAGTAAATAAGTAAGTAAGTAGGTAAGTAAGTAAGTAAGTAAGTAAGTAAGTAAGTAAGTAAGTAAGTAAGTAAGTAAGTAAGTAAATAAATAAATAAATAAATAAATAAATAAACAAAAATTATTTTTCAGTGTACCCTTGTAGTGTAGACATTTGTTTAATACACAGTGTTATGGTTGGAAGGAGTCGTTATTTAATGTTGGTAGAAGAGGGTTAATTTCGACTAGGAAATTGGTCGTGCGTGCAAATGTTATTGGTTATTAGGTCGATATTAAATTGTTTAAAGTGGCCATTAAATCTTTGAACGTTGATTTCTCGTAGGAGTCAGGTGTGCTATGGATTTTATAAGGATTTGTATAGTTTTGATTGGAAAAAAGGTTTAATATTTAAAGGATAATTCGACTTTAGAAAGATCGAAGCTTTTGAAATGGGGGACGAAACAAAAATTTATCAACTAAAGATTAAGGAATGTCCCAACCAATTTTACTGAGAAGGTAATTTCCAACAATTTTTGTTTGGATCATTTTTTTTTAATATATTAATAACAATCGAGTTCATTCAAAAATATCTATGTTTGAGGTGAAATTGTTTATTTCCATTTTTCAGCCAAATTATTCATCGAACGATAAAAGTGGTTATAAGCAAACTTGTAGCTCTTGAAATTCTCTATAGGTTTCTATATTATAAATTTTCATAGGTACTTTGGTACGGTTAAAGAGGGCCCAACTCGACTTTCAGCGTCCACTGTAACCGTAACAAGATACTTTGAAAATGCACAATATTTAAAACGAGAATTTCAAGAGCTACAAGTTTGCTCATAACCATAACTTATCCTCCGATAAATAATTTGGCTGAAAAATCGAAAAAACCAAGTTCACCCACAACATGGCAATTTTTGAATATATATAACTCGACTGATATTAATATATTAAAAAAATGATCCAAACAAAAATTGTTGGAATTTTTTTCCCTAACAAAATTGGTGATATGCATATTTAGCGAGATAACTGCTCTCACCCTTAAAATTCAAGATAGCGAACACCTCTTACGCAAATCACCAGGTGAAAAACTAACAGGAGTGTTCTGTTACTATCCACTTCTATCCTTTAAAATACCAGACCCTGCACATTTATTGCAATTAATAGACTCTGTAACGGACGGACTAAATAGGCGCGAAGCCGCGGGACTGATCCTCCTGGACATCGCAAAAGCCTTCGATAAAGTTTGGCACAAAGGTCTTGTAGCCAAACTCCACTTTCTCGGCCTCCCCCCAGGCATCACCAAACTCATAGCCTCCTTCCTCAAAGGCAGAGATTTTCAGATAAAAATAGGCGACTGTAAGTCCAGCCGCATCAAAGCTGGCAAGGTTCCCCACTATCCCCCCTTCTGTACAACCTCTTTACGGCAGATATTCCAAAAACACAGGGCACTGAATTAGCCCTGTTTGCCGATGACACCGGCATCCTAGCAAAAGCCAGAAACCCCCAGCGCATCCATATCGCCCTCCAGCGCCAAATGGATGCCCTAATCAAATGGTTCTCCAAATGGAAAATCAAAGTAAATGCCAATAAAACCAAAGGCATTCTAATCTCTAGGATTAGAAGAGGCCCACCCCAACCCATTCAGATAAATGGCCAACCCATTAACTGGGAAAACCATGCCAAATACCTCGGCATTACAATCTCCAAAAACCTGACGTGGGATCAGCACGTCAAAAACACCCTCCAAATAGTAAACTGCCGCCTCTCCAAACTCTACCCCTTAATAGGTAGAAAGAGTCCCCTATCCATTAAATACAAACTTCTTCTTTACAACCAAACCCTAAAGCCGGTACTTCTATACGGAGCCCCAGCCTGGAACAAAATCACCCTTAACAAAGCGCTGTCAGCAAAACTTCAGGCCTTCCAAAACAAGGCACTCAGAATATGCCTCGATGCCCCCTGGTTCATGAGGAACAACCAGATACACAGAGATCTCGATATGCCCCTCCTAAAAACGGAAATCATCCGCTACAGCACGTCTTTTATACAAGACAATTTAGATCACCCAAACCCCCTCATTTCAAACTTTCTAGATTACGATTACGAAATACACAACACTCACAAAAAGATCAAAAACGTCCTCAACCAGTAATGGTACCCACTAATACAGGACAGATGCATTCCCAGCATCAGTGAGCTAGTCTCACTCCTCCCGCACATCCCTCCTCTCCCTATCCCACCCCTCCCCATCCCCCTCCCACCCACTCCCCAGCGCCGAATTATGACAGATGCTACTCGCATCAGTGAGCAGAGACTCACTCCCCAATAAATTATGACAGATGCAACTCGCATCAGTGAGCATAGACTCACTGCCCCAAACTTCAATTCAGATCAAGTATTTTTTAGATAAATGAGCCATAGGCTGCGCCTGTCTCTTAAAGACCCAAACAAACTATTGATGATGATGATTTATTGCAATTTAACAAAGGTTTTTCTCGTTATTTGACTGGGCTGTAATATTTATTGTAGGATAAAAACTGCACAGTTCTCTCTCTGTTTATTTGTTTTTTTCTTCCGAATAATTAACCAGGGTTTCTCTATATAATCATGTGGTTTCCAGTGCGCAAGTACTAATCGGATATGTATCCTGACTTGCGCACTATCACTGATACTGTAGTAATTTCCACGCTAATATAAAAAGTTATCATTAAAAACACAAAAAAAAATTATCTTCAAACGTCCATTATTATTAACTTAAAATTCAACAGTTCACACGATTAATAACCACAAATATATGGTTCACTTTAACTTGTACATAATAAATTAATATAAAAATACTCTAGGCACATCATAGAAGATGGTAGAACAAAAATACACAAGGCACATCATAAAAGATGGCAAATTCGCTGCACTGGAATGTGCCATGAAAGATACACCCGTCCCATTCAAAGGCCACGCTGTAACTGAACTGCACAGTTAAAAACATTTGATATTGCCTAAAAAACGTTTTTAATCATTTTTGTTTTAGGACTATTAACTTCCGAGAATTCGGGATCCGTTTAGCACATTTGTTGATAAAATTCTTAAAACCTTTGAATCACTGTGTATATATATAATAGTATCAGTTCTTAGCTAAACATGGCAATAAATCAATCTTTGCATCTGTTTACATAGATTACAAGAGCTTGTAATCCATGCCATTATGTTTATTATTGAATTTAATGTTTATTTTTATTGACAGCTCATAAACCAGCCCCTTTCAACATTGCTGACCACAAGCTATAACCACAAGACAGCCTTTTAAACGTATTTTACTATGAGTTTTAACGAGAACTGTTAAATCTCTGCTTTAAAGTATCACTTACATTATTAAAATAAATTATATTACTTTCCCGGCGAAAGTGTTGCGTCAGTAAAAAAAATTCGAAACATTTTTATTGCTTTTTTTCACGTTTCTCGACTTTTTATATCCAAAAAAGATGATTTCTCGCAAATTCTGTCTGTCGGTTTGTCTGTCTAGGCGGCGATTGTTTTGATATCGTCTTCCGAAAAAAAATCTCTACAGGGAAAAGTATTATTTTGTTGGCAGCTGTTTTTTTTTTATATAATAACAAAAAAACGGACCTGGAGAGGGCGATTCACATTCCATGTTGATGTGATGTGATATTATCACAGTGATTACCGGTGAACGCGACCTAGTTAGACCCAACTGCTCTGAAGTTAGCCTTCACCATATCACATGATGTGATTCACATCATAAAAATGTGGAGCGCTACCCTGCTTGTGAAGATTTTTTTTTAATCGATTTTTTTTTTCTGTTTATTTTATTTACCTTACAAACCTGTTTGTGTGTAAAAATGGTTTCATTGTGACACCCAAACAAATAAAATTATTTTATCCAATACATACAGATAATGAGACAATTACCAGCTTTATTTTAAATAGATAGACTTTTACTTTATTGAGTGGATAATTATTTATTTTACCCACTCAACTGTCACTTGTCAAATTATTTTCTTGTAAATTTCATTAAAATTTTTAATAAAAATATGAATTTCTAAGCTATTTATTGGATAAAACCTTGTATGGCACTCATGGGTAAACAGATATTGCCCTCTCGAAAATTAACCTGCTTGGCTGACGCCTCAGGTTAATTTTCTCATGGGCCATATATTACTTTACCCACTAGTACCATAAATAACTAATTATTCATAGGTTGTATCCCGAGACCTAATGATTTAACCGGCTAAACTGCAAGTAGCTGTGTTTTTGTTAATTTTGCTTGGAAATGTTTGAAACTTAATAATTTTCATTATAAAAAGCTCGAAACCACAGATTGAGAGCTCTTTTATAAATTATTAAGTTATTATTAACTTGCTTAAAAGCAAAATTATCAAAAATACAACTGCCTGTAGTTTAGGTGGTTTAAATTATTAGGTGGAGGGGTATATTTTAAGATTATTTACTAAAAAAAATGTAGATAAAATAGGCAGCTTTATTTTTGGTAATTTTGAGCTATCGCTCTTAAATACCGAGGTGCTAGTTAATCACTCTTAAATATCGAGATGCATTTAATCGCTCTTAAATTAACAGAATAGGTCAATTATGACATTTCCTTGGAATTTGATTTTTTTTTGTTTTAATTTCGTACTATTCTACTTAATTAAGCATCCCCTAGATCCAGGACTTGTGTGGGCTAGTAGTATAGGGAACCACCTGCTTATACTGACTTTCGAACCAGTTTATATAGGGAGTGTCCGCTTCACTTATGCCTTCTCCAAATTTCAATTATTAATTAACTGTAAAAGGCAAATCGACGCCAGTGAGAATGGAACTCAGGCTAGTTGTAGTAGACTTGTCATGTACAGACGCGGTAGACCACTACACCAATCCTCCCATAAATTGCTTTAAAACATATGAGAAAAATAAACTTTATAACAATTTTAAAAATATTAAAATGATTTAATGCATTTTAAATAAACCCTCATACCATCAATGATTATTAATTAAAAAATATTGTTTTTTTTATACAAAAAAAGTGAAGAATGAAGAATTAAAATTGTATATACATACGTTTAATGTATGTTATCCGCATATTATGCCATACATTATGTTAAATAGAAAAATTACCATCAATTTAGCATATTACCAGCATAACTACATATTTAGCTGTTGCCTTGCAAGAAAAAAATGCATCATTATTGCGAAGGAAATTAGGAAAAAATTCAAACAATTTACTATTAAATAGTACCAAAATTTTGGTACATAAATAATGTATGGACTTGCAATTTATGGTAATTTGGTTTGGTATTTAAATCTCTTGTCTTACTATCATTAACCCACTGTTATTGTATTCTCCATCAAACGTGTACCCTGAAGTAATATTTAGTATTTTTGAAGTAGTAATTTGTACATGAAGCCGAATTACGCGTTTAAGATACCAATGCAAATTTCATGTAACTTTTACTAAAATCTACCTATACCCAAAGTTTTTTTTACTTTTTCCAAGAAAATTTTGAAAATTCAAATTGTTTCTAGATGTTTTATATGCAAAAAGCTAGAAAAATACTGCTGTTAACAAAACAATACTTTCCTCTATAGGCCTAGGTTCATTAAAATCAAAAACGAAAAAAAAAAAAATAAAAAAATCAGTATTTTCAAAAAAAAAAATTTTAAGTTGTAAAACGAAAAATAAATTGAAAAATAAAATGTTTTTGAAAAAACTTGTTTTTACCCCATTTTACCCCCTTACCCAATTCGATTTTTACCAAAAACAATTCCAGCCTAGGACTTGGATAATCAACCTATGGTCCAAATTTGAAGGGTTTAGCTCAAAGCTTTCTTGAGTTATCGTGGTCACAAATTTCCCCGACAGACAGACCGACAAACAGACCGACAGACAGACCGAGAGACAGATCGATAAACAGACGGACAGACACATTTTTTTTTTGACTGAAATCATATTTTTAAAAAGTCCAAACGTTCAGGAACGTAAAAAATTTTTGATTTTTTTTTACTAACGCAAGAAAGCAAAATATGTCTGTCGGTCTGTCTGTGAAGAATTGTGACCACTATAACTCGAGAACCTTTTTAAATAAACACTGCAAATTTAGAACATACGTTCCTTATTTAAAGTTTTCGGATGGGATTGATTTTGATGAAAATTAGGGTGGGCCAAGAGGTAAAAGGGGGGTTAAAAAAAGCATCAAAACTATTAATCTCATATAAAAAAATCCTAATTTAAATGACGTATATATATGGGTTATTTAGTACCAATATAAGCCTAAATGATTATCTTAAAAAAATAAATTATGGATAGTTTACTTCAAATTAACTATGAATTTGACTAATTAAATTTTAGAATAACTTTTTTTCTATTTTGCGACTCTTATAAGCTCATAATCACACGCATTTTGAGTGTTCTTATAGGCCCATAAGAGTTCTCTACTTTTTTTTCTGTTGAGTTGGCAACATACAAAAGCCTATCTCTTGATGTTTTGCGTGCAAATGTCAATGTCAATTTAAAGTTTATTTTTTTACAAAATTTTGTGTTTGGGTTATTTTTTACCGTGTTAAAATTGTGGACTGGTTAATTGCAGTGTAAAAAGAAGAGATGACTGTAAAATATATCAAAATATCATTTGTTCTTAGAATTTTTGTTTTGGGTTGGAATTACAGTTTACACTATGTAAACTGTAATTCCAACCCAAAACAAAAATCCCTAAATCAGTCATCAATTTAAATATACGTTTTTTAAATTTTAGAACAAAATAGAAAAAATTGTATAAAGCACTCGTTTCATAACACGTTTTTAGAGCACTAGTACTTTAGAAAACTCGCCGCTAGCGGCTCGTTTTCTAAACTTGTACTCGTGCGCTAAAAACGTATGTTATGAAACTATTACTTTAATATACTATTAATTCATTGGTTAAGTTATTAGTAAGTTTAGTGTTTAGTCATATTATTAAAAAACAAAACGAAAACAAAAAAAAAAAAATAGGTACTACCATTAACATTTAAATACAAAATATTTTGTAATGATTTGGGGCATTAAAATTCCCTGCAATTAAACTGTTGTCTGCATTTACCGTCAAAGTCTCCCCTGGAGTAATGTTAGTATTTTTGAAGTAATAAATATGCAACATGTAGCCGAATTACGCTTCAAAACTTGAGACAATTGATGCAAATTTGATGGAATTTTTTGCCAGTACACGAAAATCAATTGTTTCTCATAGCTATATAGGACTGGATTTATGCAGCCTCTATTATAGGCTTATTATACACGTCAAAAAGCTTTATAAGGACCCGAAATTACAAAAGTCCGGTAAATGCGCCGGGCAAATAATGTACCAAATCGGCAAAACTTACTACGAGAGAAAAAGAGAGAAAATGAGAAAAAAACTAAAAGAAAATGATAGACAATGAGGAAAAATGAGAGAAAAGAAGGGAAAAAGAAAGAAAATGAGAGAAAAGTAAAAAAAAGAAAAAATAAGAGAGACGAAGAGAAAAAGAAAAAATAGAGAAAATGAGAAAAAATTATAGAAAAAGTAGATAAAAGGAGAAAAAAAGGAGATAAAGTGAGGAAGTAAAAATTAAAGAAAAATATAAAGAAAATGAAAAATAAGGAGAAAGACAAGGAAACAAATATAAGGAAAAAGAAAGAAAAGCGATGAAAAAAAAAGAAGAAAGAAATATAAGGAAACGCCCATGTTAATGGTATAGGAAAATAGCGTTACAGGGGGGGGTGGGGGTCCAAAATGATCAAAATAAGCGTTACGTAATACTTGAACGTTCCCTAATCAAGAAAAACGCAAGATAAATAAATATACAAGGAAAACAGACAATAAAAAGGCAAGGAAAGAAAAGAGAATAAAAAACAAAGAGAAAGAGAAGTAAAAAGTATGGACGAAAACCTGGGAAAAGGAAAGATGTAAAAGGGAGAAATTTGAAAAGGAAATATCTGAAAAGAAGAGAACAATGAGAGATGTAAAAAGGAGAGAAAATGAGAAAAGGAAAAGGATAGACTCGTAAAGGAGAGATGTAAAAATGAGAAAAAATAAGATATGCTAAAGAGGAGAAAATGAGAAAAAGAGAATAGTGAAAAGGAGAAAAAGAGAGAAAAGGAGAAAAAATAAATAAAATAAGAGAAAATGAGAAAAAATAAGGTATGTTAAAAGGAGAGAACGTGATATATGTAAAACGGAGAATAAATGAGAAATCGGAAGAAATGAGAGATGTTAAAAAAGAGAAAAATAGGAGGTGAAAAGGAGAGAAAAGAACAGAAAATTAAAGAAAATTGAAGAATCTTATAGAAAAGGAGGAAAAATGAAAGAAACGCAGATAAAGGGAGAGAAATGAATAGAAAAATAGAGAAAATATTAGAAAATAAAAAATAGAGAAAAAAAAGCTGAATCCACTGGACTATTATAAATTTCGTGATTATAACATCTACGAGTATGATTGACCCTCTAATTTTGAAATGTATCGAGCTGGATTTTTACCTTTCGTGGCGTTTTTACGATTTCGTGCTCGGGGCTAGGATTTTGATTGGTTATGCATACTATCAAATTATTTAGCCGGGCGGAAAAATGTATAACAACGATTTGTGAACGTCAATTTTAATGATGCCTATTACCAATTACAATTTTTGACCTAAACGAGATAAAAAAATAGTTATTTATAATACAAGAGAGAAAAGTTAAGTTTTTCGATTGAGTAGGTTTTTAGAAGCCGAGGGCCGGCCCGAGGATAATAAACCTACGAAATTGAAATTTAACTTTTTGCCCTTGTATTATACAATATTTTTTATTCGATTGTTACTAATTATAATAAATTATTAAAATATACTTTCTTTTTTCTGTCTTATTACTTATCTAGTTATCCATGACAAATTGCTATCGAATCAAATCGCTAAAAATAATACTTGAATCGTTTCTTTTGCGTGCGGTTCCATTTTCAAACTAAAAAAGCTATAGCTTGGTGATTAATTTCTGTTAAAATGTGTCTGTTATGAAAATAATAATACTTCCAAAACTGTTCTATGAATATTATAAATATTGAAATTGATTTTACAATTGAAATTTTGTATTTTTAAGTTATTTTAGTGGATACAGATTAATCAATTAACATATTTTGAGGTTATGTTATAGAAGAAATTTTTATTTTGTATGCAATGATTATAATAACTGTATCTGGTCAAAAAGAACATTTAGTTCAAGGCCAAAAGTGACCAAAAGGTCATATTTCTTTATAAATATTACAGTAAAGGTAAAGCATCTTCTTTTAAAAGGCTTAAAAATAAGAATTTTTAGTTAGCCGGCAAAAAAAACTTTTTGGTCCTAGGGCCACAAGTTTTTAGTTTTTAGTTTTTAAATTTTTCTTCCATTATGAATAATAAAAAAGTTAAGCTACAATTTTTTGCATTTTGTGATAAAGGGAGCCCTGGAAAAACTTTATTTTACCTTTTATGCAGTTTTTAAATTTTTCTTCTATTATAAATAATAAAAAAATACGTCCAAGACAAAAAACTCAATCCCCCTTTTGCGAATTTTGCTCAAATACGAACTTGTCCAAGATAATATAAAAATACATGTACATAGCAAATTTCAAGTCGCTACCTCAAAGCGTTCTTAAGTTATCGTACAGGCAGACCAAGACAACGAAGTTGGCTAGCGCCTGTACATAGCAAGCCGACTAGCGTGAGTTTGATTCTCACTGGCACCGATTTGGCTTTTTCAGTTAATTAATAGGTGAACATTTTCTTTTTAGACAAAATTTAAGTATTTTAGACAACATTTTCTTTTTAGACAAAATTTAAGTATTTTAGACAAAAATTAATAAGGTATTAGTTTTTTGTACAAGGAGAAAAACACAAAATGTTGTCGAAGCTCTTAATTTGCAAAGTAATTATATATCATAAAGTCTTGAAGCAATTAGTTTTTTCTTCATTCTACCCAATAAGTGCTTAGTCCAATCTTTTTATAGTATAGGCTGGGAATGATGACATTTACCGCTTTTTACCTTATTTGCAAAGAAATCGACGAGTGCGTAGGATGCTCCACATTCACAATTTTCCTATGAGAATTCTATAAATTACGTGGTAGAAAAAAACAAGCTGTGAAGATTGCTTGGAATTCTATTAGATACCCTTCACAGTGTATTTTTATCATAAACCCTTTCTTAAAAAAGTTTGATTTCTTTGAAAGAATCTATTCTTTTTAACCCTTTGTTGCACATAGTTTTATTTTGCAACGAAAAACATTTATGACACGTCTTTTTCTTGCATAATTAATAAAAAAATGTTGAAAATATTTTTACGGGTTATTAAAATCGACAGAAAAATCAAAACATTTTTTTTTGCATTTTCTGCTTTAGAATGTCATGAAACTTCGACGAAATGTGAAAAAAGTGGAGTTTAAAAAAATGTCTGTCTGTCTCTCTGTCTGTATGTAAACTTTATAATTTTTTAACGAAATGTCCGATTCAAAATTAAAAGTCCAAAATGATAAAAGTTTGCTTTACGTAATACTTAAACGTTCCCTTAAATTAATTTTGATATTTTTTTATATTAAATTCCACTTTTGACATTAAATCAAATGAAGTCAATTTAATATCTTATTTTATAAAAGATCTAATTTTTCCACCCGTCTAGAAAGGGTACCCGTTTCATATTTTTTTCATTTATTTCAAAAAATTTTGTTACATTTTTCTTCGAACCCATTGTGAATATAAAGAACAAAAACGAATACAAAACTAAAAAATACTATGTGTGGTAATTAACAAAATAATTTCTAGAATTTATTAGAACTCAAAAGCTCATTTTTAAACAAAAGCAAAGCAAAAATTCGACTATAATTTTTAAGTGCGTGACATGATTACCTGTTTAAATATTTACCAACGAACTAATAACTTTTTTTTCTAGAATACGCATACCGTTAAAATAAAGTATCGCCAACATCTCGGTTTGTTTGTAAACAAATAGTAGGTATATTCAGGCCTAAACAATAACAATTACCAGTAACGGGTATTGTTGTCTCTGTTAAAACAAAGATGTGCGAGTAAGACAGACAAATGTTTATGTTGCCGACGTTTTTGTCAGTTTTAAGGAGTGAAATGCCTATTCTAGAGAGAAGAGTTATTAGTTCGTTGATATTTACCGGCAATATAAGATACTGCCATCTTTCAACAGATACACCAAGAGAAGAAGAAGAAGAAGAAGAAGAAGAAGAAGAAGAAGAAGAAGAAGAAGAAGAAGAAGAAGAAGAAGAAGAAGAAGAAGTTTAATTTTTGAGAAAAAAAAGTTGTTAAACCAATTTTTGTTTCTAAATCTGAATTTCTAAAAATTCTTTCACTTCTAGATGTAGAGTACCTAAGAGTTTATCTAAGAACGATAACAATATTAATTGACGGGAAATATTCAAGTTTCTTTTATTTATTCAATCAAGATTACAAACAGGGCGTTCTGTAATACTGTGTCAACATAATACTAAAAATACTGCTACAAATACACAAAAAATTGTTTTTTTTTTATTTTTGACTCCCACTTCTCTATAAAATAATATTTTCCTTATAAAATTATGAGACCAATGCTTCCCCCTTTAAATTATATTTTTATTTCAATGTTCTTATCAAAGAGCTAAGAACTCTTCTTTCTAGAATAGGAATACCGTTAAAATAAAGTATGGCCAACATCTCGGTTTGTTTGTAAACAAATAGTAAGTATATTCAGGCCTGAACAATAACAATTACCAGTAACTGGTATTGTCTCTGTTAGAACAAATATGTGCGAGTAAGACAGACGAATGTTTATGTTGGCGAGGTTTTTGTCAGTTTTTACGAATGAAATGCCTATTCTAGAGAGAAGAGTTATTAGTTCGTTAGTTCGTTGGGGAGCGTTTAAGTATTACGTAACGCATAATTTGGCCATTTTTGACCCCCACCCCCCCCCCATTTATTACGTAACATTTTACAAAAAGTAAAAATAAATGAAAAGAAATTTTGCTTTATGGTTTAAACTGGTTTTCAACCGGTTATTGCTTCCGTGTTTTAACCCAAAACCGATTTGATGTAATTTCCGAAACCGGTTAACTGAAAACCGGTTATTGGCTATGGTTTTCCATCTCTAATTGTTTTTGTTTAGAGGATTTAGTTAACTGTTAACCACGCCGTGTGAAATAAAATTTGCAAGGAATCCGTCTGTTTAAGCCTAGATCATTGTTAAAAACGTGATCCCATAAACATTTTGTAAGTTTATAATTTTTTAAGTGTTACGTAACATTTTTACTGACACCCACCCCTCCTCTGTAACGCGGCGTAACTTTTTAGAGACCCCCACCCCCCCTAGCGCCTTACGTAATAATTGAACGCTCCCTTGGTTCTTATCCTTTCTACCTACTGCGCCAATTAATCGTTCCGTATAAATCACATAATATAACATAAAATTTTCATTTAGTTCTTATCATAATTCAATTTAGTAATTTGTTTAAAAAAGTAATCAAATATTATAACAAGCCCATTGCATGTGTACCAACAATTAGAAATAGAAATAAATTAATTAAAACTATTAAAAATAATAAGTATAATTACTAATTCTTGGTGGGTAGATTTGTGCAATGCAAATTGGATTTTATTTAATATTTGTGACAATCCATATAAAAAGGTTCCTTTATAATAGTTATTTATAATACAAGGGCGAAAAGTTAAATTTTTCGATTGAGTAGGTTTTTAGAAGCCGAGTGCAGGCCGATAGGGCCTGCCCATAGGGTAATAAACCTACGAAATCGAAATTTAACTTTTTGCCCGTGTATTATACAATATTTTTTATTCGATTGTTACTAATTATAATAAATTATTAAAATATACTTAATTTTAAAATGCAAAAAATATTTCTTTTTCCTGTCTTATTACTTATCTAGTTATCAATGACAATTGCTGTCCAATCAAATCGCTACAACAACAACTGAATCGTTTCTTTTGCTGGCGGTTTCATTTTCAAATTAAAAAAGCTATAGCTTGGTGATTAATTTCTGTTAAAATGTATCTGTTGGGAAAATAATACTTGAGAAACCGTTCTATGAATATTATAAATATTGAAAGTGATTTTACAATTGAAATTTTGTGTTTTTAATTTATTTTAGTGGGTGAATACAGCTTAATCAGTTGACATATATTTTGAGGTTATGTTATGGATTTTTTTTTTATTTTGTATGAAATGATTATAATAACTGTATCTGGTCAAAAAGAACGGTTAGTTCAAGACCAAAAGTGACCAAAAGGTCATATTTCTTTATAAATATTACAGTAAAGATAAAGCATCTTTTTTTAAAAAGCTTAAAAATAACAAGTTTCAGTTAGCTGGAGAAAAAACCTTTTTGGCCCTAGGGCCACAAAGTTCAACTTTTCGCCCGTAAAACACGAACAAAAAGTGTCTCTTTTAGAATCAATCGAATAAAAAGATATTTTATGTCAATATAGCGTTAACCAGAGTAGCAGAGCCTTACACTGATAGAACATAAGTATATTTATGAATTCACTTTTTGATTAAATAAAAATTCTCCACTTGGGACAGTTTTATGTCACCAATTCCTTTTTATTATCAATACTAGGCGTAGTGGGAGGTGCCCACATATATACCTACTATTTATTTTTTTTTTAAATACAAGTAATTAATATGACATTAGTTTTACACAATATACATATATATATATTTTATGGTATTTTGCATCGTATATTTTTAATCGCTAAAATTGTATGCGTTTTTAAGCCATAGTTTCATCAAAGTAGGCATAATTTGTTTTATATTTAAAATCGTTTTATAAATATTTTAAATAATTTTATTATGAATATACCTATACACACCTATAAAAACCTTTCTGTGTCTGAGAAGCATTTGGGCGTAAGTCAAGTGTAAAACCGGAGGACTTACGCCAGTCTGCCTGTCAGATACACATTTTCATTTCAATGAAAAACAATACAAAGGTTTTTTCCGAGGTGGGTATTAAGGCAGAAAATCATACGGCCAAAAGCCAGGGTTGTAGTAGTGACAGCACTGATTTCAGTGGCTCTCAAAGTGTAGGCAAGTATTTATACATTGAGATATAAACTGATTGCTTGTTACAATTCTCTGCAAATTAATAAATATAATAAAGTAATTGTTGAAATTTTTATAACAAAAAATTGTTAAAATACTTACAAAATTCTGGTTAATGCTTTTTTTTTTTAATGGGTGCGTTGGTTTAGGTTAACAATGGTTGGGTTTGGTAGTTTGCTGGTTTGGTGTTTTTTTTTGATGGGAAGCATTTGTTTACGTTGACAATGGTTTTGTTTGGTAGTTTGCTGATTTGGTGTTTTTTTTTTAATGGGAGGCATTGGTTTACGTTAAAAATGGTTTGGTTTGGTAGTTTGCTAGTTTGGTGTTTTTTTTTTAATGGAAGGCATTTTTCAGATACGATATTTCAGAATTTAGAAGGCGATATATTTTAAGAATCAAATAGGATTATATTTATTCTAAATAATTTAGCTTTAGCTAATTAAATAATAAATGCTCGCCTGGTGTATAAGAAATTCATTGTTTTAATCAAATATTGAGAACCTCTGGAGAATACAGTAGAGGGGGTAAAAGCATTTCTTCGGCCGTACAACTTTCGGCCGTATGATCCAGACTCGTTTTTTCCTTTGTAGACTATAAATTATAGTACAGGAGCTGGTGATTATTTTCATTTTATTATTTCTTCCCGGCTATATTTTATATATGTCTTAAAGTACACTTAAATAAACACAAATCTCCACGTTCTGGTTCCGGTTCCTTTGGGTGCAAGAAGCCCAAAACGGTGGTGAAATGAGGTTTGGTCTATTTTTACAGTTATGCACAATTATTCTGCAGGCAAAGGGCCAAAAACAATGTTTAAAAAGCCCATTTGAAATCTGTTTATCTAAAAAACAATTATTTAATCAAAAAGTAATTTCATAAATAGTTTATAAATTCTCAAAATGGAAAAGGTTAAACGCACCTTTAAAACCCTGTTTTTACCCTTTTGCCCCAAAAATATTGTGTGTATGAAAGTAGCTTAATCTTAATGTAATAAATGTAATGTATATGACTAGATTTTTAGGGTAGAGGAAAGTCGCCTAATTTCGGATACCATTTACAATGTATTCAGTATTTAATACTCGGTATTACTTTTTGATATTTTTTTTATATAACCAGATACAACTTATTATAGCGAACCATGATTTATTATAAAAGCAATTTTATTACAGTTTATTTTTTCCAAAAAACACGGTTAAAAAAAATCAGCGCATTTTTGTGCATTTGAAAAAGGGCTCCTAATTTCGGACATATCCGAAAAATTTTTTTCAAGAGTAGATCTAGATCCCATTGCTTATGTTTCTTGTTATTCCTTCACATTTAAGACGTAAATTAAGCGATTTTCTACGAAATACTATAGGAACTATAATTTTAGATTCCCAATTTCGAATATCTTAGTATCTTAGGTAATTTTCGTTTTTTCAAAATTGTTTATCTTAGTTTGTTGTATCATTATAAAAATAATAATTAATGGTTGGTTATCCTGAATAATAATTACCTTGCGGATATCCGAAATTGGGAATCAAATGCACAAAAATGGTCTATCCGAAATTAGGCAACTTTCTGCTTTTTAGATTAGAAATTTGTAGAATGTTTACGTTTTCAAATTGCTTAATTATAAATAGTGGATCAACTTAAATAACATCATAACTTACCCAAGACAGAATCACGAACTTTTATAACGATTATTTATAAAATAAACAAGCATAATAATGCAACTGAGCACAAAACTGCCATTTGCAATATAAACGATTTGTGCTGCCATTTAAAGGGGAGAAGCTCTACCGTTATCATATTACAGGACGGATTTAGTTTGACTTTTGGCTTCACATAAAAGTAGGTTTCTGTTTACCTTTGCAGACAGTATCTTAAATACACTACTATCCGAAATTTGGAAACCATCCGAAATTAGGCGCATTTCCTCTACCTTATTTTTGCAGATTGTTTAGCTTCTAGAACACAAAGGGACCAAATTCAGAACCTAAAAGTTCAAAAATAGCTTAATTTGATTGTAGTTTAATACATAAATAAAATTCACCCGGAAAGAATAACATACAATATGATTTCAAATCTACCAGGCTTCTTGGTCTCCAGTTATTTTAGCCACAATTAAGAATTTTAGAAATTTTAAACTAATATCTCTGGACCATGACTAATTAAATATTTGGATACTCTTTAATTAACTCAAATGTTAAAGTTGTTAATTAAAAATATAAGGGTGAACACTGAACAGTTAACATTTTTTAATTGATATAAAGGAAATATGGTATAATAAATAAAATAGTTTTATTGCATGAATCAAAAATTTTTATTTATATTACATCGGCATGCCGGAAATCAGTAAAAAAAAATTGCGTCCGTCTGTCTCTCTGTCTGTCTGTCTGTCTGTCTGCCTGGGTGTAAACTCTCTAACTCTATTTCTACATGAGATATCGACTTGCTGTTTTTTGCATATTAATTTTTATCGTATTCCGAAGAGCTGATTAGATATTGGGGGTAAACGATTGGGGGTAAGGGGGTAAAAATAGGGTAAAACTCCTATTTTTAGCGTTTTTTGTTTATAATTAAGGCAATTATTATTGTATTTGGTTAATTTAGCACTTATATAAAAGATAATTTTAAATTGGTGAAAAAATGTTATAAACAACGTTTTTCTAAGATATTGGCGTTTAAAGCAGTAAAACGTTTTTTTTTTGCATATCTCACATAATTATAACCCAATTTCAAAAAATTATATTTTAAATAAAAGCTCTTTTTAAGCCCTATAAAAATGTTATATACATTTTTTTGCTAGAATATAATGTTTTAAAGATACAGAATTTAAAATCAAACAAAACACCTAGTTTTAAATTTGCAAACTAGATGGCTCTAGTGTACAATAGTGCCGATGTTTTGACAGGGTGCTTGCAACGTATCATCTAGTTTGGTATTGAAAAATAAAAGAATATTTAACGAAAAAAAAAAAATAAATTAAACAAATAAAAAATATATAAATTTTAAAAATATATTAGAATCTTTAATTTGCCATAACATATTTTAATATCAAAATAAAAATACTTTAATATTAAATTAAAAATATTGATTTTTAAATAAAAATATAATATTTGTACGTCATTTTGCTGAACATAACAATTATTTATTTTTAAATAATTTACATTTTTTTTGTAAAACCCGACTGATTCAAAAACCTGCTATCAGGTCGATAAGAATACAGCCTAAAATAAATCAAAAAGTGCCATGCCAATTATATTTTTACAAAAAGTATATAAACATTCCGATAATGATATCGCATAAAAAAGCAACTAACAAGGTCCTGATAGCCTACTTTAGGGCGAAAAAATAAAAAAAAAGACAAGTAAAGGTGATATGAAATGCTTAAGATTTTGTTGTATACTCTTCATAGTGTATCATATATTGCGTTTTCTCTAGATATACTTCCAAAATATGATCCATATTTCGTGTTTGAGTTATCGTATACACAAGATTTGTAACACACAGATGTGAAGACAAACGGATGGTCGCACTAAAATAAAAGTTGCAGAGAATTCGATAAAAAATATTTTTCTTCAAGCGTACGTACTAAAATGTTCATATTTTATAACTGAACACACTAGTTAGAAATGATCTATTTTTTTGCAGTAAAAAAATGAGTTCATTGTTGTACGCCGTAAAAAAAAGTTAGTTAGCAAAACCACCACTGGCTGCAGCACTCTTTGACTTTGATGACAGCCATACTTCAAACTTGTTTGTTTATTATGTAAACAGGTGGTTGACTCGAGATTCTGTGCAAAAACCTTGTGTGAAATTGATTTGAAATGATTGAAGAAGAATATATTGTTTATACACCAACAAATCTCTCCGAAATTGCAAAGGCTACATTAGACAAGTTACCAAAATCGCAAAAAGTGTACGATTTAGCCTACGAAAAAAATTTAAAATGAGCTAAGGAAGGTTTAAGTTTATTTCGAAAGGGTTTTATTGGCCTATTTTAATAAAAAAACATACTTTATTACTGAATAAATAAAATTCAAAAATTAATATTAAAAATATATATATAGGATACTAATTCTATAGACTAGTAAAAAAAGCTTCACTTTTCATCTTAGTAAGTGTGACTTATTGTAATAAATAAGCTGTGTGCAGTGATGTCAATATAATTTTTCATTAGTATTTGCAAAAGGCAAAGCCGATTATTAGTAAATGACGGTTCTTATACATAACCTGAAATAATATACCTTATCATGTAATGCAAATCTAACCGTCAAAATATCATATACGGCTTAATAAAAATAGGATAGCCTTACTTTCTTTTTGTCAAAATTATTGTCAAGCATAACATAAGGTATTTGGGTAAGTTTTTACGATTTTGGAAATTTCAAAACCATTCTATAATGCTCTTCATGTTCGAGAGCTTTGGAGAGTATTAAAAACAATCGGATATGACAAGGTTAGACAATAGTAGTTGGCATTTTTAGTAGCCATGGAGTTTTATGAATTTCATTAACGTTGTAACGATAGAGCAACACAAAAACGCCTTACACGGAAAGAAATTAGTGGGCTCTGCGCTATACATTATAAGATATTTGGTAACAGTGGCAAATTATAGTGATTTAAGCTATAGATTATAAGGGACACAATAACTAATAATGTTAAAAATAAATTGGAAACGATTATATATATTACAGACACGATTATATTTATTACAGGCACTATTATAAATTTACAGAAATTTTATTATATTATAAAAATTATTAGCACGGACAATAATTAAATCTATTTAAGCTATAAATGCCATACTATTTGTTATATTTTATTATTCACTAAACAATTAAAGTATTTCATATAAATTTTTACACTGACTGCCATAATTGTAAGAGAAAGCCTTGTATTTATATAATAAGCGATTATAATTTGCTTGGTTTGTGTGTTATAGCGCTCCTAGCTATAATTTTTTTTTTCCGTGTAGCTACTGTAATATTTTTAAGTAAGACCTGGGTTTATTGAATCTGATTTGTTTGTGACACAAACGCTCATTATTACTATACTAGATTATTGGCCCAAGAACTAAACCTTGTTGTAATCCAAATATTGCATTTAAATTATGCTCGAACATTAATATAGATAATTCCTATGATTGCAATTTTAGATAAAAATTAATCCAATTTGCAATAATATATATATAATATAATATATATATAATAAGCGATTATAATTTGCTTGGTTTGTGTGTTATAGCGCTCCTAGCTATAATTTTTTTTTTCCGTGTAGCTACTGTAATATTTTTAAGTAAGACCTGGGTTTATTGAATCTGATTTGTTTGTGACACAAACGCTCATTATTACTATACTAGATTATTGGCCCAAGAACTAAACCTTGTTGTAATCCAAATATTGCATTTAAATTATGCTCGAACATTAATATAGATAATTCCTATGATTGCAATTTTAGATAAAAATTAATCCAATTTGCAACTTTTTAAAGAATGTTTAAATATTTAGTTTAGAAACAGAACTCTAGCAATACGGTATCAAAACGCCTTTATTAAATCAAGCAATATAATGTTTCAACTTTCCAAAAGAATAACAATTATTGTTATAAAAATTAAATTGGCCAAAGAATTGCACCTTGCGTTATACCAAAAATCTGTTGGAAACATTTTATAGCATTGGTGCCATACATACGTATATTAGTACATTTAAAAAAACATTGAATTTACAATGTTTTAAGAAATATTTAAGGTTGATTTAAATGAACTAATTTAAAAATTGAACCAATCAAATCGGTCAAATAATTCCGGATTATTATTGCAAATTCTTGGTACGTTTAGTGTTAATTATTGGGTTAACCAAACTTTTTTTTATCTACGCTCTACTTAGTATTAAACACATATTTGGCTTTATTAATGTTCACACTACAACACTAATGATTTTCAAAGATAGGATAAAACCCGAATGTTTTTGTTGTTCCATTTTGATACTATTTGTTAATATTGTCAAATAAATTTCAGTGCAATGATTTAAATTTTTACACTTTTTTAAAGCTTTGGCTTTTTAGCACGTAGATAAAATAGTATATAAAATTTGTTTGTGACTGGCTTTTAGTGCACTTAAGTGCAAGCTTAAGTCACAAACTAGTTTCATAACATACTATGAATATATAAATTAAGAACTCATGCAAGACAGTATCAAATGCCTCTGTTAGCTCGGTATCAAATGCCTTTGTTAAATCAAATAATATTTATAATCCTCGACAAAATAAGTTACGTAGTGCGCAAAAAAATGGGTTTTGAGAGTGGATTCGGGTACCTAAAAGTATGTAGAACAAAATGGAATGAAACAAAATGAAATAGGTGTTACTACCTTTTTTTTTGTCGAGGGTTACATTTAATGTTTCAATGTTTAAAAATACAATAAATAATTGTTTTAAAGTGTACACATGGTAGTCAGCTTTCTACTTGACGAGGCAGCGACCTGGCGATAAGCCTCTTGCGACCATGTTGCGATATCGTCTGTGCTACCCCACTTAGCAGCAAACAATTAAAGAAATCATGCAGGCTTTGATAACTTTTAATGGTTGTTTTAAGCGGGCTTTATAGTCTTTTTTTCGATAATAAAACTACCAATAAGATTGTAGTTATTGAATTAATGGGAAAAAATAATTGGGTTGATATGTCTATTGTAGTTACAATGTACAGTAACGTGGAGAAAAAAAAAACTGAAAATAAAACATTGCTTAATGTAGATTAAAAAAAGAAAAGTTAAATTTATTTCAGACACAAACGTGTACCTGTTTAATATATTTGCGACAAATTACTACCTGTAAAGCTATGGATAAGGAATTCTTTCAAAAAATATTCTGTTAAATATAATCAAAATAAAATAAACGTACCTCTGACAAGTAGCTGCTTGATTTTTTTTTACAAGAAAAAAGTAAAATTTTTAAAATGATTTGCTGTTTCAAAAATCAGTTTAAGTTTAGGAGATAATAGAACACCTAGTAAAAAATGTTTAGTTTGTGTTAAGACATTGATTCTGCCCGATTTAGAAATGAAATATACTCAAAATTTGATTAAATTTACAGTCCACCTTAATTTTATTAGGCACCAATTGAACAATAATTCAACTAGTGTCATAATTTATATCTTGACAATAAAATTAACAGCTATCATATCTTATTTGAAAAACATGTTTTTCCATTTTACTATTGGTTACATTTGTTTTTGTTTTGTTTGTTTTTTTGTTTATTTGTTTAGCCTCGTACTGTTCTACTTAATTAAGCATCCCCTAAGTCCAGGACTTGTGTGGGCTAGTAGTAGAGGGAACCACCGGCTTATACTGACTTTCGAACCAGTTTCTAGGGATTGTCCGTTTCACTTATCGCCTTCAGCAAATTTCAATTATTAATTAACTGAAAAAGGCAAATCGGCGCCAGTGAGATAGTAGATTTGCTATACATACGCGCTAGCCACTACGCTATGCCTCCCATCGAATCAAACTTGCGCGAAATTGTCTACAAATTCTATTAGGTGGATTAAAAAATGAATAAAAATTATTATAAAATTAATAAAAAATTCTTCATTTAATTGTTTTTGTGCTAATTGTTCTGAGGTTATTTTTACAAAGACACCATTACCTACAATTCCTTATCAAATACGATTTTTGTAATGTTCATTGGCTCTACCTGTACACACTGTAGTGCTTTGCTAGACGATAACAGATATGTCGCACAATGGCATGGAAAGCAACATTTTAGGTCAAATAATGAGGTAAACTTTAATTATTGAAGAAAAAAATAATCATTGCCATTTTTTTTTACAGATACATCAGATATATTTCGGCATAGAGCCTATGAACTACTATATTTTGATTTTGTAATAGTAGTTTTCGTAACGAGTAAGCAACTTTAGTCCTTAGTGCACGAGAATGAAGTTTTTTTTACGACGCGAATCGAAGTCAAAAAATCATTCGAGTGCACTAAGGACTTGTTGCAAACCAGTTGCGAACAACATTTTTCGTTCGATCTACAGTAGACTCTTTAAAAATGTATATTTCAAAGAACTACCTGTGTTTAATTTTGACATTTCAAACTTTTATAAACGTCAAACCACTTTTGCCAAAATCAAAGCTATGTGTACTCGTTTGGATAAATGAGTTTGCATAGTTGTCATTTTCTCATGGGCAATATCCCACTAGTACCATAAATAACTATCTTTTTGTCAGTACTATGATATAATAGTCTAAGTAAGTAGTTTGCAAAGTTAGTAGTTCATTGTCCTTACAAAACTATTCAAAAGAGAGTAGAATCAAACTGATTATCTTTAATCCAAGCATATTGAATTAAATTGGTTTTAATTAACAAACTGTTAAAAGGTTGTCACCGCTGTTTTGAGATTAAAAACAATTTAAAAGGCCGTATTTTTAAAATTCCCGCACTTAAGTATTCAGGAAGAACTGTCAGTTTTATTAAAAGGTTGATGAGAAATTATATCTACAATTCAACTGGTATCTAAGTTTATAGTAAGCCGACTTACTACTTTTGACGTTTCTTTTGAGATTCTAATTTAACCTAACTTCTACATAACTAAGCCACTTATTAATCCCCTTTGCCCTGGAGCACGTGGTCGCGATCATCGGCAGTTCACTTGATTTATTTTAAACGTTTCCGTCTGCGACGCACCACTGCATTCTAAAAATGTGACAATTTGTTAAAGGAGTTCGTTGTTTACATGCAAAATCCATCCATGTAAAATCAGAAATATTTGGACTTTATAAAGTTAGGTGTGGTAGGGATCATTCATTTCAACATTAAATATTAGGTTAGATCATCTTACGAAGAAAATCTAACTTAAATCTATCTTTACTTTGTATGGTAAGGGCCATGTAAGAGTGTACAGCTCTTGTTAAGCATACCATAACCTAAAAAAACTACTGAATCTAACTGTCACGCCTCAGCATTTTAGTAAATTTAATGCCAACAAGACCCTCTGCGCGTTTTACTTATTCCAATATTACACACAGGTAAAACAATGGGTCATGTGACCTGATAAGACGAAAATGGCGGTGTTGTTCGACGGTGTCGCGAAGCGTGAAATGCTGCGTCTACTTAAAAAATAACAATGGCAAAGTTGTTCGCAGCCACGGTGAGGACGACGTTGTTCTTTTGTTATTATTGTTGCTAGTAGCAAAATGTGTGGTTTTCTAATAGTTTTATTGCAGTCGTTTGTTTTCTTCGAAGCTATTGTCACTTTTAAAATCGTTGGTCGTATCGTAAATTTAGTAAGATGCCAAGTATAGTCGTCGCCACAAATATAAGAGAATTTTTTTTAAGAGTGAACATTTTTTTCTGGCTTTGTCAAGGTTTATTGACCCTAATCCTCCAGTCAAAACGTCTACGACATCTAGTACGTCCTCTAATAATAAAATTTAATTACGCCCTTATTTCACATTAATCGACTTCCAATGTAAGCATTCTACTATATTTTTGTGGAAACTAGTATAGTCGGTGCCACATTTATAGTAGAATGTTTACATTTAAAACAGATTAATGTGAGACATGAACGTAATTAAATTTTATTATATTAAATACGTATTTATCTTATATAGGTAGCTCACAACATAGAAATAAAACAAATTAAAGCCGGTCCAGTAAATATTTATTGCTACAAATGCCTTGTGGGTGTGGCTAAATCTTTTGTGAAATATGATTGGATATGGTCGAACGTTAAAAGGGTAGAATCAGTCTACGTGGACTGGATAAAAATACATTTGATTAAATGAGTCTAAAATTATGCAACGTCTCAATTGAAAGAACAGTTTGACACGTGCCAGATAAAAATAATCGCTGTTAAAAAAAATCTCTTATAACTCTGGCAGCGACTATATACCTTATGACTTTCACCCCTTAAATCTTTGTCCAACATGTCAAAATGACATTTTTTGAATGGAAGGTTGTAAAAACCTAAAGGTCGGTATATGGGGGTCCAAATGATAAAATCGACAAAAGTAAAAAAACAAGTGATATTTTTCGAAAGGGGGGCTGTAGAAACTTAAAATTCGGTATGAATGGGTACAATTAAAAAAAAACATCGAATATGTGCAGCTAGGATTAAATATTCAGCGGGGCTAGCTAAGCACTTGGTGTGGAAGCTAACCAGCTGAGGTAGGTATAACCTTAAAAAAAAGGACACTTTAAAATTAAATATAAAATTCCATTTCCCAAAAAGGTTATTACATAAATCGTGTTACATCTGCGAGTACGGGAAGATATAAATCCCAGTCTCGGCTTGGAGTCAAAACAATGCGGTAGCAAACCGGTGGCGGTTTGCCGGCGATATATCGCAAGTTTCGATCGGACTTTGGGGCCCATCTCCAGCGAGGTCCATTCAATAACGTGGTGGCCGCAGCTTTATAACAATGCACGCTGTAACTTGTGGTATATGCGCGTCCTACGATTGCTTATCGGTTTTTAATACAATAGGTGAGATATGGACTGAATTAAAAATTACAAGAGAACCATTGTAAATTGTAGGCATGCCAATTTTTAGGGTATCAATTTTAATTTAATTTAATTTAATTTTAAATACAAACAAGTGCCACCTCAAGGTGGATGTATAGGTAAGTTAATGAGTACGATTTTTATTACCCAAGGATCGGACCCATAACATATATTTTTCCTGTTACGACAAATGAGCCATATGCACTAAGCCTGTTTCTTAAATATACCAAAGAGAATAAAAAGAAGCTTAAGAGAGAATAGTTTATTCTATAACTAGTATGAAATAGACAATATTCCGCACGAGCGGAAAGTTTGTCATACGAGCCGGCAGACGAGTATGACGGTCCCGCGAGCGCGGAATGACTATTCCATACGTGTTGTAGACTATACTTTTTCTTCGACTGCAAATATGAAACACTGTATGGCTTTAAACTGCAGACGATTAAAAACAATGTTTTATGTGACTCGACATTGTAAATGCAACAAATCACATATTTTTAAATAAAGCAATTAATGTTATTTAATAATTTTATCGAATCAGTACTTAAAAAAGATTTTTATTTAATTTTAGAACATGTTTACAAATTATAATGCAAAAATTGAAGGTTATGTCAGATTGTTGTGACAGATATCAGGTTTAAATATTTAACAATAGATGGAGCAGTTTTAATTTTGTGAACTAAATTGATAAAAAACTGGTCAAATATTAAGAAAAACTAATAAACTTAATGTAATTTTAACGCAAAACTTTAAATTGCATTAAATTATTTAATATTTCATGGTAAAATATATATATTTTTGCTAATTTTGCTACAGTTTTCTTTACTTCTATAAACAAGAGATGGCATTACATGTGCTCATTCTAACACTTGATACGGAATATTTATACTGTATCTACATTCTAAAGCAGTCGTAGAAAAAATCGATTCTTTAACTAAATCAAAAAACTTGGTCTATTTATATAGTTAATAAAATAATGAAGAACATTTTACTAAAAGTATTTCAAAAGTTATTTAAAAGTCGTAAAATTGTTTTCGCTTTTCGGATCCTTAATTTATGTTTGTGACCTAGACACAATTTTGTATGTGCGTTTAAACAATGGCTTGAGAATGATGTAGAATAAATGACCAGTGAAATGGTGTAACAAATACCTTTAAATCAGACAAACAACATCAAAAAGTTTTTCACGATCGCCTATAATATAAGATAAGATAATATAATATACACGGTGTATTTGAAATAGCGTCGGAAATTTTAACAGATGATTCTACATCATAAAATATGACAAAAAGTTCCTATAAACATATGTCTAAAAATGCGTCATAAGGGAACTACGCCCCTTTGAAAGTGGCTAAAAAAATCGGTTTTATTTAATAACTCAGGAACCCTTTGAGACATGTTAACGAGGTTTTGCAAGTGAATTAACCCTAATAAGGCCCATCTTTGTATGTCATTTTGACGTACTTATTTTAACCAGGGGTGTGCGAAACGGGGGGGCATTATCAGTTTTTTGTCCCAAACTTTTTTCTGTGTAACTTTTTTGCAATTTTATTTTTGAAATATGATTCCTCAGGTCAAAATACATAAAAAAGGTACTCTTGTTGTAATACTGTAGGATTAACCGTTTTCGAGAAAAGTTCATTTGAAGGTGAAATTTCACTGTTCGAGGACGAAAAATTAAATACTAAAATGTCGAAAACCAAAATTTTAATGATGCAATGTTATTCTACATCAAAAACTAAGAAAAAAAGTTTCCATACATGTAGGTCGAAAATACGCTTTTAAAGCTACCATAGCTCTTTAAAAATCGTGCATATTTAGGAGACCATAGCTCCATGAGGATTGATTTTTGGAAGTACCTGTATATGAGGTTTTTTTCTTAGTTTTTAATGTACATTCGCCCTGCATCATTAAAATTTTGGTTTTCAACATTTTAGTATTTAATTTTTCGTCCTCAAACCGTGGAATTTCACCTTCAAATGAATTTTTCTCGAAAACGGTTAATCCTACAGTATTACAACAGGAGTACCTTTTTTATGTATTTTGACCTGAGGAATCATATTTCAAAAATAAAATTGCAAAAAAGTTACACAGAAAAAAGTTTGGGACAAAATACTGATAATGCCCCCCCATTTCGCACACCCCTGGTTGAAATAAGTACATGAAAATAACACATAAAAACGGGCCTTGGTAGGATTAGTTAACGTGCAAAACCTCTTTGATATCTCTCAAAGGGTTCCTGAGTTATTAAATAAAATCAATTTTTTTAGCCACTTTCAAAGGGGCGTAGCTCCCTTATGACGCATTTTTAGACATATATTTATAAAAACTTTTTGTCATATTTTATGATGTAGAATCATATGTTAAAATTTCCGACGCTATTTCAAATACACCGTGTATAGTATTAATAATTTAAAAAAATAACTGATTGCTATTTCCTTGGACCACCCGTATATAAAATTAATGTACTAATTTAAATATCTTCTTTGTTACTGACCTTTTTAAATTTCTGTATTGAAAATATCCCCGTTTAATAAAAAATAAACTAGTGGGATGAAAGTTGAATTTCCGTGATCCAGCTAATCAGTTTTGGTGATTTAGAAATCGTGACCTGTCGTGTCTTTTTCCACATCTCTACGACACCATCTTCGTTGTACAGCTTTTACTGGAAGACCAGAAAACCAGAGGCGCCTAAAGATAATTTGGCTACAATTTATTGTTAATAAGATAATTTTAAAAAGTAAAGAAGAAGAAAAAAACAAGGAGAAGAAGAATAAGAAGGGGATAAAGAGAACAAAGAGGAGAAGCAAGAAAAAGAACAAGAAGAAAACAAGGAAGAAGAAGAAGACGAAGCAAAAGAAGAAGAAGAAGAATAAGAAGAAGAAGAAGAAGAAGAAGAAGAAGAAGAAGAAGAAAAGGAAGAAGAAGAAGAAGAAAAGGAAGAAGAAGAAGAAGTAGAAGAAAAAGAAGAAAAAAAGAAGAAAAAGAAAAGAATAGAAAAGAATAAAAAAAAAGAGAAAAAGAAGAAAAAGATAAAAAAATAAAAGAAGGAAAAAAAGGAAAAAAAAGGTTAATAAAGAAAACTAAAATAAATTATATCTTTTACATTCTTAATATTGATTAGCAATGATGATTGTACTTGAAGGATACAGGGGTACTAAACCTTCAAGGTTTAGTACCCCTGTACAAGGGTACTTTAAATCTGAGATAGTCAAATCAGATGATAATGTGTGATACACATAAAAAATGAACCACAATTTTTGAAACTCTTTACAGTTTGTTACCATAAGTATCTCTGGAAGGTATCACTGAGTTCAGTCTTCACGAATTTTTAATTGTAAAAAAGAAATTCATTATTTCATACCAAATTATATCTTATTAGGTACGTTTCTGAATATAGGAACTAAATTTTAAATACTGTAGCGATCAGATAAAACGGCATGGCTTTCTTTTATTTCCTTTTATTTCCTTTTATTTCCCAGGGAAATAATTACTCAGGTTATATGCGTGAATTTAGTTGTTTTTTGGGTTCGGTTCTGTTGTGTGTTGTTGTTCAGTTCAGGGTATCTCCGAAGACTAAACAAGAAGATAATGCTGCACAACTGACTTAATGAAACATGCTAGTGTAATTAAGTAATTGTAGGAAAAAAAGACGCTTACATAGAGTCACTCAAAGAGGAGGCGGTTGTGGAAAAGTGTGATGAATGTGCCTTGCGCATCTGGGATAAACTTGCACATGCGCATTATTATTCTTGTTTTTGACAAGTATTTTTAACTTTAGTTTTATGTGTCAAATAAAAATTGTAAAAAATGCAACAAAAAAACAATAAATATCTAAGAAGAAACCTCAAAATAGTTTTTTTTTTTAATTATTTTAAAAGAATATTTCGTGGTGTGTTTGAATTTAGGGATTTTGTACACCTACTTTGAATACTCCAGGAATTGACCCTTTGCTCTTCATAAAGCAACAATACAGGTCATGTTTAAAGTTATAAACAAATGCAACAAAAAAACAATTAAAACACAGTAGAAGTCGAAAATTGAACAGAAACAAACGACGATCTGACAGTACTGACAGTATAAACAAACTAATAATTCGTCATATTTTGAGATTTTTACTGGGGGATTTTCGGAGATACGACAAATGAATACTGGGGTGACGAATTGTTTTACGACTGACAGTATTTTACAGCTGACAGTGATGCGTACTGCGCAAGGTCAGATAAATTGCGTTACGTCATTACGCTGCCCCATTCTGTCACAAAATAATCTTGCACAGGCTGGACTTTTAGTCCTCTTTTCTTCTCTATGATGAAAACCTGTGAGGAACATCGGTACTACTACTCAAGAACTATTTGAGGTTATAAATTTAAATTTTAAACATATAATGATAACATAGTCCTGCAAGGCCCTGTTTCATACATTCGAATATATGATTTTGGATAATTCTACTATGCTGATTTCGATGCTGTACTTAGTTTTTTTTCCATCACGTCACGATTTTGCAAAATTAAAAAAATAAAGGTTTAAAATGAATTAAAAAAATGCTTTTTTGCAAGGTTGAAAAGAGTATTTATCCCTCTATAATTATCAAAATCGGCATGCTCATATTATCCAAAATCATATATTCTCATCCATGAAGCAGAAAAAAAGTTAAATTTGTAGGGATGTGTAATATAATAAGAAGAAGAAAAGAAAAAGAAAAAGAAAAAGAAAAAGAAGAAGAAAAAGAAGAAGAAGAAGAAGAAGAAGAATAAGAAGAAGAAGAAGAAGAAGAAGAAGAAGAAGAAGAAGAAGAAGAAGAAGAAGAAGAAGAAGAAGAAGAAGAAGAAGAAGAAGAAGAAGAAGAAGAAGAAGAAGAAGAAGAAGAAGAAGAAGAAGAAGAAGAAGAAGAAGAAGAAGAAGAAGAAGAAGAAGAAGAAGTGGAAGAAGAAGAAGAAGAAGAAGAAGAAGAAGAAGAAGAAGAAGAAGAAGAAGAAGAAGAAGAAGAAGAAGAAGAAGAAGAAGAAGAAGAAGAAGAAGAAGAAGAAGAAGAAGAAGAAGAAGAAGAAGAATAAGAAGAAGAAGAAGAAGAAGAAGAAGAAGTGGAAGATAAAGTAAAATAGAAAAAAAGGAAAAATTTGTAGAAGAAAACTAAAAATCAGAAGCAAAAATATAAGAAAAAGAAGCATAAAAAAAAGAAGAAAAAATACCTTTTTCTTTGGGAAATTTAATATTTTTGATTGTGCCTACACTGATAAAACAGTTTATTTGTGTCAACAAAATATTTGGTTGGATATGGCCACTTGAATTATTTGGTTATGAAAAATAAATTTTATTTCTGTCAAACACTATACTATTTTAAAATTATAAAAATTGTTTACGTGAACAAAATATTAATTTGACTCAAATAAAATTTATTACAACCAAATAATTTAGTTAGCCATATACAAATAATTCTTTTTTATCAGTGTATTCTGGAAACTTCGTAAAAATATCAATTTTTTAGAGAATGTTAAAATTTCTGAAGCTAACCGCCACCATATGGAGTGACTACGCTAACATGCAAAAATAGTTGAAAGTGCAATAATTTATAGCCTTGTCTGGGACTCATTATCACTTGTTCTGCGTGCTTGTCAACTTGATAATACAATTTTCAAATACCACGCTTTTTCTTGCACTTAAAGGTAAGGATTTCAGTTGTTTTCGCATTTTAGCGGCAATCGTAAATTAAAGAAGAAGAAAAATAAGAAGAAGAAGAAGCAATTAAAAAAAATTACTATCTAAAATATAATAGTTATTTATGGTATTAGTGGGTAAAGTAAGATATTGCCCATGAGAAAATTAACCTGCGAGGCTTCAGCCAAGCAGGTTAATTTTCGAGGGCAATATCGGTTTACCCATGAGTGCCATACAAGGTTTTATCCAATAAATAGCTTAGGAATTCATATGTTTATTAAAAATTTTAATGACATTTAAAAGAAAATAATTTGACAAGTGACAGTTGAGTGGGTAAAATAAATAATTATCCCCTCAATAAAGTAAAAGCCACGCGGGGGTTCTTATTAAGTTTATCTATTTAAAATAAAGCTGGTAATTGTCTTATTATCTGTATGTATTGGATAAAATTATATATTGCATAGTCCGAAGAAAAGATTATAATAATAATAATTATTATACTTTAAATTTTTAAAAAATTAGGGATTCTTCCAAATGAGTAGTAAAAGCAAAAATCTATCCGAAGAAAAGTGTAATACTTATTTGTATTTATTACACTTTGGTTCCTAATGTGCCTTGTTTGGGGTTCTTAAATAATTTTTACTATTTTTAAAACCCCTCTCCTACCAATTGTTTATAGAACAAATGTTTGGTTATGTTGTTCTCAATAAAAGTCACAGCGCGCCATCTATGAGGTAAAATCTAAAGCCAAAACAGGATAGAAAATAGCTCTTTTCTGCTATTGGTTAGAAAAAAAGTAACTTTTCTAACTTGTTAGAAAGTAAATAAAAATGCACTTCTTATAATGGACAAAAAGGAGATTATACTCCATGATTGTAAATAAACAATTTTTTCTATTTTGCTACTCTTATAAGCTCATAATCACACGCATTTTGCCTGTTCTTATAGGCCCATAAGAGGTCTGTACTTTTTGTTCTTTTGTGTTGGCAACAAACCTGGCCTATCGCTTGACGTTTTCCGTGCAAATGTCAATGTCGCTTTAAAGTTGAATTTTCTACAAAATTTTGTGTTTAGGTTATTTTTACCATGTTAAAATTGTGGCTTGGTTAATTGCAGTAAAAAAGA
The DNA here is from genome assembly GCA_958510825.1 of Brachypterus glaber. Lineage (NCBI taxonomy): Eukaryota > Metazoa > Arthropoda > Insecta > Coleoptera > Kateretidae > Brachypterus > Brachypterus glaber. The sequence continues at coordinate 27,942,247 of OY294052.1, read as the reverse complement.
GAAGAGTTGACTATAAAATATATCAAAATATCATTTGTTCTTAGAATTTTAAACATGGTGTAAACTGTAATGCCAATCCAAAACAAAAATCCCTAAATCAATCATCAATTTAAATTTAAGTTTTTTTAAATTTTAGAGCAAAATAAAAAAAATTGTATAAAGCACTCGTTTTATAACACGTTTTTAGCGCACTAGTACTTTAGAAAACTCGCCGCAAGCGTCTCGTTTTCTAAACTTGTACTCGTGCGCTAAAAACGTATGTTATGAAACTAGTACTTTAATATACTATATTTTACGCAAGGATTATTTACGAGAAAGGGACTTATTATAGCCTATAAAGTTCGGGATGAACAATTATTTACTCTTTTTACTTGATTGCTAACTGTCATTGAACAATCAGTGATGACAGTTAACATGGCAATAGGGTAAAACGTGTCAAAAGATCGTTCTTTCCTCACTCAACTAATACTCTGTGTAAAAATGTTGAGAAACCCTGTATATTTTACACTGATAAATCTTAACTCTATGCTTGAAGTTGTATCTTAATTGAACCCGGGCAAGTGAAACGATAATTTTCCAGGCAAATGGAACCTCTTAGACATTTTGCAACAAATTGCATTCTATTTGTAATTAATATTGACATAATTACACTGTGGTTAAATAATAATTATCAGAAAATTAATTTTGTAAACAAGCATCCATATAGAGTTTCACGAGACTTTTTCGTCTCATTTTCGAGAAAAAATCGAGACAAGACGACAGTCACATTGTGACCCGTCATTTTGAGTCGAGACCAAATTAATTCTACATTAAGTACTGACACTTAGAAATAAAACTGATTAAATTAAAAAGCAAGGCTCTATTTTGCGAGGTTGCAATTTATTAACATATACGTAAATTTATGCACAATAAACGTAAATAAGCGGACTTTTTAATAAAAAAATAGACCTTTGAGTTTACTGGGTACTCTGTCACCACTAAAATTTTTACCACTGCATGAAATAGTCTTCTCTGATTTTAATTACATTTAACCTAACTAAACTAAATACCAAACTAAAACATGAGGTATTACGGCCTTAAGCAGTACCTATACTTTATAAGTACTTTGAATGATTACTAATCAAAAATAATCCTACGTTAAAGATAAAAATCGTGATATATTCAGGGGTTTTGCCCTTTGAATTAGGTTCAAAGGTACTACTATATTATATGGTACTACCCATATTATATGGTTCCATATTATATGGTACCATATTATAATACGGTATCATCATAGTAATGCCAAAGTGGAAATAAGCGGCAGCACCAGCCCCGGGTACTACTGAACCGTGTTCGATGGTGGGCGTAGTTTTCTGCGGTACCGCTTCCGGCGCAATAAAACCGTGTCGTACTGGGTACTGCTCGTGACTGTCAAAATGAACGCGGATAAAAACAATTTCTTCAAACTTTTACACGTTTCAACAAAATAAAACTTTTTAACTTCTAACTTTTTATGTAAAACCTTTTCAGTCAAAGTTTTTTGATCATATAATATGTACTATTGGTTTAATTTTATTTTATTCTTGTTACTGTAAAACCTGTATGGAACACAGACATATCCATGTTATTTTACCCTTTTCTTCACATGTGTCATATGTACGTTATCTTTTTATTCGGTCTCGTTACACTCACTCGGCATCGTGAGAAAAACTGTAGTTTATGTCCTTGTATCATAAATAACTATTTTTTGGTAGAATATACTCTTCCTAATAATATTTATGTTTATACAGGGTGATCAGTAACTGCCATGCCAAAATTTAACAGGTGATTCTACGTCCAAAAATATGAAAAAAAGTGTCCATAAAGGTTTGTCCGGAAATGAGCTGTAAGGAAGCTACAGCCCTTCAAAGATAACATATTGAATGGGGAACAAAAAGAAGCATCAATAAAATTTTAATGCTGCAGGGTGATTCTTCATTTAAAACTGAGCAAAGAAGTATTCTTCACCAAAACACCTAAACTTAATATTATAGGAGTAATAGCCTTTTAAAAAGTAACGTTTTTGGTGGCACAAAATGTTACTTGCTTAATTGCATTTTTTTTTTTGCAAACGTTTGCTCCTAGAGTATTACACTATATGACATTTTTTATGTATTTTTACTCAAGGAATCCATATTTTTTACAAAAAATCCAAAAAAAATACACATAAAAATGTTTTGGGCAAAAATGTGTTAAGCCTTATACATTTTTCCGTCTAGGGACGCCTCTGAATAAATTCAAAAAAATAAGTTAACATAAACTTATTGCCCTTATTAATACTAGTAAACATGCAAAATCTACTCGCTCTAGCTTAAAGGGTACCAGAGTTATTAATTAAAAACCATATTTTTATTACGATTTTAAAGGGCCGTAGCTCCCTTAGGGCTCATTTGCGGACCAACCTCTATAGGATTTTTCTTGATATTTTTATTGATCACCCTGTATGACTTAAAGTATTTTATTTTGTCTACGAATGTCTGTTTACACAATTTATTATCAAATATTAAATTATTTTATGAAAATTAAATTATTGAATGTAAATTATAGTTTTTTATCAAAAATTTTGGTTAGTATATAAATTATATAAAAATATGAATGTATAAAACTTTAGTCGTAGAAAAAGTATAGTTTGCAACACGTGTAGAATGGCTATTCTTCACTCGTGGACCGTCCACCACGGAGCTGTCGCGGCTCGGATGAAAAACATTAATTCGTTCGAAATATGCATCATTTTACACTTGTTACAGAATATTATATTAAAGTACTAGTTTCATAACATACGTTTTTAGCGCACGAGTACAAGTTTGGAAAACGAGCCGCTTGCGGGTAGTTTTCTAAAGTACTAGTGCGCTAGTGTTATGAAACGAGTGCTTTATACAATTTTTTCTATTTTGCTCTAAAATTAAAAAAAACTTACATTTAAATTGATGACTGATTTAGGGATTTTTGTTTTGGATTGGCATTACAGTTTACACCATGTTTAAAATTCTAAGAACAAATGATATTTTGATATATTTTATAGTCATCTCTTCTCTTTTTTACTGCAATTAAACAAGCCACAATTTTAACATGGTAAAAATAACCTAAACACAAAATTTTGTAGAAAATTTAACTTTAAAGCGACATTGACATTTTCACGGAAAACGTCAAGCGATAGGCCAGGTCTGTTGCCAACCCAAAAGAACAAAAAGTACAGACCTCTTATGGGCCTATAAGAACACGCAAAATGCGTGTGATTATGAGGTTATAAGAGTCGCAAAATAGAAAATATGCTATTAAGCTATTTTCGAGGCTATTTTCGTATGCAAAAATCCAGTGTTACCGTGTAATTTTAATTTTAAATACAATATTCGTGCGAAAAGATCCTCAAATAAAAAAATAAAAGGTAACCATCCATTATACTTCAAGAACGTTCACACATTTACTTTTCATAACTTTTTAATTGTTTGTTTAAATTTTTATACATTTTTTAAGAGATCTTTTAATACAATAGTTCTTTATTTTTATTTCATTATCTTAAAAGTGCGATATCTTTATAAAGATATTTTTATTTGTTTAAAAATATTCCCATTCAGTAAAATGCCTATATAGTACCATCTTAATTGGGCACTTTTTTGTTAAAAAGTGTAATAAATATTATTTACTCAAGGCCTCTAAATAAACAGCAAGTTTCTATGTTTGTTTTTGTTATAAAATAGTATTTTAGTAGTGTGAAAAATAAAGTAAAACTAAATTGGTTGAAATAGTACGTACATCTGGCATATAAATACTTATTATTGTTTACATCAACTTTTAAATGTCAAAGTGACGTTTAATAAAAGTTGACAGAGGAAAAAGCCCGGGGGTTGGGTCGCGAAGCGAGTATGGGGTACCCCCCGAGTTATTTCATATTTTTCTAATATCTTCTTTTTTTCTTATAGAATACGTAACTTTAACTAAACCAGTAAGAGTAAATTTTCGCAGCTGTTTTTTACATCATTTCTATTTACGAATTAAAATAAAATTCTTGTATTTTGACAAAAATATGTCCACTATCTATCTTGACAAAACAAACAAAATATACTACTTATAGGTTATGTTTACTACATAAATGTCAGACTGACATTGTCAGTGTAACCAACATATTCGGAAGTATTGGTAAATAATTTGAACTAATATATTACCAATAATTACCATAACCTCAACTTTGGTAAGCAATTCAAAAAGGCTTTTTTCTACCATCTAATAGAAAAGTTAACATTTTTACAAAAACAAATGACGTTTTCAGACTTCAAAATTACCTTTCACTTTTCTGCTCGTTACCATTACAGCAAGAAGAAAAGTGATTTTTTTCTCTCGCACAATGTAGGCAACCGACATGTCAATTGTAAAACAGCTGTCAGTTATATGCAACGAGATGCTGGTCCGCCATTTTTTTAGTATGAAATTATTATTTGTTTTGAATCAAATCTCAATTTCGTGTGATAAATATTTGTGTGGTATATATTTGTTGTTACGAAGGAATTATGGAGAGTTACTGTGATAAGGATTTTACTTTTACACCAACAGATTTGCAAAAAAATTGTACTCAAGTGCTGCTACCTTGTAAGGTAACTAAAAACTATTTAGTTTTGCTTGATTTTAGTAAGTAAGATATCTAAAAATTGGTTATAGACTCTTTCAGAAGGTTTTCTTTATAAAATATACTTTAATTTTTCGTTTTTTTTTCACTGAGCGTTAATTATTAACCATGTCTTCTTCCGTTCCGGTAACGATGGACAAAAAAAAAACATTTCTTACAATCGTACAATTTTTGATGTAGCGATAAAAAGACTAATTAATGTGCCATGCCAAGGTAATATGGCCATGGCGCGCTCCGTCACGGTGTCGCTGCCGCGGTCTCTGCCTCCGGAGGGAGCAGGTGGGACAGCACCGGGCCCCATTTTAGCCGGTCCAACGGCCGATGATGCCCTCCGCTTGGTTTTATATACACTGAAAAATGTTAGGTCATTAAGGACTACTCGTTAACCCTCTGCCACAGACAAGGAGTAAATTTTACGCCTGCATAGTATGCAATTTGTGATTTCTCCCAACTCCGACTAATTACGGCTTCCGCGTCTCAGTACCTTTCGGACATTCAGTTTTAGCCCCAAATTCGAGCGCAGAAGTTGGTTCGTTGCACAGTGATTTTTCACGTGTTCATTTAAAGCTTGGAGGTGTAAGAAATACGCCGTGTCTGTAAGTACGTAATAATAAAAACAACAGGTTTACTCCATTGCAAAAAAAATATATACATATTTTTTAGAATTTTATGCTTAAGTATGTTGTTTATTTATTTTATCTAATAAATATTTTTTTATGGGGTCTATGGCAGAGGAGTAAGTAACTCTACAAACATTTTTTTTTATTTAGTAATATACATATATACTGTGCATTTCAGATTATACAAAACAGAGAAAACGAAGATAGAACGATCAGATAAAAGCTGACGTGGGGAGAAGGTACGTGCGACGCTCTGTATATTATTTAAAAAAAAAAACAAACGTCAGCCTTGATCTTTGTTTAATACGTTTTGTTTACTTTCAAACAGGCGGTATATATATATTTGTATGGAATACATTTAACTCCTTAAGGACGGATGACGCATATATCCGACAGGGCATAACTTGGATCACAGACGACTGTTGGATATATCCTACATAAGGTCTACTATTGTCCTTGGGTTGTGATGTGGGATTATACTTCGTTCCTTCTTTCAATGATTATCATACCATATCAAATTTTTAGGTTAGGTTGTGGTATGCTTCTTCCTAATAAAATTAAACGATTTAAACGATTTCGTATGTGCTTCATTTGCAATATCCGTCAACCGTCTATCCAGTCCTGCAATTTTCCTCTTCTGAGTGGCAAATAGTCCTTATAGGGTTAGGTTTAACTAAGAAGACGCAATTGCGTCACGCAAATTAAATAGTAGAGCTAATGTTCTATGTATGTTAATCGATTTAGAAAAATTACAATATTTTTATCAGTGTATTTATACCCTGCTTAGTAAATGAGTTTAGTTTGTTATCAAGCAATGGTTATCGTCCATATTCCGAAGCGGTTGTTATTCAAAAAAATATGACCTTACGTTTGGACTTTTTAAGCCCGCAACTTAAATTGTTGCATTTTAGGCTGGCCTAATTAATAACTTTATTGTGTTTATATTTAATTAACTTAATTAGGCACTTAGTTCAAGTATATATTTTATTAATTTATTTATTATAATTAAATAGTTAATGTGCACCATGGTGTTCAAAAGAAAGATAAAATATGGAGAAAGTAAAAAATTCCAAAAAAAAGCAAAATATAACAAAAATATTATAAAAATATAATAAAATTTTTAAATTTTTTAATATACAGAGCGGTCCAAAAGTCACCCCCCCTCTTAACTTTTGAACCAGTTGAGATATCGACTTTAAATTGGGAACTGTGAAATAAGACAACTTAAACTATCTTTTAGCATATATTTAATAATTTCAGCTCTTAAAAGGTGGGCAGGGAGGCATGGGGCACATTTTTTTTAAATGGAAAGGGGGGTCGTGTATAACATCATTTTAAAGCTTATGAAATTCCCTATTTAACTCCATATTTTTAAATTAAAAAAATAAATGGGTTTAAAATGGGGTTGAAAATGGGTATTAATGTCAAAATTCCTCTAAAAAAACAAATAATTTTTTAAAAATGCCTAATTTCATCATAAAAAAATATTAATTATACTTTTAAACTAATTATAGTTGACATAAATAAAAATTTATAAAAAAAAAACTTAAAAAATCTAATGTTTTAGCACAAAAAATTAAAAAATCAAAACCTTAAAAAACATTTTTAAAAAAATTAAAAATGTTAGTTTAAATAGAGAATTTTATAAGCTTTAAAATGATGTATCACATGACCCCCTTTCCATTTAAAAAAATGTCCCACCATGCCTCCCTGCCCACATTTTAAGAGCTGAAAATATCAAATATATGCTAAAAGAGATTAAATTGTCTTATTTAAGAGTTCTAAATTTGAAGTCGATATCTCAACTCGTTCAAAAGTTAAAAGGGGGGGGGGGTGACTTTTGGACCGCACTGTATTTGTATTTGTATTAGAACACAAGTATTTCTTGTGTGGTAAACCAAATGGAATATTATCTTGGACTCGACAAATATATGTAGGGTTTTCTCATTTTCATATTTAACCAAGTTAATTTTAAGTACAAACGCACTAATTATGTTTTGGTGACAAGTGTTTCGAAAAACATAAATATTTGTAGGTACAAAAATGTTTGTTTATTAATTTAACACGAAAAAAATGAAACAGGTGTAACATTTTAGGACCTTGTTTCATTAGCATCCAGAACTGAAAAAATATTACCAATAATAGAACAATTCCAATATTTGTATTTGTTTATTAACTTTAAAGACGCAGAAAAGATAGTTTTACATCTGTTGGTACGGGAGTCATGTTGTCAACAGCCGAGACTTTTGATCAAGAATCGAGACTTTCCGACTCGATTGAATTTTAGCCATTTTTTGAAATCATTTGAACGTTTTTTTTTTCTATTTTGCGACTATTATAAGCTCATAATCACAGGCATTTTGTTTATTCTTATAGGCCCATAAGAGGTTAGTACTTTTTTTCTTTTTGGTTGGCAACAGCACAAATGACTTTTTTGTATTTATAATTTTAAATACTTTGGCCCAAGAATTTTTCTTTTGAGACAAGACCACTTGCATTTCACCCAAGATCAAAGAATTTTAAGTTAAAGAATCAGAAAGATCTTGGCAAGTGAATTATATTTTCACGTTAAGAGAAGGCGCTTTTGGACGTATTCAAGAGTGCGAAGCATTTGGCCTTATTTCATATGCCATTACAGCAAAGGATCGTTTTTTTCAGTGTAGTTATTCGAAGTTCATTAATTTTAATATTTACTTAAAGTTACTTTTAAAATATTTAAAGGCTATTAAATAATTGGTATCACTGTTAAAAATCAGGAAGTCAATCTTAAATATCCAAATTAAAAACTTAAGTATTGGGTGGTACCAATGGTCTGTTCCATGGTTCTAAAGTAACCTGCTTCAATTTATCAATCGTACACATCAAATTTGCTGATAGCCCAGGCGTCGGAAATTAAAAAAGTCCAGAGATAGAAAAAGAAGATGAAGAAAAAGAATTAAAGCCTTATCATTTTCTCTAAGTCATTGAAACGAAGATAAAAAATGAAAAAGAAGAAGCAAAAGAGGATAAAAAAGAAGGTTAAGGGGAAAAAGAAAAAAGAATAAGAATAAAGGGAAAATATAAAAATGAAAACTCTCTGTATGAGATCTAAGCCCACGCAGGACATCATAAAAAAGAAATTGACAGCAGCGTGGGCTAAAAATATCCTTCCTTTTTCTGGTTCAATGTCATCAGTTTGTCAAAATAAGATATTAGATCTTTCTTTTGGTAACGTTACCGTAACGTTGCAACGTTACGGAAATTTAAGAACTCTTGCCTTGTCAGATTTTGTCACTTTTTTGAGAAAGTCAGATAGGTCTAGTAAAGAGGTTAGGATATTTGGGAAAATTTTAGGACTGGAGAAAAAGAACGCAACGTCCTAGTTATCTGGTATTTCCACCGTATTAATTAATAGACATTAAGGTCTACTATTAAGCTTCAACTCAGAAGCTCAGAGCGATTAGAATTAATTTTCCATTTCTTCAAAAAAAAAAAAAAAAGAAAAATAAATGAGGAAAGAACTATGCTCCGAGTGCTCAAGTGACCCGATGCATGCTCTCTCTCTCTTTCTCTCTCTTCTTCCTTAGGGATTACGAGATCTAGAGAAAGACAGAGAGCGTGCACCGTGTCACTAGTGTTAGAAGCCCAACGACCCGGCGCCTGGTCCCACCATCATAGTATCAATTGGCCCATCAAATCTGCTAAGTACTTTCCATTTGTCCAGAGCTGCGGTGTCCATCAACGTTTTCAATTCATTTCTGAACAATCAATAACTGTCCAAAGCCTACTTTAATTACGCATTCTCGATCGACGATTGTTTTCGAAACAAATGACGCGCGGTCCTTATCTAGATCATATCTGCCGATACACACTTAAAATTGTTGCTACTTGTAAGTGCTACCTTAAAATACATAACCTGTAATTTAAATATCAATTTATTTAATCAGTCATCTAACCATACTTGTCAATGTCATTCCATTTGTTTGATTCAAATAGACAGATATATTAATTCTGAATTAAAATTCATGAATAATAATGTTTTTCTACGACTGCTTTAGAATGTAAGCAAATACACACATTTTTCAAACACAGAATGAATCCATTCTAGCTCTAGATACGGTATGAATATTCCGTATCAAGTGTTAGAATGAGAACATGTAGTGCCATCTCTTGTTTATGAAAGTAAAGAAAACTTTAGCAAAATTAGCAAAAATATATTTATTTTACCATGAAATATTGAATAATTTAATGCAATTTAAAGTTTGGCGTTAAAATTACATAAAGTTTATTAGTTTTTCTTAATATTTGACCAGTTTTTTATCAATTTAGTTCAAAAAATTAAAACTGCTCCATCTATTGTTAAATATTTAAACCTGATATCTGTCACAGCAATCTCACATAAACTTCAATTTTTGCGTTATAATTTGTAAATATGTGCTAAAATTAAATAAAAATCTTTTTTAAGTACTGATTTGATAAAATTATTAAATAACATTAATTGCTTTATTTAAAAATATGTGTTTTGTTGCATTTACAATGTCGAGTCACAAAAAACATTGTTTTTAATCTTGTCCGCAGTTTAAAGCCATACAGTGTTTCATATTTGCAGTCGAAGGAAAAGTATAGTCTACAACACTTATGGAATAGTCATTCCGCGCTCGCGGGACCGTCATACTCGCCTGCCGGCTTGTATGACAAACTTTCCGCTCGCGCGGAATATTGTCTATTCCTTACTAGTTACCGAAAAAAGTTTTAGGCAAAAAACAGAAAATACACCCGGTTTCTAATTGAAATTAATTGAGGAAAAAAATTATGTTTTCTGTATAGTCATGTAGGTTAACATGTAAATATGCTTATATACTAATATATAATTTTGCAGATTTTATATTTAAAACTTTTTTTTATGCACTTTTAAAAACTTGCAAAAATTAAATTTTCGCGTAATCTTCAAATAATTAGCGATTTTTTCATGTTCGAACTTAGGGGGGGGGATATAATTGTTTTAGTTCTTACATTTAGTATTGTTTCTAAATATTACCAAAGAAACCCTCCAAAATTTCCTCAATTTTTATCGGTATCAGTTTTTATCCGAAAAACAGATACCGATTTTTTTTTTTAAGATTGAGTGCTTTGAGATACCTCTAAACATTTATAGATTTGGCTCATTTTTGAGTGGCCACTGTTTTTTACTAAGGAGCAACTTTTAAGCCAGAGAGCGTTTTTGATTTTGAAAATCGCGATGTTTTGACACACCTTATTACTCAAAAAAACGTTTTTTTATCTGTCTAAAAAAGTGTATCTTTTACGATTTTCTTTCAAATGGGAATTGATTTCTGATGTCATCAGTTATGTTTTAGTCCAAAAAATGTAGGGGTCCACGAAATTTTTATTTAAAATCGCCCAGGTGAACCGTGAACACTTTGCAGGTTCTACGTACTTCAAAACAGTCTAATGCCATGAGAAAGGAGCATCTTTAAATGTGTTTCCTTTTTTATCGACTGCGCCAATTTTTCGTTTTATTGCTACATTCTGTAAAAGATTCATCCAATGAGGCAATAAAACGCATTTGAAATTATACTGTCAAATCAATCAATCAATTAACCTTAGTTTTTGGGAATGTTAATGTTTATCGACAGTCGCCTTGCTTTTTGAATTGGACATTTTTTTTTGTTAGTGTCAGTACTTGGCATTAATAATAATAATAACAATAATAATAATAATAATTATTTATTTGTCCTTTGAGATATCTATAGACACGTCAAAATACGAAATATATAAAAAAATTGCAATTAATAAATTACATATGAATGCACAATTTACATTTAAAAAAATATAAATATAAGAGCATATCCACAAGCTCACATAACAACATAGTACATAACAATGCGATGCCGTGATTGGCTTGAAGTGCCGCCATGTATCTTGTAAGCCAATCACGGCATCGCATTATTATGTTTTATGTTCTTATGCAAGCTTCTGGATAGGTCTTAAAGGGTTTAAAATTCAGTCATAATATTAATATTGGTATTCAGGTACTCACTGCAAGAATAAAAAGGATTATTTGTAAAATAATTCTTTAAAATATGTTTAAACTTATTAAAATGACTAACTGCTTTTAAATTGGCAGGCAAGTGACTGTTAACTAGCTGCGCCATGTACTGCGTACCCCTTTCAAAAGAGGATGTTCGATGCCAAGGAATAGACAATCCATTCGCATGTCGAGTTTGAATACCTTGATTAAGTTTAGCAGTTTTAGTAAAAAAGAAGTTTCCTGCTTTACGAATAGGTTACGAAAAGTTTTTATAAGTAAAGAGTAGACTGTCATTATTCCGCACCTTTTGAAAAGCGGAGCACAATGTTCGTCATATCTCTCATTACACATGGTTCTTACGACTTTTTTTTTGTATTAATAGTTTATTCCAATTTTTTTATACAATATAAGTCAGTCAGATGATGTTATATGGATAAGATTTCCAAAATTATTTATGTCATGAGAGTTGGCCATAGAGGTGACATGTCAACTCTGTAGTTGACTCTTCTACATTCTCCATATTGGGTTTTTAGCGTTTCCAATACATAAAAGCCCACTGTAATTACGATTATTATAAGGTTGTTTTACTAACCTAAAATATAAAAAGAGTTACATAAATTTATTAGATTTGTTATATACACATATACAAAAACATATAATTAAATAAATGCATTAAATTTTAATGATTATAATTAAAAAACTAGCGAATCCGCCTTGAAATGATTTTTTTTTAATATACCCACTTTTATAATTAAAATTATACACCTTGAAATATTACACAGTACACTAATTATTATTAGCACTATTATTATTATTATTATTATTATTATTAATATATTGATTGTTGCGCTGAATATAGGGAAAAACCATAATTAAGGTAAATTATTAATATTATAATTATTATATTGTTACATAGGTTGATTAGTCTAGTTTATTTGTTATGAACCTAATCAGAAGTAAAATATAGTTGTATTTCAATAGTTCACATAACAAATCAATCATACAATTGTTAGATAATAATTTCTATTAGAAATTTGCTATGATTTAATCTTATTACAAGGTTTTAGTTAGTTATATTTGGCTACATTGCATTCTGGAGAACTGTAAGTTCTATGAATACTAATTTTCACACGTAATCTTATGCTTTATAAAAAAAATTCTAGACAGGTACCTACCTTTAAAGCTAGCTCCATTTAATTTAGGAGCTATTTAGGATCTATCTAGACAAAACATTTTATAGTTATTAAGGGTTAACATACTGTTGCATAACAAGATCCAATTATGCTTTAAAATGCATAACCTGAATTTATTTCTGAGTTTTCCTGTATTTTAAACCCATATATTTGCAACAAAGAACTTTTACCTCAAGAAGTAATTTCAGACCAATGTTTATGAAGGTGTCATCTTTTTGTTTGTATATTTACTAACAGAAACCCGATACAGCTTTGTGGTGTAAAATGTAGATGGCGCTAGTCGACTTTCAGGCTACCTAGTAGCGATGTTGCGTAGTTTCCACCTTATCATGAATTCAAATCATTATACTTAAATTAAAAATGTAAAAAACTTTATTGTGTATACTATTATTATGTTTAATAGTATAGTATATTGAAATCTATTAAAATTAAACTACTAGTTCATATAAAACTCATAGATAACTAATGTTTCTTAAAATTTACAGTAAAATATCCAAAGTATATGATCCAATCGGCAACATTGTACCCCTGTCAGTCATTTTACGACATTAGACTGTGAGTTTACACATTCTTTCTCTCTCTTTACGGGTACTAAGTGTAAACAATAGTCACTCCCCACCAGCCCCTCACTGTAGTTGGTTCACGCTTCAAACAAAGCATACGGTAGATTTCATCATGTTCCTTCTTGAGGTAAAAGTTCTTTGATTTGCAATTAAAAATACTCACTGACAAAAATAAATCCATATTGAAATAATGCCATTTTAATCGCAAATATTTATTGTGTGTTAATTTAGATTCATTGCATACTATAAGTGAATATTTATAATTACTGCTAATCTAGTTTTATTTATTTTTTTATTTGCATGTAGAATTTTTTTACATTTGATAAATATATGTTTATATTTAGGCCTAAATAACGACTCAATATAAACTGTGATTCCGTGTACTTTTAACAGATTCCTGTTTTATAATTTTTGACAATTCCATTTTAAATTATTGTCTATGATTACTCCCAAATATTTTTAAACATATATGTCATAACATGAATATATTTGGGATAATCACACGATATGATTCTCTCAGATAAAAAATTAATTAGTATTTAAATAAAAAAAAACGTTTGTATGATTGTTTTTATTGTTTTAATTGCGCTTATATGCGTAGGCAAGGCGATAGCAATGGCATTTTTCTCATAGACACGGGGAGGCCATGGTTCTGGTTGAATTTGCGAGTGCAAGAGTGCGTAACTAACGAACGCAAAATTTCCAGATTGTGAACACAATAATCCCCTGCTGGTTGCGTGCAACGAAAATCACCGTCCTAAACACCAAAACGGAACCCACGACCATGACACTAAAGTCCCATTGGCTTCCGTTTTGAAAACAATCCATGAGTAATTATTGAGGCGGTTCTTAATAAGGACTTTAATATTGTCATTGGCGACATATTTGCCCCATAATTAGGTACATCAAATGTAAAATCTAAAGGAAAATGGAAATAATATTAAACATTTATGGGTCATTCCGTGTCAACTGCTACCACAGCATAAAAAAATAAATATTATTATATATTTATTTAGATATTGGGTAAGGTTACAGTTTAAAATTCATCCAGCATTTCCAAAACTGTTGTGGTGAAATACTAAATCCAAAAAAACTTGTAAAATACCCAATATTGAACGACCCCTAAATGAACCAAGATCAACTGCAAAAAAAATTGTAGTATATTGCTCAACAGAAGAATAATTTAAATTTTTCCCAAAGGGAGCCGGACTTTCGTTCCCAAAAAATAAGTTCGAGATCATTATATCGCATAAATAGTTAGTTCGTGGGTCATAACTTAGCAAAATGCCAATTATGTAAGCTGATTCAGAAATAGTTCAGACTTTGTTCAGTAAAGAAGTAAAGTCAGATATCAATCTAATGACTTGACTTCTTTACTTTTCAATTAAAGTCAAAACTTACAGAGTTGACTCTTGCTACAGAAGAGGGCAAGTAGCCCAAAACTGCAATCTACCAACATAATTCTGTACGATGATTATAAAATAGAGTGATGAAATATTTAATCAATATCTAGGAGTTACCACGGACACGTATTTAAAATGGAACGGATTTAAAACGCAACAGTTTTAAAACATGTAGTCCCTAAAAGGATTATTCATAGTGCTTAGCAAATACTTAGGAGTGACAATATATAGAACTTTAAAATGGAATTTATCGGTTTAGACAGAAATGAAATAAATGATTTATAAAATACGTTATATTTAATTCTATATTTAATATTATAATTGCTAGTTTAAAAGAATAAAAGTACAAAAAATGTTTTATTGTCCCAATAAAAAAAGAGGGAAACCCACATTAAACAAAAAAAAAATGTCAATTAAAAATAATGGAATAACCTTTATATTTTTTGGTAACGTTTCTCATGTATTTATAGTTTTAAGACTAACTTGTAAACACGTCAATATGTTTTAAAATATCCTGGCACCTGCAAACAAAGAAAAAACATTAATTCTAAATCCAAAAGCGCACTTAACGTCCGGTCGAGGAATTCGTCTTCCGTTTCCGCGGTTATTTTTTTTTTAGAAACGCACATTTCGGCACGTGACAAACTGAAAAGATCCTTATATGTGATTGTTTTAACATGATATGCTTTTTTACGGTTATGTTTTCCTTGATTAAGCTTGATATATGAGACAGCTACACCTATTACACTAAAAAAAGTGGTCTCTTTAATTCAAAAAAAAATTTCTTGGTCATGTTTGCTTTTAGGGCAAATTTATTTTAGTAAAATTCCTCGTACTTCGCTCAAGGAACTAATCAGTTCTGGGTATAAATAATACATTCTTTTTTCAGTTGTTTTTTTTTTCAACAAGGAGCATAAGATTTGAAACAACCTACTCAGTACTTGATCAAGGCGTCAAATTCTCTTACATTAAAGCATCATTATTTTTATAACTTAAGTTGGCACAACATAAACTCATACTTTAACCCTTTATAAAGAAATGGTTATAATATTATTCACAGCGCCTGCGCTAGAATAATATAATACGGTAGAATTTTCAAAAAAAAAATCAAAAATCGTCCTAGACTAAAAATTCTTGGATATAAATTTGCTGCAGCCCGCCAATGTAAAACAAAAGACAAACACAATCGCTAAGCATTTTTCGATAAGGGACCGCAAAAGTACTTTAGTAGGCTGCAGCCGGCCAAAATAAAACAAAAGACAATCTCTTAACAAAAGTGTCACTTTTAACATTTCTAACCAAAAAATGTCACTTTGGAATACAAGCTAATAAAAATGTATTTTTTTGTTGTTATTTTTTTTGAAAATTATTTTTTAAGTATTTGGGAAATGCATTATACCATTTACTGTGAATAATATATAATGGAATGCGTTGGATTACATATCTTCACGGCTTGTTTTACTTTAAATTCTCCATTCGTTTGACATATATCAAAAGCCTAATTCATATGAGTAAATTTCATATTAATTGTATTCAAAGAAAGTTTTTTTTTTAATTTAAGTTTAGATTTTTTTACTAAATATAAACAAAAACAATATGACTTCGTTCTCATCCTTAAATAAAGCTAGCAATAATAAAATATAATAGAATTAAAGAAAATCAGTGTGTTGTGTAAGCCTCGTCAAAGGCTCTTATGCGTTTCTATCAGCTCCTATGCGTTTTCATCAGATACACTTTTCGCGATTCCACAAACTCAAACACGCAATAAAAGTACAATTAGCTGACTGGTATGTCCTCCACGGTTATTATACGATTCACAGCGCTTAAGCGCTAGAATAGTATTATACGGTAGTTTCGAATTTTTTAAAATCGCCAAAAAAGTCCTATAGTTTGCGCAACGATTCAAGTAGCTTGCAAAACAACTTTACACTACGATACTCTAAATTTTCAGGAGAAATCAAGTTCTATGAGAAGAAGGTCCTTATTGTTTCTAAAAGTTTTGAGAAAAAATCACTTTTGTTTTATCACTGCCAAATTTTGAAAAATATCCTTTCATATACAAAGTCCAAACGAAATAACAACATTATTTACTGTACTAAGCCTTATGAAGAAACTTTAACAGTCGACTCGTGGTGTAGGGGTGTAGCCGGGTGCCATTCGAAAGCTCCCAGGTTCGAGGCCCATCCCCGTACTGCTTTTTTTGTTTTTTTTTTACTTTTTTTATTTATTTTGCGTTTTAGTTAAATCATTTTAACTCGCGTAAAAGTATTTGGAAAAAAGCAGTACACGGTAAAAATAAATTACATTAAATTACATAGTCCGTAAATGGTAATGTTTTGCATAGACCGGAGCAGTAAAAATTACTTAGTCCATAATGGTAATATTTTGCATAGACCGGAACGGTAAAAATGACATATTCAAGAATGGTAACATTTTGCATAGACTTGAAATTTGAAAAAAAATATACTACTTAGAAAATGATTGTTCCTAATTACAAGTGTCTGTGTCAAAGCTTTTTTGAAATATCGTAGCGTAATGTTCATTTGGTTTAATAAACCAAACGATTTACACCCTTAATACGAGTATAAACTGCTTACATCTTTCTTTAAAGATCTATTGGTTGATAAAGATCGTAATTTATAATGTAATGTAAATTTTAGGCCACAAATAAAGCATTTAAATATCGTACATAAATAATATTTACCTTTTTTTTACACTTTTAACACTTTAACCTAGCAGCATGCGTCGCTATCTCTCTAACAATAACAATATTAAACGGTCCCTCGTGAGGCGACGCCTTCTTGGTTATTGTCCAAAGAGCACGCGCGTCTTAAAATAACATAGCCCGACATTGTAAAATCATGTAAAAATATGTAAATCAATGTAAATATATATTTTTTACATTATTTTACATTCTTTTACATTCTTTTATATTAGTTTACATTATTTTACATTATTTTGCATCATTTTACATTATTTTACATTATTTTACATTATTTTACATAACTTTACATTATTTTACATTATTTTACATTATTTTACATTCTTTTACATAAATTCATGAATTATGCATAGTCCAGAATAGTAAATTTACTATTCAGTACTATGCCAATTCATGTATTTTTACATTATTTTACATGCAGTTTTTACAGTGTATACTCTCCACTGTGAAGTGTATATAATGGAATGCGAAGCATTACATATCTTGTTTAGATGGCCGATAATGAAAAAATAATAGAGTTATTCGAATGAAACGAGCACGATATTTGCTGTTCTCCTCTTCCTCTTCTTCCTGCCACTCCGGCTTTAATTGGACGCCTCGCTGACAATGCTCAATGCTGCACAAATGCAATCGCATTAAGGGAAACACAATTCCTAACAATCTAATTACCTGTTTGTTTAGATAAGAACAATTCTATTTCTAGTCTTACCAGTAGTCGAAGATAATGTTACGTTTTCTGTCAAGAAAAAGAGCGGAGACAAAAATCTGGTAAAAATAGTTAGTAAGTAACTATGTTTTTAGTCAATTGATTCTAAAAGCGACACTTTTTAAGTTTCGTGTCTTACGGGTGAAAAGTTAGACTAGGCCCCTAGGGCCAAGAAGTTTTTTTGGTCCGCTAACTAAAACTTGTTATTATAAACCTTTTTTTAATAAGATACCAACTTTACTTTTACTGTAATATCTATAAAGAAATATGACCTTTTGTTCACTTTTGGTCTTGAACTATAATATAACCTCAAAATATATGTTTATTTGGATTCATCCACTAAAATTAACTACAAACAAATAATTTCAATTTTAAAACAATATTTATAATTTATTATTACATCAATCTATTTTCTAATCATCGTACAGAGTGATATTGGTAGACTGACAGTTTCAGACTGCTGAAGAGGACCAGCAGCCCGAAACTGTCAGTCGACCAATATCACTCTGTACGATGATTAGAAAATAGATTGATGGAATAATAAATTAATATTTTTGTAATTTTGTTCAAAATTAAAATTTTTTTTAGTGGTACTATGTGCTTGAGACACACAAGTCTTCAACTTGCTACCATTCAAAGTCTCCAGTCTAGGAGAGGTATCAGTGGTTGTCTACATCTAGCAATAGATGGCGCACAAGTCTACATCAACCTAATGACTATATTCCTTTTGCGAATTATTATCTAAAAACTATTTCTTAATCTGCGTGCAGAGTTGACTCTTGGTACTGAAGAAGGCCAGCAGCCCAGAACTGTCAGTCTACCAATATCACTCTGTATGATGATTAGAAAATAGATTGATGGAATAATAAATTAATATTTTTATAATTTTATTTGGACTTTTTAAAAATTAAAAATATCTATCCTTAATATTTATAATATTTAAATATAATTATAGAACGGTTTTAGAAGTATTAATATTTTCATAACAAACACATTTTAACACAATTAATCAAAACACTAAGCTAATTTGAAAATGAAACTGCAGATAAAAGAAACAATTCAATTGGTTTTTAGCGATTTGATTGGATAGCAGTTTGTCATGGATAACTAGATAAGTAATAATACAGTAAAAAGATTATTTTTTTTTTCAATTTAGAATTAAATATGTTTTAATAATTTATTATAATTAGTAAAAGTCGAATAAAAAATATTGTATAAAACGCGGACAGTTCAATTTTGATTTTGTAGGTTTATTAATCTCGGGCAGGAGGCCCTCGGCTTCTAAAAACATACAGCCGGGAGAGTAATGAAAGGGAAATGGTCACCAGCTCTTAAACTATAGTGTAAGTCCCCTTAATGCAATCGCTGCAGCGATGATTTTGATTGTTCACTGATACTCCAATTAATTAAATAATTGACCATGTATTTGTTCATTCTTCGCTTGCCTGTACAATAATACTGTTTTATGCACGTTAATGAATTCATTTCACTTTTATTATAAATTATAATATATTATCATTTATAATTGTGATTCCTCATTTGATTTAGATATTCTACGCATACAAAATGGTTTCTTTACGCACGATAATATAATTTTTTTTATTTTGCGATTCTTATAAGCTCATAATCACACGCATTTTGTGTGTTCTTATAAGAGGTCTGTACTTTTTGTTCTTTTGGGTTGGCAACAGACCTGGCCTATCGCTTGACTTTAAAGTTGAATTTTCTACCAAATTTTGTGTTTAGGTTATTTTTACCATGTTAAAGTTGTGGCTTGGTTAATTGCAGCAAAAAAGAGAAAAGATGACTATAAAATATATCAAAATATCATTTGTTCTTAGAATTTTAAACATGGTGTAAACTGTAATGCCAATCCAAAAAAAAATCCCTAAATCAGTCATCAATTAAAATGTAAGTTTTGTTTAAATTTTAGAGCAATATAGAAAAAATTGTATAAAGCACTCGTTTCATAACATACGTTTTTAGCGCACGAGTACAAGTTTAAAAAAATTGTTATTTTGTAGTTAGTTGGTAACTATGTTTTGACATTAGATGTCAAAAATGACATGAGAGCACATTTTTATATGTAGCTATACGTCGGAAAAAAATGGGTTCCATTTATTTGAAACTCCATTTGGTAATAACAGAATGGAGGAAGAATGTGATTCATGTAAACTGATAAATAAGAATAGGTTAAAATATATGCGAGGTATAACAAACAAGCCTATTGCATACGCCACTTTAAAAATATGTCATGAGCCTTAAAAATATATTTTGACATATTTTTAACTAGAAGAGAAACTTGGCATATCCAGAAATCTTGACAGAAAAAGTCACTTTAAAGCACTCTACCAAGAGTCAACTCTGTACGCTGACTGAGGAAATATTTTCAGTCTTTATTTACTTCTGAAGTAAAGTCATTAGATTGATGTATGTTTGTGCGCCATCTATTTTTAAACGTAGACAACTCCTCATACTTCTTCTCAGACCACCTAAGCTCCTAATCTGGATATATTGATAGCAAGTTAAAGACATTTATATCTAAAGCACATAGTACAACTAACGTTGGACGCAAAAAAAAAGGGGGATTGGGCTTGGATACATCCAGGCGGTTCCCAATTCCTGAGTACAACTCTAAGTATAATAGAAGTGGCAGACTAACATTTCTACTCTAAATTTCTCTACTCCCTAACATCCCTACTCCACAACAACTCTACTCCGTAACATCTCTACTCCATAATATCTCTACTCCGTAACAACTCTACTCCACACTATAAGGACTTTATTAGCCACTTAATAATAAATGAGCAGTTCAAAAAACGAAGAATCTTCTTCTTCTAGATTATTTTATTTTTTTCGTAGAAAACGTTTATCTTTAAATTCAAATCTAGAACAATCATAAATGAATTATTCTACCACAATGACCGCGTACTCTTAATATGCACTAATAAGTAAGTAATTAATAAATTAAATTCATATTTGACAGTGACTTAGCATGACAAATATTCATTTGAGTTAAGACAAGTGGCTAATACCATATAGTGCGGAGTAGAGTTGTTACGGAGTAGAGATGTTATGGAGTAGAGATATTACAGAGTAGAGTTGTTGTGGAGTAGGGATGTTATGGAGTAGGGATGTTAGGGAGTAGATAAATTTAGAGTAGAGATGTTAGTCTGCCATAGAAGTTAGAGGCCAAAGATACGGAAGGAAAAAACCAAACATTAATTTGGAGTTGGAACCTAATACTGAATACCTAAAGTGGTTTAGGGTTACATACACAAAATCGGTCAGTATTTAATACAGCAAAAAATTCTCTTCAGATTTTACCGCTATATTTTTCGCCTATAAAAATGTCACATTCTGATAAAACAAAATAAAAGAAAAATAATAACTTAATGGTTTCGCCTCCCACCTATTTTGTAATTTAATTACAGCCTTATAGTTTAAAACCCCCGCAAAGCAGTGAAAAAGAAATACAATTTAATTTTCCTTCGAAGCGCAACGTTCGATGTAATTGCATTATTGTGTCCGTGTTCAAAGACCAATGGTGGTCCTACAATCACCTGCTAATGTTATTTCAATACTTACTTTTCACTACAAGTTATTTCCTCGACTTCCTACATTCTGCTCGTCTGCTATCATATGATATAAACCTACATAGACACAAATTAATTACAAGACCTCGGGGGAAAGAGAGCTGATCTTTCGTTTATGAGCCTAGCAAAAAGTCAACACTCATTAGAAGCGACCGCAAGACAAGCTGTCCCCACTCCTCCACAACGCAACGCCAGTGTCAGCTTTACATTCAGATTATGTGCCAACTTAGATTACAAAAATAGCTATGCTTTATAAATAAATATTACAAAATTGATTACATTATTATAATATGTCCCTTGTTGAAAAAACAGTAGGCAATAATAATACTAAAATAAATTGCATTTGCGCAATAAGCAAATAGTAGTTTTCGTAACGAGTAAGCGACCTTAGTCCTTAGTTTACAAGAATGAAGTTTTTTTGACGACGCGAAGCGAAGTCAAAAAATCATTCGAGTGTATTAAGGACTTGTCGCAAACGAGGTGCGAACAACATTTTTCGTTCGATATACAGTCTAAACTTTAAAAATGTATAATTTAAAGAATTACCTGTGTTTAATTTTGACATTTGAAAATTTTATAAACGTCAAATGACTTTTGTCAAAATGAAAGCTATGTGTAATCGTTTGGATACATGAGTGTGCATAGTTGTCATTTCATTTAAATATGCTCTATATACCCCTGCTATAGAAAAATATCCTAACGAGCATATATAGTGGACATGAATTTTTCTTTATTTAGTGTACACTAGGTTGTACAAAAAATTAGTTTTTTCACTACGCGCGTCAATTTTAGAAGTGTTTTTTTTGGAATGATTTCTATCTATTAGCATAAAAAATGAGATAACTATCATAATTTCGATTTTTTTAGATTTTACAAATATTTTTATTATATAAAAAGTTATTTTGACATTGAATTATAAAGAAGCAATTTTACAACGTAGATTCTTACAATCAAGAATCTTAATTTATTTCTTTACTTATTTTTACTAATTAATTAATTAGGCAAACTATAAATTATTGTCTTTCCTACACAAAAAAACTTATGAGGATTTCAGAAAAGTCTTTTCAGAAGTATTTTGGTGCTAAAACATGATTTCGAGTAGATCGGATAGTCCGTTCTTGACTTAGAGGCTGTCCATTTATTACGTAACGCGCCTGGGGGGGGTCAAAGAAATTGTTACAGTTTGTGACAGTGGGGAGGGGGGGTCTAGGTAAATGTTACGTAACGGAATTTAATAAATTTAAATCATCGGCGATGATACATTTTCGAGCGGAATGTGTGCTCACAGACCACCAATGTGTGTACTATTTTGTGTACTGTGCATAAACAATATACGTGTTATATCTGACACTCAGTGTAAAAAGAGGTACCTAGTAAGTTTTCCCTGTGTGATATTGATTATGAATATTTTTTTAAAGTTTGAGTGATTTATAATTATTATAATAAATATGTATCATTTTTTTACCGTCTTGCATTATGTGGAATTCTGTATCAAGATATGAAAAAAAAATACAAATTTTTATATTATTATGCGTTACACAGGGGGGAGGGGGGGGTGTGTTGGTAAATGTGACAGTTTGTTAAACAGGGGGGGGAGGGGGTCAATTTTTTTGAAAAATTGCGTTACGTAATATATGGACAGCCCCTTATCGTTCCAACAAAAAATGTGACATCGGACGAATGCACAGACAAACAGACAGATGGAAATTTTGAAGTTTCTTATTTTTTGAATCAAACACATTTGTATCCAATATTTTTTGTCTAGGACGTTTTTTGGCGATTTTGGAAAATTCGAAACTACCGTACTACACTATTCTAGCGCTTGCGCTATGAATAGTATAATAACCACAACTATCATAACTTTTCAACATTAGAAGTGTGAATAAATATATGTATATATGTATATATAAACAAACACCAACATATATCAGATCTGGGAGTGTTCAAGGTTTGACCAAGGTAGACAAGAAGTTTTATTTGACGAAAAACTCACCAACAGTTTTACAAAATAACGTGTCTAATGTTCCGAGTCGATTTTTTAAGAACCAAATTAATTGTAGTAGACTTAGATAAAAGTACAAAAAATATATGATTTTTTTCAAGAAAGACTAATAATCATTAGAAATTTTCAAAAATCTGCATATTATTTTTATAAAATAAAGACTTTTCAGGGGTTTTGGTTCTAAAAAATGTGTCATTTTAGGAACACAGAAAAAAGGCTACTTTAAGGCTAAATATTTGATTTTTTTGACATTTTTGCTCTTAAGGCAAATGCAACTTATTTCACTAAAAATTATCGCATTTTACCTAAAGAAATGAATTCTTTTATCTTGCTTATTAAGATTTGAAACAACCTACTCAGTATATGATCTTAGAGTCAAATTCTCTTACATCAACGCATTATTATTTTTGTAACTTTTGCTTGTACATTACAAAAACTATTACTTTGATACAAAAGAAAATGAGAAACAATTTACAGAGGACATACACCGTGGTTTTAGCTTCTGGTATAAATTTTAAGGGTAGTGATGTTACTGCATTTAAAAAAAAAAAGCCAAAAAAAACAAATGATTCACGCTGAACTGGAGTGAACGAAAAGTCCAAACGAAATGGGTTTAAGTAAACTAAAAAAGTGATTTTAATGCCCGCTATAACCAGTTTTGTTTTAATTAATAACTCTCTTAATATTAATATTTTACCAAATAAAATTTATTTTTTTATAGACTTTTTACCTTAAAATTTATACCAGAAGATTTTAAACACCCTCTATATCAAAAGTAAATACTATTCATTTGGTTCAAAGAATCTATTTTTTCGGTGTAACTCGGGACAGTAGCAACATCTTTTACAAAAATCAAGTGCCAGGTTACGAAATAAACCTAATAAGATTAGTGTTGACAGTGTTATGCGTAGGACTCACATTTACTGGATCTAGGTCACTTATTTTATCTATTAATTGCTCAAAATTAAGATTTCCGGATAAACGCACACTGCCTATTTAAGAGTACATCATCATCATCATCATCATCATTATTAGTAAGGCTAATTTAAGGCAGTTTTTCATCCCAATATATTCTTAGCCAATTTCCCTAAAATTTTTACTTTTGTGAGCAGTATTCCATTATAGGTCTTTCCAGCTTTCCTTTAATTTTCAGCTTGCTTTTCAACTATTTTTAAGTCAGTGAAGAATTGACTATAGGTGACTCCTAACTAAATTTTTGAGGTTATATCTATTAACAGTTACAAGTTTAATTGTCAACAGATATAACATCAAAATACAAATTAATCAAGTTTAATTGTCAACAAATATAACATGGAAATACAAATTAGGTATTAAACGTCAAACAAAACCCTTATTTTGAATACAGCTGAAAGCAAAAAGCCAAAAATTAATTTGGAATTGAAACTGGAACTTTTACCATTTGTCCTATAGCATAAAATTTAAAGGAATCTGACTTTTTATAATCTAAACAATTTCTTTTTTGTATTTAGGTATAGTTTTATTAAAAACGAATTAGTATATGCCGAGCGCTTTCGGAATTTTATTCCATCATCAGGGCTGGCATTGTCAATGCCTTACAGGATGCAGCAAGGGAAATATAGATGATTTTAATATACATTGAGAGCAAAAAGGACAATTACAAACACTTTAAAACTTAAAGACTAAAATAAAAATGCGGGACAACATGACATTTAAAATTACTTTGCTCTTCTTCATTCTTCTTCATTTTAAATGTCATGTTGTCCCGCATTTTTATTTTAGTTTTTAAGTTTTAAAGTGTTTGTAATTGTCCTTTTTGCTCTCAATGTATATTAAAAGCATCTATATTTCCCTTGCTGTATCCTTTAAGGCTCTCACAATGCCAGCCCTGATGATGGAATATAATTCCGAAAGTGCTAGGCAGATACTAATTCGTTTTAAAAAAACTATACTAAAATACAAAAAAAAATATTGTTTATATTATATAGAGTATATATAAAGTCAAAAAATTTCCATTTTTTTTTTCCTTTTTATAATCTATTTCTCGACGAGATCGCCAAAAAAGCAATATTTTGGTGAGAATATGTGCATAAAAGTAAATTCAATTATTCCTCTAAGCCCTTGTAAATTTTCCTGGATACTTATCTCGTTTTACGTAAATACCACAAGTTACTTAACAGATAAGATGTGGTTTCTTCTATGATAGGTCAACGTCTATTACTTGATAAATACCAAAAAAAAAATAAACACAATTTTTGATAAAGTATTAGCTAGGGCGCTTTAAACCGCATAAAATAATCATGACGATTTATATTATTCTCTTATATGGTTTAAATAATATAATTTCTTGTATTGAGTTTTAAACTCTTAAATGAAAGATGGCAAGTATATATTCATATACTAGTATTTAAAATAGTAAAAAAAATAAAAAATAGTACTAATACTTAAGTAAGAAATAGGTACTTATTTCTTAGAACTTGAAATAAATCATTAAATTTTTTTAAATTAGTTAAATAAGTATAGTTCTCCTCATGAAAGAAAGTCTCCGACGAAAGGGAGAGGAATCATTCGAGATCTCTTCTTAGAATATTGTTTCTGTTTGTGGTGATTTTACTTTGAAATCGTAGTAATGTAACATTAAACTGCTTAGTGTAAATATAGGTCTTCTAATTTTACGCTATGGTTTGGGAGCATGAAAATTCTATAGATATAAATTTTACAATTATTGACTATTATAGTCATAATGTAATTTTATTATATGATGTAAATAAATGTAAATTTAAAAGTATTTTGCTTCTAAGGTAATTTTAATGCAAAATGTAAATATTCGTAAATTTACCAAGCAAACTAATGTCATTTTAAAAATTGTGGTTATAATAGTTATTTATGGTACTAATAATAATAATAATAATAATAATCTTTATTAACCCAACAGATTAATCCATTTACAGGGCAAAAAAAATATATAAACATATATATATATATACAATTATATACACAATCTTAACTAAAGTATACACTATGTAATCTACTTCATAGATTTTCTGTGTATAGAATTGAATTTAAAGAAGAAATATTAATATCAGATGAGTTACTTAAATTATTATAATTGCTACACATGATATTTAAAGGTGATTTAAGTAGAACGTTGGTTCGACTAAAGTTGCATATAAATGTTTCTTCATGACGTGATACTAATCTGGGAATTTTAAAGTTTATTTGACCAAGTAGGTCTGAACAGTCCACTTGATTGTGTAGAAGCTTGTAAAGAAAACTAAGAGAGAAGTTTACTCTTCGTGTGTAGAGAGAAAGCATATTAAATCTATTAAGTAACACAGAGTGATCATATCCTTGTTCGGGATAGGTACCCTCACGTTTATAAAATAAAATTTTTAAAAACTGCGAATAACAGCTTCTAAAGCATCAATGTGAACATTATAAATAGGGTACCAAACAAGAGAAGTTACTACTTCTTACTATTGGGTAAGTAAGATATTGCCCATGATAGGGCAATATCGGTTTACCCATGAGTGCCATACAAGGTTTTATCCAATAAATAGCTTAGGAATTCATATTTTTATTAAAAATTTTACAAGAAAATAATTTGACAAGTGACAGTTGAGTGGGTAAAATAAATAATTATCTACTCAATAAAGTAAAAGCCACGCGGGGGTTATTATTGAGTTTATCTATTTAAAATAAAGCTGGTAATTGTCTCATTATCTGTAAGTATTGGATAAAAATATTTCAAAATACACATATAACATTTAAAATTTTAGATTTTTTGCTTATATATAGTTGATAGTAAGTGATATTTTTGTGGTTTTGCTATCTATTTTATAAAGATAATATTTTTTTTTTTAGAAAATAGGCCAATTATATTTTTTCAGAAGAACGTGTTGGTTAATTTTAAAATATTTCTGAAGTATCCTTAGCTACACGAAAAAAATTTTTAAATAAAAGATAGGAAAATATGTGTAATAAGATTTTCATTCCCCATTTTTTTTTTAATTTGCGTACGTTAAAAAATCGCATTATCCTCTTATACAAATAAGATAAAACTCTGCCTAAAAAGTGACAAGTTTGACATTAATGTAAAATATAATTACTGGAGCACATATTGAACTAAATTAAAAACATAGTCATATTAATTTTGGGTACATCCAGAAGAAAAGGTCTATTTTTGTCAGCTAGATTTTTGATATATACGATGTTTGCATTCTTTAGGCATTTAAAAAAAAATAAAGGTGATGCATAACAAAACATAAAAAACCAGCACAGGAACATAGGGCCTTGAGGGGGGCGAGCATAGTAATATAACTTTGTTCGACCTCACCAAGGCGTTCGACTGCGTCCCCCATCCAAAACTGTTGGAAAAAATGAAACACTTTGGGATTCATGGTATGGCACTGTTACTTTTTTCATCTTATCTTACAAAAAGAAAGCAATGCGTTTTTTATAATGATATGTTATCAGAAATGGTAGAGATCAATATAGGGGTCCCCCAGGGGTCCATATTGGGCCCTATATTGTTCCTATTATTTATCAACGATTTGCCCTTCTGTTTAGAACCAGAAAAAACAATTTTTTTTGCAGACGATTCATCTATGATCAACAAAAATAAAGATATTGAGACCCTTGAAGGTAACAGTGAAATACTAAAAAATAAAATGGAAAATTGGTTTAACTCAAATAAACTAAAATTAAATAAGGCAAAAACTCAAAACCTATTAATTTCTACCA
Organism: Brachypterus glaber; assembly: GCA_958510825.1. Lineage (NCBI taxonomy): Eukaryota > Metazoa > Arthropoda > Insecta > Coleoptera > Kateretidae > Brachypterus > Brachypterus glaber. The sequence goes on along the minus strand of OY294052.1, from coordinate 27,914,071 downwards.
ACCAAAATTTAACCTGCAACAATTCAGTCAAGCTGCTTGGTATCTTTATCGACGACTCTCTCAAATGGACAGTCCATGTAGACTAACTGGCCCAAAAACTCTCAAGTGTCACATACTTAATAAGAGAATTAAATAAAACAATGAATACAAACATCCTTTTAACAACTTACCATGCTAATTTTCACTCACTTATAAGCTATGGTACCATTTTATGGGGTAACAGTACAAGCTCAAACAGAATATTTATTCTTCAAAAAAGATGCGTCAGAATAATTGCTGGCCTAAAATACAATGACCATTGTAGATCTTCTTTCATTAAGTTTGGTATCATGTCTTTACCTTGCATTTATATTTTTCAAACACTGCTTGACATTAAAAATAATTTTAAAAAGTATGAAACGTTCACAAATAAACATCGTTACCCTACCAGCTCAGCAAATAAGGAATTTTTATTAAAAAATAAATCCTTCAAATATGGGAAACCAAAGAAGCACCAATACAATTTTAATGCTGCAGGACAATTCCTTATTAAAAACTAAGCAAAAAATGTTACTTCCAATTAATTGCAATTTTTTTTAAAGGTTGCCCCTACAGTATTACACTACATGAGATTTTTTATGTTTTTTTACTCAAGGAAATTATATTTCCCCCCCCCCCTTCTTAGTTTTTGAACAAGTTGAGATGTCGACTTAAAATTTGGACTTCATAAATAAGGCTTAAACTTAAACTATCTTGTTGCATATATTTAATATTTTCAGCTCCTAAAATGTGGGTATGGGGAAACATTTTTTTAAATGGAAAGAGGGTCGTGTAATACATTCTTTTAAAGCTTATAAAATTCTCTATTTAACCATATATTTTTAAATTTTTTAAACATGTTTTTTACGGTTTTAATTTTTAAATTTGTTGCTAAAAAATAATATTTTTTAAGATTATTTATTTATATTCATTAAAATTAGTTTAAAAGTATCATTTACGTTTTTGCAACTTGAAATAATTAATTTTTCAAAAAATGTTTGATTTTTTAAAGCAATTTTGACGAAAATACCCATTTAAAACCTATTTTAAACTCCCAAAAGAACGTCTAAAAATATATGGTCGAATAGTTTTATAAGCTTTAAAATGATGTATCACAGGACCCCACTTTCTATTAAAAAAAATACCCCTACGATTGATAGTCGATAGTTATATATTATATAGACGTTCTTTCTGTCAAGTAACCATTTTGGGGTCCGCAAAATGGATCCTTTTCTGATGTTCGATCCATATATATGATTTATGGTCCCGGGCAAGGTTTGTTTTCAATTTTACCAATGGTCAATGAATTGGTTTATCTTCTCGAGACCGTTTCAATTAGGGATGGGTGTTTTTTAAACTGCTTTAGTTTTTATGGTAATTGTTATACACTGAGATACTGTTTTATCCTATACTACTACAAATAAAAACTACAGATAATAATACAAGATTTAGTGCTAATTATCCTGTGCATAACTCCATAACCACGCATAACATGTCTACTTTATACAAAACAAGCCATTTAAAATAAAACAATTAATTCTAATTGACTAAAGATGTTTTAAAATAGAAATGCTGTGAAGCAAGCGCGTAGATGGGGAGGGGGTAATGGGGGTAATTACACTTCATATGACAATTTTTTTTTTTTGTTAGGGGCGCCAAGTTCTGATAGAAACCGTTAGGGTCAAAGCTTGGGCTTTTTTTTTATTTAAGATTGTAAGACGAAATTCGTAGAAACTTTCGCCTGCGGCGCTAGAGCGTTCTTGAGTTTTTGTAAAATTTAGAATAATAAACTGTTTAAAATTTAAAATAGACAATCAAGTTTGTAAAAATTTTCGCCTGTGGCACTGGGACCTTCTACGTCTTTTTTTTTTAATTTGAGACTGTAAAACTTAAGGGTTAAAATTTTGACTGCGGCGCTAGAGCTTTCTTGCATTTTTCTGAAATTTTCAATAATAATACTGCTTAAGAATTATAAAAAAATCGCGTGTGGCACTAGGGTGTTTTTTACGTTTTTGTAGAAAAATTTTCGCCTGGGCCCTAGACTTTTGGATTTTACCCCCCCCCCTCCAGGACCACTTCCTGGATCCGCCCCTGATTATAATAATAAACCACATATTTAAGCACACGTAAAGTTAATGGTTCTTACAAATTAATTTAATAATAACTACACCGTGCGTGTCGAAAGTGCGTCCCTCCTTTAATCGTTGAACTGCAAAAGATATTAACTTAAAATTTGGGACAAATAAATAACACAAGCCCGTAACTGGAAAAAAATCCAGGGGTTGCTGGGCACCCCCTGACAGAAAATTTTTATAATATTTTCAGTGGTGCTTCGAAGCATTTGGGGTGGGGCAAAGCAAATATTTCCCAACTAAAAATTTAAAAATTGAGAAATTTACAAAATAAAAAAAACACAGCTTTACCACTGACCGTGAAATTTTTCTGGTTCACAGCTCTGAAAAATTCTCAACTCAAAAAAAGCTTTGGTAGTAATTTACTACTAGTAAAGCTTTTTTTGAGTTGGGAAGTTTTCAGAGCTGTGAACCAGAAAAAATTTAGTTTGATGATTAATTTCATAATAAAAAAGGTACAATAATGAAGAAAAAAAAATCTAAGAAAATCGCATTTTTAACAAAAAAAACTTATTTTTTTTTATTTAAAATTATATGGTCAAAAAGAAAAATTGATAGGCTTTAAAACAATGTATCATACGACGCACTTCAGTTAAAAAAAACTGCCCTAGTCCCCTTGCCTCCATATACCAAAAATTACTTGGAATATTTTATTTAGGTACGCTAAATTTTAAGCTGGTAGATATCTTAAGCCGTTCCAAAGTTCAAGGAGGGGGCGGACTTTAGATACGCACTGTATAATTGTGGTAAAATATATTTTTCTCAGTTCTTCCTCTTCATCATAATTAATCATAGCATGCCAAAGTTTATTTAAAAAAAAAGTTGAATGTGATGAAAACTAATCAATCATACATATATGCGATAATGTATTGTTGTATAGTTTGTTCACACATAATAGAAAAAAAATCTATTTCAATTTTGAAAAAAATACATAATCGACATGATGGGTTATAGGAAAATACAGTTATGCTATTTTAAATTAGGAGAATATACCCAGGTAAGTATATTTTAATGAGTCGTTTTGTTTACTACTACTACTAAAATTACTAAACTTTAATGTTTCATGTATACCGTCAACGGGGCTTAAGTAAATCAAAGGGTCATTCACCAAAAAAATTCACGGGCCTAGATATAATACCGATTAATCGGCAGTGCACTGTAAACACGGAAAAAAAAATTATAGCTAGGAGCGCTATAACACACATACCAAGCAAATTATAATCGCTTATTATATAAATACAAGGCTTTCTCTTACAATTATGGCAGTCAGTGTAAAAATTTATATGAAATACTTTAATTGTTTAGTGAATAATAAAATATAACAAATAGTATGGCATTTATAGCTTAAATAGATTTAATTATTGTCCGTGCTAATAATTTTTATAATATAATAAAATTTCTGTAAATTTATAATAGTGCCTGTAATAAATATAATCTTGTCTGTAATATATATAATCGTTCCAATTTATGTTTAACATTATTAGTTATTGTGTCCCTTATAATCTATAGCTTAAATAACTATAATTTGCCACTGTTACCAAATATCTTATAATGTATAGCGCAGAGCCCACTAATTTCTTTCCGTGAAAAGCATATGCTGATTTACATTATTCATAATATGGTAAAATTACTAAAAAAATGTATATTTACTTTAAAAATATGGTAATACTACATTTTTTGTTTAAAATTAAAAATTACTTTTAAAAATACTGTAATATCACATTATAAATAAAGTTAATCAACATACTCTTGTTACAGTATATACATGTAGCCTAATCGTACCCATTCGCTTCGAGTCTGACTCACTTTACCCCTATTGTTTTATTTAGCCCCGGTTGATGGTACACTACTTAGCTATAACAGCTATAACCATGTAAATTAGAAAAGGAGAAACATACCTACCTACACTGTAAAAAAAATAAATACAATCATAGGTAATGTGTCGCCATGCAGGTACAAGTAAAACCATGCATGTAATTTTACAATTTTATATGAATTTTACATGTAATTTAGATGTAATATTCATATAAAATCGTAATTTTACAATTTTTTATAAATATTACATGTAATTTAGATGTAATAGTCATACAAAGTCGTAAAATTAAATGTAAAATATCTTATTTTTTACTTGTCTCTGCATGGCAACACAATACCTATGATTCTGCATGTTAATTTACATATTTATTTTTGACAGTTAACTATGTAAAATTTATTAGATTTTACATGTAATTTTACATGTAATCAGGTCTTTTCAGGTGCGTAAACAATATTGCCAAAATAGCAATATTGTTTACGCACGTGGAAAGACCTAAATGTGCATATAAAATTTTAAAATCACAGGTAAAATTGTAAATTTACATGTAAAATTGTAAAATTACATGTAAAATCTATTAAATTTTACATTTATTTGCATTGAATTACATTTACGTGCAGAATTATGTATAATTACATGTTTATTTTTAACAGTGTAGAACAGCTATATCGTGTTTTATAATTTATCAGTGTGAAAAATTGAAAATATTTAACGCAAATCTACCTGTAATTAATTAGTCCTATATGAAGTAGCAAATTAATTTATATAAATTAGTTAATAGATATTATATGACTGACATGTAATTAATCTGCATAAAAATATACTGAAACTTATGAGATGTCAGTATATTATAATAATCATTTCTGATAATGTTAAAATAAGTAAATGGAATTTTATAATAATTACACCTCGATCAATACAGGATGTCCAGTAAATGATATAAAATATTATTATGAATAATTGATTTTTATTCAATTTTTTGTGAACAAAGTAGCTGTGAATTAAAAAAAAAGTGACTAACTTTGCCCTATATTAACCTAGAACAATCTTTTTTTTTCCAAATTCGAATATGAAAAAATCATTCTCCTAAAAGTAATTGCAACAAAGTTATTCAAATTGTTTATGTTAAAAATGACAGTGTTTTTGTAACGAGATTTTGCAATGCCAAAATCGATTTTTATTTAATTGATCATTTCTTTTGATAATACAACTCTTTCCCTTTCACAAGATACCAGTAGAATCATTATATATTTATTATTGTACGCATAATATTATTGCAAAAAAAAAATTGCAATTTTGCAAAAGCTATTGAATGAATTTTTCTGAAATTTTTATATTTTTACACAATAACGAAGTAGTAGGTTGATTTTTGCAAAATTTATTATTTATTGAATAATATGAAAATTTTGATCGTTTTTTGCAGTTTTCTAAGCAACAAATCATTCTATCGACATTTAAAAAATGCCATTTTGAAGGTTTTTTAATTTCCTACAAGAAGTTTACTTTGATTGTTGATAAAAACCTTAACTTTTTTACTGGTATGCAAAAATGTGAGAAAATAGACATTTTCTGACCTTTAATTGTTAATATCTTAAAAACCATACCAAATCCGCCCCAGCAAATACATAGGTTTTGCTTCTATACACCTGTGTTACTTGAAAAACTTGACAGACCTCTGGATGAACCACTGTCCCCAACAGGGTATTTTTTTTGCTCATATCCCTGGACTTTATGTAATACTTAATTGCGTTTTTTTTACAAGTCGAGGACGAGTAAAAAAAGCACTCGATGTGCACTGAAATGGTTTGCGTCGAGGTGGGTATACTATTTTTCTTACGACCTAAGACCTAAACATCAAAAAAACCCAAAATTTATCTTAAAATTTGTCAATTTGAGGTTATGTGTTTGACTTTTACTAATTTTCTGAAAGCAGGTATGTAAAATCAGCGGATGGTCACTAACTAGGTTGGGGAACGTTCAAGTCTTTTTGGAGTATTACGCCCATGTTAATGGTATAGGAAAATAGCGTTACAGGGGGGTGGGTGGGGGAACAAAATGATCATAATTTGCGTTACGTAATACTTGAACGTTCCCTTTGCCTGATGAATAATTGTGTAAAACTGTGAAAATAGACTAATCTAAGTGTAATAAGTTAAAAATATGTTTTTCAGGGACCCCATTTCGCCACCTTTTTTGAACTTCTAGCACCCAAAGGAACCCGATCCAGGACCTAGCAATTTGCAAATAGCTTAATTTGAATGTACTTTAAGACATATATAAAATACAGCTGAAATAAAAATGGTCACCAGGTGGTTTCACATATCATACTCCTTGAAAAGACCAATTGACAAGAGATTTAATATCAAAAATGTTCATTTCTTTGGGTGTCCAAAAATTTTTACTAAAATGAATTCCATTTGCAAAAATGGCAAAGAAATCAATTCTTTTGCATGAAAGAGACCCTTTTCAGTGTGTATCCTGGAAATACAAAATTCTGAAAAATGATGATAAGACATATTAATATAATTGTTATATCGAATCGAGAGATATTTCTCGCCGTACATCGTAACTAACATAAACACGTTAATAAATTGTACACGTGCCATAACAGTTGAATAAAGTCTGAAAACGATGCGAAGGTAACTTTTAACTATTATTGATTCGTAATTGCGCCTTAACCGCTTCAAGATTAATCAAAACAAGCCCTGAAAATTTAGAATGCTTCGCATTCCTTAGTATATTCTGCATAGTGGATAGTATACCGGGTGTTTTTCAATGGAGGCGCGCCCCTATAACTTTTTTATTTTTAGAGGTAAAAGAGATAAGACCATATTTTGAATTATATTATCCAACGTAATTTTGTTTTCATTTTAACCAGAAACGACCCATATAGGGGCCTACTTTTAATTTTTAAATGCAACACCCCGTACATTTTACATCGGCACTTAGTGCTACTAAGAGTGCCGATGTATTGAAATCTTCGCCGAAAAGTCAAAATCTTTGACCACGTTTTTTTCACATTTCTCGACGTTTTAGACCATTCTGAGTCGAAATCAGTAAAAAAAATGTTGATTTCGTATGTCTGTTTGTCTGTGTCTGTTTGGGTGTAAACTCTCTAACTCCATTTCTACATGAGATATCGACTTAAGGCAATTATTATTGTATTTGGTTAATTTAGCACTTATATGAAAGATAATTTTAAATTGGACAAAAAATGTTATAAACAACGTTTTCCTAAAACGTATTGTTTTCGAGATATTGGCGTTTAAAGCAGTAAAAGGTTTTTTTAGCATATCTCACACATTTATAACCCGATTTCAAAAAGTTATATTTTAAATAAAAGCTCTTTTTAAGCCCTATAAAAAATATTACATACAGTTTTTTGCTAGAATATAATGTTTTAAAGATACAAAATTTAAAATCAAACAAAACACCTAGTTTGAAATTTGCAAACTAGATGGCTCTAGTGTACAATAGTGCCGATGTTTTGACAGGGTGCTTGCAACGTTTCATCTAGTTTTATTTTAGAGATCAAAGAGATAAGACCATATTTTGAATTATATTATCCAACGTAATTTTGTTTTCACTTAAACTATTGATTTTTAAACGCAACACCCCGTATATTTTAACATATCTGGATCGATCTGGACTCTCCATCAAATTCAGTGTAAAAAGTTTTTGTCAAATTTTGACAGCTTCTGCAATTTTTTAAATAAATTTTTATTTTAGATTTTTCTATCAGGAAAGTCAATAAATCCATTTTTCTAAATTAAATATTAGTAGAAAAATACAATTTATTTAAAAAATTGGTTACTTTTAATTTTACATGAAAAATTAACTATGAAAATAAATATTAACTTTTTGGAATCATTGTAAAGAGAAAAAAAAATCTTTTTATTGATATGACGAGCCATAGACGTTACAAAACAAAAACATGAGTTAAAGCAAAAAATGTCTTTTTCCAAGTTTGGTTTTCATGTAAAATCCAAAGTAAATAATTTTTTTAGTAAATTGTATTTTTTTACGACTGTTTGATCCAAAATAAATAGATTTAGTAACTCTCCAGATAAAAAAATTTGAAAAAAATAAAATAAAAAATTACAAAAGCTGTCAGGATAATGCACAGAATTTAATGGAGAATCCAAATATGTGAAAATATACAGGGCGTTCTATTTAAAAATCAAAATTAGGGGTAGTTTCCGGTTAAACCGGAAGTGAAAAAAAACGTTATATAATATAATTCAAAATATGGACATCCTGAAAATTATATTCTTTAATCTCTAAGAATAAAAAAGTTATAAGGGCGAGCCGGTATAGTATATGGCGTTTCCTTTTGATATCTTCCCAAAACAAAACTTCTTTAAGCTCCTGTGGGCATTTTTTAATGTATTAAAAAGTAACGCATCTTAACTGTTTTGTCTTTAAACGCAACTTTTTAAAAATGAGATGAATATTTTCACCAATCAAAGTCAAATTTTCTGAAAATTTCAAGTCTATCGGATCTTTCTTCCTATTTTTACAACTTTTTTTGCATCTACTGCAACTTGTATTTTTTAGGAGATTTTTAAAGTTCAGAATCCGATAAAAAGTACGTTTATACAGCCTGTTCCAGAACTCGCGTACAGAAATTTGAGGGTATATTAAAAACCCTCTCGAAAATATAAAAAAAATGTAAAAAAAAATCCAACTTTGTTCAATTCAAAAATAAGAACGCTTTAAGTAGACCAATAGTGTTGCTGATGTTAAATTACATTTAAAAGTTGAATTTGTAGCTATGGAAGCAAATTTAATTATTGCAGGTACATATTCTGTAGGTTGACATGGTGATTAATGTGACATAAATATTTATTAATGTCAAAAAACCACCGCCGGATGGAGTGACCCTATAAAAATAAAATATTTGATAGCCTCTGTCAGTTTTGTCAAAATATAATAACTTAAAAATATTCTAAAGTTGAAAGTCTCAAACAATGCACCCGTCAACAATTAAAATGCAACCATAGTTAATAATAAGTAGGGAAAAACTAATTTGTAGGTAATTTAACATCAGAAACATGATTGGTCAGATTAAATAGCTTTCTTTTTAATTAGTACTGAAGATGGATTTTTTTTGAAATTTGTTTCATACTTTCCAGAGGGTTCTTAATATATCACATTTCTGTACGCGAGTTCTGGAACAGGCTATATTTGGAAAATTGAAATTTATCTTATAACGCTCTTCTGGCACCTTGTGCTGTGAATAGTATAATAAATACGTACGTGAGATCTACACCGTGAATGACCACTGAATGGACCGTGTTCAATGAAATTCTTGGATATCACTAAATTAAGTACGCAATTCAAGTTTATTATAGTAGACATACCCTATCAAACGCTTTTTTAAAACCAACAAGTCTGTTTTTTTGTTTTCAAATAAGTAGATATACGAAAAAGTGGCTTCGCCTATAGTTAGTTAACATTACAAGGGGCAGTGTTTAACTGCACGGTTAAAGTTTTAGTTACAGCAATAGTAGGGCATTGCAAAAAAACACTTTTTTATAATTTTTCATATGCACCCTCCTATTGACATCTATGCTTGCATACCAAATTTCACGTTAATTGAACATTTTTTGACCCCCGCCCAACTCCGTTTACTGATACAACAAAAACACGAAAAAAAAAGGTCTTGTCCAACAGACGAGACAAACATTTATATACGTTTTGGGGTCGCTGAATCCGAATCCGTATTTGGCTTGACTCCGTCAGATGGCATTTCGTTGCTAACCTCGAAAAAGTAATGAAAGTTGAAACACTGTTCATCACTTTTTTGAGTTTAGGAACGAAATGCGAACTGACCGAGTCAAACTAACCCCAAATTCGAATTTAAGGACCCCAAAAACGTATAGAAATGTTAAATATTCAAGTAACCTGAAATTTGGTATGCAAGCATAGTATTTCAATTAAAACAACATAGGGGGGGGGGGAGATACATATGAAATATTAAAAAAAAGTAGTTTTTTGCAATGCCCTGAGCTATATATATAAAATGCACTATAAAATATACTTGATTGTTCATAATTATTCTTTCTAGTTTGTTTCTATAATTACTTTTAAAGACGCTACATATGGTTTAATTTTTTATGGTCCGCCTGCTAATCGCATTAACAAATTCACATTAAATACGTTGAAAAGCAGACAGTTATTTAAGAAAATGTACTAAGAGTGCCAAAAACTTTGTAATTTAAAATAGAAAAACTTTGTTTTCGAGAACATATAACTAATATTGTATGTTACTCCCATTCCGAATTTGAAGAGATAATCTTTATTTGTTAAAAAATTATAGCACATAAATGTGGACCCTCAGTAACTAGCAGTTCCGGCTACTGGGAGTCCACTTTTATTTGCTATAATTTTGAACAAATAAATATAACCTCTTCAAACTTAAAATTAGTATTTTATTAGTATTTATTTTATTTATTTATTTAAATTTACAATTTTTATATATTTATAAATGTGAATCCACCTAAACCAGAAGGTTTGTGCTGCGAAAAATTTATTATTATACATAGATTATTTCTTTTAAAGGATGACAATGTAAGTTTTAGATAACAACAACAAAAAAGTGAATACAGTATAAAAAATTTAAAGTGAAAAAGAAATGTACATTTTATATATGTAGTACAAAATTTCGATACGCAAAGTTCAATAACAGTATATGAGTACCTTTTTATATTAGCTAGTTTTTCTATAATAAATTACGAGTTGTGTAGTTTTTGGCACTCTTCGTACATTTTCATTCATTTCAGTATTAAATTGCTGAAAATATAAACATAAATAGCAAATAAAATTTTCTTATCTAAAACCTAAAAACAAGCAACTTGCGTTATTTCGTTGAATTTTTAATACTGAATGTTATTTGTTAATACATATTTTTTATTTATATCGCCACCATCGATATTTATTACTTTACTTGTGATGTTAAATACTGCAATGTGGGTATTGTATACAAAATATTGTCATACTAACATAGAGACCGTGCTAGTACATTTGAATCCCCACGCAACATGTGTTTATTAATACTAGCATGTTATAGTAAAAATTACTGTAACATTTGGTAAAGCATATCACACTTATAGTAAGGTATACTTTGAGTTGTTGTTAAGTTGTATTACTGATCTAGTTTAAAGTATGTTACAGTATTCAGAAAAATTAACAATCGGTAAATAATACCAAAATTTTGATTAGTAATAATATAAAGATTTAATCCACACACAATTGCACACTGACAAAATAATCAATCCTTTTTTTTTAATTTTCTCTGTATTATTACTAATCAAAATTTTGGTATTATTTACCGATTGTTATTCTACTAAATACTGTAACATACTTTAAACTAGATCAATAACACAACAACTACAACTTAAAGTATACCAAACTATAACCGTGATATAATTTACAGTATTAATAAACACATGTTGCATGGGGATCCAAATGTACCAGCATGGTCTCTATGTTAGTATATTTTGTATACAATACACACATTGCAGTATTTATTATTACAAGTAAAGTATTAAATACCAATGGTGGCGATATAAATAAAGGATATGTATTAACAAATAACATTCAGTATTAAAAATACAACGAAACTTTCTGAGTGTATTTAGGTTTAGTATTTTTTCAAAATTAAAAAAAAAACTACTTCTTACATACAAAGGGTTTACATAATAGTAAAATTATAATTAATTAATTAATTATTACTGGTAAGTATTTATATCTATATATATAATTAGAGACAGTAATTTATCAAGTTTAATTATTGAAAGTTGTTTGATAAACATTCCTCATTAGGAATTAATTAATGGCCAAATTTTTAGTTTTTTTAATTAGATAATATAATTCCTAGCTTATAAATTACCTTATTATTTGGTTGGCCAAGGATTAGTACACTAAAAAAAAGGTATTTAGGGAAAACGAAATAAATTTTAATATAAATCATCTCACTTACCTTATAGTCGGGGAGCCCACGCCCAGTAGAATTTTTTTTATTACCTCACCATTGAGACTTTGTATATGTGTTCTTTATGTCCAGTAGAATTTTTTTTATTACCTCACCATTGAGACTTTGTATATGTGTTCTTTATGTCCAGTCAAATAACTTCTTACATAAGAAAATTGTCGGTGGCGGGGCGTTTTCTTTTGGAAACAACCCTTAACTTTAGGGCGTCCGATAGCGGTATTTCCCTAAAATTGTTATCGGACAAGGTTACCACTTGATTTTAAATATTTTTAATAAACGATCCTGAAAAACACAGCTGTGAGGTGCTAAATGTTATGACGCCATAACTTCACCATACTAGGTTAGTTATGATGTCTTAACATTAAGTACCTCACAGCTGATTTTTTCAGGATCGTTTAATAAAAATATTTAAAATCAAGTGATAACTTTGTCCAATAAAAAGTTTCTGGTAATACCGCTGTCGGAAGCCCTAAAGTTAAAGGTTGGCCAAAAAAAAACGACCCTCTACCGAGAATTTTCTTGTGTAAGAAGTTGTTTGACTGGACATAAAGAACACATATACAAAGTCTCCACGGTGAGATAATAAAAAAAATTATAATGGGCATGGTCTCTCGGACTACTAAAGAAACTATAATTTTTTATATGAATGCTTTATTCTCTTGTCGATTATTTTTTCCGTCAAGGAGCGTGATATTTTAAAAAAGGACAGAATTCTCTTAAATCAAAGCATCATCATTTTTTGAAGACGATTTGTATTTTACATAAACTCATATTACTTTGATCCAAGAGAAAATAATAAACTCTACAAAGAAATAGTTATATTTCTTCATTTATTTGACATTAATCAAAGCATAGTTCATCTGAGTAAATGCCATATTCATTTGATGAAGTTTTTTTTTCAGTGTAGCTTACAAATTGCCTTAATTATTTAGGATTAGCCTCATATTAAAATTGTTTTAATTTCTAATGGTGCTTGGGCTAATTCAAATTTGTTTTTAAAGAATACGTTATTTTTTAATTCTATTATGACATCGCATAATACAAGTTTTAAACTTTTTAAAACTTTAAAATGAACAAAAATTCTTGATATTTTTTGTTAATTTAGAGAAAGTAAAAATTATAATTGATCTAAGTCCAAAACATTTATATTTGTACCATCAAAGCTATTAAAAAGTCTTCCTCATAAAAAAACTTGGAATCCAACATTTGAAATAAAGTATTAAAACATGTTTGTAGGTTATCTAGTTAGTTTATATATAACATACAAGACACTTAATTGGAATCCCAGTAGTTGCTGCTAAACTGGTAGCAGAGTGACTGATCATTTAGACTCAGTTATATAATAATTGGTTGTTTGATTGATTGAACATAAACAGGACTTTTGTTTTGTTGAAGCGAGAAAAATCTTGTAAAATGACAAATACAGTTCATTTTTAAACCTTTATTTAATTTTGAATAAATATATCACCATCTAAGTGAAATTAAATATAAAATACAGTAGCAAATAGGGTGTAAGACTGATTGTAAACCCAGTATTCCCCAGGGAACTGTACTTGGACTACTTTTATTTAAATTTTTCGTAAATGATCTATTAAGATAAACACCTAATTTTGAAGTTAATATGTTACCATTTATGTGAAATTGTGAAAACAAAAAATATAGTCACAATCAGGGTAGTTTATCATAAGATTGATTGTAAACCCGGTCCTCCACAAGGGACTGCATTTGGACTACTATCATTTATATTTTTACAAAGGATCTATTACGCGTAAATACCTAAATTTCAAGTTAATATATTACAATCTACGTAAAATTTAACAAAAAATACACAGTCACAATCAGAGGGTTTATCATAAGATTGATTATAAATTCGGTGTTCCACAGGGAACTCTATTTAGACTACTTTCATTTATATATTTTATTAGACCTAAAAATTTACTCGTCACTTGTAAATAATAGGTTATTAAAATTATTAATGACGAAATTTTTTAATTTTAATGTTTTAGCTTATGACAGTAATAATTACAAATTATTATTATTAGTGTCCGAAGGAAATCATCAAAAACCCGTATAATAATAAGATATTACCGTGGTATTACATGTTCCAGTCTTTTACAGAGATAAGAGACACCCTGCGTTAAATTGGGCAGGTGAATTTCACATATTGCCTCCACCGTGACCCATACAGGAAAAAAAACAAGCCTTAAAGACATACCTTGCTTCGTATTTCACTGAGTAGTCTTCAAATATAGGTATTATTGTGTTTTTCCCTTAAAACATTTCGATGTCGCTCTAGCCTAAACTTTCTTTACAAAACTGTGAAAAATTTACCAATTTAAACTAAGGAAAGAATAATTATGCTCCTCGCCAGCAAATACTGCAAAAATTAAACAAAAACGTGTCAGAAAGTGTCAGAATTGGTCTAAAAACCGGAAAGCTGACAGTAAAGAGGACTTAACTCTTCTCTCTGCTTGTCACAGCAAAACTATTCACTTTTTCTCCTGCTAAAATACAGACGAACATTTAAAAAAATTTAAATAAAAAACATTTCAATAAACCTGTATAGTTATGAAGAGTATAAAAATAACATCTAAAGGTTTACCCGATAAAAGTCGACCGGACAGGTGAACAGACTTAAAAGTAGCTTCAGGAAAGTAAAACGTCACATTAAAAAAATATCACTAAATGATGACCGTAACAAAAAAATTATAGACGAATATTTCCTAATTAAGGGACAGGTTGACTTAGAAATACGTTATCTTGACGAACAATTTTTTTAATTACCGAAATATAGCTGCTTATGTCTTGTATATAGCTGAGACTGTTTTAATTTCAATATATCACCGTTTAAAAGAAAATTCAACAAAAAATACCCGCACAAACAGGACGTTTTATCACAAAATTAATTGCAAATCCGGTGTTCCACAGGGAACTGTATTTGGACTACTTTGATTTGTATTTTTCATAAATGATTTATAAAACGTAAAAAATAATAATAAAATTTCCCGTATTTATTTATTATAGACTCCACAGAGGGAAACTTGCACCCTTTCACCCCCATGACACGTACCTGTTATCTCGTTGGCTGTGCATTAAAAAAACGGAAGTATTGTTTGGGCCGCGGTACCGCGTCCACGTTTTGTTGGTATCTTGACTTCCGTCAAAGAACTAAACCTGAATACTAAATCTAATAGGTAAAAATATATCGATACTTTAGTTCTAAACTGTTGTATCTAGAAACTAGTTTATTTTTTCCAAATAAATATAGTAAAATGAAATAGTCAATTAGTTATAACTGCAGTAGGAAAATTGTAATATAGTAAGGTTAAGTGCCTATTCACAGGCTCGCATAAGAACATAATACATAACAATGCGATGCCGTTATTGGCTTGATGTGCCGCCATGTATCTTGTAAGCCAATAACGGCATCGCATTCTTATGTTTTATGTTCTTATGCAAGCTTCTGGATAGGCCTTAAAGTGGCTTAATGTGATGCATTCTATCAAGGAGACAGAAAACTTTATATTAGGGCACTCTAAGTGGGATCTAAATTTCAATCCATAACATAGTTAGAAGAATGTTACAAAAATAACGCAAAATGGTGTTATATAAGTAAATAATAGAGGAAGGGTAGCAAATGTGGGCTAGGTCTTGTAATATGGGCACAGTAAAGATTCATTAATTAATTCATACATTCGTTGACGTTTGAGAATTTTTTTTAATTTTCAGCAAGCCACAAAACTTTTTTAGGTAAGTTTATAAATTCCGTTACCTGATGGATAACAACGTTTTCAAAACCATTTCTGCAACAAATTAATGCAACATAATAGGGCTTTGATGTGTGCTTATTAGTTTTCTTTTAATTACTGAGTTTTAGACATAACCTCTTTTGTTGTATACACCGAGTATTTTTGCAATATGGGCCATCCCTGTGTTTCTATTATGGGCTATATAGAATTATGTATTTAAGCCTAGAATTTTTCTAGGAGGCCAAAAAAAGATCAGCAATATCCAAGAATAGAAGAAAATGGAACGAGGGCGATATGGAACGCGCTATAATAGTGATGAGGCAGTACGAGATGGGTACCTTCAAAGCTTTAAAAATGTTTAATATACCACGTTCTATATTAGAAGTTATTTGATTTATTATTTCATTTTAGATATAACTTTTATACTTTTAACTTACTGCGACCAATAATATTGATTGCCACTTCAAATCTAATATTTATTACACAATTTTGGGGGCAGCCCATATTTAGGGCCAATTTCAAATCGACACAAAAGTGCACCTTCTCACTATTTACGAAATAATGAATTTATTATTTGTTTTAATCAATATGAATTTATAACAGGTTGTGACTAATTAATATAGCTATCGTTGGGTACGTTTGGTATTGGAACTAAACTTTTATTTATTTTTTTACAAGAAAAAATAAAATGGGTAGCCCATATTTGCTTCCTTTCCTCTATTATAAATTATTATCCAATTATTATTGTTATAAATATACCATCGCAAATATAAAATCGTGATTTTTATCGACAATTAATTACAAATTACTAAATTGTTGTTTTTCAAACTTAAATACTGGGAAAACACGAGATAAGAAATTTTCTAGTTTACATGACAGGTGGATTAAAAAATTGCTATTTTCAATTAAACAATCATAAAAATTGTTTTTTATTTTCAGTTATTGCATCATCCATAATTGTGTATCTACGTAATAATAATAGTAATAATTATTTACTGCGTACCTTTTTTTTATGTTATAAAACTTTTACAATATTTACAACATTTAATCTCACCGGTGAGATGCACCCTATCTCTAGACAATTCTTACATTTCCCTTAAAAATCCTTTGATATTTATGAGCAGTAGTCCATTCTGTATATACTGTATATAGATTAAAAATAGCTTTCATTTAAAATATAATTTTTTTAAATCGGGTTATGAATAAGTGAGATATGCTAAAAAACGTTTTACTGCTTTACTCGCCAATATCTCGAAAACAATGCATTTTAGGAAAAAAGTTCGTAACATTTTTTGACCAATTTAAAATTATCTTTCACATAAGTGCTAAATTAATAAAATACAATAATAATTGCCTTAATTATAACCAAAAAACGCTAAAAATAAAAGTTTTACCCCATTCTTACCCCCTTATCCCTAATCGTTTACCCCCAAAATCTTATCAGCTCTTCGAAATACGATAAGAAACAATATGCAAAAAACAGCTAGTCGATATCTTATTTAGAAATGAATTTATCGAGTTTACAAACAGACAGACAGATGGACGAGTTTTTACTGATATTGACTCAGAAAGGTCTAAAATGTAGAGAAATTCTGACTTTTTGGCGAAGATTTTAATACATTGAGACTCTGAGTAGCACTAAGTGCAGATGTAAAGATAGTTTAAAATTTAAACTCTGTTATTTACGTGCTCCAAAATCACCACTCGTTCAAAAGTTAAGTGCGAGGGGTGACTTTTGTATGTATATGAAAGTCAAGTGAACAGAAAGGTTTTAAAAATATGACGTAGGACTTAAGATATAAAATTTCTACTATAGCTTATTTGCTATAGCGAAACAAATGTAAGTATATAATTAATTAGCTCCGGTAAAAAAATCTTAAAATCTGCTGAAAGTTTATTTACTTATTTTATGCAAATGTTTATACACCGTGCCTAATTAATGTTAATGGAGATAGACGCCATCATTAGATTCACTATTTTAAAATATATATAAAATATATTTACAGTTTTCAAAACAAAATGCTTAAAACACTAGGGATAAAATACCTATAGAAGATATACTTTAAACCTCAAAATAATCAGGCAAAGTTGCACATTTAAGGTTAAAATGTTGGCCTCATTTTGAGATGGTTAGCCTAATTTTAGCCTAAAAAATTCAGTTTCAAATGGTCTGAAAAGAAAAGGGAATTGTCTTCTTTTTTTTCATTTATTTTACTTTTTCTGAAATTATTAAAAAAAAAACGTCGCTTTTTAATACATTTGTATAAAAATAGTTATTTATGGTACTAGTGTGTAAAGTAAGATATTGCCCATGAGAAAATTAACCTGCGAGGCGTCAGCCAAGCAGGTTAATTTTCGAGAGAGCAATATCGGTTTACCCATGAGTGCTTACAAGGTTTTATCCAATAAATAGCTTAGGAATTCATATTTTTATTAAAAATTTTAATGACATTTACAAGAAAATAATTTGACAAGTGACAGTTGAGTGGGTAAAATAAATAATTATCCACTCAATAAAGTAAAAGCCACGCGGGGGTTATTATTGAGTTTATCTATTTAAAATAAAGCTGGTAATTGTCTTATTATCTGTATGTATTGGATAAAATCTATTATTTGTTGAAAAAAAGATTATTTATATAAATTATGTAAACTTAAAATAACGTACATGATTTTTTAAGAGTCTTTATTGAAAAGTTATGTTAAAAATGTTAACGTTTCGTATTATCGAAGAAAACGAATACTTTGGACTTGTAAGTAGATTTAAGCTTTTAAAATTCCAAAAAATAATAACAGTACATATACACTTTTTACACATTTTGTTTAAAAACATGTTTCGTAATTTATTTGACAGTATAATAGATAAGCTGTGTATTTAATTTCCACGCTTGCACGCGTATAATATAACAAGCACTTGATATACACGGTCTATTTGAAATAGTGTCGGAAATTTTGAGGGGTGATTCTACATCAGAAAATATGACAAAAAGTTCTAATAAAAGTATGTCTAAAAATCGGTTTTTATTTAATAACTCAGAAACCCTTTGAGATATAGCAGCAAGGTTTTTGCACGTAAATTAATCTTAATAAGGCCTATCTTCGTATGTTATTTTCATGTACTTATTTTTACCAGGGGCGTGCGAAACGAGGGGGCCTTATCAGTTTTTTGTCCCAATGTTTTTTCTGTGTAACTTTTTTGTAATTTTATTTTTGGTATATGATTCCTCAGATCAAAATAGATAAAAAAGGTACTCTTGTTGTAACACTGTAGGACTAACCGTTTTCGAGAAAAAATTATTTTAAGGTAAAATTTCACGGCTCGTGGACGAAAAATTAAATCGAAAAAAGTTTGGGACAAAAAACCAATAAGCCTCCCCAGTTTTGCACACCCCTGTTTAAAATAATTACATGAAGATAGCATACCAAGATGGGCCTTATTAAGGTTAGTTTAAATTCAAAACCTAGTTGCTGTACCTCAAAGCGTTCCTGAGTAATTAAATAAAAACCGATTTTTTTCAGCCAATTTTAAAGGGCCCTTACGACGCATTTTTACACATATACATAGGAACTTTTTTTCATAATTTCCTACGTTGAATCACCCCCTAAAATTGATGACATCATTTACTTGACATCCTGTATATTACTGCCGTGCTAAGCTAAAAGGTCCTATCTACATAGGTTTAACTTATACAGATAGGACCTTTCAGCTTAGAAGGCAGATTGTTATTGATACTCTTAATTATGGGCCAGTATGTAATTGAAATTTAATTAAAAATAATAGATTTAAGATCAAAAAGCAATTATAATTTTTTATAATAAGCAGTTTTAAGAAATTCCTTGTAGGTACCTACAAAGTCGTAAGTACCCAATAAATAAATCATTGATGCGTAAAAAGTCCCATACTTTCGCTAATATTTTACCGAAATGTAATATATTACCATTATAAATTCCTAACTGGTAGTTTCCTAGTATGTTAATTATTAATTTTGAGGTGGAATTATGTTTCAACTATAATTAATTACGGGTTTAGGATACTGTAGATAATACTGCATTATGGTCCAACTAAAACTCTATCTTTAAGATAGATCTACAACTATTTTAAAAGACGATTCTGTGTACTATATAGTCGCCTCAAAGAACTTTTACCTCAAGACGTTATTTCAGACCAATGTTTATGAAGGTATCATCTTTTTGTTTGTTTGTTTGTTTACATAAACGTACGCGATACTGCTTCTGGTGTATCATAAGTATCGCTAGTTTTGACCTTCTGGTGACCAGAGCGATGTTGCGTAATTTTCACTTTATCATTATGATAAATCTTTATACCTACATTAAAATTTTAAAAAACTACTATACTACCACACTATAATTATGTTTGATAATGTAATATAATTAAATTTATTAAAATTAAACTACTAGTTCATATAAAACTCAAATAAAACTAACATTTCTTAAAATTTACAATAAAATATCTAAAGCAGGTGTTGCAATCGGCAACACTGTATTGCTTGACAAAGTTTACGACATTAGACTGTGAGTTTACACATTCTTTCTCTCTCTTTACGCGTACTAAGTGTAAACAATAGTCACTCCCCACCAGCCCCTCACCGTAGTTGGTTCACGCTTCAAACAAAGCATACGGTAGATTTCATCATGTTCATTCTTGAGGTAAAAGTTCTTTGAGGCGCCTTCTTTTTCTTCGTCTTCTATTTCTTCTTCTTCTTCTTCTTCTTTTTCTTCTTCTTTTTCTTCTTCTTCTTCACCTTCTTTAAAAATTACTTTTAGTTATATTTTGATATACGTTGTGCCTTTGAAAATTTTTGACATTTAGGACCGTGTTTTTTCATCTTGCAAAAACTATAAGAAAATGTTTTTTAAAGTTTGTTTAAAATTATAATAAAATTAGGTATTTAATTCATAATAAAATAAAATTTTACGTTACCTGAGCTGGGATCACACTCAGAAAATGTCTTTGTAATTTTAATACTAAATTTTATTTGTAAATACATATTTGTTATTTATATCGCCACCATTGGTATTTAATACTTTACTTGTGATATTAAATACTGCAATGTGTGTATTGTATACAAAATGTTGTCATACTAACATAGAGATCGGGCTGGTACATTTCAATCCCCACGCAATATGTGTTTATTAATACTGTAACATTTGGTAAATTATATCACAGTTATAGTTTGGTATACTTTAAGTTTGAGGTATTTTTTTGTAAATAATTAATTAATAACAATAATTAGAAATAGTAATATATTCATATTTAATTATTAATTAGTTTTAGATAAGAAATCTTGAAAAGAGAAATACTGAAAAACAAAATACTACAGCGATTCTCACTACAATTTTCTACAGTAGAAAATTTCCAATATAGCTATAATATGATTGGATAGAAATAAACACGTGGCCAGAAATATTGTTAAGTGATTGGTCGATAAAAACATTAAAAAATAGTCAGATAGATTCTGCACAGTTTATTTAATTCTAGGTTAGTTTGAAATACAGTATTAGTAACAATATCCAACAAAATTATTGTTATTACCGAACGTTAGTTTGACTTAATGTTTTCACGCTTAAACGAATTACTATGTTTGGTTTCTTCATTATGTTATTTTTTCTCAGATAATTTTTGTTGATCAAAAGAACAAGAAAATTACAGAAAATAATTAATACTCATAACTGTCAAAGGACTTTTATTTTTGGGTTAAGACCTCGCTGTTATTTATGTGTCCTGTTTCTATTTTTGCTGTTGAACAGGATTTTTTTATAATAATTCTAAATTATTTTTTGTTGAGACTTTATTTTTCTTCTCCGTTTTCTTCTTCTTCTTCCTCTTCTTTTTTTAAATATCTTACCGTGAAGGACCAAAAAAAAGTCCTAATAATTACTAAATTTTAAAACAGATATCTATCTAGATTAATTTAAATTAATTTAATTTTTTTTTGCACGACCAAGACTAAAACCTAATTTTACGCTTTCATTTTCGGGACTAAACTTGCCGTATTTCTTCCTAGGGAATAAAAATCACGGCAACCTTGATAATATTAAAATATTATACTTACTATGTGCTTTGCTGGTTCAAAAATTAGGTTTGGTGGTATTTTGTAATAAATTAGCGATTCAAACCAATTTATTTGATTTTAACAAAGAAAACCTTTAAAAATAACATTGTTATAACAATTTATACATAACTTAAAATTTATCATCTTCGTCCATTTTTTTGACGTTTGTGTCAACCATATTAAAAAACAATTGAAATCGCGATAGCCATGAAACTGACTTTTCGCAATTTACAGGTATCTTGATTAAATTACGAAAATAAAACAACCAATTTTAGACGCCTGGTTTTTAATTTTAATTTTATCTACCTACCTAAATTATGTTTGGTCCTGCAAAAAATAGTGTATATACCTCAGGACTAAACTTGGCTGTTTTAGTCCCTTGCATTTCTGTTTCCCTCGCTCGATACGCTCGCTCAGGAAACACTAATGCAGCGGCACTTTAGGGACTTTTAGGGACTAAACTGGCTGTTTTAACAGCCAGTTTAGTCCCTTGGTATATAAATAACTATTATAGCTATTTATACTTATGTTAAATATATAATTTACAGAAATTATATTAATAGAAATAAACTAATCCAAATATATGTTTCATTTAATCTTGATAGTAATCATATTTAATAACATAATATAATAAGATTTCATGTCAACTGTAGGAATAAATATTTCAAATGCTGAGGTCTAAAAATAATCTTAAAGGAAAATTGTTAGTGGTTTAGAAAAAATAAATAAAAAGGCAAGTCTCAGTGTAAATCATAGAGAAGGAAAGAGAACCATTAGTCCAGCCTGCGCAAGATATTTTGTGACAGAACGGGGCAGCGAAATGACGTAACGCAATATATCTGACCTTGCGCAGTACGCATCTCTATCAGCTGTGAAATGCTGTCGGTCGTAAAACAATTCATCACCCCAGTATTCATTTGTCTTATCTCCAAAAATCCCCCAGTAAAAATCTTAAAATGTTCAAAAAATAGAGATAATGGCAAACCAATACTGGGGTGACGAATTATTAGTAGTTTGTTTATACTGTCAGTACTGTCAGATCGTCGTTTGTTTCTGTTAATTTTTCAACTTCTACTGTGTTTTAATTGTTTTTTGCTGTTTTAAAAATGACTTATATTCTTGCTTTATGAAGAGCAAAGGGTCAATCCCTGGTGTACTCAAAGTAGGTGTACAAAATCCCGAAATTCAAACACACCTCGAAAAATTCTTATAAAATAATTTTAAAAAACTATTTCGACGTTTCTTCGTAGATATTTATTGTTTTTTGTTGAATTTAAGGCTAAAAATACTCGTCAAAAACAACAATAGTAGTGCGCATGTGCAAGTTTATCTCAGATGCGCTAGGCACATTTATCACAGCAACGGCTTTGGAGGTCTTTTCTTGTCTATGGTATAAATTTAAACCACAAGATTTTGTACTCGTGCTTTATTAACTAATCAACTGAAACTCCCGTTTAGAAACCAATGAACAGTCTAAGAGCTGGTGTCCATTTTTATTTCATTGTTTGCTCCCAGCTGTATTTTATATATGTCTTAAAGTACATTTAATTTAAGCTACTTGAAAATCGCCAGATCCTGGATCGGGTTCCTTTGGATGCTAGAAGTCTCGAAAAGGTGGTGAAATGGGGTCTCCGAAAAATATATTTTTAACTTTCCCAGTCAAACAAATTACATTTATTATATTTAGATTAGTCCATTTGCACTTTGCACTTTGCAAAAACCATGTCTATTCTTGTCTTTTTTCTCAGACTTCACGAAATTAAAAAAATAATAAATTTCACATGATTAGGTACTTATATTGCACATGGATTGTTTGCTTTTATAATATATTTAGATATGACCAACATAAAAATATTTTCACACCATATAAGCAATAAGAACGCAACAATGACTTCTTTATTATTATATGATGGTTAGACTTGTATACCTTGAATTTTGAGCATTTAGTAAAAATGCGTATTTTTAGGTATAAAATATATAAATAATGGCCAATCCCTTTCGATATGCTTTATATCATCATCAGGGCTGTGCCCTACAAGTAAACAAAAATAAAATTAAAAAGAGTTGTCAGAATAGGGATTTTTTTATAAGACACTTTAATTTTAAGGTTATGTTTGCACTTACTTGTCAATAAAATATATTTTACGTTACAAAATTTCATTCCTAAATTATTTTAATCTTTCTAGCAAGAAAACGCACCCACGCATATTTTTAAATTGGCCACCTTAGTTTGACATATAAGTTATTTCGTTCTGTCACAAAAGTCCGTTAAACTATTTTTAATCTGTATTGTTAATTTTTCTATGTTCTACATTTAATTAATTACTCCATGATGTTTTGCACCCATTATACAAGGATTCCCTCTTATTGACAAGTAAGTGCAAACATAACCTTAAAATTGTTTGTTTTGTTTATTTTTTTTAAACCTCGTACTATTCTACTTAATTAAGCATCCCCTAAGTCCAGGACTTGTGTGGGCTAGTAGTAGAGGGAACCACCGGCTTTAATTGACCAATATATCTAGGGAGTACCCCTTCGCCAAATTTCAATTATTAATTAACTGAAAAAGGCAATCGGCGCCAGTGAGGTTTGAACTCACGATCATTAGCACAGTGTCAATGCTATATCGATGCCTTAGACCGCTGAGCTAAATCTCCCAATTAAAGGGTCTTATAAAAAAATACCTATTCTGACAACTCTTTTTAATTTTATTTTTGTTTTACTTGTAGGACACAGCCTTGATGATGATATAAAGCATATACCTAAAAATACGCATTTTTACTACATATATTCTTTATTATTGACGTTAAATAATACGTGACCCAACCAGAACTTAGGGCTATCTTTTACTTCCTCCAAAAGTCTTGCGTTAGTATTATTATTATTATTTGAAACATTTTTATTGCTGTTTTTTTGTTTCTCGACGTTTTATATCCAAAAAGATGTCGGTTTCTGTCTGCCTGGTAAAGTGACCACTATAACTCGAGAAAGCTTTAAACTAAAGACTTCAAATTTGGACATAACTATGCATAGGTTACCTATCCAAAGTTCTAGGCTGGGATTGTTTTTTGTAAAAATTGGGATGGGAAAGAGGGTAAACTGTTTTCGTTTTGTTCGTTTTACATTTTTTTATTTTTTTTTTGGATTGTCTTTTTAATTTTTTTTTATTTTTTTTGTTTTACTAAATATATATTTTTTCTTACATGGAAAGTATTATTTTGTTGACAGCAGTATTTAGTTAAAGTTTGGTCATGTATGTGTATTAATTATTTATCCAAGATATAATTTACAAAGTGACATCTCGGATACATTGTCGATGATAAACTCAAGTGGCATCACGGTTTTTTTTTAAAGATTGCAAAACTTTAGATAATTTAGTTAATTTCAACACTAACGAGTTCATTTTTATTTCAAACTGTAAGAAAAAATGTTTTCATATTGTCAAAACAGTTGAATGTGTTGTATTTTTACTAGTCACAAAAATTACATAGTTTTCCTTTTAATGCCAATTTAAATTATAAAATGCACATACATTGTTTGACAAGTACCTACCCACACACAGGCGTCTGTAAGTCTTTTAAATATATTTAAAATATTTTTAACACAATATGCATATTAAAAATTAATTATTTACTTTGTTTGCTAGCCTCGTAAAAATGCCACTTTATGCCCAAGAATAAAAAATATTAATGTTTTTTTGTTGAAAATTAGTTAATTTTCAACGTTGACAAACCATAACCAAATTTGTCACCAACTAAAGCAAAAATTACTTTAGCAAAAAATTATGTGACTTCAGTACCTTCAGGTAATAATTTTACAGACAACAAAGATATTTAATTAATAAATAAATTACAAATCATATACTGGTATGTAGGTACTATGGAATAAAAATATGCTACCAGCAAAAAAATATTCTTTCCTCCATTACCAAAACCAACAATTTAGCATCTACAATGTAAGAAAATGTTATAATAATATTATATCCAATATTATTATTATTGAATTTTAAGGATAGGAATAATAGTATTATTTTAAAGAATTTTTATTTTATTTATCTATTTATTTGTAATATACAGTAGGTTGGGCTAAATGTGACACCCAGGGTAATTGTGACATGTCCTGTTATAATTCTTCTAAACTAGTTTATATCCAATCCAAGCCTGGCATTAGGTTTTTGACAGTATTATATATTGCACATAATTTCGATTGGACTTAAACTTGTTTAGCAGAATTATAACAGGACATGTCACAATTACCCTGGGTGTCACATTTACCCCAACCTACAGTACTACAAAGTCCTGGTGAGCCCCAAATAAGCTTCATTGCTTGTGCTAGGGGCTATTCATTAACTTTGACTTTTTATATATTCAAAAAGTGCAGTTGACAGTACTTAAAATTTTGAATTCTTGAAGTTGGATGCTATTCTTTGCAGCTATCTTTATCTTGCAAATTTCCATACTGGTTGCATTTCGTTTAACTTGTTTATACGATTTTCTTCCAGTTTTTTACTTTTAATTTTAATCAAAATAAAATTCTAAAAGGTTCGACATTGACATATCATGTCAATAATTTATATTTATTATATAAAATATTAATATCTATAAAGAAATTGCACTGCTCTACTACAGAATTTTCACAATCAGTGAGAAAATCCCTACCAAAATGTTATATAGATGCTACTTCACGCTTTTTTTGCGATCTTCAGTAATCGGTACTAGGTGCTGGCTGGCTTTTTGTCCGCCTGTGTATCTAAATATAGATAATTCTTATCAGATTACAGGTCTGCCAACATCTAATGTGTAGTACTTTTGTGTAAACATTAGATGGCGCCACCAATTTGTACGCTCTCCATACAGTTATATTTATTTTTGATAAGTATTTAAATTTTCAACAGTCAGTGCGAAAGCCACCATACCAATAGATGCTCACTGATGATCGCAAAAAAGCGTGAAATAGCAGCTATATGACATTTTGGTAGGGACTTTCTCATTGATTGTGAAAATTTAGTAGTAGAGCAGTGCAATTTCTTTATAGATTTTAATAGTTTGCCCTCTATAAGGCACTAAACTTTATTTTCATTTATAATTTGATTTGCCGTGTCGGTACTAGGTGCTGGCTTCGAGACAAAAATGTTTGGCCGCCTGTGTATTTAGATATAGATCATTCTTATCAGATTACAGGTCTGCCAACATCTAATGTGTAGTACTTTTGTGTAAACATTAGATGGCGCCACCAATTTGTACGCTCTCGATACAGTTATACTTATTTTAGATAAGTATTTAAAATTTTCAACAGACAGTGCGAAAGCCACCATACCAATATATGCTCACTGATGATCGCAAAAAAGCGTGAAATAGCAGCTATATGACATTTTGGTAGGGACTTTCTCATTGATTGTGGAAATTCTGTAGTAGAGCAGTGCAATTTCTTTATAAATTTTAATAGTTTCCGTCTATAAGGCACTAAACTTTATTTTCATTTAAAATATTTATAGTTTTTGGGTGTCTAATTTTAATTCCAATTTGTATAATATTAGTGATATCATGTCTAATGATCTAATGAGAATAACGATCTTAATTATATCAAGCGCTCGCAGACAGCGTTAATTAATTATTTTTTTCTCTGAAGGATGAATGATTAATATTATAAAAGAATACAGTTATCTATATTTTTGTCACTTACGGTTATTATACCGTAATTTTATGGGAAACTTAATGTTAATTTTGCATTTTTACAAACGTATAGAGGATATTTTTGGATTTAGACAATCTTGTAAGGAGTATTACTTCCCATATATGAATTAATATAAAAAAGTCTATTTTAATCTCTAAAAATAACAGAGAAAATAGTCATAGAACCAAGTTTTGTGTCTTGTGTCAGGAAGTCAAGAAGACCAACATATCAAACATACAGAAGATAACTTTCCATAAGGTTCTGGCTTTTATTTTTGAGTCTTTTAGTTATCTGTGAACATTTCAGTCTCCAATCCTTCCCTCATCCATATATGGAGAAAAAAATATCACACACACACATGTAAGTGCTTTTTTACTTTTCCTTCATTTGTTCAACGAAAATTGTTCAACCAAGTTCTACATAAGTAGTACTGCATATTTAATATATTTTTTACCAATAACTTTAGTACGTACCATTATTTATCAAATCAAGAAATTAATTGCCTGCACCTATAGTAATAATTATTTTTTCTCTCCTAGTATGAGACAATTTTATAAAAAACTAATAACTGTCACTAGATTTCTCTTGAATAGCCAAGATATAACATTGCTTAATAATTTTTATTGGACAAAACTCAATAATATTTTGCCACTGGATAAAAAATAAACATGACAAACATTATAAATTATAAATAATTAAAATAGAATATAACACAATATTTATTAAATAAATAACTATAACTTACCCATATGTCTTCACATATTTTAAAAATATAAAAACGCTACTAGTACTGTCAACTTTTAGTTAATGAATTAAGTTTTCAAAAATTGTCATTTTACATTATTATTGATATAAAAATATTCAAATAAAAAGAATAAATATGCTAGCAGTCAAAAAAATATTATATAAAACACGGTAGAGAAGACTATTATAGCCTCGCACTCTTAGTTCCCTCGATACTACGTATCTCGGGATACAATAGGCTAAGCTATAAAAAAATGTATTCTCTACCATGGTATACATATAATTACAATTATATTTGGGACCACCAAGTGCTTAAGTTTTTGAAGTTTATTAGAGTCAACTTGATCAATTGTAAGTAGAGTCAAAGATCTCGCAACTGAAAGTGTGGGGACCATAAATATATGAGCAACTACAATAAATTCTATTTAACCTATTAGCATGTTGAAGTGACCAGGGTTCACTGGGACACGAGTGCGGTAAAAGGTCAAGGCCTATGCAAGGTTAGGTCGTAGTATTGTTCCACAAGAAATCCCTCATTACGAACCATCAAGTCCAAGAGTGAGGTACCTCTCCATCACACCCTATCTTTAGCTGTTTCTTTTATTTTAATAATAATAATAATAATAATAATAATAAAGGTCTTTATTGCTATAGGGTTAATTGTACATGAATATAACATTTATAAAATCAAAATATAGCAAAGGGCAAAGCTGTTCTTCCACTTAACCCTAAAATTCCTGTATCTAACTACATGCTAAAAATAAATAAAAAATAAAAAATAGAAAAATATGATAAGTTTGAATTCAAAATATTAATTTGAACCCAGCCAACGTTGCTCAATGTTATTAAATATATATTAAACATATATTAAAATATCACTAAATAACATTCTTCTTAAATTTGCTTTGTATTTGCTTACAGAGTATTGCTTCATTTCCTCTAAAGTCGTATTGTATATCTTACAGACATTATATGAAAAAGATCTCTCAAAGAAGCTAGTTTTATGAGTAGGGCATGTTATTAAATTTTTTCTTCTGATATTTATATTGTGAACATCTGATTTAAAGGAAATTTTTTTAAACAAGTATGGTGGTTTATGAAAAATTATTATTTTATGAAAAAGCACGGACATGTGAAACAGTCGTCTTTTGGCCATATTTAGCCACCCTAGGTTTTTAATATGTACACTTGTAGGTTCCCGTTGCCTTAAAATTTTTATATCCTTCTTACTTTTTTATTTTTGAGCGATATTTGGACTTGCTGGAGTCCCAATTCAACCATGCCTTCACACGAAAATTTCGTTGTATTTTTAATACTGAATGTTATTTGTTCTTCTTCTTCTTCTTCTTCAAATTTTTGGCATCGCATTTAAGCATTTCTGCCACTTGCTACTTTACTGTTCATCATATTTACATGTTATTTGTTAATACATATTTTTTCTTTATATCGCCACCATTAATATTTAATACTTTACTTGTGATATTAAATACTGCAATGTATGTATTGTATACAAAAATGTTGTCATACTAACATAGAGACCGTACTGGTACATTTGGATCCCCACGCAACATGTGTTTATTAATTCTAGCATGTTATAGTAAAAATTACTGTAACATTTGGTAAAGCATATCATACTTATAGTATGGTATACTTTGAGTTGTTGTTAAGTTGTATTACTGATCTAGTTTAAACTATGTTACAGTATTCAGAAAAATTAATAATCGGTAACTAATACCAAAATTTTGATTAGTAATAATATAAAGATTGCAACCACACACAATTACACACTGATAAAATAATCAATCCTTTTTTTACTTTTCTCTGTATTATTACTAATCAAAATGTTGATATTATTTACCAATTGTTATTTTAGTAAATACTGTAACATACTTTAAATTAGATCAAAAACACAACAACTACAAGTTAAAGTATACTAAAATATAACTGTGATATAATTTACCAAATGTCACAGTATTAATAAACACATGTTGCGTGGGGATGCAAATGCACCAGCACGGTCTCTATGTTAGTATGACAACATTTTGTATACAATACACACATTGTAGTATTTAATATCACAAGTAAAGTAGCCATTTCTTTTATTTTGTCTTAAAATTTTTATATCCTTCGTACTTTTTTATTTTTGAGCGATATTTGGACTTGCTTACGTCCCAATTTAACCTCTCGTGCCTTGTGACCTACCATTTGATTCCTAAATAGCCCTTTTCATAAAATAAGCTTTCCCAATTCTTTTCAATACGCTTTAGTTTGTAACTTTATCTGTCCATTTTATATTTATTACTTTCCAGGAAAAGCAAACAGGAAAATTTTAAATGAGGTGCTCTACCTCATTTAAAATTTTCCTGTTTGCTACACCTATTGTCCAAGTTCCGTAAATGTAATACAGGGAGTTTTTTAAGGAAAGGTGCTAAGAGTGTCAAAAACCACTCAACTTGTAAAATATTTAATATAAAAAAAGTTTGCTTTTGATAAGCTTAAACACTAAACCACTAAACATTGTGTTAAGTTTTTCTTGTACGACTTTAAAGATTAAGAACCCCCCTCTAATTAAAGCCTGGATAAAATCTTACAGGTACTGGTATAATTTTTTTACCAGCACCAAAAAAATGGAAAAAATATTTTCAAGAGCATTTTTCTCGATAACGGAAAAATATATCGATTTACTTTAAAGATATTCGTAATCAGGTAAAAAAATACTATCGGAATCGTTCAACAAAATATGCAATTTATTATCAGAATTATTCTGCAGAATATTATTTAGCATTGTTTTCTGGATTTAGCTGTAAATGGTTTTGTAATGAGTAGACCTTCTGCTACCATTATCCCTAATATGATTTTTCTGTAGAGCTACTTCATTTCATTAATCCTTCAGGAATGCCGTGATTATATTAGCTTATTGTTGCAAACTTTTTATATTAAATCATTTACAAGTTATGTATTTTGGCACTTCTAGCACGTTTTTTTTTTAAATGCCCTGATGTAATATATTACAATTCTTCAAGAATCGTACGAGTTATATACTTAGTTAAAACTATCAGTTGAAAATCACTTCCCAGTAACGTTCAAAAGCTGTCAAATAGCAAGGCTTTTTATATAAAAATACGATATTTATGGAGCCGGTCTAACAGCAGTTAGAAATGTTGTTCGGGTGTCATCTTCAAACAGTTGTTGCTAAATCGAAGATATTTTCACTTGGTTTATTTATGGTTGGGTCTTCCTAATTTATTTGGATATAAATAATGTTTTTTTCCTCCGAAATTTATTATAACAAAGGTCAAGTCTTTTTATACTATAGTTTTTTTTTAAATTCTGGTTAATTTATAGCCTATTGGTCAATTTACCATTAGGTATAGCTAATAGAAATTACGGTTCTTTAGTTATACTATTCACAGCACGTGTGCTAGAACAGTATTACATATACGGTAATTTAAAATTTAAAAATCGCCAAAAAACGTCCTAGACAAAAAAATTCTTGAATACAAAAGTGTTTCATGAAAAAATAAGAAGCTTTAAAAATGTTCATCTGTCCTTCTGTCTGACCGTCCGTCCGTACGTCTGTCCATCTGATCACGGTCATGAATTTTGTGGACACGATAACTCAAAAACGAATTATCCGATCTACTAGACATTTTTAGGAAAAATCAAGTCCTGCGAGGGAAAGATCCCCATTGTTTTAAAAAGTAATCCCCACAAAAACAAATAGTTATTTTTTTTTTATTTTTTTATTTTTCGCAAAAAAAATAGCTTTTATCCAATACATACAGATAATAAGACAATTACCAGCTTTATTTTAAATAGATAAACTCAATAATAACCCCCGCGTGGCTTTTACTTTATTGAGTGGATAATTATTTATTTTACCCACTCAACTGTCACTTGTCAAATTATTTTCTTGTAAATGTCATTAAAATTTTTAATAAAAATATGAATTCCTAAGCTATTTATTGGATAAAACCTTGTATGGCACCTTGTATGGGTAAACCGATATTCCCCTCTCGAAAATTAACCTGCTTGGCTGACGCCTCGCAGGTTAATTTTCTCATGGTTAATATCTTACTTTTCCCACTAGTACCATAAATAACAATTTTTGGTAAATGTTTTTTTTTAAGTAATTGGGAATAGTATATAATGGAATACGTATCATTACATATCTTCACGGCTTGCTATATATTTCTGTTACGTTGTATGTTTTCTTTAGACAAAACATTCATTTCAGTCAAAAAAGAAAGTGTTATGAAAATATTGTACTGCGTCTAGAAATGTCCTTTCCGTGTCCAGATTTTTCCAAAAAAGCAGGGTTGATGCTAAAGTTTCTGTATGAAAATCTTCAGGTCTTCAGCGTTGCAAAACAGATTTTCGTCATTAATTTCGTAAAATAGCTGTATCACTTACTTAAAGTAACTTATTTAGTATTTAAACATTTAGTTATGCTTCTTATAATTTACACGAAAAATAAAATCTTAATTATTTGTTCACGGCAGTTGGATATGTATGAAGGGATTTAACTGTTCTGATGTTACATTGACAAGAACATATATATGTTACTCTTACCAAATCTGGCCTTGTTTGTCGGTCTTTTTTATGTTCAGGGTAAAACCTCTGCTCGTCAAGTATAAATTTAAGTTATAGAAAAAGTCTCTTAAAAGCCTTTTTTTTTTGGAGTACCCCTCTGTATTGTTTATAAACTTCTTTAAAATGTGGTATTAAATAAATCTCTCTAGTGCGTATTGGAGAGAGTTAGGATAAAGCTTATATTATGGAATAGTATTTCTATAACTAGTATTTCAATAACTAACCTTGTAACCTTGTTTAAAGCAATCCAGTGTTTCATATTGACAGTCGAAGATAAAGTAGTCTATAACACGTAAGGAATATTCATTCCTCGCTCGCGGGACCGTCATATTCGCCTGCTGCAAACGCAAAACTTTAAATTGCATTAAATTATTCAATATCATGGTAAAATATTTAGTTTTGCTACTTTTCTCACAGTCTTCTTTACTTTTATAGAAAAGGGATGGCACCACATGTCCTCATTCTTAATACGGAATAGTCGAACCATATCTAGAGCTAGAATGGATTCATTCTATGTTTAAAATGTCTGTGTCTTTTTTAGATTTTAAGCTTTCACGGCCATTAAGATATAAAGAACTTTCACTTTCGGGTTTAGACCGTGTTAATGGATTTTCACTTTCCGACGTTTCGTCTCTTACTACTAGAGACATCTTCAGGGATTAATCTGAAACTAAGTTTCGAATCAACTTGTGTCACTATTTATGACGAGTTGTGGTTATATATATAAAATAGGTAAACTTTTGAAGAAGTCAAATATTAAGCCTATATTTCGGTCCAACCAAAAATTAGGTCAATGTTTGACTTCAACAAAAGACAAAATACCCCTGAGTTCAGAAGGCGTATATAAAATACCCTGCTCCTGTGGTACGGTTTACATAGGTGAAACTAAGAGAAAAATTTCTACAAGACTTCAAGAGCATGAGCGCAATATAAGAAAGAAACAAATTTCCTTATCGGCAGTAGCCGAACATGTACATGAAACAGGTCATAAAATCAATTTGTCTGAAACAAAACAAATATTAACAGAAAACAGAAAAATGCCAAGGAAGATACGGGAATCTATAGAAATCATCAAGCATCCTAACAATATCAATAGGGACACTGGTTACCACTTACCTGCAATATGGAAGTCTTTGATAGGAAAAACCTCGTCACGGGTGAATAACCACAACTCGTCATAAATAGTGACACAAGTTGATTCGAAACTTAGTTTCAGATTAATCCCTGAAGATGTCTCTAGTAGTAAGAGACGAAACGTCGGAAAGTGAAAATCCATTAACACGGTCTAAACCCGAAAGTGAAAGTTCTTTATGTCTGTGTCTTTGTCTATATTTTAAACCAGTCGTAAAAAAGGTATTTTTGCTGTCACGAGTACATATATATGAATATATATTTGCTCTAGCAGTGTGGCACTTCAAACAGCATCAAGTGTGAAAATTAACATGAAAACAGTCAGATGTTACTTGCTTCTGGGTGAGATCGATTTATACGTAGAATTCCACCAAAAAGACAAACAAATGCTGGTTACTCACACCTGTACACCTGTGTATAATTGAACATTAAAGGAAAAAGTACATAAAACGAAGGGTAAACCGCTGAAAAAGAAATACACCTGAAATTCTTTTAGGAGGTAATCCCTTAAGATTTTCTCTAAATTTTCTTCAAGATTACCATGAAAAATGTTCAATATAACAGAAAAATGGTCCTACGTTTCGTAAAAATGAGATATCCTTGGATTTCCTTGAGAGATTACCTACAACATTACCTCCAATTGGTACACCCAAATTCTTCAGCGGTTTACCTCTCGAAACAATTATTTACTGCATTCAAATTTATTTGTACCTGAACTTTACTACATTAAATATAAACAAATCTTTATTATAATGGGTAAAAAATAAACAAACTGTAGGAGCTTTCAAAAAAAAATATTATTGCTTTTTAAAAATAATTGCATATTACATAAGAATACAAATCAGCAGCTTTGTTGAGCTTGTGAACAATATTAGGAACTCATGTCCCAAATATTTCCAGGGCACTGGCTATTATTGCCATAACGCCAAACTATTGCCATAACGAACAAACAAAAAATTAACAAACTAATAAGAAAATATTATGGCACAATAACAATTTCAGCTATTTTTATGTACAATTTGCGTTTTTAGTAATCTCCACGTATTTCATGTACATATCGGTTATAACATCATATTGGCCTGGCGATTCCCTTTGAGTAAAAAGCAGAACAAAGATTCAGAACTCTTTGAACTCTTCGTTACATTTTTTTCTTGTTGTTTTTTGTTTTTGTCATTTTTTTTTGTTAACTACTTCGCATGGCAATATTAGGGACACAGCTACTTAGACAAAAA
This sequence comes from Brachypterus glaber, assembly GCA_958510825.1. NCBI lineage: Eukaryota > Metazoa > Arthropoda > Insecta > Coleoptera > Kateretidae > Brachypterus > Brachypterus glaber. The sequence goes on along the minus strand of OY294052.1, from coordinate 27,878,919 downwards.
TCTCAAAAAATTACCCTTTCATTTTTTTATTGAGTGAAACACAACAAAGGCCAAGAAACTGCATGTTTGTGCCTACCTTATTACGTTCTTGCTCTGCAATAATCAATGCTACCCAGCTTGCGACAGTCAGCAACAGTTTTTATAGAGGAAGAGCACGAAACAAGAAATGCATTTTTATGTACACCATTACCAACTGGATACAGATACATCATATTTACAGGCATTTTTTTGATATAACAGATATACTAGCAGTGACATCTATGACACAGAGGACGAACTAACAAGATCAAGAGGGGGTGACAATATTAAGAACATAATAATAATAATAATAGTAATAATTGGCTTAACCACCTTACTACAAAATATATTTTTTAAGATGTTAGCTCTAAAAGCCAATATTTGGAATTACGAAAATATGGAGAATTAATCTATCATTATGACACTGTGGAATAGTATTACCCTTATTCTTTATACTTTCGGAGAGCAGAGCCACATAAATGTTCGAATTCAGTGAATATAATTCCAAAATTCTTTCAATATACATAATTTAGGTGACCAATACATACATAAAATCAGATTTATGTATACCATAGTATGATCGTCAACTTAATAGCCTATAGATTATGTCTATAATCATGTATGAAGTATACAATATATACTTGTATGTATACTATACATGCATAAATAAATAGTTAAATAACTTTAATTGCCATTTTGTATAGGCAGATTAAAAAAGACTAGCATCACAATTGTCTATAATTAGCGAATAGTGTGCCTTGAATTATACTTTGCAGTGCTCTACCTATTTTTTTTATTGATATTGACAATATCACGATGATTAAGAGAAACTGCGGTTAAAATGGTAATGCAAAATTGGAAAAGAACTTTAATGGAAGTGAAATTTATAATAGCTGTATTTATGGATTTCAAAACAGCATTCGATAATATTGATATCTCTAAATTATTAAAAAATATATGTTATGCATAAGGGGTACGGTTTTTGGTTGGTTTTTAAGTAAGAAAATATTAAGGGAAGTCTGAATTTTTCTTCTTAATATAGATTTTGTCTGATTTATCAATTTCGATGTAATTTTAGATGCTGAATACGAATTTGACCTCCATTTGGTGACTGGTTCAGGATTCTGAGATAAATGCTACTGCTTTTTTGAAAAAAAATTAAATATTGTTGTTTTCAGCTCTAAATGTTTGTTTTTAGGAACATTATACATCTATAAGATGCAGTTTTTTACGCAGATTTTGAAAATATTTTGTTTCTTTAGATATTATTACTAAAACTTTGAATTTGTTTTATAGCTCATCGAAAATTATATATCAGACAAAATAGAAAGATATGTTATTTTTGTCGACCAGTGATGTTTGCGACTAAACACGATTGAAAGAGTTCAAACATGTAATACATATGCATACATTTTATTTTATTTTTAAATTATCTTTTTTAAATATTCTTGTCATAGTTATCTAAAACCATACATATATTTCTCGAATTTAATACGCCGCTGTTTGAAACAAACGACAAATATGATACAAAATAAACTGAGAATGAGAAGACCATTTGAACAGCATCCTACAATCTTGTCGGTTTGCTAATGTTATTAACGATACTAAGTAGGCGAGATATACAGTCACTCGATTATGCAACGATGTTTTTATAGAGAGACATGAAAATGGGTCATTCCATGTAGATTTTCTCACAAGATTCTCAAAACATACTCAAAAATGCTAAGAAAAAATTAGTATTTGGGTTTTAGTTTAATAGCGATTTCTCCCGTTAGATTAGACAGGGACAAAAGTTCTACCCAAAAAGGATAGAAGACATACATAAACTCCCACTTCCACCCAACCAAATAAATTCTGTATTTGTTCTTTGTTGAACAAATACAATATTTACTTGGCCGGGCGAAAAGTGTAACTATATTATTGTTATTAAAGAAATTAATGGCGCCATCTAAATTTTAGTAGAATTATCTTATTCTACAGATTCACATTAGCTATGTTCGTTCGTGCCGCTCAGTGCTACACTTTCCGGCCAACCAAATAAATACTGTATTTGTTGTATGAAAAACAGTATTTATTTGGTTGGCTGGAAGTGTAGCACAAATGAGAGAGAGATAGGCTAGACGTCTTTTGTTTCATAATTCTAGTTGTAGAGAGCTCCATTATTCTACAAACATTTAGAGATTAAAGTTTGAATGAAACTTTTTTCTTGAGGGTGCTTTTATTCCACTCTTCGCAAAGAAACGTTGGTTATATTGTTTGATTATAATATTATGTAGAAGATTTTTTCTTGAGTAGAAGTTTTTCTTTCCTTTTCAGAAGGTGGCATCTTTTGGAGTCTAACATTAGAATTTTTGCAGAGATTTTTGAATATGAACCTTCCAGGTTAGTTTTTTGTCGGAGTTTGTACCTAGATATTTTATGTTATCGGTCCAGTTTTTGTCTTTTCTGTCTCTACGAATAGGTCAGGAAGGTCCCATACAGAAATATTTACACCTATTTATTTGCAATAACTATATAGTGATTATAATACTGATTAGCCAATAGGACAAGTCTAAAACCATGCCTAATGGACCGTTAAAAAGTAATAACTAAATGTAATTAAAGTATTTTTGTTTCCTATTGGTTTTAAAATATTTTTTTAAATTCTTAGATTTTTTAGTACGTCTAGTCAATTAATGATTATCTCATTAACGACTATTTTTAAATTAGAAGAAAGAGCTTTGAAGCCTGTATTTATACAGGGTATTTAAAAGAAAAATTATTAAAGAAGTAAAGTCTTCTTTACATGGCTTTTTAACACAATAATTTTGGATGAAAAATAACACGTTATTAAAGACATAAAATCAAGTGACTATGTAGGTATGTTCTAGTATGACCTCAGTCGTATTTCTCAAATATTTATTATCCGGTTTAGAAATTTTGATTTGTGTTTTATATTATCCGGAAATATTTAAACAAAATTGTCACTTTCACTACTATGAACAATGTAACAACTATGTAATATAAATAAATTTATTGAAAAAAACAACAAGTTTCCAAAATATATATGAATAATTTTCTTTAAAAAAAAAATTATTAATTAAAATTAAATCTAAGGCGTGCTACGTTGATTTTTATATTAATCTTGTGGTTTTTAATTCAGAGGCGCAGAGAGCACCAAATAAGCTTTAGGCTTGTGCTAGGGGCTCTCTACTAATTTTGATTCCACCTGGTAATGGACTAGTGGAAACCCAAAGTTTGACACTACTACAAAAAATTGTTAAAAGTTATGATTCAATTAGTTTTTTCCTTTTTTCCACTTTTGAGCAAGATAATATTATTTTTCATATCCCTTATTTTGTATCTATTTTATTACATCGTCACTTAGTACTACTAAAAGTGCCAATATATTAAAATCTTCGCCGAAAAGTAAAAATCTATGACTATGTTTTTATATATTTCTCGACGTTTTAGACCTCGAAATCAATGAAAAAAATTTTTGCTTCCGTCTTTCTGCCTGTCTGGATGCAAACTCAATAACTTCATTTATAAAAAAGATATCGACAAGCGGTTTTTGAATATTGTTTCTTATAATATTTCGAAGAGCTGATTAGATTTTGGGGGTAAACGATTGGGGATAAGGGGATAATAATGGGGTAAAACTCCTATTTCTAGCGTTTTTTGGTTATAATTAAGTCAAATATTATTGTATTTTATTAATTTAGAACTTATATAAAAGATTTTTTTAAACTGCTCAAAAAATGTTATAAACACCTTTTTGCTAAAATACACTGTTTTCGAGATATTAGCGTTTAAAGCAGTAAAATGTTTTTTTGGCATAACTCACTTATTTATAAACCGATTATAAAAAATTATATTTTAAATAAAAGCTCTTTTTAAGACCTACAAAAAATGTTATATACAGTTTTTGCTAGAATATAAAGTTTTGGAGATACTGACTTTCAAACTTTAATAAATTATGCAACACGCAGGTGTATTAATGGTTGCCTATTTACAAAACATCCTATTTCGTAACGTTTTAAATTAGTGCCTAGTGCCGATGTTTTGACAAGGTGTTTGCAATTGTTTAGCTGGTTCAAATTTTGGTTTTTAAATGTAATTTTGAATTAATAATTTTTATTGAATAATTTCTTCCTTTAGGCAAAAGTATTTAGATAAAAGCAAGTAATAAAAATATCAATATTAATTTTCTTCTTTTCTTATCTATTTTGTTGTGTCGTCTACAGTAACCACGCTGAAGACGTTGTCCATGAATCAAACAGATAGAATCTACGCATGTCTGTTTTCAATCGAGATGTTGGCTAAGAAGAACACATCGCACAGTGTGGAAACTGACTAACATTGAACAAAAAGGAAAAAAAGCGGTGAAGATATTACTATAGGTTTTTAGAGTTTTAAATTTTTTTTCGACAAACCAAAATTTTTCTTTATGAATCGATTAGGCATGCCGATAACAACATTTTGGGTGAAAATTAAAAAAATCTATCCGGCGCTTTTTTTTTAATTTGATTTTTTTGTACGTTTTTAATGTATAAATTTGGAATATCTATGCTGTAGGTGTTAAGGATCCTAGAAAATATAATTTTGGAGTGTTACGCCCATGTTAATGGTATAGAAAAATAGCGTTACAGGGGGGTTGGTCTAAAATGATCAAAATTTGGGTTACGTATTACTTGAACGTTTCCTTACATCTATTTTTTACCATTTTATATCCAGTTTAAAAATATTTTATCCAGTTTTCATAGTTATATCCAGTTTATAGTACACTGTGCGTAATTGAGACAGCAGTTATATGCACCCAGCAGTAATTTGACACAAGTGTTAACAGTTGTGTTAAATAAAGAGCGATTTTTCAACATAAATATCTTTATGTTCATCATGTTTTTGAAACTGTATCCTAAAAGACTATAAAAAAGTACTTAATATCTTGTTAAATCATTTAGTAAATAAGAATAGTGAAGCTCAGTATTAAAGCCTATGCAGAAGCTTGCATAAGAATGCGATGCTGTGATTGGCTTACAAGATACATGGCGGCACATCAGGCCAGTCACGGCATCGCATTGTTATGTTTTATGTTCTTATGCGAGCCTGTGAATAGGCACTTAGTTGTAATAGTTACAGTGGCTTTACCAATAGTCTAAGTGCTGGTAACCATTTATACCTCTGGAAGCTTAGAAAGCTGTATAAATGAGGTACCCTAAAAATATATTCTTAACATTACATTTAGTATATTTAGATTAAGCTATTTTCACAGTAATACACCAGCCCAGTATTTAAAAAGATCCTTGGACATAAGTCAAATTAAGATTTTTAAAGAAATTAGAATTTTTTCAGTATTCATAAAACGAATAGAGGAAAGTCGCCTAATTTCGGATACCATTTACAATGTATTCAATATTTAATACTCGGTATTACTTTTTGATATTTTTTTTATATAACCAGATACAACTTATTATAGCGAACCATGATTTATTATAAAAGCAATTTTATTACAGTTTATTTTTTCCAAAAAACACGGTTAAAAAAAATCAGCGCATTTTTGTGCATTTGAAAAAGGGCTCCTAATTTCGGACATATCCGAAAAATTTTTTTCAAGAGTAGATCTGGATCCCATTGCTTATGTTTCTTGTTATTCCTTCACATTTAAGACGTAATTTAATCATTAAGCGATTTTCTACGAAATACTATAGGAACTATAATTTTAGATTCCCAATTTCGAATATCTTAGTATCTTAGGTAATTTTCGTTTTTTCAAAATTGTTTATCTTAGTTTGTTGTATCATTATAAAAATAATAATTAATGGTTGGTTATCCTGAATAATAATTACCTTGCGGATATCCGAAATTGGGAATCAAATGCACAAAAATGGTCTATCCGAAATTAGGCAACTTTCTGCTTTTTAGATTAGAAATTTGTAGAATGTTTACGTTTTCAAATTGCTTAATTATGAATAGTGGATCAACTTAACTAACATCATAACTTACCCAAGACAGAATCACGAACTTTTATAACGATTATTTATAAAATAAACAAGCATAATAATGCAACTGAGCACAAAACTGCCATTTGCAATATAAGCGATTTGTGCTGCCATTTAAAGGGGAGAAGCTCTACCGTTATCATATTACAGGACGGATTTAGTTTGACTGTTGGCTTCACATAAAAGTAGGTTTCTGTTTACCTTTGCAGACAGTATCTTAAATACACTACTATCCGAAATTTGGAAACCATCCGAAATTAGGCGCATTTCCTCTATTTGTTTAAATAATTTTTTTTTCCACTACTAGCTTTAGAAAATACCTTTATTTATCATGTTTTCAGACTGTGAAATCAATTTTCTTCACCTATAGGAATAATAACTTTTTCTCTTCTATGGTCTGTTTTTTCTAGCAAGATAGTAATTTTAAAATCGCACAGTATAGTATATTAAAGTACTAGTTTCATAACATACGTTTTTAGCGTACGAGTACAATTTTAGAACACGAGCCGCTTGCTGCGAGTTTTCTAAAGTACTAGTGCGCTAAAAAAGTGTTATGAAACGAGTGCTTTATACAATTTTTTCTATTTTTCTCTAAAATTTTAAAAAACTTACATTTAAATTGATGACTGATTTAGGGATTTTCGTTTTGGATTGGCATTACAGTTTACACCATGTTTAAAATTCTAAGAACAAATGATATTTTGATATATTTTATAGTCATCTCTTCTCTTTTTTACTGCAATTAACCAAGCCACAATTTTAACATGGTAAAAATAACCTAAACACAAAATTTTGTAGAAAATTCAACTTTAAAGCGACATTGACATTTGCACGGAAAAAGTCAAGCGATAGGCCAGGTCTGTTGCCAACCCAAAAGAACAAAAAGTACAGACCTCTTATGGGCCTATAAGAACACGCAAAATGCGTGTGATTGAGCTTATAAGAGTCGCAAAATAGAAAAAATATTTTTACAACATGTTTGAATAGTATATGTGTATAGAATATAGTTTGGACTTTTTGGATTAATCATATTCTTTTTTTTATTCTGTCATTACCAAATAATAGAGTTTTAACTAAATGGAACCCATCTTCTTCCGACTTAGAGTAACATTTAATAAACCTTTTCTTTGGAAATGTGCGCACATGTAATTTGTGACAAATATTACTAAAATATAGTATATTTTATAACTAGTATCGAATAGACAATATTCCGCGCGAGCGAAAAGTTTGTCATACGAGCCGGTAGGCGAGTATGACGGTCCCGCGAGCCCGGAATGACTATTCCATACGTGTTGTAGACTATACTTTTTCTTCGATTGCATATATGGAACACCGTATGGCTTTAAACTGTGGACAAGGTTAAAAACAATGTTTTTTGTGACTCGGCATTGTAAATGCAACAAAACACATATTTTTAAATAAATCAATTAATATTATTTAATAATTTTATCAAATCAGTACTTAAAAAAGATTTTTATTTAATTTTAGCACATATTTACAAATTATAATGTAAAAATTGAAGTTTATGTCAGATTGTTGTGACAGATATCAGGTTTAAATATTTAACAATAGATGGAGCAGTTTTAATTTTATGAACTAAATTGATAAAAACTGGTAAAATATTAAGAAAAACTAATAAACTTTATGTAATTTTAACGCAAAACTTTAAATTGCAATAAATTATTCAATATTTCATGGTGAAATATATAAATTTTTGCTAATTTTGCTACAGTTTTCTTTACTTTTATAAACAAGAGATGGCACTACATGTGCTCATTCTAACACTTGATACCGAATATTCATACTAGCTAGAATGGATTCATTCTGTGTTTGAAAAGTGTGTGTATTTGCTTACATTCTAAAGCAGTCGTAGAAAAAAGTTATACCATCTCTACGAGATGTGTATATGGTTTGACGGTATTCAGCCAACATTGAAATAAAGACAAACTTCTATGTCAAGATAATCATCTGAGATTACCATAATGAAATCAATATCGCATATTAATGAATATATAAATATATTACCAGCAACGCTCACTCTTTTTAGTCCAGTCAAATGACAAAAAATTAATATGCACACGGTCCAGTATTTTAAAGGGTAGTAGTGGATGATAACGAAACACTCCCGTTAGTTTTTTACCAGGTGATTTGCGTAATAGATGTCTGCCATCTTGAATTTTAGGGGTGAGTGCGGTTATCTCGTTAAATATGCATCTTACGATAAAAATGCATATAAAAAATTCAAGGAAAATATTTGCAACAATTTTTGTAATGATAATTATTTCAATCCAGTTAAAAATATTCAAAAATTGTCATGTTGGTCATAGTAAATTTCAAGAGCTACAAGTTTGCTCATAACCAATTTTATCGTTCAATGAATAATTTGACTGAAAAAAAAAACTATTTTACCTCCAACATAGCGATTTTTAATAATATAATAAAAAAATATCATAACAAAAATTGTTGTAAATTTTCTCCTTAACAAAATTCCATATTTACCGAGATAACCGCACTCAACCCCTAAAATTCAAGACACCCCTTACGCAAATCATCCGGTGAAAACTAACAGGAGGGTTCTGCTGCCATCCACTACTATCCTTTAAAATATCAGCCTAGTGAATTTTTTTTACAACCTATCATTTGACTGGACTATTATGCTAGTGTACTACAACAATTTAAAAACAACTTTTTTCTATTTTGCGACTTATAAGCTCATAATCTCACTCATTTTGCGTGTTCTTATAGGCCCATAAGAGGTCTGTACTTTTTGTTCTTTTGGGTTGGCAACAGATCTGGCCTATCGCTTGACGTTTTCCGTGCAAATGTCAATGTCGCTTTAAAGTTGAATTTTCTACAAAATTTTGTGTTTAGGTTATTTTTACCATGTTAAAAATGTAGCTTGATGAAGAGATGACTATAAAATATATCAAAATATCATTTGTTCTTAGAATTTTAAACATGGTGTAAACTGTAATGTCAATCCAAAACCATAATCCCTAAATCAGTCATCAATTTAAATGTAAGTTTTTTTTTAAATGTAGAGCAAAATAGAAAAAATTGTATAAAGCACTCGTTTCATAACACGTTTTTAGGCCACTAGTACTTTAGAAAACTCACCGCAAGCGGCTCTTTTTCTAAACTTATACTCGTGAGCTAAAAACGTATGTTATGAAACTAGTACTTTAATATACTATTAATATAATTGTTGGTTTAATTTAATATAGGTATTTAGTGTAATTTATTATTAATTAAGTAACTTTTCATTAGTGTTCTTAGGAAAAGGAATACTCTATACTAAGTATTCTGGAATATATGATACAAAACATTGTTCTACAAATATTGAATATGTTTAAATATATTAATTCAAAAGCAAAAAAAAATATCACTATTCATTTCAAACGCAGTTTTCTTCAATAAAAATTTGAAATTTTAATTTCGTTGACCTATAGCAAACGACTAACAAAAACGAGACATGTAGCACGTATGCCATAACACTCAGTAACAGGCCTAATATATGCAAAAGAGAGATATTCTTATACCTCAGAACAACAACGAAGGGTTTTCATTTGAAAGTATTTTTTTTACGTTGGTCCAGCTAGTGAGGGAAAACTTTTCCCGGAAAAGTCGAATTAAAATAATTGTGTTAGGAAAACGTTAATTATAAGGATGAGTCCTACAAATTTTGAAAAGATCGGCCAATATTTTCAAAAAATATTACATACATAGAATAGTATTATTCGGTAGTTTCGAATTTCTCAAAATAGCCAAAAAACGCCCTAGACAAAAAATTCTTGGTTACAAAATGTGTTTCATGAAAAAATAAGAAACGTTGAAAATATCGGTCGGTCCGTCCGTCTGTCTGTACTTCCGAAGTCTCGTTTTTGTGGACTTTTTTGAAATTTTTTTTAACACGTTGTTTTCTTTCGTCTTTCGAAAAAAAAAACTTTACTTTTTGTTTTAATGAACCTAGTCCTACAGGATATTCTTTTGTTGGTAGCAACATTTTATTTTGCGTTTTAACTTGCGAAAATGCAATATGCCTTCCACTGTAAATAGTACATAATGGAATGCGTAGCATTACATATCTTCACGGCTTGTTTATCAAATATATTATGGCAATTTGTTAGCCACGCCTTTTTATAAATATTTACAAAACTATCAATTACATGACCACTATCTTTTTGTAATGTTATACCTTGGAAATTCTTAACAAATCTTTTAACGGATAAAATGTAATTAGCAAAACGGACAGATAAATAGATAAATAAATAAATAAATTAAGAAAAAAGAAACTAAATACTAGGTTGTATATACGGTATTTTATTGCGTCTTGGACTTTGTATAATAAAATTTGTTATAAATGGGCCAAAACAGAATACAAAACTATATTAAATAACTTCACACAAGATATATATTTTTCCTACGATCCTCTATGAAAATAACATTTAGCACACTCTTTTATTTTTTAGAAAACGCCTCATATCGCACTAGTTTGATATTTTTATATCACACTCGTGTGATATTTATAAATGGAGGTTTGCCTAATTTTATTTAGATATTGTAGATTCTACGAATTTGATTCACCTTGTTTTATTAACCAATTTCCATCTTTCACCACATCCTTTTATATCTTTTAAGTGTTTTAATCCAAATATTTCTGTTTTTCATGTCAAAAATAGAAACTATAGTTATAACGTTACTATTTCGACCATTACTGTCTAGTCTAGACAGTCTAGATCTTAAAAATTACTTAATTTTTTATTTAGTACCTTACATTACATAAAAAACATCAAAATATACAATATTTTTTTATGAAATGTAAAACAGTACAATTTTACTGTCTTATATGGCAGCATAACCACAGAAATCTAATTTAATAAGTAAACTCAAGTTCGCATTTATTTAGGAATAGGCAACCCATTAAACAGCTATGTATTGTATTAAATATAAAACTAAGAAAACTAAAGCTAAATGAATACCATATTTCCTGTTTGACATACCTACATATATTTTGTATGCTCTTTATAATTATTTTGTGCTTTGCTTTTCTTAAAAATTAATAAAAATTAGAAAAGTTTAAAATAAGGAACATCATATTTTTTCGGGATCGTAGGAAAAATAGTGTATATAACTCGTTGAAAGGTATATTTCATACACTCGTAGGTTCCTCACTCGCCTAGCGGCTCATTCCTAAACCTTTCCACACTAGTTATGTAATATACTATAGTATTACATGCAAACAGAATATGATATTTTTGCATAATTCTTCTTTTGTATTCAAATAATTATTTAGTTATTTAAGTAATTTAAATTCTCCCTCATTATAAGTTTAGTTTATAGTATTTCCAAATATGCTATACATTTTTTTAATTTGGCGCTAAATACGTCACGAAGTCCGATTTACACTGAAGCATTTGGCTTGTTTTGAATGTCAACATAACCGAGTAAAACTTTTATATATATTATAAAAAAAATCTTGAAATAGTTAGGTAATTAGAAAATCATTAATTTATCCTAATAGAGTTGATAATCCTTATTTTTTATATCATTGGGATACCTAATTTTATTATTTTAAAAATATCTTCGTTCTTAGGTTTGTTTAAAAAAAAATATTATGGGAGACTGGCTTAAGGAAGCTGCTCAATTTGTTTGAGGGCAAAGTTTGGTGAAAAACTGGCAAAAATGTGATGATTTTAAGCATAATTTTTGTATTATGACAACTATTTTATAAAATTAATTATATTATATACCTTTCCAGTACTGTTTTTATACTTGTAGCAGTGCTGTCGTGGTGTGCACTACAGTTTTGATGTGAAAAAAAAAAAGGAAAATGGGTAAAACTTTCACTAAAAACATTTGTGTATAGTAATTATATGTACAAAATTTTGTCGCAAAATCGATGTGATGGCACATGTCAACGTTTTTACAGTTGTGCGAATCGGACCTGTCAAATGGCTTCGAAGCAAGTGCATTTTGCTTTACCATAGTAACTTAAAAAATGTTTACAAGCGTGAAGGTATAAAAAATATATACCTTTTTTGGAAATACTATACCTCAATCTATTAAAAGGTATCTTGTTTATCATTATACCTTGTATCTATAATCCCCCGTCTCTCCTAAGAATATTAATTTTAAAATTTTTGAATTAGAATATTCAAATTTTGTGAATGTTTTATTTTAAATATCTGCTAATTTATTATAGTAATAACAATATTTATAGTCCTCTAGTAAATAGCAAAAACTAGTAATGCATCTTTTTATAGATTTTAACCTAAAATAAAAAATTCTTTAGAGGTCGTAAAATTTTTTATATTGTGCCATGCAGGTTAAATAAAAATTTAAATTAGCATTTAAATATGATTAGGAGGAAACAACTATTTAATAGTACATAGAAATGTTAAATATGAATTTAAAACAGAAGAAAAAGCTATAAAATTTTGAACAGAAAAAAAAAGATAGAAAAATAGTTAATTACTAGATTTTTTATGTCAGGTCTTTCTAATTATGATTTCTTTTTTAAATTTTAAAAATAAAAAAAAAATAAAAAAATATCTATTACATTGATAGAACACTAGCTTAATTAATAAAGTAATTAGATTATAATATACAACAATAAATAGTTGTATATGCGCCAACCACAACAAAAAAGTAAACGTGTGCCTGGAAAATTCTTGATAAATCGTTAAAAAAGAACGAAAAACTGAATAAAAGTTAACTTCTAACGTTTCGGGATCTAATCTGATCCCGTTTTCAAAGAAAATTATTAGTTTTTGAAAGAATTTGTGCAATATTTGGTTTTATCTATCAAATTATGACAAATGTCAAAATTTGTCGTTTTGAGGTAATTGAAACAAAGACACCCGTAACAATAAAAAAGTGTAGAGAAATTAATTTGGAAAAAGCGTTTTTATTAAAAACGTGTAGAGATGTTAATTTGGTAAAAACTTTTTTATTGGCTCAAACTAATAATACTATAAATATATATATATATATATATATACGCCTCAAATAAATTATAGATTCTATTTAATATTATCAGATTTTTTTTTCAGTGTATAAAAATTATTTATTTTGTTGGTGAATTTCTTTTTAGATAGTAATAATTTATTACTAATAAACAAAATTACACCTGTTTCGTCCCATTATAATAATATTATTAATTTTAAATGTACCTAACCGCAAGTATATAATACTATAATTTCTATAATATGATATTTCTGTGGTTAGATCCATTTACATTTACAAATTGTCGATTAATGCATGATTATACATTACTTTCTATGTAAATAATTCAAATGAATACTAAATTATTTCAAATTATTATTATTTGAAATTACAACTTTATTAATTTTGGAAATGTTTTAAAACAAAACGAATAGTATATTCTATAACTAGTATTGAATAGACAATATTCAGCGCGAGCGGAAAGTTTGTCATACGAGCCGGTAGGCGAGTATGACGGTCCCGCGAGCGCGGAATGACTATGTGTTGTAGACTATACTTTTTCTTCGACTGCAAATATGAAACACTGTATGGCTTAAACTGCGGACAACGTTAAAAATAATGTTTTTTGTGACTCGACATTGTAAATGCAACAAAACACATATTTTTAAATAAAGCAATTAATGTTATTTAATAATTTTATCAAATCAGTAGTTATAAAAGATTTTTGTTTAATTTTAGCACATATTTACAAATTATAATGCAAAAATTTGAAGGTTATGTCAGATTGTAGTGGCATATATCAGGTTTAAATATTTAACAATAGATGGGAGCACTTTTAATTTTTTGAACTAAATTGATAAAAAACTGGTCAAATATTAAAAAAAACTAATAAACTTTATATAATTTTAACGCAAAACTTTAAATTTCATCAAATTATTCAAAATTTCATGGTAAAATATATATATTTTTGCTAATTTTGCTACAGTTTTCTTTAATTTTATAAACAAGAGATTGCACTACATGTGCTCATTCTAACACTTGATATGGAATATTCATACCATATCTAAACCTAGAATGGATTCATTCTGTGTTTGAAAAGTGTGTGCATTTGCTTACATTCTAAAGCAGTAGTAGAAAAAATATCTTTTGTATAGCAATTTTCATTAACTAAAAAAAACAATAACAGAGAAAAGTTATTGTTGAACTTACAAAGCTTATAATTATTATAATAGTACAATACTATAATAGGAACACACACACAGAAATAAGTGCTGTTTTACGTAGTTTTTGAATGAGCATGTCAATGGTTGTACTTTCTGCATTTAACTGAATTTTCCGACTCAATGACGACAAATAAACGAGTAATAAAAGTCGTTGTTAGCCTCGGGATATAACAAAATTTTAAATCCGAGTATTGTGCATGGTATTATGTATGTATATGACAAATTTTATGGGTAGCACAAGCTAAGAAAAATAAGAAAAATGTAAAACGGGTACCTTTTCTAGACGGGTGGAAAAATAAGAAAGTTTATAAATCAAATTGACTTCACTTTTCCTTTATTTTTGGACCATATCCTTTTGGTTTTTCTTTGTAGCTTTATCGGATTGTTTTTCTGGCCGCACCATTATCAGAAATTTATTAAAAGAAAAATTATTTGAAATTAATTTTACCTATGGTTTAAATTTTACTAGTGTCAAAATTTGGCATCTAATTAAAAATGTAAAAATATATCAAAATTTATTAAAATAATTATATCTCGGAAACTAAAAGTCCTAGGATAAAAATGATTACATATGTTTTTGTAGGGAATTAAACATTATTTTCATTTATGCAAAAAAATTGTCCTACTATAAATAATAAGTGAGATATCGTGAAAAATTATCATTTCTGTCCATTTTGCCCCCCTTACCCTACGCTAATGGTATTTGATGTGACCCAAACAGAAAAGGTCTTAAATCGTTTGGTGAAAGAATTTTTAAATCGGAAATTTCTTTCAAAATTTATAAGGGTAATAGGCAGATAGACAGACAGACACAGACAGACAGACAGATAGACAGATAGACATAATTTTCTTTAACACTAACTTTTTTTACATTTTCTCGACGTTTTATGTCATTTTTAGCCGAAAATGCAAAAAATTGATCTTTCGGTTGATTTTAATAACGGATGTTTCCACCCGTAAAAAACTTTAGGATACTAAAACATCTCTCTGCAAAAAAATACAAATATACAGCCACACCTTGGTTAAATATATAGGTGTATTAAGAACATCTCGTTTTAATTACCAAATTTTTGGTATACGTTTGGTATTTATCCTTTGATTTCGGAATGCTTTGGTGACCTGAGGTTGAAGCGATTGCTATTAAAATCTGTAATCGTGCTTTTAGAGCGGTTATAGCGTTTGCCTATCATTATATCTTTTTTCTAATATCGACTTTCTTTTTATAGTTAAATATTCACAATATATACAGCTGTGTTTTACATCTTACCATTTTGATTTACAAATTGTAATAGTAATTTGACCAAAATCTATCCTCTATTTATTTTGCCAGAACAAACTAAATATCTACTAATTGTAGGTTTTGTTTAATACAGTAACCGAAATTTGGTAAGCAAAACGAAAAAGCTTTTAAATTCTTGATAACAGAAAATTAAAAGAAATTACAAAATGTTCTAATTTCCTTTTTGAGTTTAAAATTTTCAAACATTTACCCACCGAATTTGATAATGAGCCAATATGTCTTTATTGAACAAATATTGTTTAATCAGTTAATTGAAATTTTCAATCTCCACACAATATCTTTTTAATATTTAATAATAATCGTTTATTTACGCATATAGCAGTTACAAAGTTATTTATATAATATTCTTATAGCATAATAGGTATAAAATAATAATTAAAAAAAAAATAAGAGTAATATACTCATATAAAACAAAATTACATGCCTAAATGTTGACGTAATTGATTTTTAAACATATTATATGAAGAATTGTAAAAATCAACAGTATTGCATGCTAAATTAACCAATGTTACAATACGGTTCATTGGAGAATTTTCTGCATTAACAGTATTACAGGAGGAAACCTCCAGGAGTGGATAACTTCTCAAGGATCTTGATGGAATTTTAATATTAAACTGACCCAATATAACACTAGATTGAATTGATCCAGCAAGAACCTTAAAGAAAAAACACACATCACTGAAGATTCTTCTATTCTGAAGGGTAGCTAAACCCAAATATCGGGTCCATTATTTTGACAATAGCCTCACTGATAGCTAATTTGTAAATTATTCGCTGTCTAAAATTGAAAGGGGTAAAAGTGCACATGAGTGCCCAAGGACTATATCCACTGCACTAATATAGTTTGGGCTCGCTAATTTTGACAGAGTGGGGCGCACAGTGGACCAAGAAAACAAGAATTTTAGCGTAAACTTTCAAAAGACGAAGCAAATTAATTCTACTGCAAGTACGGATCAATGATTTAAAGAAATGGATAGAGCTTTAATTCTGCGGTAGTAACTAATATAGAAATATTATTTAAATTTTGCGCAAAAAAAGGACTCAAGTGACAACTTTGACATTAGGAAGTTATGATCCTATACAAATCAAAATTGACTGCAAAGAATAAAGTAGATGCTCTTAACCTTCCATTTAAGAACACAATATTCTCATCGGTTTTACCGCTTAATATTGTTAAATAGTATTAATAATAATAAATCGCCTTGTAAATTCCGAAACATCGTATCTGAAAAATGGGAACATGCCAGAGACTAGAAATTATAATTTTTTATGGAATTAGTAGGGTAGTATTTTAATAATTGACTAATTTATATTAATAAGAACCTATTCTTGTTTATATGTAATTTATAAAGTTATAAATAAATACCTTATTAATTGTTTAAAAAGGGATAATTTGTTATACCTGTCAAGTGATCATTTTTCAGATACGATGTTTCGGAATTTACAAGGCGAAATATACTTTAATTTTTGTTAAAACAGTATAGTTCTAGTATTTTAATATTTAAGGACGGACATGAAATGTGCTTCTATCCATTTTTAACTGAATATTCAGTTTACTTTTTTACAGTGAATACCGTTTTCATGCAACCGTATTTATTCATAATTTTTAAAAATTTGTATGTATATACGGCACTAAAACCGAAAAATGTATAACGTGGTTTTTAGATTACATAGATTTATTGTAAATTTAGTTTTTGTTTCTGGCTTGCAACTATTCTTTTAATTTGAATTTTTTTCATATTTTTTTAATGACCAACACAAATTATTTTCATCCCCACTGTGCTTTTATAAATTAATATATATTCGGGCCTTGCTAATTTTCATAATAAGTGGGGGTTTGAGCAAAATGCATGGCTGCGCAATATGAAAGACACCTTTAAGCCTCATTAGATCTACTTAAACAACAACCCTTTCACCCGTTGTGGTGTTGTCATTCCAGAGTTATTGCCAACGAATGGAAAGCTAATATGTTAATTAGAAGTCGGTTTGAAGAGGTGTTGGGGTGCATTAATGAAAATTAGGGGTGAACGAATACTGAAATTTGCTAGGTTTTAGTATTCCATTCACAATTAATTATAATAGTTTTTTTTAACCTGGAATACAAGAAAGAAAATTTAAATCAGCATCATCATTATCTTCTTCTACTTCTTTTTCTTCTTCTTCTTCTTCTTCTTCTTCTTCCTCTTCTTCTTCTTCTTCTTCTTCCTCTTCCTCTTCTTCTTCTTCTTCTTCTTCTTCTTCTTCTTATTCTTCTTCTTCTTCTTCTTCCTTAAATCAATGGCCTTTTCATAGAATTTGGCCAGCTCAATATAAATTTGTATTTATATTATTCTAGAAGATTGGGTCACTTGGTGAAGTGGTCTGGATACCCAGTCTTCTTTTTCTTTTTAATATCCACAGATACGTTCTGTTGACAACGCTGTTTTTTCTAATTTGTAATTATATTTGCCCATGCGCTAGTATATAAAAAAATTCTGTACGTATAAGAACTTCTTCACGTGTTAGTTGCTTCCAAATCAAAATTTATCAGCATTATAAATGATTAAAAAACATAGAATTCCCTTCTTACTCCAATATAATCACATGTTCGTCATTTTACTGCAGATCATCCATATAATCACTATAAAATATATAAAATCGAATCCAGGGTATATCTAAGATAGCAAATAAATAAATAACTATACTAAAACACTTGATGCTAAAAATTAAACGCGATTAACGGATTACCTAATTCTTGCCAAAAGTACATGTTGCTCGTTTTACTGGTGAAAATCAATTTTTTTTTTCTTCTTTTTCTTCTTCTTCCTTCTCTCCCTCTTTCTTCTTTTTTGTCTTCGTCTTCTTCCTCCTCTTTATCATCATCTTCTTCTTCTTCTTCTTTTTCTTCTTTTTCTTCTTCTTCTTATTTTTCTTCTTCTTCTGCTTCATCTACTTCTTTGTCCTCTCCCTCTTTCGCTTTTTCTGTTTCTTCTTATTTTATTCTTCGCTTTTTCATCAAAATTTATTTAATTTTAAATGAAGGAAATGTATCTACCAAATTTGTATTTTATACTCATTATTGAGTCATTTAATACCATACTATGCTACCTTGTATGAAAAAGATATAAAATAATATCATGCTCTTTAATATATTCTAAAGAAAACACACATGATAGTAAAGAACCCCGTAGGGTAAGTGTTTAGGTATTTCTTGGTGAATAAATTATATCGGCACGTGCTATTTTCTCTAAACTAGATAAAAGTTTATAGAACTATGTATTACAACAGATAAAAAGTCAGTACCTGGAAAAATTTGCAACTCAATAGGTCCCGATGCCATCAAAAAAAGACTAAATGATCATTTTGCGGTTATAAACAGACAAAGGCCTAGTTCTAAATATCCTCAATGGTACTAAATTTATTTGTCATCAAAAACAAGTTGCCTTAGGCTTATGCTATTGTTATTCAAAATAATCTGTTTGAATTTCATACGGTATAATTTTCGATTTACTGGTAATTAATTTTAAATGATTTTAAGCTGATAAATAGTAACCAATTAATTGATTATGTACTAACTAATTAATTACACAGGGTGTGCCATTAAAAAAACAATAAAGTTTCAATTTATGACCGAGCTCTGTTTTAAATTTGAATTCTCTATCTCAAAGCATTCTTAAGTTGTTGTAGTTAAACTTTTTCTTGTAAATCATATTTTTCTTATGCAACTAAACGTCCATAAATGTAAAAAAAAATATTAATTACACAGAGTGTGCCATTAAAAAAAATAAAGTTTCAATTTATGACCGAGCTCTGTATTAAATTTGAAATCTCTATCTCAAAGCATTCTTAAGTTGTTGTAGTAAAACTTTTCCTGTAAATCATATTTTTCTTATGCAACTAAACGTCCATAAGTGTAAAAAAACACTAAGTTTTTAATTTTTTTGCTTTCCGAAGTTTTCTCTGTTCTGATAGATAATATTTTTGTAAAAATTGAAAATTTTGGATTCGCATTCTTATCTAATCGATGTTATTTATGTCAGAAGATTAAGAAGGTTGTAGTTTACAATGATTGGTATATTTTAAAATAATTTTAAATATATTTTAATAAATTAAAATATTATTAATAATAATTTAAATAGATTTGATATGTTAAATAGTAAATATAAGATTTTTAAAAAGATAACAATCTTGTGGTTAATAATTTATTGCAATATTAAAAAAAATTGATATTTTATGTTTGACAATTTATTTCTTTAAAATTCTGCTTTCAGCAAAAGAATAATTTTACCTATTGAGAAATTTTATAAAAATAGGTTTTTACCCCTTTTGTTCTCTAACCCGGACCCCAATTTTACCAAAAACAATTCCAGCTGAGACTTTTGGATATGAAACATGTTTTTCAAATTTACTCGAGTTATCATAAGTAGGTACAGCGGCGGTCTGGAGCCTCCTTTTAATTAGCCTCCATAACAGAGCTGTTTTAACATAACCCTACTTTAATAGACCCCTTTTTAATAGCCCCCATACCTGTTTTAACAGGGCTGTTAATGTAATTAACAGAGCTTTTTGAACAGGGCTGGTTCTAATTTTTTTTTTTTTTGTATATGGCCCTCTGGGCTGGAATAAAGGATTATTATTATTATTATTATTATTATTATTATTATTATTATTATTATTATTCACCTTATATCAGATCAGTTTAGATTGGATCAGGTCTGATATAAACTGTTATGTTACACTCCAGATCGCCGCTATACCTACTATCATAATCAGAACTTCTTTAGAACGATCACAGTCTGAGACATTTCTTCAGTAGTCTTACTCCCCGAAAGTCAAGAACTGATACTGAGGTTATAAAGCCCATCTCCTTTTATTCAAACAAAGAAAAACTTCTTTTAGTGACACTGATTTGTGTATATATTCTTTTTTATAAGTCTGTTAGGTCTTAAAGTCTCTTGTTATGTTTGCCAATAAAAAAAAACCGTTCTTATTTGTTTGTTTGAGATGTATATACGAAAGAAATGTTTTAACAACAATCCGTTTGGTTCAAGGCGATATTTTTGCTTAATTCACGTTTCATTTTGAATCGTTTTTCTGTGCAAAAATCACACCTGCACGAGACGCATTTTTCACAATTAGCTACACTGAGAAAAATGTGGTTTTAGACGACTGTGCTCGTAAGTATATTCAATCATTACTATTTTTTTTAAAGAAGGATTATATTAATAGTATTAGTATGGAATGGACAATATTCCCTCGAGCTCGCAATGAAGATTCCATACGTGTTATAGACTATACTTTTTCTTTGACTGCAAATATGAAACACTGGATGGCTTTAAACTGCGGACAATGTTGAAGACAATGTTTCTTGTCACTAGACATTGTAAATGCAACAAAACACATATTTTTAAGTAAAGTACTTAATATTATTTAATAATTTTATCATATCAGTACTTAAAAAAGATTTTATTAAATTTAACCACCTATTTACAAATTATAATGCAAAAATTGAAAGTTATGTCAGATTGTTGTGGCAGGTATCATGGTTTAAATAATTAGTAGATGGAGCAGTTTTATTTTTTTGAACTAAATTGTTTACAAACTGGTCAAATATTAAGAAATAATTTAAGAAACGAAAAAAAAAAAACATCCATTCGTCTGTCCGTCTATTTGTTAGAAAAAATAAACACTATAACTCGAGGAATCTTTAAATTTAGACCAAATTTATAGATATAGTTATAAATATTAGTCATGACAAAAGTATATGTGGGAAAGTTAAAATGTTGTTATTGTTTTGAATTAACCTTTTTCTTGGTGTCGCAAAAATTAGATATTTTTTTCTAGCAAATTTAAAAGGAACAAGCATGGAGACATCTTCTTGCTATTATTCGCATTTTGCTTTGGGGTGTCCGCCTAACAAAAGCTCATTGAAATAAAGCCGATTTTTATAAACTGGAAGACGTTTTAATTTATAGTGCAGATACTACCTTACTAAATGGCGAAGTCGTAAGTGAAAGGATTTGTGACAAATTTTTACCCAATTTATATTGGGAAATGGGGCAGTGGGCGTCTCAGGGGTACAATTCCTATTTGTTGTTTTAAAATTGGCATACATGCGTACATAAGTCCAACTGACTGAAGAATTAACAGCAAATTTTAAGGTTATATACTTTGACAGTTGCAATTGTTACAACTTTCAATAGACATAACCTGAAAATTTAATTTCATTATTAAACTTAAACAAAACTGCTATTTCGTATCTAGTTAAAATAGCTAGCAATGCATGTGGAGGTACCACTACAAAAAAAGTCTTTGAATGACCTTAAAGGGGTGAAACAATATCTATTAAGTTATTTTTATTTACATGCAACGTAGTATTTGAAACTCTGCAGAAATTATGTTGAACGAAGTTTAACACGTTAACAGTTACGACATAAATAAGTGCATCTAAAATTTTTGACAAAGAAAGAAAAAAAAACACTAGATCAGTATCAGATGTAGTCTAGTGCGGTGCCCCCTTATCATCTGACCTCCTGCAATGTTTTAGCGTTGCTTTCAAAAATATCTTGTTTATAACGGTGCGAAGAAGAAAATTTTCTAAATTATAAAAATTATTATGGTTTTTACAGTTAGCCGGGCAGTTTACTCATCGTACAACGGTGTGTATCTGTGTGGAGACAGAAAGTGGTCAGGACATGTGTCAGCTAAAAAATATTGAGCAAGGATATTTCTCTTTCAGAATGAACAGGGCTACCATATGTTTGAACATTCTTTCATGAAATTATTTATCGAGTATTTAAACAAGCTTCCAGCACCATTTATTTATTACTCCATTTCGAGGTTAATACACAGCGACTTTTTTTAAAAAAAGTTTTTGATGTCCTCTGTTTTTCGATTTAGTATCGATGGGAACAGGGCAGTAGACTATCACCTGTCTAAGATCACTCTCATTTCCTTTTTTATATCGTTCGAATATATTTATTTTCATGAAAATTTGCTGTCTGGAAATAATTACGACGGTGGCGTCGCCCCTGCAATTGCTAAACTAAAACCTTTTTTGTCCATTTTTAAATTGCAAATTATGGTTTTGTCAATAGTTTACTGCAGTACTAACTAGCGCGGTACTGCGCTAGGCTTGCAAGCATGTTCATAAAGTCAACCTATAAGAACTGTCATTACATTTTATAAAAAGAATATTTTGAGGTATTTTTTGGTAAATAATAAAGTAATAACAATAATTATAAATAGTAATATATTCATATCTTATTATTAATTAGTTTTAGGTAAGAAATCTTGTAAAGAGAAATACTGAAAAACAAAATACTACGATTCTCACTAGAATTTTCTACAGTAGAAAATTCCCGATATAACTGTAATAGGATTGGACAGAAATAAACACGTGGTCAGAAATATTGTTAAATGATTGGTTGATAAAAACGTTAAAAAATAATCGATATAATATATATAATAATAATAATATATATAATATTATTCGATATATGATTTTTTTAGTGGTATACCTGTGTTGCTAATTTCAACAGTGTTAACGGTTTTGTTTGACGTTTCATAATTAATTTGTAACTCTGGATAGATATAACCTCAAACTTCAAACTAAGTGTCATCTTTTGACAGTTCTGCACTCACTTAAACTAATGTACGCATGCATAGACTCCAAAAAAATCCAATATGAATTTTCCCCTAAGGCGTCTATTGTCCTACTAGTTTTCTAAAAAGGATAACAAGAATATTACAACAATTAGTAAAACAGTCATCATGTTTTTTCTTTCTAAGGACACTAAAACAGTTGCTCCACTACAGGAACCGCTAGGTGACAAATGAAGATCGCGTTGCCATGGTTTGTTTACTCACATTATCTACCGCTTTTTAAAAAATAGGAATAAGTTATTTAGGCTAAAAGATAAATTTGGCTGAGAAATCTTGTAATAAGGTTAGATCTAGACGTCCTTGATGGATTAAGGGTATAGGTTTAAAAGTTATAAGACATAGAAGAAGTCTAGTGACTTAAGTGACTGTCTTTTTGTGCAAGTATCTAGTCAAGCTCAACCTTCAAGACTTACTTAATTTATAGTAACTTTCTCCATATTTTAGTCGGTAGAGCTATTTAAATAAAGACATCAATGTCTGCTTTTTCCATTTATAAAAACCGTTCAACTTAAAGTGTACAGCAAGCGTATAATTGAAGACGATAGAAAATCATAAGTCATATAAATGATCCTATTGAATAGTCCAACTAAGTTAATAAATGAAATTTAATAGTACCAACTGTTAAATATCAATTACCATAGAAACCACTTTGGTAATATGTTATTGTTAACCATTAAAATAACAATAAACAGTATCGTTTATGTAAATTTTCATATTTTCATTTTAATAGCTCGACATAGGTAATTGTAATATATCTTTACAAATGATGCTCTTAACCTTATCCTTTACGAAAGTGTATTACAAGACTTCGAGGACTTCTTGTAGATCTTAATAGACGCTATAAGTTATCTATTCCAGTAGTCGATAATATTTTCTGTTATACACGTTATCTTATGGAACTCTTCCCAACTCTGCAGCCTGAAGAGTAAGAATCTCTCTCTCTCTCTCTCTCTCTCTCTCTCTCTCTCTCTCTCTCTCTCTCTCTCACTCGTTTCATAACACGTTTTTAGCGCACTAGTACTTTAGAAGACTCGCCGCAAGCGGCTCATTTTCTAAACTTGTACTTGTGCTCTAAACACGTATGTTATGAAACTAGTACTTTAATATACTATTTTGATCACTAAACAAATATATACATGGTTATTATATTGGTGAGAGAAGTCAAGTACAATTGAGTGGACTATTAATCTAACTATAAAGCAAAAATAAGTCGGAAAAATAAATAAAACAGTAAAATATATTTTCAAAATTTGTATTTGAAAAATCTAAGGAAAACGATTATTAAGCATTTATTTTGAAGAGAATACCAATGCCTGCGTAGCACTACCTTATTAAAATAAATATTAAACTAGGTAATTTTGATCATATTTCTTACAAGAATTACCTATTTATCCTGTCTCATTACCATTTGTGAAGCTGATCTTTAAATCTCAATTTTAAACTGAGCTAAAAGTGTACACGTAGTAATATCAATAAAAATTACGTGAGTTTTGAGCCGATGATTTTTTTTTAATTGCAACAAAGAAAGTTTTACTACACTCTAAAAACATTTCCAGCAATTATTGTAGGCGATTTATTTCTAGCAATTTTTATAGTAAATTTAAAGCCTAACTGTATTTTTAAATAGCGATTGTTAAAATACCTTAATTTTTAAAGTAAGTTTAGAGCGTTTGACTCTATTACCGTCGTGTTTTTACAGCTTTTTTTACAGTTGTTCTGTGTTTTTTAATGTCACTGTAAATTCGACCTATTGTTACAAGCACTTCCTGTATTTTTCAAGGGATATTACAACCTTACCTGTGGTTTAACTTAAAATTTACAAATAACATGAAAAATTAAGCATCATTACAGTTTTTTTTAATTTGCTTATATGAGATAGTATAATTCAGTATTTCCTCACAAGGATAACTGATTTAAATTTACTATCACTTTTTACAGTATACATCAATGCATAATAGTAATTATATACCAAGATAGAGAAGAAATTTTTTATATCTGAGCGTATTAAATACCGAGCTGCGTAGCAACGAAGGATTTAAGAGTGCGAGGCTATAATAGTCTTCTCTACCGTGGTTTATATATTAAATTAATATAGTTAGTGTCTTGTTCCGCCATGGTATCCTAGTTTCAATCAAATAAATGTCAAAGTCAATAGACGTTAATGACAATGAGTAGAGTGGTGTGTGAGTAGAGATATGTGTGAGTAGAGATGTGTGTGAGTAGAGATGTGTGTCACCCATTATATTTCCCCGAATTTCCTTGACAGATTCCCACCAAAATTTTCTTCTTTTCGTACACCAGAATGAATAGATTCTTTTTTCCGTGTATAATTGACCAGCCAACCAAGTTAATAGTAATCATAAGTCACATAGATTATCCTTGTAGTTACGCTTCCAAGTTACGCTGGTAATTACTCCAAGTCTGGCGATAGGATAGCATACAGTAACGCATCTTAAATTAGCATATCTACTAGCCAGGGAGAAGTAAACTTAAATTCTACATCAATTTAATGAACATTTTTGCTTTATTTAATATTATTTTTATTGGTAGATATTTAAATACCTTTAAAGGGATATTTATCGGGCTCGCACGACTATATAAAAAACTCTTGATCAATATAACTAGACGGGAATATAACAGAAAGCAAAAATTATAAATCAGAACATGTGCTAGGGGTGCCAAAAACTGCATAACTTGTAAATGATTTAATATCAAAAAGTTTGCTCACATTCCAGATTTGAAGTGATTATCTTTATTAGTTAAAAAATTATAGCAAATAAACGTGGACACTCAAAACTAATATCAACATTTATTTGCTATAACTTTTTAAAAAATATAGATGATCACTTCAAATTTGAAACGAGATTACCCTATTTTATTAGCTAATGATTTGAAAAAGCAACCTTTTTTATTATAAATAATTAACAAGTTATATGGTTTTCGACACCTTTCGCACTTTTCCTTAAAAAACGACCTGGTACAAATGGTTACTTTAGTTTATTTTAAATTTCTACTGAAATTATTTCTTTTTTAATTTTTTTCTCACAAATTTTTCAGAACTTAACTAACCTAACTTTAGGTTTAAAATATAGCTTTTCCTGGTCTACACGATATGGATGAATGCTCCATAAATTAGGACCTCATCAAAAGGCCAGGGGGTATATAAGTACTCTATGAGATGCTTAGTACTTCTTAAACAGCCCCGCTGTGAGAAAAACTGTGATATATTTTCAGTCTGACATTATATCAAGCGGAGAAACTGGAAGCTATCCTGGTGGAAAATAACGTTAGAATGACTTGACCTAAAGTTAGATACTTGTGGTTTAAATGTAAGATGCCTAACATTGGGGTCCAACGTCAGAATAACGTTTATCTAACCGTAGAAGTTTTAACAAACGTTAGATACACGTTATTCTAAGGTAAGGCAACTAACTTTAAGAATTCCAAGGTTAGAAATCGGGAAATTTATTATAATACATTAAATATGCTTAAGAAAAAACATTTGTCTAACGTTAAATCTCTACTAGGGTACTTATCTACAATATACGGGACGAGGTACGAGGCACTCAAAAAGCCTGAACTCACTAGCAAACGATAAATATAATAATAAAGTTGATATTAAAAATTATTCTAAATTATTTTTGAGGCTAGGTTATCATCTATCAAGAGTGTTTTTTTTGCAGACTGACCCTTGTATGGTTTTTTTGTACGACTGCTTTAGAATGTAAGCAAATACACACACTTTTCAAACACAAAATGAATCCATTCTAGCTCTAGATACGCTATGAATATTCCGTATCAAGTGTTAGAACGAGCACATGTAGTGCCATCTCTTGTTTATAAAAGTAAAGAAAACGGTAGCAAAATTAGCAAAAATATATATTTTTTACCATGAAATATTGAATAATTTAATGCAATTTAAAGTTTTGCGTTAAAATTACATTAAGTTTATTAGTTTTTCTTGATATTTGACCAGTTTTTTATCAATCTAGTTCAAAAAATTAAAACTGCTCCATCTATTGTTAAAGATTTAAACCTGATATATGTCACAACAATCTGACATAACCTTCAATTTTTGCATTATAATTTGTAAATATGTGCTAAAATTAAATAAAAATCTTTTTTAAGTACTGATTT
This sequence comes from Brachypterus glaber, assembly GCA_958510825.1. NCBI lineage: Eukaryota > Metazoa > Arthropoda > Insecta > Coleoptera > Kateretidae > Brachypterus > Brachypterus glaber. The sequence continues at coordinate 27,851,671 of OY294052.1, read as the reverse complement.
GATAAAATTATTAAATAACCTAAATTACTTTATTTAAAAATATGTGTTTTGTTGCATTTACAATGTCAAGTCATAAAAAACATTGTTTTGAACCTTGTCCGCAGTTTAAAGCCATACAGTGTTTCATATTTGCAGTCGAAGAAAAAGTATAGTCTATAACACGTATGGAATAGTCATTCCGCACTCGTGGGACCATCATACTCGCCTACCGGCTCGTATGACAAACTTTCCGCTCGCGCCAAATGTTGTCTATTCCATACTAGTTATAGAATATACTATTCCAGCTGATCAGCAATGTTACACAAGGAAGGAAAAACATTGATGACTCATTCATGCACTTACCTGTATATAGATAACTATAGTTTAATACTTTTGAATCATAGCAATTAAAATAATTGAAAATATTTTATGTACTATCACACAATTTAACCACACTACAAATAAATTATAATTAATTAACTAATTACTTATCAGATCATCGATATAAATTGTATAGTTTTTGTGGTATTGATTCACTTACCTACAGATTGTTAAAAATATTTTTTGCTAATTTAAAATATTATTGTAAGTATTATTATTGTTTTTAATTAACCAACAATATTTTTATATTATTAATTTTAATTTGTTATCTATTTTGGACACGTACATATTTTTGATAAGATAGTTGTGACATACATACCTTAAATATTTATAATTATTTTTTGGAAAAAATATGATATAATTTTTTTATGACTTCCTAAAAAAATATTTGTGACGTTTTTTTTTACCGTGATATTATATGACCTAATTAAAATTATTAAATTACCTTAAATGCCAACGAAAAAATATTTATGTTTATTTTTAGATGTTGTTTAGTATGATACATACCTAGTAATTTAACCCTTTACCACAGACACCTTATTTATGAAACGATACTAGATACATGGCGTAAAAATTACGCCTCACTTTAAACAATTTAAAAGTCGAACAAAATTTGTAAAATTTTTACTTATTTATCTTTAAATGTGCTTTTTATAGCTTTAATTATTTAATTATAATTATTTATTATTTAAATGAGTTACTTATGTAAAATAATTTGTAAGTACTATAATGTTAATTTTGGTTAATTTTGACTTTTTAACTTAGTAGAAGAAAGAAAAAAAATAGGATAAAATGAAATCTAAATCATAAATAAACAACATAAACATAACATTCGAAAAAAAAATAAACAAAACATTTTTGCATTGGGTAAACTCTATTATTCTTATTATTTCGTACTTATGGCGTATTTTTAACGCCACTTTGATAAAACAGTTTATTTGTGTCAACTAAATATTTGGTTGGATATGGCCAATTCAATTATTTCGACACTCCCAAGCAACAAGTTCGTAACTCAAGTTAGACTCATTTTGAGTTATACTCATAGGTAAACGCGTTGAAAAAAGACACACATGGTGGTACCACTCAGATTTCTCCACAAGCCATTTTAACCAAAAGTTTACCTAAAAACACTAAAGTAAAAAATTTTAAACTTGAATATTATCAGAAACAAACAATAAATAAACAATTAATACTTAAACAGTTAAATAGAGAATTTTATAAGCTTTCAAATGACGTATCGTATGGCTTACTTTTCCACTTTAATCATTTACCCACCCTTAAGTAACAAAAAAACATATTTTAGAAATTTAGCTGTCGTGAAAAATGACAATATATGAGTTACGGCTTTTTTGCTTGGGGGTATCGATTTGATTGTGACAAATAAATTTTATTTCTGTCAAATAAACTATTTTGTTTCCATTAATAAATAATTTTGAAATTAAAATATTTGTTTACATGAACTAAATATTTAGTTGACTCAAATAAAATTTGTTCCTCACAACCAAATAATTTAATTGGCCATATCCAAATAAATCCTTTTTATCAGGGTACCTTATTTTAAATGAACACTTGAAAAATCCTTGTGTAGCTTCTCCACTCGGATTTAGGGCTTAAACGGACTCTCCGAAAGGTACTGAGATGCTAAAAGCCGCAGTTAGTTGAAGTGGGGAGAAATAAAAAATTGCATACTGTCCAGGAGTAAAATCTACGCCGAGTATGTAGCTAAGGGTTATAAAACAAGTTATTTTTTTTTAATAGAAATGTAAAAGGAGAGGGTTAGCTAACGACACTAGATTTAATCTAATTTAGTCTAGTTGATCGAAAAATAGTTTTTTGGGCTGTTTTTTTATTTTTGATGACAAGGGGGTAACTGATAGTAAGACGTAATTATTTTGACGGTGTCGGCCAGCGTAACAAAGCATTATGATGTAGGGAGGTCAAAAATGGCCAAAAATAATGTGACGTGATTAATTTATGGCCCTTTATTGGTACGTACCTCGTATGCAGGAACATAATTCATAAAAATTGCTGTTTCATGTAAGTGAAGAAATAAAATAGATTTGTCGCTACAATGAAGTGAAATTCTGCAGTTCACAGATCGTAAATTATAATTTTACAAAACAAATGCTGCTGAAAATAACCTCAATATCAAAAATGTCCAAATCCAAATTAATTTTGTGTAAAAATAAGTCAGGTTCCCTGAAAAATCATATAATCCTACCTGATTTTAATATAATTTCTATTTGGACTTAACCAGTTTTGTCCCAAGGTAGAAATATTATCCACCGTATTGGTATGTGCAGACAAGTCTGAAACTATCGCCAATTTGCAAAAGTACCATGAAGTCTTACTACCATGTCTTTTCAACATTCATCATAGTTCTTTAAACTTTTTCTGTGTTTATTTTGTGACTTTTCAAAGTTATTTATTGCTAATTTTGTACAGTAACAATTTTTGAACGCCTTACCTCGGCTATAGCCTCGCTAAACCTCGCCTCTATGATCATTTATAGTTAAGGGCATATCTACAGGCTCGCATACAACAGTACATAATGCGATGCCGTGATTGGCTTGATGTACGGCCATGAATCTTGTAAGCCTATCACGGCATCGCAGTCTTATGTTTTATGTTCTTATACAGGCTTTTGGATAGGCCTTAAATTAACCAAATATATTTTGTTATGTAGAAAAATGTAAACACAGAGAATACCTAAATATTTACTGGCCATCTTTAATTTAAGTTACTTTAAAGCTTTACATAAGAAATTTTAATATTCAAACCAAGGACTTTCACTTGATTCAAGTTTTAACCGCTTAATCTAAGTAAGATACGTAATCAACTTCAATGAAGCAAAATATTTGATTTAAGTACTTAAAATTCTTACGGATATAAAAACTTTTGAACTACTATCTCTGTGTGTAGCTTGCTAAAACTGGACAAAAAAAAAATCGATTTTAAAAAATAACAAAAAATAAAAATTCGTTATGTAGAACCCATATCAAGCAATATTTATTTTCCAATGTTAAAAGTTCACCAACGTATTTTCCCAAACCAAATATCAATTCAAGTTTCTAATACGGGACACCTTTTAAAAGATTTCAGTGATCCTTAGAGATGCGGACAATGTCCAGTGGACATCCCTTAAGAAAATTCACCCCTTTCTTTTCATAAAAAAGTGATCCATCATCAGTTTCTTTTTAATAGTCTTGGAGAATAAAAAACATCTTACCGGTCAGTCTCTTAAGATGGAAGATTATAAACCCGCTGTTTTTTGAGCACCCTAAATTTAAAGATGCTGAGTTTGGAGGTATATCAAAAAAGAACAATTTTAAAGTTACTATACTAATATAATTTACCTAGATTTTTTTTGTCACTACTAGCTTTAGAACATACCATTATTTATCATGTTTTTAGACTGTGAAATCCATTTTTTTCACCTATAGCAATAATAGATTTTTCTCTCCTAGTAGGAGTAAATTTTATAAACAATTGATTTATGTAACTATATGTTTCAGTTCTTTGTACAATTTTTACTAATTAAACCCAAGAAAATAGCTTTAAATAACTTTCTATTTATCAAATATAATTAATTATGTTTATGTTTGTGTTTTAACCTCGTACTATTCTACTTAATTAAGCATCCCCTAAGTCCAGGACTTGTGTGGGCTAGTAGTAAAGGGAACCACCGGCTTTAATTGACTTTCGAACCAATATATCTAGGGAGTACGCCTTCGCCAAAATTCAATTATTAATTAACTGAAAAAGGCAATTGGCGCCAGTGAGGTTTGAACTCACGATCATTAGCTCAGTGTCAATGCTATATCGATGCCTTAGACCGCTGAGCTAAATCTCCCATAATTATAATTGTTACCAATTAATACAATCAATAATTAGCTAAATATTATGAAAAAAAAAAAAAATAAAAAAACCAAATTTTTAAACGTTAGTTCAAAGTATTTATTTGAGCAAATGTCATTGATCAAGGCTACTTGATTTTTATGAAAATTTCAAGAAATATCATTTCTGTTAATTATTTTTTGAATAAGAATAGTTAAATAGTACTAGTAGTGAAAAAACTAATATATAAACTACGGTAGAGAAGACTATTATAGCCTCGCACTCTTAAATCCCTCGCTGCTACGCAGCTCGGGACTTAATACCCTCGGCTATAAAAAATATCTTCTCTACCTTGGTATATAATTACTATTATCCAATACATAAAATTACTACCTGGATTATAAATAAAAAACTCAGCAATAACCAACTCGCGGTTTTTACCTTACAGATTGGACTTTTATTTATTTTACCCACTTAATTGTCACTTGCAAAATTATTTTCTTGTAAATGTCATTAAAATTTTTAATAAAAATATGAATTTTTAAGCTAGTTATTGGATAGAATTTTATATGTCACTTGTAAATAAACTAATATTAACCCACTCTACCTTTAGCCCCATGGGTTAATTTTCTCATAGGCAAAATCCTAGCTTTCTCTCTTGTTACATAAATAACTAATAACTTGAAACAAAAAATACAAAAAAATAAAATAAAAATCGAAAAAAACTATTCTTATAAATAAAATATATTTGTCATCTACTACGAAGGGTCTATAGTATAGACTCTATACTATGTAGTGCACTTTTCGGTGCTTACAAGAGCATAAAAAAATATACTCCTAATGCAAATTTGAAAAAAATATTTTCGTTTCTACGTAGCTTAGAAGAAAATCAAAATCTAGTCCTGTTTTGATATTCACACACCTATGTCCAGTTCCCCCAAAAAATCTAAAGATGCTGGACCGGGTGACATCAACCTGTCAAACCGCTGCGCGCTTGTTTTTTTCGCTCCTCTCTCGGCTTGCTTTGACCGTTGTCGACCTAAGACCCCGCGCGTCTATTGTTTTTTCCGAACAGATTTCGGGGATTAGAAGAATGAGCGTTTGTTCTTAACCCTCCGCCAGTCGCGCATCTTTTTTAATAACATCGGCATCTAGTACTAAATTACAACTTTCCTAGACACCGGTTAACAATATTTGAAAAAGGGTGTTATTATGCGGGTATATCGGTGTTTAATAAGTTACCCGAAGATTTTAAATTAACATGTAATGTAAAAAAATTTAAAAGTCTTGTATTGTCCTTATTAATTAGTTTAGAACCTTACTCTTTTAAGGAATTTATGGAAACAAACTTAAATGTATTTTAAATGTAAATATGTACTGTGAAATTTATTTATTTGCGACGTTTTTTCGTATTTGAGATTGTTTGTGCTGTTGTAAACTCAATTTTAATTAATGAAAATAAAGTTTATTATTATTATTATTATTATTACTACTAGTATGTACTACTAAAAGTGATGATTAGCGAAAAGTTAACATTTTTGACCATATTTTTTCACATTACTCAACGATTCGAGTCGAAATTAGCAAAAAAATACGTTGATCTGTCTGTTTGTAAAGTCGATAACTTTATTTCTAGAAAAGATATCGACAAGCGGCTTTTTACATATTTTTTCTTATCATATTTTGGAAAATGGTTAAAACTACTATTTTTAGCGTTTTTTTTTATTAAATATATAAATATGATTAATTTTATTAATTTAGCGCCTATAAGAAAGATTTTTTCAAACTGATTAAACAATGTAGTATAAAATTCTGTCCTAAAATACACTGTTTTCGAGATATTGGCTTTTAAAGCATTAAAATATTTTTTCAGCACTCATTTATCAACCAATTTCAAAAAACTATATTTGCTAGAATATAACGTTTTAAAGATACAAACTTTCAAACTTTAATAAGTTAAGCAATGTGCTATTGTATTAATGGTTGCCTATTTAAGTTCCCTTTTAATAACCTTTTAAATTTGTGCCTAGTGCCCATGTTTTGATAAGATCCTTCAATTATTCATCTAGTTTTATTTTTGAAATCTTATCTTCCGAAACTGATTTTTATCAATTTTTTGTTCGTTTTTTTTTTAAATAAGTGGTAGTGCTATTTTATTAGCAGCAGTATTTTGATTCTAAAGGATTCTCCATTAAGCCATACTCAAGTGCCTATATATATATACTATTCTACTTAATTAAGCATCCCCTAACTCTAGGACTTGTGTGGGCTAGTAGTAGAGGGAACCACCGGCTTTAATTGACGTTCGAACCACTTTATAGGGAGTGGCCGCTTCACTTACGCCTTCGCCAAATTTAAATTATTAATTAACTGAAAAAGGCAAATCGGCGCCGGTGAGAATCGAACTCACGCTATATTGGGTAGTAAACTAGTCAAGTACGACTCGGTAGTCCACTACACCAATCCTCCCATAAAGGTGCTTTTGAAAGGTTGACTGCAAAAACTTCCTAAAAAATGATTAATTTACTTAAATTAATTTAAATCTACTTTTTTATTGCCTGTGATTTTTTTTGCGCGACCATCGAAGGGTTAAGAAGTTATTTTACAGGTCAACATCGTACCTTCGTGTCCAAATATGGATGTTGACTATGCTTTATTTTTATGCTATAAATTTAAGATAGACGATAGGTTTTTTTTTATACAATCAATAATACAATAGGATATAATTTATAATTATCGGTTTGTTGTATTTGTACAGCATTCTTTCTTAAAAAACTGTTCAAGGTGGATTATATAAAATACAAACAAAAAAATTAATTCTAATATCAAGTATTTGTGATACTTGTTGCATGTAAAAAATATTCGATAAAAACTTTTTTAACTAATTTAAAGAAAATTAATATTTTTTTTTAAGTCCACTTAGAACTTGTTTCCAAGAAATTGGTATTATAGTAGAGAAAAAGATGCAAGTCGCTTGCAAGACAACTTTACACTACGATATTTCAAGAAATCTTTGACATAGAGACTTAAAATTTGGAAAAAATTTTGTTTACTACTTAGAAAATCTTTATTCCAAATTTCAGGTCACTGGGTCAAAGCGTTTTTGAAATATCGTAGTGTAAACTTGTTTTACAAGCGACTTGCATCTTTTTCTCTTCTATAGTACTAATTTTCATTAGTTTCAGTATTGTAAATAGTCAGTATAAATATCTATTTGTCATCTTTCATTTAAGTTTCTTTAAAAGTCAATACAAGAAAAAATTTTATTCAAATTTTGTCACTTTTACTTGATTCAACTTAAACTTATTGATCTAAGTAAGATGCGTATTTAACTTTAATCAACAAAACATTTGATTTAAGTATTTAAAATGCTTGCGGATATACAAACTTTGAAGCCACTCGGTAAGAAAATTAAACACTTGGTTTACGTAATTATTTTTCTGTGTGTAGAAAACTTAAATAAATTCGTTTGGACTTAAGTTTTAGAAACTAATACGGGTGGAAACACCCGTTATTAAAATCGACCGAAAAATCTATTTTGTTATATATTTTCGGGTTTAGAATGTCATAAAACGTAAGAAAATGTAAAAAAGTGGGTGTTAAAATATGTCTGTCAGTCTGTCTGTCTGTCAGTGTCTGTCTGTCTGTCTGTTTCTCTGTTTGTAAACCTTTTTTCATTTTTTTTTAACTAGTTTTTAAAGTTTTAAAGTTTTCCCGCTTAAAACTTAACCATTAATAGTTAAAAAAAGACCCTTAGGAACTATAGATCTGACCGGTCTGGACCACAACTATAAAATTAATCAATCTTGCAAGATGAAGGGGTAAAGATCCTGGGATGCATCTTAAACGTCCCGTTCAAGAAACTGCCCTTCATTGTATTGTACCAAATATACGTTAGTGAACTTTGACATTAATTCCATAGAGCTTTTCAATCCAAATTTCTAAAATAAAAAAAAATCTAAAAAATATAATACAATTTTAAGTATTGTACATTAGGTAAACTGTAAATAACTTTTTTAACAACTTAAAAAAATATCATATATATTAACTTTCTTTCTAAGATCATGTTAGTAAATGCCTGTTTCTGCACTTCTTTTTATTTTGTAAAGCGTTTGCTTACAGACTAATATATTGCCAAATTCTTAGTTAGGGGATTTTGTTGATTTTTTATGTTGGTACCTAAAATCCTTTTTATCTATTTTTTTTTTGGTTTTGGTTAAAATATATCCTTTTTTAAGTTATTATATTATTCACAGAGCCTGCGCTAGAATAACACACGGTAATTTCGAATTTTCAAAAAAAATAAAAAATCGTCCTAGACAAAAAAATCTTGGATATAAATTTGTTTCATGAAAAATAAGCAAAAAGTCCAAAATGATCAAAATTTGCGTTACGTATTACTTGAACGTTCCCTTACACATAAAAATGGCAGTGTTAGGCTACATACATAGTCGTTGGATCTCAGTTTATTTGACAGTTTGTTTGTGTTGAAAAAATTAGAAAAAAATTGTTAAATGTTAATTTTATGGTCCGATATCAATAATACTTTTTCTATTTTGCGAGTCTTATAAGCTCATAATCACACGCATTTTGCGTGTTCTTATATGCCCATAAGAGGTCTGTACTTTTTGTTCTTTTGGGTTGGCAACAGACCTGGCCTATTGCTTGACGTTTTCCGTGCAAATGTCAATGTCGCTTTAAAGTTGAATTTCCTACAAAATGTTGTGTTTAGGTTATTTTTACCATGTTAAAATTGGTGCTTGCTTAATTGAAGTAAAAAAGAGAAGAGATATAAAATATATCAAAATATCATTTGTTCTTAGAATTTTAAACATGGTGTAAACTGTGATGCCAATCCAAAACAAAAATCCCTAAATCAGTCATCAATTTAAATGTAAGTTTTTTTTAAATTTTAGAGCAAAATAGAAAAAATTGTATAAAGCACTCATAACACGTTTTTAGCGCACTAGTACTTTACAAAAAAACTTGTACTCGTGCGCTAAAAACGTATGTTATGAAACTAGTACTTTAATATACTATAAATTTAGTGTAATGTTACACAACAAAGGTAGTTCAACAGGCCAAGTTTTCCACAGAAAATATGTTGTTACAGAAGTCTGCTAAAAAGTATATTGAGTTGTAAATCAACTACTCATTTAGAGCTCTTGTTAGGTAATATACTATTGAAACTTTAAAGAATCTATTTTTTTTTGCATAAACCTTGATTTCCTGAACATTACATACATGTTTACATACATACATGTTTGTTTAACCTCGTACTATTCTACTTAATTAAGCATCCCCTAAGTCCAGGACTTGTGTGGGCTAGTAGTAGAGGGAACCACCGGCTTATACTGACTTTCGAACCAGTTTCTAGGGAGTGTCCGTTTCACTTATCGCCTTCGACAAATTTCAATTATTAATTAACTGAAAAAGGCAAATCGGCGCCGGTGAGAATCGAACTCAAGCTATTTGTGTAGTAAACTCGCCAAGTACGACGCGGTAGTCCACTACACCAACCCTCCCAATTTAAAATAATAAATAAATAAATGAAGCTCGTATTTGATTAGGGCTATAATTAGTTACAGCCTTAGTATAAGTAATATTTAAAAAGTTCAAACCCCTTATAACTTTAAATTGAGACACCTAAGACTCTAATCTAGCATTAACTCTTATATATATATATATATATATATATATATATATATATATATATATATATTTTTTTTGACTGGACACCCTAATGTATATTACATGTTTGTTGTTTAACCTCGTACTATTCTACTTAATTAAGCATCCCCTAAGTCCAGGACTTGTGTGGGCTAGTAGTAGAGGGAACCACCGGCTTATACTGACTTTCGAACCAGTTTCTAGGGAGTGTCCGTTTCACTTATCGCCTTCGACAAATTTCAATTATTAATTAACTGAAAAAGGCAAATCGGCGCCGGTGAGAATCGAACTCAAGCTATTTGTGTAGTAAACTCGCCAAGTACGACGCGGTAGTCCACTACACCAACCCTCCCAATTTAAAATAATAAATAAATAAATGAAGCTCGTATTTGATTAGGGCTATAATTAGTTATAGCCTTAGTATAAGTAATATTTAAAAAGTTCAAACCCCTTATAACTTTAAATTGAGACACCTAAGACTCTAATCTAGCATTAACTCTTATATATATATATATATATATATATATATATACATATTTTTGACTGGACACCCTAATGTATATTACATGTTTGTTTAACCTCGTACTATTCTACTTAATTAAGCATCCCCTAAGTCCAGGACTTGTGTGGGCTAGTAGTAGAGGGAACCACCGGCTTATACTGACTTTCGAACCAGTTTCTAGGGAGTGTCCGTTTCACTTATCGCCTTCGACAAATTTCAATTATTAATTAACTGAAAAAGGCAAATCGGCGCCAGTGAGAATCGAACTCACGATAGTAGACTTGCTATGCATACGCGCTAGCCACTACGCTATGCCTCCCATAATTCATTTTACAAATTATATTATCAAATTAGAAATCAAATTTTAATAGGGCCAACATTTTTTATGAAATACCATGAAAATAAAATATTCAAATAAGCATCCTTAAAGAAGAAAAAAAAACAATAATCGTAAATCTGAAATGATGAGATGTCGACGTTCAAATTTCCAAATCTTGCCAATTTTTGCATAGTTTTGTGGTCATTTTAACTGTAAAAATGAGAGACACACAGATTGTATCGCTATTTATTTGAAGATTAGATGGAATTTCATCTTAAGAAAAAACATGTGTGGTACAACATACTTATAACAGTTTTAAAAAATATTTATTATTATTGTTTTACATTTGCTTATCTTAGATCCTGGTTTAGAAAATGTGGACCATAAAAATAACTGATGGAGAAATAAAGGTTATTAAAAATATGAATGAAATAAGCTTCATTCTTTAGAAAAATACCTAGATATACATAAAATAACTATTTTAAGGGCCATTTTAAATTAAAAAAACTACAAAGTTCTTTTTGTCCATAAAGGAAAAAAAATGTGTATGTGTTAGTGAGTTAGACCCTCTTTCGATTGGTTAAAATGAAATTTTTGGCAAAAAGTCTTTTTTTGAGGCAAAAAATCGTAGTTATTAATAGATATCGACATAGTGTTTTCACTCTTCTTTACTTAAAGAGTGCCCAATGTGGTCCTTTTCTTATTTTGTTTTTTTCTTGTTTTTAATATATATTGTATAATATATTTGATTTTAAAAATAAGAAAATTTTACGTAGTTTCAATTACAAAAAAACTAAGACTTTAAATCTAAAAAAATAAAAAGAGTGCGACGTTAGGTACTCAAGCAACCCTGTAACCGTACAATTAAAAAGGTCCTATCTTAATATCTTTAGCAAGCCCTGAAGATATGGACAGACGGACAGACGGACAGACGGACAGACGGACAGACGGACAGACGGACAGACGGACAGACGGACAGACGGACAGACGGACAGACGGACAGACTGACAGACGGACAGACGGACAGACGGACAGACGGACAGACGGACAGACGGACAGACATTTTCAAAGTTTCTTATTTTTTCATGAAACACATATCCAAGATTTTTTGACTAGGACTTTTTTTGGCGATTTTGGGAAATTCGAGACTACTACCGTATATTGTTCTAGAGCAGTCGCTGTGAATAATATTATAATATAATAACTGAGAATTTTCGCCTTAAAATTTGGTCTGCAAGAGCAAATGTGACTTTTTTATTATTCGAAAGTACCCTTAAAAATCAAAAATTAGCAAATTCATCCATATATTCGCTGATGGGTTTGTCCTATTGCCTTTCATAACCGCAGAGCAGCATTTGAGCCCCCACGCTAGAGGGAGCGTCTGTCGAAGGCCAAATTCTGCTGAATGGAAAATGCATATCGGATGGATCCACTCCCGATAATTATTGCTTAAGATAGCAAACATTTATTACACAACACCCCACACTCTTTGGTTGTTGTTAATTCTTCTACGGGAGAGACCCATTAATATTTGAGAAGTTCCATGTAGAAAGGGGTCTAAGGTAGAGAACCTTAATGTGACGTTTTCTGTCAAGAAAAAGAGTGAAGACGAAAACATCTGATAAAAATTGCTATAAATAGCAAATTTTGTTAGTTGGTAACTAGGTTTGGGCCAAGGTAACTGAAGGAACTAGTTAGGGACACTAAATAAAGTGATATTTCACTTCACACGTTTAATGTCATTATATAAAAGGTCCCTAATCTAGTCTTGAAAAAAAATTGGATATGTCTAAAATTAGGAACCCTTTTTAAATGCATAAAAATGAGCAACGTTTTTTTAACCTTGTTTAAAAAAAAAAATAAACTGTAATAAAATTGTTTAAAACAATAATATTTATATATAATGTTGTATTTTGTTATACAGAGCGGTCCAAAAGTCACCCCCCCCCTCTTAACTTTTGAACCAGTTGAGATATCGACTTCAAATTTGGAACTTTTAAATAAGACAAATTAAACTATCTTTTAGCATATATTTAATACTTTCAGCTCTTAAAATGTGAGCAGGGGAGCATGGGGGCACATTTTTTTAAATGGAAAGGGGGGTCGTGTAATACATCATTTTAAAGCTTATAAAATTCTCCATTTAACTCCATATTTTTAAATAAAAAAAAAATTGGGTTTAAAATGGGGTTGAAAATGGGTATTAATGTCAAAATTCTTCTAAAAAAAAACAAATAATTTTTTAAAAATGCCTAATTTCATCATAAAAAATGTTAATTATACTTTTAAACTAACTTTAGTTGACATAAATAAAAATTTATAAAAAAAAACTTAAAGAATCGAATGTTTTAGCACAAAAAATTGAAAAATCAAAACCTTAAAAAACATTTTTAAAAAATTTAAAAATGTTAGTTTAAATAGAGAATTGTATAATCTTTAAAATGATGTATCACACGACCCCCCTTTTCATTTAAAAAAATGTCCCCCCATGCTCCCCTGCCCACATTTTAAGAGCTGAAAATATCAAATATATGCTAAAAGATAGTTTAAGTTGTCTTATTTAAGAGTTCTAAATTTGAAGTTGATATCTCAACTCGTTCGAAAGTTTAAAGGGGGGGGGGGGTGACTTTTGGACCGCACTGTATAAAAAAAGCATCAAAAAATAATACCGCCTATTAAATATTGGATATGTATATTTTAAATGATGTCCAAAATTAGGCGACTTTCCTATACTAAAGTTTATTTTTTTAAGGTATAGTTATTTTAAATTTGCCGCTAAATACTCCACAAATTCCGATTTACACTAAAGCATGTGGCTTGTTTTGAATGTCAACATAACCAAAATTTATAATTTTTGTTTACTTACTTTGTTTTTATGATGTTTTGATGTAAAAAAAGAGGATTGATAAAGCTGTTGCTAAAAACACTTTTGTATTCCTGTAGAAACAAAATTTGCTTATAAAATCGCTTTTATTCCGATAATTTAGAGGAATAAACCATTGTTTTGTTCTCGTTAATGGCACGTCAAAGTTTTACGGTTTAGTCATTTCGCTTACGACGCATGCCTATCTTACATTGCTATGGTAATTTCGAGATTGATTACAAGCGGGAAGGTTTAAAATAACTATATCTTAAAAAAAATTAACTTTAAGGTATAACGAACATATATCTTTCCATATGGGAGGGTTAAAATATGTCTTGATACATTTTTCATTTCATTTTTGTTGTTATTCTGTAAAATGTGCTTTATAAACTTTAAAGTTTCTTTTCGCTTGGCACATCCCACACTCTATAGTTGCTATTAATCCATTCTACGGGAGAGACTCATTCATTTCTTAGAATTAATTACATATTTTCAATTGTTTACGAGTACAGTACATCAATTTATTGCCCTTTTACACTAACGAAGAATCTAAAAAATGATAAAAATAGTATATTCTATAATTAGTATGGAATAGACAATATTGCGCGCGAGCGGAAAGTTTGTCATACGAGCCGACAGGCGAGTATGACGGTCTCGCGAGCTCGGAATGACTATTCCATACGTGTTGTAGACTATACTTTTTCTTCGACTGCAAATATGAAACACTGTATGGCTTTAAACTGCGGACAAGCTTAAAAACAATGTTTTTTTGTGACTCAAAATTGCAAATGCAACAAAACACATATTTTTAAATAAAGCAATCAATGTTATTTAATAATTTTATCAAATCAGTACTTAAAAAAGATTTTTATTTAATTTTAGCATATATTTACAAATTATAATGCAAAAATTGAAGGTTATATCAGATTGTTGTGACATATATCAGGTTTAAATATTTAACAATAGATGGAGCAGCTTTAATTTTTTGAACTAAATTGATAAAAAACTGGTTAAATATTAAGAAAAACTAAAAACTTTATGTAATTTTAACGCAAAACTTTAAATTACATTAAATTATTCAATATTTCATGGTAAAATATATATATTTTTGCTAATTTTGCTACAGTTTTCTTTACTTTTATAAACAAGAGATGGCACTACATGTGCTCATTCTAACACTTGATACGAAATATTCATACCGCATCTAGAGCTAGAATGGATTCATTCTGTGTTTGAAAAGTGTGTGTATTTGCTTACATTCTAAAGCAGTGGTAGAAAAACAAAGTACTTTGACACTGTTAGATTTTTTTTAAACGTTACAAATGGCTATTGAATAAACAGGGTGATCAGTAACTGGCGTACCAAAATTGAGGATGTGATTCTACATCCAAAAATATGAAAAAATGTTCCTATAAAGGTTGGTCCGGAAATGGGCCCTAAGGAAGCTACGGCCCTTTGAAGATGAACATATGGAATGTGAAACAAAAAAAGCATCAATAAAATTTTAATGCTAGAGGATGATTCTTCATTTAAAACTGAGCAAAAAAGTATACTTCACCAAAACAGCTAAATTTAATATTAAAGGAGCAATAGCTCTCTAAAAAGTAACATTTTTGGTGGCAAAAAATGTTACTTCCTCTTAATTGTATTTTTTTTTTTGGAAATGCCATATGTCATTTTTTATGTATTTTTACTTAAGGAATCTATATTTTTTCAAAAAAAATTAAAAAATACACATAAAAAAGTGTTAAGCCTCACATATGTTGTCCGTCTAGGCACGCCTCTGAATAAATAAAAAAAAATGAACATAGACTAATAGCCCTTATTAATACTAGTACACATGCAAATACTAGTCGCTCTAGCTTAAATGGTACCAGAGTTATTAATTAAAAACCTTATTTTTAGTACAATTTTAAAGGGCCGTAGCTCCCTTTTTTTCATATTTTTGGATGTAGAATCATCTCTTAAATTTTGGCATATCAATTACTGATCACACTGTAGAAAGATTTCTGAACCAAAAAATACAGAAAAGTATTTAAAATTTTATTCAACTAAAGTTATAGATATTTTAGCTGATTTGAAGTACAGTAGCAAGCTGCAAAATATTATACCAAATTAAAGCTTTTATAACAACTTTTTTGGAAATATAAACAAGAACCCAATTGGCTTTTCAATAGCCAGATTGTCTGTAAAATCTCAAATTTATATGCATTTAAAGCAACAATATTTGATCCGACTTTCGATTTTAAAGATGGAGAATTTATAATCAAAACATGCTTCCTTCAAATAGATTTAAAAGATAAATAAATTATCCTTAAATATTTATATACATTTTTTGTATCAATTTTTTTACATTAAACTTTCTGACATCCAAAAAGCCTTATTTTATAAACTTTTATTTTATCAGAAATAAATACTTTTATTGTGTTTCTTTAAACTAAAGGGAACGAGTGTTTTATTAGTAGCATTTTTTCTTATCTAATATTTCTAAGAACAAATCTTTATTTAATTTTTTTTGTGGCTTCTTGGTAGAATATCAGATTTTTTGCGGTTTGCCAAAACCTGATCGTAGAAATTGATCTATGAAGCTCCGTTTCAAGAATGTGAAATTTCTGGGGCCATACAGAGAAGCACCTCTACTAAAAAAGACTGACTGACATTGAGGCAGGTGCGTGCTGGCATGTTTTTTTCGGTACCACCCGTGGGGCAAATGACGGGCGTATCACCGCGCCCCGCCGTCCAATATGCACACTAGAAACACTGCGGTTCCTAAATGTAACCCATCAAATATCATCAAAAAAGAACCAAAAATTAATAAAATATATTGTTTAGCCGAAATTAACTTGGGCTAAATCTGTAACATAAGCACCATTAAGCAAAAATATATACCAACTCAAAAAAGCTGTTTATGTAGGAGATAAACAAAGAAAAGGACCCAAAATCGTTCCTTGCGGTACCCCTGAAAATGTAAATTATTATTAAGTTAATAATAAAAATAATTTACTGATTAACGTTGATGTTTTCTTACTTTATCATCAATAACATTTATTAATAACTAAATTAGAATAACTCTGGACCTCTCGGCACAATTTTGGGTCCTATTTTGTTTGTACAAAGCATAAGTAGCTTGTTGTCTCTTTTGCACTATAAATACTGCAGTTCCTAAATATAACCCAACAAAGATCATCAAAAGAGTAACAAAAACTAACAAAATATATTGTTTAGCCAAAATTAAATTGGGGAAAACCTGTAACACAAGCGCCGTTGAGTAAAAACATATACCAAATCGAAAAATCTATTTATGTAGGAGATTAACAAAAAAGGACCCAAAACCGTTCCTTGGGGTACCCCTGAATATGTAAATTATAATTATTATTAATTATTATTAAGTTACTGATGAGAATGATAGGCTAATGTTTTGAGTCCTCTTTTATAAATTAACGTTAATGTTTTCTTATTTTATTATCAATAATAACTATTAAAAATTAAAATAAAATAGCCGAATCTTAAAGTATACCTCACGGCACAAGTTTGGGTCCTATTTTGTTTGTACAAAGCATAAATAGCTTGTTGTCTTTTTTGAGTATACAATTATTACACATTATGATTAAGTTAATAATGATAATAGTTGAAAACAACAAGAATACCTTCCTATAAATAATTATAAAGCTCGTGAGTTACGGACATAAATATTTGTTTTATTGGTGCTCAAAATTGAATTCGAGTATAATATACTGACTCTGTGTTGTAAAATACAAAAACACATTACACCCGCATGAGCCTACATATTAGTAAATCAAGACAAGAAATTGGGATATACATTTATTTATTATACGTTATAGCTGTCGACATCTGGACTTTTAATATACTTGTAAGTTTTAAATCGCCCGCAAAATGGTCAATTAAAGATGTGCATATAATAAAATTAAATACCATAAAGTTTTTTATGTTATAATTAATAAACCATTTTACATTTTTTATGCTGTTTTATTAGCCATATAGCATAAGGAAGATAACTTTAAGAGATATACCGGCACCTATTTTATTTATGGAAACTTAATATTACAGAAAGTATTAGTAGGGCTGACAAGAGGAGACACAGTGAGTACAAAGATTTAAGCCATAGGGCTCTGAAGAGTCAGGCCAAGAAACCAATGTTTTCGTTCATGTAATGGGGCCGGTAAATTTTCAATTAGCTGCCTCTGCGCGCCCTGGTACTATAAAGTCATTAATATTTTTCTGAAAATAGGAATAATTAGTACTATGTCTTTATGTTTTGGATTGGTCAGACAACATAAATATGTGTTTAATGCAAATAAAAAAAAAACGTAAAACTTTATATTTGGAATAGTGTAACAAAAAATATTCATTACATGCAAAATTATTAAATAATACATAAAATAGATACTAAATATAAAAACAAGTACAAAATCTTCACACACAATGGTTATCAATGGTTGTCAAAATTAACTCTAGAACTTAAGACCTACTGTGCACATAATAATTAGATGTTTGTCTCTCTCTTTGTAGAACTTCTCTCCTTATCTAATCTAAATGTAGCGCTGATCATTGAGATAATTACAGCTTATTACCATTGGTTGATGGGGGGCAGGAAAATAATAAATAAATAATACAATTATAACCCTTTAAAGGACCTTCATCAAAGGTATTTTTTATAATTTAGCTTGCTTGATACACCCATCTCTAGTGTTAAGAATTTCCAATATGATTTATGGAATATTCGTCGAGGCCCATTGGATGTAAGCAAGGCTAAGACAAATCTATGTAGAGCCTCTGTCCAGACTCTGGAGCCTGTTTTATGAAAATTATGACACCGAGTGTCTTTCGCTTACATCCAGCATAAATAATACATGTCTTGCTTATTAGCATTAACTAATTTTATATAATTTATACTTGTCTTTGTAAATTCCAAAGAAAAATTTTTCACGCAATATGCAAGCAATAGATGCAACCTACTGCAAATTAGAGTGAAAATTTTCATAAGTGCTGAATTTCATCGGAAATACCACTAGAGCTTTTTGCTAATATTTTTTTTTAGTGGCGTGCTATATAATTTTTTGAATGGACTTTCAGGAAAAAACTTAGATCACTATAGTGCACATAATGTATAATAGTACATCTAGTACAATGTACTACTAGTACATATATGAAAATTTAAGTTTTTTTTTAAGTATTTTATCTAAACCAGTTTAATTTTGTTTTTGAAAAGTACACTATATTTTTTAATAAATTTTATCCATTAGGTACATCTATAAACGGGTAAAAAAAATGATATATGATGAGCCTCTATCCAAAATTCCTATAATAAATATATGATTAAATTTTACTTTAAATTATTATCTAAAAATATAACTAGATAACTTTTTGATTAAAACTAAGTAATTTATTATTGTTTATTGAATATTAATTATTAATTAGTGTACTATATATAATACGTATTTGTACATAAATTCCATAATAAATATTTTATAGAAAAAAAATTACTTTGTAAAATGAGTTTCTTTTCTTAGAAATTATATAATTATAAAAATATTTAAATGTCAGAAAAATTCTTTCTTATTTAATATTTATAATTTAATGTTTTGAAAAATAAATATATTTTTATATTTTTAAAAATACTGAGTAAAGCCTTTCCTGTAAAGAATCTGGTAACAAGTCCCGTTACAATAAAAAACCTATTTTACTCCTTTTATATAATCTTGTTAAATGTAACGTCATTTAAGTAAAACCTCTGTAATTGTAAAAGTATACTTTTGAGAGCATACTTGAGATGTCGAATCGACAGTGTCGATAAAACCGAATTTTTTGCCGACACGATAAGCCAAATTAAATTTAGGATTATAGTATGCTGACTCTCCCAGTTAAATTTCGTGGGTGACATTCTAAGACCGTACTTTCATAAGTACAGTAAAAGTTATTTTGGCCATATACAATGTAAACATTACTATTTTTTTAAGGTATAGTTATTTTAAATTTGCCGCTAAGTATTTCACAAAGTCCGATTTACACTGAAGCATGTTGCTTGTTTTGAATGTCAACATAACCAAAATTTATAATTTTTGTTTACTTACTTTGTTTTTATGATGTTTTGATGTAAAAAAAGAGAATTGATAAAGCTGTTGCTAAAAACACTTTTGTATTCCTGTAGAAACAAAATTTGCTTACAAAATCGCTTTTATTCCAATAATTTAGAGGAATAAACCATTGTTTTGTTCTCGTTAATACCAAGTCAACGTTTTACGGTTGGGAAAATTGGGCCTAGTCATTTCGCTTACGACGCATGCGTATCTTACGTTACTATTGTCTAGGTGACTTTAGACACTTCATCCCAAAATCTTCTGAACCAACGTGTGCAAAAGTTGGAATTGAACCTTACAACTCGTGCGCACGTGCTTTGGTTCAGATGGTTTTGCAAAAAAGTCACATACACCGTCCGAAGTCACCTCGGTTGACGGTACCTTCTTAAATTTAAAATATACACTATAAAAAATAAAATAAACTCTAATAAGAGCAAGATTTTTTTTATACAATAACCATTATGTATATTGTTTCCCGAAAACAGTTTTTAGAAAATGCTCAGCCCGTTTGTCAAGAAATTGTTTTGTTAGGTCTATGCCCCCGGCTTGGAATCTTCAGGGGTGCCTTTTTATCATCCTAAACATAAAATATTAAGCGCAACACTCAATTAAACTCTAAGTTTAATAAATAAATTCGTTAATTTTTTTTCTGGATTTTAGAGATCTTTTTTCCAGATTTTCGGGACTTTTCGGGATTTCGGGATTCAAAAATCTTCGGGATCCCGAATTTTGAGACTGGAAACCCTACTGATAACTAAAAGTTTTCTACTACACACCTTTTTCGAGATAATGGATCCCAAATTTGTTAAACTATACAGTTTAATAGGAATAGGACTACATAATATGGGGTTTTTAAGGTTGCTGAAACCGAACTCGATGTTAAAAATTTAAAATTCAAAATGGCGGATCCAATATGGAGTCAAATTTTAAAAATTTCAGTATTTTTTTCCGAAAATTAGTGATCAAGTATTTTTGAGGATAATAAAATGCATAAATTGCAACTTAATGGGCACTCTTTTAAAAATTGTGGTTTGTTTAAATTTTGATTCCTCCTTATGAAGTTTGCACTCTTCATTTGTGATTTCTCTTTGTGTGTATGAGTGTATGAGTGTGTGATTGGAAAGCAAATTGGCTACTTAAAACTGTCGGACATTTTTTATCAATATACAGGGTGATCCATAACTGGCATGCCAAAATTTAAGAGGTGATTCTAGATCCAAAAATATAAAAAAAGTTCCTATAAAGGTTGGTCCGGAAATAAGCCCTAAGGGATCTAGGGCCCTTTAAAATTGTAATAAAAATAAGGTTTTTAATTAATAACTCGGGTACCGTTTAAGCTAGAGCGGCGAGCTTTTGCATGTATACTAGTATTAATAAGGGCAATAAGTTTATGATAATTTATTTTTTTAATTTATCCAGAGGCGTCCCAGACGGACAAAATATATGAGGCTTAAAACATTTTTGCCCCAAACTTTTCTATGTGTATGTTTTTTTGATTTGTTGTAAAAAATATAGATTTCTAGAGTAAAAATACATATAAAATATCATATAGTGTAACACTGTAGGAGCAACCGTTATCAAAAAAAAAATGATATTAAGAGGAAGTAACATTTTGTGCCACCAAAAACGTTACTTTTTAAAAGGCTATTACTCCTTTAATATTAAATTTAGGTGTTTTGGTGTATAATACTTTTTTGCTCAGTTTTAAATGAAGAATCACCCTGCAGCATTAAAATTTTATTGGTGCTTTTTTTTGTTCCCCATTCAATACGTCATCTTCGAAGGGCCGTAGCTCCCTTAGGGCTCATTTCCGGACCAACCTTTATAGAAACTTTTTTTCATATTTTTGGATGTAGAATCACCTCTTAAATTTTGGTAGGCGAGTTCTGGAACAGGCTGTATTTTGTAGGACGAAGGCTTTTACTAATCCTAATCAAAAGATCCAATAAAAATGGTCTATAACAATTTTAATAAAAATAGATAGACAGACTGAAATTATCTTTTTCTTCAAGCGTACTAAAATGTTCATATTTTATAACTGAACACACTGGTTAGAAGTGATCTATTTTTTACAGTAAAAAAACGAGTTCATTGTTGTACGCCGTAAAAAAGTTAGTTAGCAAAACCACCACTAGCAGCAGCATTCTTTGACTTTGATGACAGCCTTACTTCAAACTTGTTTTTTATTATGTAAACAGGTGGTTGACTCGAGATTCTGTGTAAAAACCTTGTGTGAAATTTATTAAAAATGATTGAAGAAGAATATATGGTTTATACACCTACAAATCTCTCCGAAATTGCAAATTAGACAAGTTACCATCGAAATCGCAAAAAGTGTACTATTTAGCCTACGAAAAAAATTTAAAACGAGCTGAGGAAGGTTTTTATTGGCCTATTTTAATAAAAAAAAAACATAATTTATTACTGAATAAAATAAATTCAAAAATTAATATTTAAAAAAATATATATAGGATGCTTGAAGAAAAAATAGTATGTTTTACTCAGAGGAAAAGTGCTTTTTTTACTCGTTTATAGTTTCCGGACTCCGCTTGGCGTCGTCCGCAAAAGTCTACAGACTAGTAAAAAAAAACTTCACTTTTCCTCTTAGTAAAACAATATACTATTTTTGGATATCAAAACGTCGAGAAACGTAAAAAAGCAATAATTTTTTTTAAAGAATTATGGAGATAAATGTATACATTTATTACATAATACATACATGTATTGCGTCCCATTCAAAAAATTTAGTTCGGAAAAGTGAAAAAGTAATCTTAGATCAGTGAAGCATGTGCCTATTATTTTAAATAAATGTTAATTAAAAAAAAACACCCTGTATATTTTCCCACTTAGATTCTCTTCGTGAGTATAACACTTCATTATTGTTTTTTTATCTAAAATTTATTTGGGTTTTGATTTTCTAACCAGACATATGTGAAGTTGTTTAGAGTTAACAATGGGGGGTCTATTTCAAAGCCTCTGAGATCTCAAAAAAAGGAATAAAAAAGTTTAAGATATATTTTGACCTAATAACCCATAAAAAACGATTTTGGATACCTCAGGTATATATGGATGTATATGGGAGGGTAAGAATAGAAATAATCTTTAGATCGACTTTATCATATCTTACTTCACGTGATTTTTTTATCAGATACTTGTTTCTATTATGAATTAAAAAATTGTTGCAAACAATTTTTTTTTCAAATTTTCTTTATTTTTTATTAAAAATTAAATTTTGTATTTATCACAGTTGCGTTTTTTTTTTCATACATTAAAAATCATCGAGTATAGTTATGAATAAGAATAAAGTAGTTTTAGAATATGAAATTCAAAAAAGAAAAATTTGAATATGGTAGGTGGAAAAAAATATGGAAAATCTAATGGCATTCAGAGTCCATATTAGAGTCTCGTTACAACACACGTCACACAATGTCACACAATAGGTGTTGTTACATATTTTCAGAATTTCATTTCAATAGATTCGCATAAATCGCATAAGGTAAAATCTTTTAAATAAGTTGCGAAATGTGATATTTTAGGAATCGAAAAGTGTTTTAGGTGGCTGTGATAGTCCAGTGGTAAGTGTAAATTTCATGGATCAAAAATATAAAAGGATTTTCAAACCTTGGAATCAAAAAGTTGCATATTTCATGGATTACAAATATAAAAGTTGCATATTTCATGGCTTAAACATTGTAAAATGATAAATTTTAAATGTTGAGAAAAAAGTTGTAAATGTATTAAAAATATAAAAGTTAATAAAAATTACAACTTATTTTTTATAGGGTTTTTTTTTAAGAACGAAAGAGTGTGGACCTTTTTTTAGTCATCAACTGTTTTAAGGATGAAAGGGGGGTACCTTTTTTTTAGTCATTAACTTTTTTGTCGAAGAAAGAACTTTAATGTTTAGGCTAAAAAATGTTGTAATTTTTGACCCCCTCCTTATAGAAATCTTCTTCGCTACGGCCCTGGTTCTAAAACAGTCGTAGAAAAAGACTATACTTTTCTATATGCCCACCAAAAATACGTAACGCGTGGTATTATCACTTCCAACTGGACCATATTTTTAGAAATTGAAAAGTTATATTTTATCGGGCTATCGTGGTGTTTTCGCCTTGATGTGTTTTGCCCCGTTTCCCGTGTAATTGTTCAAGTATTGGGGGATTTTCGGCAGCTGCGGCGACAGTAATTGCTTTTAAAAACCGAAGTTTAGGCGATTTTGCACAATACAATACAAAAACGACACATCCCAAAACAAACCGAATATATACTCGAATTAATACTTCCGAAGCGAAAATAAAACAATTTTTTGATTTATAACACCACAATTGGTGTTTATGCCTTTTTTATTTCATTTTTTATTGATAAAATATAGGTCAAGTTAAATTATTTCGTCCTTGCTCTCTTTTTAGTATTTTATAGTATTTATAACATGGCAACAATAGTTATTTGCGCTCCTAGTAAAGGAAAGCGAATTTTTCTGTGTGAGGTCGTATGTTGTGCTGAGGTCCATAAACACGACCGAAGACAGAAACAAACTTACCTACGAGTAAAGCATAACTTTTCTCGCACTACCAAGAAGTTAAAATCTTATTTTATTAATAATTTTTTTGACATTTATATGTGTGAAAATTCAAGAAATCATTTTTTATGGAATCAGTCTATAAAATTAAAAGTAGTAGTCTTGTGTCTCGATGTCCCCTGCGATAAGTGTCGGACACTTAGTGTCCTTGCGCGGTAAATCGTTTTTTCTGTCTTTAGTTACGGTTTTGTTTGTATTAATTTCCTCTAAGTATCACTAAGTGTGCTCAATCTAGTACTTTCCATTACAGTCGACTTTTTGATTAAGTAATGTCAACTTACCTAGTTGGTAGTGTAGTATAACTTTTTGTGGTATGGGTACATATACAATACTATTCCAGCTATATTGCACAAATATTAAGAAATTGATACAATATAATATCATAATTATTTAAACTAAAAATCGCTGAATAGTAATCTAAAGAGAAAAATCCAAATAATCTTGACCTTAAACAAACATTTTAATCAAGAAGAAAAAAGCTAAAATTTAAATTAAATAGGATTTTAAGATTTTATAATATTTACAAACTGCAAATATACGAAAATACGAGATCATTGTGCCCATTATAAGTGTATATCTATTGTTATATCTAGAAAAATATTTAGAAAATCTAATTTTTAAATTAAGCAAAATATTTTCAAATTCATATTAACCTTCAAAATCGTTTTGATTGATTTTATTATACATAAATAATTGGATATGCCCTAAGAACATAAAAAATATAGGTTTTGTATACTATTTACTAATAGAGAATTTATAATTCCTTGAATTGTGTAAAAGGGGAGACCTCACAAAGATTATAATCATTGACTTAATTTTATCCAAAAAAACTTAATCTTATAAAAAAAGGCATTCGAGAGATCGATTATCATATCAAATAGGGTGAAAAAAATCATTTTATTCACCGAAACCGTCGCGTGTCTATTTTCCATAATTTTGTAAAACACGCGCTGCTTTTTTTATATCAAAAGAAGATAATTTACCGTTTTTCTCTCCTATCCTATATCTTAGGTACCTATGCACTTTTTTTTTCTAAAATTTTACCTGAAATTCTAGATTCTCACATATGGGGAAGCTTTGTAATTGTGAAAACATTTTGATTTTATTGATTTTTTGGGGTAAAAATGACAAATCCATTCTTTGAATTGAAATAGGGGAACATAATGTGTTTTTGTGTTTTGCCACATTTTTCAACAAAAATAAAACAGAAAAATATTCTATAGTTATAAAATTTGATACATTCGTTAATTTATTTTGTATTTTTAACTTGTGCGTTTACGCAGATAAAAAGAATATCTTTATCCAAATGAATATCATTTAAGCCAAATGAATATTATCTTTATATATACGAAAAAACATATAATAATACTTAAACCCAAACGATTTATTTATTTTTTTTATTTGTTGGATAATGTTAAACAACTATTGTAACATACTGCCGTGTTAGTTCGACATACTTTAACTGTGATTTGAGGAAATGATTAAGCAGAAATAACAGATTAATGTGAATCCTTTTTTTTTCAGTGTATTTTTACAGCTACATCTACAGGGTATTCCAGAACTCGCGTAGAGATATTTTAGAGGTTATTCTACATACAAAAATATGAAAATAAGTTCCTATAAAGTTGGTTCGAAAACGAGCCCTAAGGGACCTCTAAAATTTCTCTAAGCTAGTCCTGGAACCCTGTATGTATTTAATTTATTATCTTTCTGGTCTTAATTACATAAATAATTATAAATCAATGACAGATAGTCTGCTACTAAAATAGTAGTTTTAAAACAATAAACAAAGTTGATTTTAATTTTTTATTGCCTTAACTAATATTTATGACATAGATTTTATTAAATAATAGCTATTAGCTACCTAACTTAAATTGCATATTTTATTATACATAACTATTATAGTTATTTGCGGTATCTTTTATTAGCATAACACTTGTGTATTTTACCTCTGAAAGTTATTAAAATATACCATTTTGTCACCTCGTAGGTATGAACCCTATTTTGATTTTTTAATGGGGAACCTATTTTTATTATGCAAATTTTACCACTAGAAATTATAGCCAACAATATAATTTAATTATAATGCATTTTTTTAATGAAATATGCTTACACTAGTTGTTTTGCTAGAATTGTACATAAAAAATAGTTATTTTCTTAACTAGTGTATTAAGTAGCTGATATTCTTAAGTGGATAAAATCACTTAATACACGAGTTGAGAATTTAATTTTATCCAACACCTTTTATTTTTAAATAAAAATCTATAATTTTGCGAAAAATTATGTCAAAATATTAGGATTAAGTTTTCTTAATACTAAAATAATAGGTAGCCATGGCCTAAGTATGCCTATTAAAAATAAACAATTGCTTGTTTTACATTTCTTACAAACGTCAAAATGGATGACAGAATTTTTAATAAAAATAGTATTTTATTGAAAAACTAAAGAATAATTTGGGGTTTTCTTTAATTTTTATGGTTTAGTTAACGTGCTTCTATTTATAGAATAGTTATAATACTTAATTAATAGGGTATGTAACTAGTTTTGGGTGATATCAAAAGCTTTAAGTAAAAGAGTGGGTGAAAAATTTTTTAGTCACTAGTGGAAAAAAACTCACTTTTAACATTTAAAATAGTGCTCAAAACAAGTGTTTCTGTGAAGGTGTTGGATAAAGATAATTAGGGTACTTTATTATTATTGATTTAAAATGTTGAAAAAAGCAGAGTTAAAACTTCAAGTATTACATTAAAAAAAATCAGGACTAGACTGTAAAAAAAAGTTAAATCCACTTTTTTGGCGAAAATATTAATTTTAGGTCCTAAATCCTAATTTTCCCTAACTTTCTTAGCCAAGTTAGGCCTAAACTGTAGTTTTTTAGTGAGGTTATGTTTTGTGTTAGTTTTGTTTTAAAGATCTTTGCTAAAAACAAAGCTTCTTGTATTTTTGGATCAGAATTCGTTATGGCTAATGATTACAACAAATTAGAATGATGCAATATTTCAAGATTTTATCTTTAAAATTCTTTTACGATTAGAATTTTAGTCGGGTAAATCCAAAAATAATGAAATATTGAATCAATTAATAATAGTCAAGTTGATGTATCAATTCGATGGAAATGATAGATTACTGACAATAAAGAACAACTCAAAACAACTAAATCGCTTTAAAATCCTATAAAAAATTAGAAATCATGAGAAAAGTAGAAAAAGAAGCGCTAAAGATAAAAAATGCTTAGTTTTAGATATTATACTCTTCAATATGATCTTTTTCGTCTAAAAAGTCTAGTTAATATGAGTCAATGATTTCTGGTACAAGGCAAAAAATTACGAAAAATCCTTTTCACAAAAATTACAAGAAAAAAGTCATTAAGTGCACAGAAAAAAAGAATTCCTTGAACTAAGGACAAGTGTGTGTCAATCGATATTTTCAAAGTCATAATCTCTTGTTTACAGGCATTTCTTTGAACCAAAGTCAATTTCCTTGAATGAAGAGTACGGATCTTCATTCAAAAACCCGTGTTTTTCATTCAAGTACATTGACATTGATTTAAAGAAAAGCTAGCCTTGAAATAAGATACTGTCCTTGGTTCAAAGAATTCTTTTTTTCTGTGTACTTAATGAATTTTTCTTTTGTGTGTCATTATGTACCAATGCCTTGGTACATAATGCAATGGTATCCACATGTTTCCATGGTTACTGGAAAATTCTCTTCTTATAATAATTTTCTTCTTGTTAATTTGCGAAGAGTCTTATAATACAGTGTGTGACGTAATTTTGATGTTTTTTGGACCCTTTTCTTTGACACACACTGATCGGAACAAAAGCAGTGTGGTCCGCTACACAAATACAAGATACAAAATGAAAAGGTTCTTATATCAGATGCTACATCCATTCATTTCTGTACCACCTTTAAATATCTATCCATCTTATTTTTCGGAGGGTATTTCACTTTTACTTTCCCCAAGGAAAGACTTGCGTTAGTAAAAAAATCGGAAAATTTTTATTCCTTTTTCTTACGTTCCTGGACGTTTTATATCAAAAAAATATGATTTCCGTAAAAAAAATCTGTCTGTCGGTCGGTCTGTCTGTCAGTCGGTCTGTATGTCCAGGAAATTTGTGATCACGATAATTCAAGAACTCTTCGGGCTAAAGACTTGAAATTTGGACCACAGGTTGATTATCCAAAGTTCTAGGCTGGGATTATTTTTCAACTTTTTTCAAAAACATATTTTATTATTTTTCAACTTTTTTCAAAAACATATTTTATTAATGTTATTTTTCGTTTTCCTTTTTTTTTTTTTTTGAAAAACTTGGCTACAATATTTTTATTTCTTTCAGTTTTATTGAATTCAGGTCTTATAGAATCAATTTAATTGATCGAAAATTGATTGCTATTAGGTTTTGGTTAACAACGATTCCAAATTAAAAAAACGAGTGAATTATGTTAAGCACTATCTTATTTAGAATCAATCTGTATTGAGGAGACATAATAGTAATTATATACCAAGGTAGAGAAGCATTTTTTACAGCTGAGCGTATATAAGACTGCAAGGTTATAATATATTTTCTACAGTGGTTCATATATTATTTTTTTACTACAAGTACATATATTCTTATTATTTAAATTATTTTATATCATTAATAAAGTAAAATATTTGCTGAATATTAATTACCCGCGAAGAAACAAGTAGTATTTGAAAT
Source organism: Brachypterus glaber (assembly GCA_958510825.1). Lineage (NCBI taxonomy): Eukaryota > Metazoa > Arthropoda > Insecta > Coleoptera > Kateretidae > Brachypterus > Brachypterus glaber. The sequence goes on along the minus strand of OY294052.1, from coordinate 27,822,743 downwards.
AGCCATTTTTGAAAACAAAGGAACAATTTAATTTATTAACTAAAAATTGACAGTAATAGAAGCGTTTTTATATTTTTAAAATGTGTAAAAACATATGGGTAAGAACTTATTTAATTAATTATTAGTTATATTCTATTATAATTAATTGATTTATAATGTTTTCCATGTTCACTTTTTATCCAATGGCAAAATATTGTTGAATTTCGTCCAATAAAAATTATAAGCAATATCATGTCTTTGAATTTCAAGGAAAATCAAGTGACAGTTATCATTTGTTTATAAAATTATCTCCTACTAGGAGAGACAAAAATGAATATTGCTCCATCTAGGTACGGAGATATCATTTCTAGGATTACAAAAATGATAAATAATTGTTTTAACATGTAGTGAAAAATAGTAATTTTATTATCTGTTAGTACACTGTAAATAAAAATATGGTTATTTCCCAGCAAATAAAGTAGGTCATATGTTACCAGCAAAGAAAGTGGTAAATTTAAATCAGTATTGTAAATTCAATGTTATCTTTAAAAATTTGAATTTTTATTTTGGTAATTTTACTGCTATCTTTTGTGGAATGTAAGCTATAATTATGGTAATTTTCAACCAATATTGTAAAAGTGCCGGGTTTTTGGACCACATGCATGAATTTTAATGCAAAATTATTGTACCGACAGGAAAAGAGCTGAGATTTTACTAAACCGAGTAATATTGAGGTTAATTTAATAAATATTGCAAATTCACTTTCTGACATAGTGAATTTGCTTTAATTATTACAGTTAATATTACTGAAAGATTTAGAGTGTAGGAGAAAATTTTATTTATTAATGATTTAAGTAAAAATATTTAATTTCTTGAATTAAAAACTAATTATGAAAACCCAATTTTTAATTGATCTTCCAATTTTTTCTAATGAAATTTTAAGTTGATACAAGATGTACAGAACTAAAAGGGATGGTTAGTGACTTTAGATTGGGGGATCCTATTCTAAAGGATAGATGAATTGTTCCTATCCGAGATTTTTGTGAGAAAACCGTTACTATAAGGACTATAAGGACCTACATTGTAGGTATTTTGATAATTACTTAAAGGCTTTTTGTCAAACAGAGACCCTTTTGTGAAAATTTGAAAACAGGAGCAATAAGTAATTTAATAGTTTCTTTAGGTTATACCTGTAGTCTGAAAATATCTTGTTGATATTTTTTTTCATATATACACACTATAAAAAGTAAACTGAATATTCAGTTACAAATGGATAGGAAATCGGAAGTAATTATCCTATACAAATGTACTTTAATTTTTGTTAAAAACACACTCAGAAAATGTCATTCAAATTTTAAAACTAAATTTTATTTGTAAATGCATATTTGTTATTTATATCCAACCATTGGTATTTAATACTTTACTTGTTATATTAAATACTGCAATATGTGTATTGTATACAAAATGTTTGTCATACTAACATAGAGACCGTGCTGGTACATTTGAATCCGCAACATGTGTTTATTAATACTAGCATGTTATAGTAAAAATTACTGTAAAATTTGGTAAAGCATATCACACTTATAGTATGGTATACTTTGAGTCGTTGTAAAGTTGTATTACTGATCTAGTTTAAAGTATGTTACAGTATTCAGAAAAATTAACAATCGGTAAATAATACCATAATTTTGATAGTAATAATATAAAGATTGCAACTACACACAATTACACACTGATAAAATAATCGATCCTTTTTTACTTTTCTCTGTATTATTACTAATCAAAATTTTGGTATTATTTACTGATTGTAAATACTGTAACACATTTTAAACTAGATCAATAACAAAACTTGTTTTAACTACTTCTATCATAATTTACATACTGCCCTTTGGTGCTCTTTTGCAAAAACTTAGGGTTCGAAAGCTACCTTTAAGTCTAAGATATTATAAGGTGTTACATTTTATATGCATATTAAGGGAGATACAACAACCTTGCCTTATTATAATTTGACATAATTCCTGAATTTTACCTGTTGTACAGATTATGTTGTGATTGCAAATTTAAATATTGAATATATTCATCTCATTTTGGATGTACCCCAACCTGTGGCCGAATCCATTTACATATATTTATACTTTTTTAATGTATGTACCAAAGTATGTATAGTAATTATATACCAAGAGTGCGAGGCTATAATAGTCTTTTCTATCGTAGTTCATATATTAGTTTTTTCACTACAAGCACTATTTAACTATTTTTATTCAAATAATAATAGTTATTTATGGTACTAGTGAGTAAAGTAAGATATTGCCCATGAGAAAATTAACGAGGCGTCAGCCAAGCAGGTTAATTTTCGAGAGGGAATATCGGTTTACCCATGAGTGCCATACAAGGTTTTATCCAATAAATAGCTTAGGAATTCATATTTTTATTAAAAATTTTAATGACATTTACAAGAAAATAATTTGACAAGTGACAGTTGAGTGGGTAAAATAAATAATTATCCACTCGATAAAGTTAAAGCCACGCTGGGGTTATTATTGAGTTTATCTATTTAAAATAAAGCTGTTAATTGTCTTATTATCTATATGTATTGAATAAAATAAATTATTAACAGAAATTATATTTCTTGAAATTTTCATAAAAATCAAGTAGCCTTGATCAATGACATTTTGCTCAAATAAATACTTTGAAGTGACGTTTAAAATTTTAGTTTTTTAATTTTTTTTTCATAATATTTAGCTAATTATTGATTGTATTGGTAATAATTATAATTAATTATATTTAATAAATAGAAAGTTATTTAAAGCTCTTTTCTTGGGTTTAATTAGTAACAATTGCACAAAGAACTGAAATATCTAAAGTGACAGAAATCAATTGTTTATAAAATTTATTCCTACTAGGAGAAAAAAAATATTATTGCTATAGGTGAAGAAAATGGATTTCACAGTCAGAAAACATGATAAATAATGGTATGTTTTAAAACTAGTGGTGAAAAAAATACTTTATTAAATACTTTATTAAATACAACAAAATAAGGTTGTATATGCACCAATCACAAAATGTGATTTATAATAAGGTGGCTGAGCCAATTATTGCCATGTTTCTAATATAGCCTCTTAAACTTGTTAGTTTGTCAGCTGATGTATCTGTATCCGTTGATAACGGAGTACACAACAAAGCACAAATTATTGCAGGGCAAAAACGCAATAAAGTAGGCAAAAACATGCACTTTCTTGGCCCATATTGTTTCACTCAATAATGAAGCGAAAAGGTAATTGTTTGAATTTGTTGCCTAAGTAGCTGTGTTCCTAATATTGCCATGCAAAGTGATTGGCAACAAAAAAATGAAGAAAACAAAAAACCAACAAGAAAATAAAGTAACGAAAAATCAGATAGTTTTAAATCTTGGTCCTGCTTTTTATTCGAAGACAATTGCCAGGCCGATATGACATAATAAGCTTTTGCAATTTGTTTATTTTTTACCCATTAGAATAAAGATATGTTTATTGTTAATTTAGTTAAGTTTTAGGTGATTACAAACAAATTTGTATGCAGTAAAAAGTAAAATGTCTTAACATGGCCAATATTTGGCTCACTTACCCTAAATACATATTTAGCGTTAAAAGAAAATGACACGTTTGAACCCTACTCCTTTAAATTTGTAGTCCATCGTTATAACCGCTCGACTAAATCACAACATTACAAGATTACAACATTATATGTTGTTCTTTTATTGTTACTGCAACAACTTGTATTAAATTACTAAATTTTCTTAAAAATCCATATAATATAAAATAGTTCCATATTTAATAAGCAGTAGTCGGCGAATTTCCAGTACTCGCATAGGCGCCGCGTCGACTCTAGCGATGAGGCGAGGTTTTAAATATTTACATTTTTATTTCTTTATATCTTGATTTTTTTAATGATTCCATTTAAACGAGTAAGGTGGGAAAAAAGTTATCGACAAATAAAAATTAAAAACTTTCGTATTCTTAAAAGATAAACATCGAATGTCGTTTTTTTCTTTGAAAACACCTATATATATACGTATGTATAGTTAATATGTATAGTTAATATTGTTGTGGGTAACAAATTAGTCGTCAAATGTTTCAATTTATAAAAATAATAAAAAGTAGTGGGCCCATATTTGAACCCTGCGGACTCCCGACAAAGCTAAGTAAATTAAAGACTTGACCCCATTATACTCCACACATTGCCTTCTGTCCATTAAATAGGAAATCATTAAAAATAATAGAGGAAGCGAAAACCCCATTTTATCCTATATTTGTATGTATTTAAGTCAATATTGGGTTCTAAAACCATAATATGGTTTATATTTATATTTAGTCTTATATTTAATGTGTATTATATCCGCGAAGTTTATGCCCATGGTATCAGACAAAACCATCTCCCTGTATGGGTTATATGGTACAAAACGGTGAATCTCCAAGTCCACATATTGAGCACGTACACCCATTGTTCGATTAAAAATTTTTAAACCCACCCAGGAAGTCGTACACCACGGACGGCTTTTATGACATTCACACATACATACGCAGACACAAATACGAAAAATTACAAACTTCGGTGGAGCTAATACGATTGTTACTTTGAAAATAGTGTAGGGGAGAACGGGATGATTTGAACATTAAATCAATCTTGAACTATTTATATAGATAGGCTTGTTTCGGCAAAAAAAATTGATTACACTCAAGGAAAAGAAAAAAATTTAAATTTTTTGTTAGCTTTCCTTGAAGTTAGTGAGTTAAGATGCCACCAGATAGGTTGTAAAATAATTTAAGGTTATGTACATTTCTAGAAACAATCCAGAACATCAAAATAGCTGTACTAAATGCGAGCGTCCAGAAACATCTCCAAATTCACACAACTAGTGGTTTTATTCCTATTTTTGATTCATTTAGACACATAATTTATCGAAAATATCGACCTGAAATAGTTCCTGAATATCTGCTATTTTCACACAAAGTAATATTATTTTGAAATATTAGCTTGCATTAAGTGCAAAAAATGGAATTGCTGTATATTATTAGCAAGTTCTTAATTAAATCAATATAAACTATACTATATATACTATATATACTTTCCACATAAAATCTGTCATTTTTAGGTGGTTCTAAATTTTATCCAATAAAGGCGTATACTATCGACCTCAAAAATATATTAATTTACCGTCTAAAACTAGGAAGTATTAAGTATTAAAAATGGAACCTATAAATATGACCTTAAATTTATATAAAATAGCATTTTTCGATATAATTAGTACAATTATAGCGTCCATTTTCCATTCATTTTTTGAGAAATGTTTTGTACTCCAAATATATATTTAATTTTTCTTGCTATAAAGAGGCAAGTTTAGTTTAGCTGTATACTAGACTTTTAACCTTATTTTTTGAGCAATGACCCCAAATTGTAAAAACATGGAAACTTAATACAAGAACTCTGCTATAAAATATTTTGTGTAAAATCGTAAATTGAAATATCAAACAATATAACTAAAATGACCATTTAAAAAAAGCCCTCCTTGTATTAAAATTTTGTATATATTTTATAAAATCACCCTTGTTATTAAATTCATCTGAAAATACTACCCTTCTAAGCAAGAAAGTCGTATCCGCATTTTTGTTGTTCTGATAAAATCGACTTTTTTTATTTAAAACAGCAGCAGTTTAGCAGATATAACAATACTCCTAAGTGGATAAATGTCTCAAAATGCAATATAAGACTTTTTTTCAACATCACACGGTAGCCGCTATTCCTTTTAGTTCGACTTTAAAAAACGCCCAGTTTTTTTGTATTTTTTTTACTTATAATGTAATGTAAGCATTAATTGAAATAAGGTGCAAAAAAAACTAAGAAGTGAAAAACTCAATATGTCAGATACGACATTTTTGCTTAGAGCGACAAAACAGTGGATTTAATCATAGCATTTCTCTACGACTTACATCTAGGGTGACCTTCCGGTTTTTCTACATAAAAGTGCTCTAAGTACAGAATTTGAGAGGAGATCTTGTAACAATATGTTTAAAGTAACGGTCGCCTTATGAAGAATAGTGAAATATTCGACCCCTTGGTTAGAAAAACTTAAATATAAGAACATGGATAAAAATTTGGAGAAATTTTATATAAAGGCTAGCAGCCCAGTAGAATGATAGTTTGACCTTGCGGTTATATGTACACTGTCTGTTTTTTTTTGTAATCAAAAGGGGTTCGTTTGGAAAGCTTAAATCCAAATTTGCACGCATGAGCAATTTTGTTTTGCAAAAGTTTCAAAAACGCATTTGTTTTGTTTTTGGTCTGTAACTCGGCTTCGGCTCATCGAACATGATATTTGTTCGTTATTAAATTCTTTACAATTTATATAAAATTACCTTTTTTGTTTAAACTATCAAAAAAAAAGTTACAGAGCGTTAAAGTTGATGAAATAGGTATCATATTCAAAAAAAGATTAGTTTTGCAGTTGTTTTCGAAAAACCGAAAAAATTTTCAACTTTTGCAAGTTTTCAACGCTCTGTAACTTTTTTTCTAATTGTTTAAACAAAAAAAGTTATTTAAATAAATTGTACAGTTTTCAGTAACGAAGAAATATTGTGTTATTTTTTTGTTGAGCGACGAGCCGAAGCCTAGTTACAGAACAAAAACAAAACAAATGCGTTTTTGCAACATTTACAAAAAAAAAATCACAGGGGTGCAAATTTGGATTTAAGCTTTTCAAACGAACCCCTTTTGATTGCAAACAAGACAGAGTGTGCATATCAGGGCAAGGTCCAACTACCATTCTACTGGGCTGCTAGCCTTTATATAAAATTTCTCCAAATTTTTATCCATGTTCTATATTTAAGTTTTTACTAGTTTTAAGTAAAAAACTAAAAATTGTTAAAACATGTATAATAACAAGAAGTGAAAGGGTTTCATTTTTGTTTATAATTTAAAGGGAAACGTTTAGAGAGCATTTAGATTTTCACGTAAACCATCCAAGTGTCATTTAACTCTGCCCAAAAACGTTAAACAACAGTTTTTTGTTTGATAGATCGTTTTAGAACGAATCGAGAATTACAGATAGGGGGCTTATAAAAAAAATGCTACGGACATCAGCCGAAATAATCCTTTGTAGAGAATCAGATTAGGTGTAGATTGACATTATAAAAACGACAAACGGACTACCGCTTGATTCTGAAACACGTCCACATTTTTTCTATATTAAGGAAGTTATGAACTTAAAAAACTAGAAGTTTTACAATATTTTAATAGAATAGAATGGAATAGAATATTAGTGATTGTAAAAATTTTCTTGAACAAGTCAAAAAATTATAATTAATAAATTACACTACTGGAAAAAATTAAAGGAACAAAAAAAATACTAAATTTTTAGTAATTTTTGAAAAAAAAATATATATAAGTTTAATTTTTTTTTGGAAATTATTTAGAATTTTTCTTTTTTTCTCGAATTTAACAAGTAACTAATGCAAAATTGTGAAAAAATGAAAAAAAATTGTTTTTTTTTTATTTTGATGAATGTTTATAATGTTTACTAAACATTGGTTTGGAACAATACACTTGTTCCTTTAATTTTTTTTGTAAAACTTTTATCAATTTGTCGGGAAAAACGGTTTGATGGATGAATTTGAAAATTTACAGGGTTATTGTGGGTACATTGAGATGCAAAAATTAAGCTCAACATTAGCCGTTTCATCAAAATTTGTAAATAGGCCGTAGATTTTCTAAAAAACCGTAAAACGTCATTTTGCTTTCCCATTTTGAAAAATTTTCAAAATTTCGGAAAGCCTTGTATTTTTTTAGTTTTTTCAAAGGATCAAGTTTTTATTTCTTTAAAATAAAAATCATGGTAGGTCCTTGTAGAGAGTTTATTCAAGTTTTTAAAACCGCCCTTTGATTTACTGAGAGGTCATTAATTGCTGAGATATCGATGATCTAAAACAAAAGGATCCTTTTTCATTTAAAGTCAGATATCTCAGCGAAAAATCGACCTAGAGAGAATAAAAAAAATCAAATTAAAACTGAATAAACTGAGAAAAAATTTCCCAATCCGTGGGCACAAAAAAAATAAAAAAAAATTGGAAAATTGTTGTCTGGCGTTATTTCTTGTGATTGCGCAATAACCGTACCTCACAAAAAAGCATACAGCCTTTCAAAAATCACTAAAAATTTTAGTAAATTTTTTTGTTCCTTTAATTTTTTCCAGTAGTGTGTTTATATTTGTTTTTCCGCCTCTCTTTCTTTTAAAACTGGAAAATAAGACAGTCATGTTATTAAAAGTTATGGACGCCAATTGATCCTTGATTTTCTTACACAAGTCTAGAAACTATAAATAATAAATTATTACATCCATCTTTGTTTTTGTTTCGACCCTCTTTCTAAAATTGAAAAATAAGTCTAAGTACTTTTAAGCTAACAAATAACCAGTGTACAGTGTACAACAAAGAGAGAATAATTTATTAACATCAAAATGTTCTATAGGAAGCGCAAATAAAATTCTAAACCCAAATTATTCTTTAATTTGTAAACTTTTTTTAGTTTGCACATCTGTATTTATAAATCTTACAAAATAGCAAGCAAATGATCAAACAAAAAACGTTTAGAAAACGAGTTTTTGTATGAAAATAATAAAACTGGCCCGTCAAATGTTATGAAGCATAAACGACTTGACATATACATATATCTAAGTTAGCACTGGTCCCATTTATAACAAAAATATAACCAATATAATGCTTTACCTTTTATAGTATATTCTCCACAGTTGCCAAAGATAGGACCACTTTATTTGGGCTTATTTTGCTCTTTGGTTCTTGTTTATTTGCTCTAGTTTTTTTTTGTTTCGTAAAACGACAAAGCCAAAGCAAGCAAAGTAAGACCAGATGGAGTGACCCTAGTCCATAGTATGTAGTTACTTTAAAAATGATAAGCTCTTTACCACTGTTTACCAAAGTTCTGCTTATGGTTATCATTATCATTTTCAGATTGGTTCAAATTGGCAATATCTACTGGGTGCGAATTGTGTTACCAACCGTAGAAAAATAAAGTACCCTAAAGGTATAAACCAATGAATTAACTGGTATAAACTAGGAAAAACAAAACAATAACAAAAAATAAATAAACACCAGGCCTAAAACTTTATAAGCAATTAAAAATCGCTTCGCAAATCCACCACTTATGTCAAAACAGATGCCAGTACATTAGAACTACTGGTTAGTTGGTAACACTTTACACCCAGAGAATACTGTCAATTGCATTCTAATATGTTGGTTACACTGACAAGTAAACAACCGATTTGTTTATTGTTTTGTAGGAATTTTTCTTTATGTCACAGGCTAATCCGTTTATTTAAAATTTTACTAGGCATAAAACCATTAAAAATACGTATCTACAGTAAACAAAGCCAAACTATAGGTATTCTGTAACAAACTTATAAACAAAAAAAAAGGGAGAAAAAATATTACTAAGGAGATGTAATATTAACCAAGTGGCTATAACGCTCTGAAAGCACAGTTACAGATTTTAATACCAATCGCTTCAAACCTACGTAATCATAGCATTCCAAAATCAATACCAAATAATAATAAAAAAAATGAAAATTGCAAATTGTTATAACTTTAATCAAAATCTAGATTAATTTTCTAGTTACTAACCCGTGAAGAGTTACAAAAATATAAAGAGACCTTAAAGAAGTAAGATCCGATTCACAACCCACCTAGATCAAAGATGAAAGAGGGTCCAGATCTGGACAATAGAGCATGGGAGATGACCGTTGGTCCTTCAGCTTACTTTGCTTACTTACACGTAATATTTATACACATGGCCCTGTTGATCTTCTTTGATTTGCCTTATCCAGTTTTTCTATGAATCATTTGAATTTTTTTGCACAAGGATCGAGACAGCCGTTTTTTGAAAGTGGTTTTTATTTTGAGTTAGTTCCAGTTTTTATTTTCTTCTAAACTATCACATAAGTATTTTTAAAATAAAATGTTTTTATAGAATATTAAGACACCTTGTTTTATATTTCTCTCTTTTTTTATTTGAAAATAAACTATATGTCAAAAAAAAAGTGGGACAGCGATTTTTTTAATGATGTAAATATACTTTTATTCCTTCTTCTACTTCTAGTAAAGCATCATTGAATGCAGCATTCAATGATGTCAATAGCAAGTTTTCTTCGTTTTTGCAATAGACAAGGTCGTTTGTCAATAAATGACTGTTCTTATACATAACCTCAAATTTATTATTCCATCAATCTATTTTCTAATCATCGTACAGAGTGATATTGATAGACTGCAGTTTCGGGCTGCTGGCCCTCTTCAGTACCAAGAGTCAACTCTGCACGCTGATTAAGAAAACGTTTTTAGACTTTACTCGCAAAAGGAATATAGCCATTAGATTGATGTAGACTTGTGCGCCATCTATTTCTAGATGTAGACAACTACTCATACCTCTCCTAATCTGGAGACTTTGAATGGTAGCAAGTTGAAGACTTGTGTGTCTCAAGCACATAGTACCACTAACGGGTGGTTAGACGTAAAATTAGTAAGGACAGAAATTTTTAATTTTAAACAAAATTATAAAAATATTAATTTATTATTCCATCAATCTATTTTCTAATCATCGTACAGAGTGATATTGATAGACTGCAGTTTCGGGCTGCTGGCCCTCTTCAGTACCAAGAGTCAACTCTGCACGCTGATTAAGAAAACGTTTTTGGACTTTACTCGCAAAAGGAATATAGCCATTAGATTGATGTAGACTTGTGCGCCATCTATTTCTAGATGTAGACAACTACTCATACCTCTCCTAATCTGGAGACTTTGAATGGTAGCAAGTTGAAGACTTGTGTGTCTCAAGCACATAGTACCACTAACGGGTGGTTAGACGTAAAATTAGTAAGGACAGAAATTTAATAATAAATTAATATTTTTATAATTTTGTTTAAAATTAAAAATTTCTGTCCTTAATAACCTCAAGCATGACATAACCTAATATTAAGAGAAGAATTTAAATTGTTAAATATCGAAAATATGTAGGGTTCGTTGCTAACTTCTTGTCCCACTTTTATATGGTGAGCTTAGTACATGTCATAAACGGGTATAGATAAAATTATTTTATCCAATACATACAGATAATAAGACAATTACCAGCTTTATTTTAAATAGATAAACTCAATAATAACCCCCGCGTGGCTTTTACTTTATTGAGTGGATAATTATTTATTTTACCCACTCAACTGTCACTTGTCAAATTATTTTCTTGTAAATATCATTAAAATTTTTAATAAAAATATGAATTCATATGCTACTTATTGGATAAAACCTTGTATGGCACTCATGGGTAAACCGATATTGCCCTCTCGAAAATTAACCTGATTGGCTGACGCCTCGCAGGTTAATTTTCTCATGGGAAATATCTTACTTTACCCACTAGTACCATAAATAACTAATACTGGGTTTTAAACTTCAGTTAAATTACTTTAACTAAAAGTGCTACTAATTGTATAAAACCTAAAAAAAAAATAAATAGCCAAAAAAACAAAAAACGTTTTTAATGGCTGTATTTTAGTACCGTTGGATAGAGAAGTGATCAATTATGTTATGAAGACGGACAAAATTGGTGATAATGGCAGAAAAAACGTATCCCCAAAAGTGCATTACACGCTAAGTGAAGTAATAAAAAAGTTTGTTGCGGAAATGATTGATAGTATCCAAAGTTTGAGAAATCCCGTGTAATAGAAACGTCACATGGATCAACTTATAGAGTGGTCCTTATTTTGTATAGCTGTTTTTAGGCTTTAGGTTAATTTTAATTTAACTTTCTGTATTTAGATTATATCCATTTTTAAACTAGTTATTTACATTACCAGATGCAAAGTTTACTTTTAGGTGCGAGGTGTTTTTTAATGGCTGAGACGTAGCCGAGGCTATTCAAAAACTGCGAATATATCATATACTATTTTATCTAAGTTCTACATTCCAAAGCTCCAAAAACAGAAACAATTAATAATGATTACACTGACATTTACTTAACAATAGAAAAAAGTACTGTCAATATGGAAAAACAAAACCATTTGAATTTCATAATATTGAAGATATAAAAGCACTAGTGTTGTAATTTGAACATAAATAAACACAAATGTGTGCCTGATACTAAGTAAAACGTAATAATTATTATATGCTTGTAATAGTTATTTATGGTACTAGTGGTTAAAGTCAGATATTGCCTATGAGAAAATTAACCTGCGAGGCGTCAGCCAAGCAGGTTAATTTTCGAGAGGACAATATCGGTTTACTCATGAGTGCCATATAAGGTTTTATCCAATAAATAGCTTAGGAATTCATATTTTTATTAAAAATTTTAATGACATTTACAAGAAGATAATTTGACAAGTGACAGTTGAGTGAGTAAAATAAATAATTATCCACTCAATAAAGTAAAAGTCACGCGGGGGTTATTATTGAGTTTTTCTATTTAAAATAAAGCTGGTAATTGTCTTATTATCTGTATGTATTGGATAAAAATTATTATTAACTCCTATTATTGTCAATAAAACCCTATAGGTCTAATTGGAAATCCTTACAGTATTGGAAAATTTTTCTATGATACATAGCAAATTAGTAATACCAAAACACAAAAATTAAAAAAATATTCTTATCTAAATATTGTGACAAACTAGGAATATAAAAAACAACCACCAAAATAGGAAAAGGTTTATTTTTTTTCTAATTCATATCTCTATAGAGATATGCAAATTAAAACCAACATACCCGAAACCAAAATAAACACAATTATTTATCATTCCTTATTAAAAATATTTTTTGTTTTCTAAATGTTCTTCCTATTTTTTATTAGGGACATTAGAAAATTGTTTTAAAAAACTCATGAAATTGCAATTTTAGCAGAAGCCGAAGAAGAAGGAGAAGACGACGAAGAAGAAGAAAAAAGAGGAAGAAGAAGAAGAAAAACACGAAAAATAAATATTTAAAATATCTATTAAATCAAAAGAACTTTTACCTCAAGAAGTAATTTCAGACCAATGTTTATGAAGGTGTCATCTTTTTGTTTGTTTATTTACTAACAGAAACGCGATACAGCTTTGTGGTGTAAAATGTAGATGTCGCTAGTCGACTTTCAGGCTACCTAGTAGCGATGTTGCGTAGTTTCCACCTTATCATGAATTCAAATCATTATACTTAAATTAAAATGTAAAAAACTTTATTGTGTATACTATAATTATGTTTAATAATATAGTATATTTAAATCTATTAAAATTAAACTACTAGTTCATATAAAACTCATACAGAACTAATGTTTCTTAAAATTTCAATAAAATATCCAAAGTATAGGTTTTCAATCGACAACGCTGTACCCCTGTCAGTCATTTTACGACATTAGACTGTGATTTTACACATTCTTTCTCTCTATTTACGCGTACTAAGTGTAAACAATAGTCACTCCCCACCAGCCCCTCACCGTAGTTGGTTCACGCTTCAAACAAAGCATACGGTAGATTTCATCATGTTCCTTCTTGAGGTAAAAGTTCTTTGATTAAATCTAGCTGAGGCTAATTTATAAAATATAAAACCAAAAATAGAAGGGCCACTCTAGTGTTGAAATGGATCAAGTAACTAAAAAAAAACATCAAAATCGACAAGCGCTATCATTTGTCAAAATTCGTGTTGGACACGGTGTCGAAAATTTCTTTTAATTCATTTTTAGGCAAATATTAGCCGAGATAATCGGAACCGAGTGTACGCCTGTCAGTAAACGATTAAGCTAGAGCCACAGCTGGCTACGACCACTAATGATTCTATTCTGTAGTTACGATAATCCAATAACTTTGACAACTTTGTTGTTTAACTGTAAAAAAATTAACACATATACAGGATGATGAGTAACTGGCATGTCAAAATTTAGAGGCTGATTTTAAAATTTTAAAAAAATATGAAAAAAAAGTTCCTATAAAGGTTGGTCCAGAACTGATCCCTAAGGGAGCTAGGTCCCTTCGAAGTTAGATTTTTTACGCAAAAAAGTGTTTTTTCCGAAACACCTAAATTTAATATTAGAGGAGTAATGGCATTTTAAAAAGTAAAATTTTTGGTGGCACAAAATGTTACTTCCTCTTAATTGCATTTTCCTTTAAAAACGGTTGCTTCTAAAACGTTACTATAAGACATCTTTTATGTATTTTTTGCTGTTACATACTATCCACTACTACCCTTTAAAATATCAGCCCGTGTATATTTATTGCAATTTAATACAGGATTTTTCGTTATTTGACTGGACAAAAGTGTTTACCCTGATAATATATGTTCTGTTGTGATCACTCAATATTGTTTAGGCAAATTTCGAGGGCAGGTAAGCCACAAAAGTACATTTACAAAAAGAATTATCCTTAAAAGACACCTATTGATATTTATGAGATATTTACGAGATATTTATGTATATCTTATAAATATCAATAGACAGAAATGTTCGATACATAGCGAGGATAGATTTGGTACGTGCGTTTCAATAAATTATAAATTTTTCAATGTGTGTTTGTGGAGAAAAATAATGGGATTTGGAGAGTTTCCTATTTAATCTTATGCTTATCTGTAATTATAATTATTCTATTTAAAACCATGCAAAGAAAAGGTTCAGTTATAAATTTTCTAAATACTACTAAAAAATCGGTAGAAAAAGCCCAAAGTTTAAAAACTTGAAACAATTAGGAATGATTACAATGACTTTTACTTGAAAAAGTACTGTCAAAATTGAAAAACAAAATCGTTCGGGCTTCATAATATCTTCAAAAAGCACTAGTGTTGTAATGGGAATATAAATAAAACCAAATATGTGCGTAGAACGTCATTTTGTGCTTCTATAAAAACTATAAACCACTTTCCTGTGAAAAAATAAAATCAAAGAGTAACTACTAGGTATCTTTAGAGCTCATACAATGTATTCTACAGTTTATTAAGTATATATTGATAGTAGTTAGGAATTTGGTCTGATACGAAATACCTACGTATAAATTGTGAAGCAAAAAAAGTTTCCCACACAATTGACATCTCCTCCGCTTGTCCGTACCCAGTTAAGATAAAACGTCAAAAATCTTTGTAACGAGATTGTTTTGCCATCTGGTCCATTTAGTGACGTAATGTATGAGCTTGTCCAGCAGAAAAAGAACAGGTTTGCTGGTTATAGTCCACGAGATATAAACTATTTATTGTTAAAACAAAATGCTTATATCCAGTTTTTAAAAGCGGATTACTGAGAAAACTGTATCAGTCATTTTTACCAATAATTTATGATCATTATCAAAAAATTAGTAGCCGTTGCTAAAAATTTAGCTATAATTAATGATAAATAACAGAATTTAATTTTTGTGAGAGTTAAAACCAATGAATTAGGATGGGGGAACAGGAATGCTATCTGACCGACTGACAAGTATGGATGGTAGCTATTGTAACCTGCCAGAGTTCAAATTTTTCACAATAGATAGCGCTGTATGGCAAGAATCTTGACTTAGGAATTGTTTATAAAGTATAAAATTATCTATAGAATAAAGAAACTAAAAAAAACAAACCAATGATAGTAATTAACAAACACCATAATATGGTGTAATATATATGATATTATCATATATGGATTGCCCTGGCAGCTAGGACCAGTTACTGAAGAAAGTAAACATTGTTACCAGAAGGCAATCCTAAGATAAAACTCCCATAGTGTCACTACTGATTTTTATTGGAACCCTTTGGCCCACTTTAATTCATTGGTAGGAAATCGAACTTTGGTTTTTCTTCAAAATAGTAAAAAATTGACACTTTGTTTGGTGAGTCTTAGTTTGACATCCGATTTGGCGCAGTCGGTAAACTGGTCCATTTCCAACGGACGTTTAAATCTAGATGCTGTGAAAAAATAAATGAGCAACAGATTAAAGAAAGAACCGCAGGTCAGACAGACCTCTCTGTGGAGGAGACCTCTCCAAATATCATCCCCACATATCAATAAGAGACTATTGTCATGTATGTCCACCCTGATTTTTACGATACTTTAATGGGATCGACATAGCCGTTAGATCGTTAGCAATTTGATGTTTTTGATGACGGCACTTTAGTATACAAAGTGCTGACAATAAGAATTTTCTTTCAGCTTTTTTTAAACTTCAAGCTCCCATACCTTTTTTGTTTCTGTTGAGACTACTTTCCAAAAAAAATAGGGATCTTCCCCTCATAGAGCTTAATTTTTCCTAAAAAATTTCAATTCCATCAAATTATTCCTTCTTGAGTTATCGTGCCTACAAAAAACGTGATTAAGGACAGAGAGACGGACAGACGGACAGACGAAAGTATTCAAGAATCGATTTATTTTAAACTTAGATATAGGCCTTATTAAAAGTCCAAACCAATATGTCCAGTCGAAGATATGTAAAAAGTCAACCCCCATTGTCTGCACTTGGAAAAAAGTGACCATAGTGTCCAGTATGTCGCAAGGGATGCAATTATTGCGACTTTATCGCTGCTGACAGGAGAAAATCTGTTGAGGGCGACAAGACAAGATCTCTAACAGGGATTAATAGTGGCCTTTAAGACTACCAGACTTGTTTTTATTACTTGTTAATCCAGAAATAAAGCCACGTCACTTTTTTTCTGTTCGGAAACACATCTTCTCAATGATTTTCTCTTAATGTTCTTTTATATAGACTTCATTTGCTTTTAATTTTATTAGTTTAGTTCGTTTCCCATGACATTATTCTTAATTTAAGTAAAAATAGGAAGTTGTTATTTAAATCAAAGTTAAAAATCCTATATTAGTTAGATTACTTCAATGTTGTTTTTAAATTAATTTACAGACTAAAATGAGTTCAATTATGCTTCATACACTTCTTTCTTCATTCCATACCTTGTAGTTAACTAATATATTTTTAGTTTTACATTTTTTATATTTTTTATGAAATTCTTTTAAATTTTTTATAAAAAGACAACAATGAACATAAGAAAGATGCAATATGGAACATGGTATAAATGTAAATAAGAAAACTTTGGAATATACAGATGAATTTTTCGTATATAAAATTTAATTGTAATTAATTAAAATAGTTTAATATGCAAAAAACTACCTTCAAGTAAGATCCCAGAACGACTATAAACCAATAAATAAATAAATAAATAAACAAATAAAAAAAGACGCTACTTCGCATAATTGGGATAAATCTTCCTACATGTAAGTCATTTGATCCTTCCTTTATATTTTGATTAATTTTTCTAATTAAAAACTGGTAGCTCTATCATCTCTAGATGAAATTTTGATGCTGTAATTTTTTTCCGTAACATATAATTTCGTAATTTGTTCAGTGACTATCGGATATATTCTAGACCGATTTGATTACCGGTCTTATACATGTTGCTACCGATACAAAAATTAACTACCAGCTTTACAGGAGTTCCAACATAGGTAAATTATTGCTTATTAATTTTAATAAATGTATATATAGGGTATATTGAATGTTGTTTGTTCAAACTTTCCTTTTCAGATAATATTGATGGCCCATCAGATGTTATTAATTTTTCTTGATTTCGAAAAGGAGTTTGCATGTATACGCATTTTTTATAGGTTATATAACGAGACTGTGTTTTTTAAATTAAATTTTGCTGCTTTTATTTGTGAAAACTTTTTTTTGGCTCAATACACAAATTACTAAAAAATCCCTACCTCGAAAAATAGTGACAGCTAGCTAGTGACTGGTATAAGCTGCTTTTATTATCTAAAGTTTATTTTTTAAGGTATAGTTGTTTTAAACCTTCCCGCTTGTAAACAATCTCGAAATTACCATAGCAACATAAGATACGCATGCGTCGTAAGCGAAATGACTAGGCCCAATTTACACAACAGTAAAATGTTGACCATTATCGAGAAAAAAACAATAGTTTATTCCTCTAAATTATTGGAATAAAAGCGATTTTATAAACAAATTTTGTTTCTCCAGGAATACAAAAGTGTTTTTAGCAACAGTTTTATCAATTCTCTGTTTTTACATAAAAACATCATAAAAACAAAGTAAGTAAAAAAAAATATAAATTTTGGTTATGTAGACATTCAAAATAAGCCACATGCTTCAGTACACATCGGATTTTGTGGAGTATTTAGCGGAAAATTTAAAATAACTATACCTTAAAAAAATAAACTTTAATATTAGTTTATTTTTGCTCTAGGTGAAAAAAATTAGCTTTTCAAATTAAACAACTTAATTTATGGTTCTAAAGCTAGTAGCTGAAAAAACATTAATTCCGAGATTGAAAATTAAATCTAACGTTTCGTTACTGCTGTTGGCATCTTCAGGAAAAAATAAATGCACCTAGAATGCGAACTAAGTCTCTAGTCTTCAAGACTGAAGTTTTTCGAGAACACTTAAGACAGTAAGCATACGAGGTGTATATATTTTTCTACTACCTAAAGTTAGTAATTCGATTTTTGGACTTGGACTTTGGAGTCAAAAACATAGTTTAAAAATTATTCTGACATAGCTGTTAAGTTAAAAAAAGTTAGTAAATGTCTTATTTTTTTTTTTTTCATTGTTGACTGTCGTTAATAAACAATGCTCAACAACGGTCAATAATAAATGAGTTTAGTGATTTGATTGGTTGTCAAGGTAAACAAGCCTTATCATATCGATACCCCCAAGCAACAAAGCCGTAACTCATAAATTGTCATTTTTCACGACAGCTAAATTTCTAAAATATTTTTTTGTTGTTATTTAAGGATGAGGAAATGATTGAAGTGGAAAAGGAAGCCATGTGATACATCATTTGAAAGCTTAAAATAGCCTGTAGAGAAACCTGAGTAGTATTACCATGTGTGTCTTTTTTCAAGGCGTTTACCTATGAGTATAACTCAAAATGGGTCTAACTTTAGTTACATCCTTGTTGCATGGGAGTGTCGATATCTAGCGCTAGATATGCAAGCTAGCACTTAATTAGGTAGTAGAAAATAGTATATTATTTACCAAGTGAGAGAAGTTTAACATTTTTGACCTGCGTCAAATTGCGGGATGAGCGCGCTAGAGCGAAGCCCGCAAGACGCGGTCTAAAATGTTAAATCTTCACTCACGTGGAAAATATATTATTTTTTTCACTACCAGTACAATTAATTAGCTATTTATTTATTTATTTATTTATATTACTAAAATTTAATGAAAAGGCTTATAAATTTAAAATATCACGCTGGCCGTTCGCGGCCATTAAAAAAACAAATGAATAACTTGACATTTCTGGCAGAAATTTTCTGTTGATCTGCTAAAATTATTAAGTTAGAAAGTGTAATAAAATATATAAAAATGGAAAGTGAAATGCAAAGTGATGATTCTGGTACTCCCCCAGAAATAAGGGGACAGGCGAAAACTTTGAGGGAGAATCTATTGCCTCAAAAATCAATATATGGGGGTTGTACCTCTAGTAATCTGATCCTTACGGTAGTATATGGGTTGTATAATCTATGGTTGAATATGATGGACCAATGATTTTCACTTTTCGAAGTGTTTTTTGTAAAACATGTTTTATAGGTACTAATTTAGTTAATATTTTTTAATTTATCATACAATAAAAAAATTTGGTGCCTAAAGACACTTGTAAATAGCAATGTGATTTAATAATGAAGTGAAACGTCAGATGCCAAAACAGATGAATAAAAATTCATTATTAACCATGTTGTAATTTGATTATTTTTAGAATCTCTGACGTCATAGGTAGAGAAATAATATTTCTACCAATGAAAAGAACAGTAATAAAGATGTGGTTTTAGGCTGGTAGTGAAAAAATAATATTATTCAGATTTTGTTAAATCCAGATCTGTTTATTTCATCAACTATAAAAATCTCCATACACACTTTATATTTCAAAAGATAATTTATTCTGAACGCTTCACTATATTTGTATTCTGATAATTGAGCTGTGATTTGTGTGTTTTAGTCACAAACTCCGCAATTTATTTGAGCTTAAATTTCGTTTTAACTATACCTCTCGTTTTCCTATTATTTACACTAACTAAATGTATGTTTACACTTTGTTATTTAATATAATTATTACAATAATATAAATTCATGTAAAAGTATATTAATTTCAGACTAACAAGTAAATTTTTGTTTAACTTAGCCTTCCAATCTTGAAAATATTGAGGCCATAAGTCTTATAAATTGATTTGGCTTTATTTAATCCCCTTAAATTCTATATTTCGGTATTACAGTGGGAGTACTACATACTTTTATTTACTTTGATCAAGCCAACACATAATTTTGATAGAAAATCACAATAAGTGTCTTGAAGATACTATCTTCCTAAACTCTTCATAGAAAATTTAATTTTTTCATCAAAGAAATTTAAAAAAATACAAAATTGTCTAATTTATCGTACCATTTACTGCCAACATTTTTTAGAGAATGCCAAAACGCATTAAGTATTAAAGTTGTTTGTGGGTCAAAGTTTATAGATATATCATTAGATTCCTATATACCATATGTTGCTGGATGCGACTGGTTAAAAAGACAAGATTTCTTTAAATTTCAAAATTAATTAGGAATCCATAAATAACTTATAATATATTTAATAAAAAATTAAAAAATGAGCTAAAATTAAAGTGCATAGGCGTATTATTTTGCAGCATTTTAATGTAAGTACTTTTCTTAGCAATAAACCATCTACACAGTAGGTTCTACAGTCTACATATATACACTTTAAAACTGTTGTCTCTTTCTAATGAACCTGTAAAGTTTTCCATTATGAACTAGAGTCATATTCACAGGTATTTAGCCTTAATGTTGCATTCATCTTATCTCTTTTATTAGGTATCTAGTGTTATTTTTTGCATTTAATTGTGTTTTTCTCTCTATTTTGTAATTGAGTTCGCCTGTAAAATAGTAGTGAGTAAATAAATAAATAAATAAATAAATGTGACGTTTTCTATCAAGAATAAAATCTGGTAAAATTTTTGATTTGTTATAAGATGTTATAAGATAATATATACATAGTTGATAACTATATTTTGGCATTGATGTCACAAATTACACATGCACATATTTATAAATAAAGAAAATGTTTATTATTAAATGTTTATTTATAAGTTGAAAGAAAATGGGCTATATTTATTTAAAACTCTCCATTTTTTAATAACAGAACGAAGGAGGAATATGATTAATCTCAACTGGAAAACAGAAAATGTTCAAAAATATATGACATCCAAACTAGTGTATTTTTGCATAAGGTACTGTACAAATATGTCATGATAAATAACCTTAGAAATATATACTTTATCCAATACATACAGATAATAAGACAATTACCAGCTTTATTTTAAATAGATAAACTCAATGATAACCCCGGCGTGGCTTTTACTTTATTGAGTGGATAGTTATTTATTTTACCCACTCAACTGTCACTTGTCAAATTATTTTCTTGTAAATGTCATTGAAATTTTTAATAAAAATATGAATTCCTAAGCTATTTATTGGATAAAACCCTCTCGAAAATTAACCTGATTGGGTTAATTTTCTCATGGGCAATATCTAACTTTACCCACTAGTACCATAAATAACTATTGACAAATTTATTAGCAGCACAAAAACTTGACAGAAAACTTCACATTAAGGCACTCTAACCATCACAAAATACCAAATACCCTCGAATTTTGCAACACTTATTTTACCAAGTTGTGAATGATCTGTAATAGGGAAATTACCATAATAAAATGAATAATATTATCACATTATGCAAAATTCTTAGGTATACTATTCTGCGATGACGTCAGTCTGAATAACTTCAAAGTTGACTCTAATAAAATTCTGTTCTTAAATTTGTTAGTCCGCCACTGCAAATTCGTACAGCATCAAAAAGTCCAAAAAGCCATAAAGAACATCGAAAAAACTATTAATTTGACACATTTTTAATTAATTAAACAATCTGGAGAATCTCGACAACATTAAGAAATATTTATGGCCGATTCACTGTAGGATACGAAATCGAAATCTTCAAATGTTTTTTCGACACACGTGCTTGACCTTTCCTGATTTTAATAGTGCGGTTGACATTTTTTCACTCTTCGAATTACTACTAATAGAACAGTAATAGTTATTTGCGCTCCTAGTAGAGATAAGGGGCTGTCCATATATTACGTAACGCAATTTTTCAAAAAAATTGACCCCCTCCCCCCCTGTGTAACAAACTGTCACATTTACCAACATCCCACCCCCCCTGTGTAACGCGTAACAATATAAAAATTTGTATTTTTTTTACTAACATATCTTGATACAGAATTCCGCATAATGCAAGACGGTAAAAAGACAGTGTAAAAATGATACATATTTATTATAATAATACATATAGCACTTAATGTACTTAAATGAAAAAATCACTCAAACTTTAAAAAAATATTGATAATCAATATCACACAGGGAAAAAATACTAGGTACCTCTTTTACACTGAGTGTCACATATAACACGTATATTGTATATGCACAGGTACACAAAATAATACACACATTGGTGTTCTGTCAGTACACATTCCGCGCGAAAATGTATCATCGCCGACGATTCATCGGCAAGATCACTCAAGAACAGGGCCGTAAGATTTTTTTTTAATATCAATGTCAACAGTTTTTTTACCTTTAGTTACGGATTTGTTTGTATTGATTTCATCTATTACTAAGTGTGCTCAATATAGTACTGATGTCAACTTACCTAGTTGGTAGTGAGAAAATTATATTTTGTATAAACGGCACATATTATTCAATAATTTTAGTATTATAGATATCATACTTTATAAAAATTAACATACAAAGAAACCGGGTTTTGAAACTGTCATTTAAAATGGCATCCAACAACTATGAAGTTAGCTTCAAGCACTAGCATTTTTATTTATAAAAATATGATATCAATAAAAAAATACAAAACAACAAAAAGGAAATAAAAATTTGTCAAAAAAAACTTAAGAATGGTTTTTTGGATATTTTTTAACCAAAAAAATTAAAAAAAAAACTATTTGAAATATCAAAATAAATGTCTATAATCAGCAAAATCCCCCAACTGTGACTGAAAATATTACGCACGCTGTGAGTAAATGCTTGTTTAGAAAATAAAAGAAGTGCAAAAGTAGGCATTTACATACAAGGATGGTCGTAGGAAAAAGAGTATACAATTAAATACCAAGCATTATGCCTATATGTTAACGAGTTGCTTTTTTATTTATCTACCGACCTGAGTTTTGTCGCGCTCTTTTAAGGTTCCCTTTCATCCTCGGACTGGATTCGTAGCATCTTCACTGACCTTTCTATTTTCTCGTTTGGCTATCGAACTTGCCTCAGTAACACTGCTTGACATCTTTTTTTATATTTTTATGCGAGAAAAGAATTTTATTAATTTTTATAAAAATTGCCATAAATTATAATAATTATTATTATACAGCCCAGAAAACCAAAATAGCTCGAAACTAGTGCACTAAATGGGAGCAATTTTTATGGTCTAGAAACATTCTTAAAATGTCCCCAAATGCACACAACTAGCCCTAATAATATAGATTTACTTCTATTTTTAGATCCATTTAGAAACCTAAAATAGCATGCTGTTTTCGACATAATATAGACCAAAAATATCGACCGAATGGCATGCTATTTTTAATCTAAATAAGATTAAAAATAGCATGCTATTTATGACCAAAATTATGTCGGAAATATCATGCTATTTTCTACTTTTTGATAGAAATAAAATAGGTGATATACGTAAACATGTTTTATTATTTTTAAACAGTGGGATCAGAAGGGGTACAATATATTTGTTTGTGGTTCAGACTTGTACCACGATACACTTTAGATAATTTTTGTTTAAAATTTAAATTTTCACATTCATGTTCTTCCTCACTTTCGCTTTCACTCTTATTTACACAAATTTTCAATATAATTTTAACTCTCATTTTCACTATTATTCACTATTTCACTACCTCTGCTTTCATCACAATAGCTCGCTTCTACCACTCCTGTATTCTTCTAAAACTTAACTGCATTCACTAGGGTCACTTTTACTTTTGTTCTGTACTTCTTAACTTCTCAAAGAAGTTAAATAATCATTTTTGAAAAACCTAAAAAGAATTTACAATTCGTAAATTTTCAAAGCGGCGTGCATCCATTCTAAGGCTTTAGTAATACTAAACGTCTGTTAAGAAAAAATAAACAAAATAAATACTATTTTGAAATATTTGCTGGCATTTAGTGCGAAAAATAGAAGCATTATTAGCGAGCTAAATTGAGACGATATAAGCAGTATATTTTGTAATTAAAATAGTTCATTTGTAGCATGTTCTTAATTAAACTATATAGTTTCGACATAAAGTTGGTTATTATTAGGTCGTCCTAAATTTTATCAAACAAAGGGTTATACTATCGACCTTAAATAGTTTATTAATTTACAGTCTAAAACTAGGGAGTATTTAGTATTAAAAATGGAACCTATAATAAGTAGACCTTAAATTAACATAAAATGCATACAAATTTAGATATAATTATGAGTGCGTAAAATTATAGCGTCCATTTTTCATTCAACTTTTAAGAAATATTTTGAACGTCTCAATAATTTCTTCCATTTTTCTTGCTATATTTAAGCAAGTTTAGGATGCTATATACTACTTAAGCTAGTTTTCTGGGCAGGTTGTTTTGGACTTTGAATGTGTTGAACAGCAAAAACAAGGATAAAATCATTAGATCAAGGCTGACTTGCATTTGATAAAATAGGTACACAGAACAAAACAAAAGATCCTTTTTTATGTGTTTACCTTGAACTGGGCCCTGTATATCCCTCTTTTATGCAAATACACGTTAAAATAAAATTCTCATATTTTTCAAATTAAATCTTTTAATGTAGGAACAACACAAAATAATGAAAAAATAAATATCGCCGAATTTTGATTTTTTCCCAATTTGCTGTTGTAATAGAAAATTGCCATAGTACAACGGATGATTATGCAAAATACAACGATATTTAGATAATGTTTTTTGATCACTCTAGGTAAAATGTCAAAAGCAGTAAGCTAAAGATAACTTTACTGAAACTGCTTCAAGTTAAATCTCTTAAAATTTTGTAACATTTCTTATCGCTTTAGCAATAAGACAAGAATTTGTGGCAATAAAACACTAATTTGAAAGTTTTATCTCATATCGTTTACTTTTATTTTTTAATTTAATCCTCAATAAAAATGCGGTTAAATTTACAAAATTAAAGTATAAGAATTAAAATGAATACAGTTTGGCCAATTTTTATATCATTTACCATAAATGTACTAAAAATATGTGGATATAATGTCATCATCAGTAATCATTAAGATAACCAGAACGGGTCAACTTGCTCAAATAACAGCTAAATAAAGTAAACTTTGGACTTAAGATAATATTTTTTTAAATGTCCATTTGCATAAGATTTAGGACGATGGCCAGGGTAATACTGTGACGTAATTTAAGGCTACTAAGGCTATTCTATAAGCATGTTAATGTGGTAATAAAAGCGTTGTTGGCCTGTAGTTTTATACCTTGTTCGGTATAGTTTTATTTCTTTTACTCTTTAAAAAAACGCCGACGGTTTCTGCCTATACCGGGTGCCTCATCTAAGACGAATCAGCAGCTTTTGGCGTTATATCTGATTCTCGAAACAAAATTATAACTGAATCCAAATCTTAAGGCAATTATTATTTGGTTAATTTAGCACTTATATAAAAGATAATTTTAAATTGGTCAAAAAATGTTATAAACAACGTTTTCCTAAAACTCATTGTTTTCGAGATATTGGCGTTTAAAGCAGTAAAAGGTTTTTTTAGCATATCTCACATTTTTATAACCCGATTACAAAAAATTATATTTTAAATAAAAGCTCTTTTTAAGCCCTATAAAAAATGCTCTATACAGGTTTTTGCTAGAATATAATGCTTAAAGATACATAATTTAAAATCAAACAAAACACCTAGTTTGAAATTTGCAAACTAGATGGCTCTAGTGTACAATAGTGCCGCTGTTTTGACAGGGTGCTTGCAACGTTTCATCTAGTTTATTTTTTGTGGAGCTATGTAAAAAAAGACTGATTAACCTTATACGGTGCACCTGGTATGAAGTGTGCTGTTGGTTTTCATATAAGGTTAAATAAAATAATAACAAAGATTTTAGTGCCATACTGATTGTGAAGTCTGATAAGTAATATTACTACGCGGTGGTATTCCATCAGACAGATTCTGCAGATATTTGATGTTCTTCTGTTTCCTAGAACCCGCAATGTGGGTTCCAGAACCGCTTTTTAAATTATATTGGGTTAATCATATTTCTTTCATAATCATCAAGATATGTTTCTTGCTTTTTTACTATATTTGGCTTAATTAAAATAATTAAAAAATACTTTTTCTACAATTGTTTTAGAATGTAGGAAAATACACACACTTTTTAAACATAAAATGAATCCATTCTAGCTCTAGACACGGTATGAATATAATAATAATAATAATAATAATATTTATTGCATTCTAAACAAATACAGTATATATACCGGGTATTTCAGGAAGGTGGTTCACCCCCTTTAACTTTTTATTTTTTTAGGTAGGTTCGTGAAATTTGCAGGAGCTATATAATGTATAGTTTAGAATTTTTTGACATAGTTGGAATTTTTTTGACACTTCCGGTTTCTCCGAAAATTAATCGAACTTTAGATTTTTAAATGGAACACCCTGTATATTTTTACATATTTCGGTTCAGAAATCAATTCTGAGAACAAGCGTTTGTCATTTATCAATTTTTGACAGGTCATGTCATTTTTTATTTAAATTTTTATTTTAAATCTAGAGTGCCTTGAATTACATTATTCGCTTCATTTTGGGTCTAGTAAGAAAAATACAATTTTGAATTTTTTCACAAACCTCTAAATTTGGTTTGGACTTTTTACATAAGTCATTTTTTTCATACGGAAAGAACATTTTGATAGCACACATAAATAGTTTATTTGGAAAAACTTGGCATTAAAACACTACATTTAAAATAAATTTTTTAATAAAAAATGACATGACCTGTCAAAAAGTGACAAGTGACATATTCTTGTTCTAAAAATTTATTTCTGAATCAAAATATCTAAATATATACAGAATGTTCCATTTAAAAATCGACAGTTCGACTCATTTTCGGCGAAACCGGAAGTGAAAAACAATTTCTAACTATGTCAAAAAATACTAAATTATATATAATCTAGCTCTTGAAAAGTTCACGATCCTATCTAAAAAAATAAAAAAGTTAAGGGGGTGAACCACCTTCCGAAAACACCCGGTATACTGTGCATTTCAGATATCTATTGTTGATTATTTGAACCATAATATCTGGCACATAAATCTGACACAACCTTTAATTATAATTTACTTACAAAATTCAGTAAAAAATATTTTTAAGTACTGATTTAATAAAACTGTTAAGTAATATTAAGTGCTTTATTCAAAAATATGTGTTTTGTGGCATTTTCAATGTCTAGTGACAAGGAATTTGCAATCGAAGAAAAAGTATAGTCTATAACACGTCTGGAATATTCATTCCGGGCTCGCGGGAACGTCATACTCGCCTACCGGCTCGTATGATAAACTTTCCTCTCTCGCTTAATATTGTCTTCCATACTAGCTATAGAATATACTATTCTGGCCTTCTTTGTTTTTTATTTCTTAAATTTTTTAAAACACTTTTTGTAAACACTAGTTGATTTTGGTTGTAGGTATAAAATAAAAAGTTAAGTTACACATTTTGAACCATGTAAGAATGATTATTCTATTTTAAGAATCCGATTTCTAATCAAAAATGTCCCTATAAAAAAAATCACTTAAAATTTTCGACATCAGACCTCGCTTTTTCGGCGGGTTTGTGTCAATTCCAACCTACACATCACGTTTCGTATGTAATTTATATGAGAAAAAAGCAATTTAATATTCTTGTGTGTGTATATGTCGTAACCAGCTAATAAAATTTTATATTTATCTTCAAAAACCGAACGGGTTCCTGTTCTAACGTACCGTCGGGGTCTCTCTCTTTTTCGCACTCTTCGCTGTCTCACGAGTAAATTAAAAGACTAAAAAGTAATCTATAGGTTTAGTTAGCATTTTTATTAGTTTATTACTTATACTATATACAACATATAGTTTTTTTTACGGATTTTAGTGTTAAATTTGAGAATTTTTTCGTTTTAAAATTTTAATATTGTATATTGTCAATTTTATGGAAGAGTATAAGATAAAATACAATGCATTATTGGTCTTCGCTTATTTTTATGGGTTTCTTTCATAAAACGATGGAAAATTCATTCGGCTTCGTTATCTTGTTAAGTGGTTTAATTATAACATTATTTTACACAAATTACATCTTCTTTATTTAAACTAGATGAAACGTTGCTGGGGTGCAGGGTGCTGTCAAAACATCGGTACTATTGTACACTAAAGCCATCTAGTTTGCAAATTTCAAACTATGTGTTTTTGATTTTAAATTCTGTATCTTTAAAACATTATATTCTAGCAAAAAACTGTATATAACATTTTTTATAGGGCTTAAAAAGAGCTTTTATTTAAAATATAATTTTTTGAAATCGGGTTATAAATATGTGAGATATGCTAAAAAAACTTTAACTGCTTTAAACGCCAATATCTCGAAAACAATGCGTTTGGACTTTTTATATATATATATGTATAACATTTTTTGACCAATTGAAAATTTTCTTTTATATAAGTGCTAAATTAACCAAATACAATTATAATTGCCTTAATTATAAACAAAAAACGCTAAAAATAGGAGTTTTACCTTATTTTTACCCCCTTACCCCCAATCGTTTACCCCCAAAATCTAATCAGCTCTTCGGAATACGATAAGAAACAATATGCAAAAAACCGCTAGTCGATATCTCATGTAGAAATGGAGTAAGAGAGTTACACCCAGACAGAGAGACAGACAGACAGATAGAGAGACAGACAGACGGACGCATTTTTTTTTTACTTATTTCGACATTCTAAAACGTCGAGAAATGTGAAAAAAACGTGGTCAAGGATTTTGAATTTTCAGCCAAGATTTCAATACATCGGCATAATGATTTTGAAATTAAAATATTTATTTACATGAACTAAATATTTATTTGACTCAAATAAAATTTATTACTCACAACCAAATAATTTAATTGACCATATCCAAATAAATCTAAATTATCTTTTTTATCAGTATAAGTGAAAAATCACTGTGCAACATACCAACTTCTCCACTCAGATTTAGGGTTTAGACTGAATATCTGTAAGGTACTGAGACGCGGAAAGTCGTAGTTAGTCAAATTGGGGAAAAATCACAAATTCCATATTATCCAGGGGTAAAATCTACGCCGTGTTTGTAACTAAGGGTCCATGATAACTTTTTTTTTATGTAGCTTGATCTGACTTCAAAAAAGTGGTGATCAAAGAATTCCCTGAAATCAAAGAATTCCCTGAAATCAAAGTATACCCACTTATCGGTATAGACAATTTTCTAGTAGGAATTACAAGTAGTAGGTATTTCCTGCTTATGTGTAATTATCATTGCCCAGTAATTATTGTCATTTGTCTTTTGTAGACACTTGAAAAAATTATGGTGAAAAGGTAAATTTTGAAATGGACCTTCGATTTGTAATGCTCCATTAATTAGCAATATTTTTTCTATTTCTGGTGAAGCAATATTAGCACAAAACATAAACAAAACAAGCATGTGTTGTTGCTTCGTTTTATTTTATTATTGTATTTTTATTTTTATTTAGTTTTTCTAATAATTTTTTTAAGGTTTCACGTGACGTAAACTACAAAGATCCAAAATTGTTTGGTTTGGACTTTGTTTAATTGGATTTTCCGTTCAAAATTTATTAGGTTTAACTAGACCAACATTTTTTTAGC
The DNA here is from genome assembly GCA_958510825.1 of Brachypterus glaber. NCBI lineage: Eukaryota > Metazoa > Arthropoda > Insecta > Coleoptera > Kateretidae > Brachypterus > Brachypterus glaber. The sequence continues at coordinate 27,792,818 of OY294052.1, read as the reverse complement.
TCCATTTTTTTACATTTACTGGACTTTTCATTATATACCAAATAATTAGAATATGTGAAAATGCAAAAAATCGATTTCTTGGTCGATTTTAATGACGTAAAACAAATATTCCTTTTCTTTTCTCCAACGTTTCAAAAAACGAAACTTCTCGAATGACGAGTGTCTGTAATTTCTTCATGTATTGCTTTGCGATACACTCATAAAAATATTTGTAAGAATAATGCTAACGTTAATTTATGTGAGTTTTACAGAACATATTCTGTATAATTTTATAATAAGTTATGTGAAATAAAATTTTACAGAACATATTTTGTAAAAATTTACGTGAAATAAAATTTTACAGAACATATTCTGTAAAAATTATGTGAAATAAAATTTTTCTAAACGTATTTTGTAAAAATTTGGGTAAAATAAAATTTTACAGAACATATTCTGTAAAAATCAGATAACCTAAGTTTGGCAATACTCTTACCTACGTTATGTTCTGTGAATAGAGCCCGCCAAAAATTACATAATATATTATGTGAAAATACACAATATATTATGTAAAACTTAAAAATTTCATAATAAGTTATTATAATATACATTATAATATAATATATTATATTATGTAAATTTTAAAAATATAGCAATAAGTGTGAAATTTTACATAACTTATTTTGTGATTGTGTAATTTTTATCTGTGTACTCTTGAAATTTTACAGACTTGATTGACCTTAGTATCACGCTTTAAAAAATCCTAACAGTGGGCCAGACAAGTTTTTATCTCCATAACACGTGTGTAAAAAAAATACATGAAAAGTACCGAAATTTAATCAAGAGCCAAAAAGTATTTATCAAGAGTCTTGACTCTCCACGACGCGTGACTCTAGTCTTATCTTGATCTTTGAAAACACACTATTGTCTTAATTCAGGAGCGCTTATGTGCAACTCTTTATGCAGCGTTTTGAGAAACTGCTCATGCGCACGCGCATGCGCTGACCGTTTTTCAATATGATATTTTAAATAAAAGCTATTTTTTACAAAAAAAAACCTAAAACAGACGCCAAACCAACGTTAACCTAAAAAAAAAGTCCAAACCAAGAAAAAAATAAACTCCTGCACAGAGAGCTGCATTTAGGCTCTTGTCTTCATTCTTTCTTGAAATCGAGACAAAAGAAGATGAGACATCTCGATTTCTCGTGAAACTCTATTTTCCTCCATTAAAACGAAGAGTACAGCAATCGAAGTAGTTATCCTGCTGACCTAGAAATTATATAAGATAATCGATAATTGCTAAAATGACCTTGAAGGTTCTCAAAACCACTTAACATTATATATAGAAAAATATTTATCTCCACTAACAATCTTTTATTCTATAGTAAATTGTAACAATTAAATTTTATTTTAAAAAATTATCCTGACAACTTTGAAGGAAATATAAATTGTATTGCATATGGGCATTTTTTAATTTTCACCCAAGGTAACCTAAAGGAGTAGGCACTTTATATAGTTTTTTATGACTATAACGCCCTGTAAATTTCGAAATGTAGTACACTGCAGGACGTTATATTCCGGACACCTAAAAAATGTCATTTTTTAAATTCTAATATATCTAAAACGATTTAATGGATTTGACTGATTCTTTTTTGTTGTAAACCTTAACGATTCTCTACTTTTGTCTGTATTCAGAATAATTAATTTTTTGTTTTCGATTAACAGCAACAAATAATGTACAACTATGTTTTTTGCCCCAACTTCTAGGACTTGCATGGTACCCCACTGCAACTGTTTATCAAATTGTTAAAGTCTTTCTTATTGCCGCAGTTTTAATGAATAATTTTATTTTAATTTTTTTATATTTTTACTTCTGGTTTAGGAAATATCAGGATTTTCCTGAAAGTTGTAATTTTTTCAGTTAATTCAAAAAGTACTACATGAATTTAACTGATGCTGTGCTTTAAATTTGAAGCTTGGCCGAGTTACGCCTTTCTTCTAATCAAGTTTATCAAAAACATAAATTGGGTTTGATAAACTTGAGTAGAAGAAAAAATAGGGTCACTCCATCCGGCTGCAGTTCTGTGAAATCACCGTTAAGCCTCCGTCAGACGGCAATAGAAAGTTACCCCGGGATGAAGGAACTGTAGAAAAAGAAGTAAGACATGACCTTCAAATAAAAAACAACAACTCTGCTGATTTAGTACTTTTTGAGTTAACTGAAAAAATTACAACTTTCAGGAAAACCCTGATATCTCCTAAACCAGAAGTGAAAATATAAAAAAATAAAAAAGAAAATATTCATTAAAACTGTGGCAATAAGAAAGACTTTTTTTAATAATTTGATAAACAGTTGAAGTGGCATACCATGCAAGTCCTAGAAGATGGGGCAAAATGTTCCTGTTAATAAAAAAATACTTTTATCCAATACATACAGATAATAAGACAATTACCAGCCTTATTTTAAATAGATAAACTCAATAATAACCCCCGCGTGGATTTTACTTTATTGAGTGGATAATTATTTATTTTACCCACTCATCTGTCACTTGTCAAATTATTTTCTTGTAAATGTCATTAAAATTTTTAATAAAAATATGAATTCCTAAGCTATTTATTAGATAAAACCTTGTATGGCACTCATGGGTAAACCGATATTGCCCTCAATTTTTTAGGTGTCCGGGATTTAAAGTCCGGCAGTGTATCTGCAAAAAAAATATTTTAGGTTTCTTACACTAATCAACTCTGTACCTGATGACTGGTAACTTATAAAACCTCCAATTTATTACTTGAATATAAGGTAACTTATTAACTAGATGGAGCACTTAATTGGAGTTTGTATATGTTACCAGCCATCACGTACAGAGGTAATTAGTGCAAGATACGGAAAATAATTTTTTTGCAGACACGATATTTTGAAATTTACAGCGCGATATGTATAATAAAAAAAATGCTTTATTAATAAATAATAAAACTGACTATGATTATAATGTAAATAATAGTTTTTTTTGTATGAATAATATGCATAGTATCTATCTAACTATAAGTATGGATTTCATAAATATAAATACATATATCCCATTTTTAATGATAATCCATGTTAATACCCTAATATTTTAATTTATGTCAATGTCAATAACACATCAAAATTTTAGTAAAATTTTAAAGTAGTTATATTTTCATTAAATGATTTGGAGGCTGAAAAAAAATATTAAGTTTTGAAAAGGAACCACTGGCAGAGAATATATATTGAAGAAGAAGCGGCTGGATGAATATAACTTCAAAAGAAAATGACTAATGTAAACTTCATAACTATTATTTGGAATATTTAAAACAAAATTAATGGAGAGCCCCTAGCACAAGCCAAAAGCTTATTTGGGGCTCTCCATGACACTGTAATTAAATAAATAATAAATAATAATAATAATAATAATAATTTAAATTATTTTATCACATAATTTTTTTGTGCAAGGATTATTTTGTGCTTCTTATGACTCTATCGTATCATTAATAGACAATAAATAAATAAAATTGTTTTGTACTTGTTTGTAACACAGTAACATTATAATGGTATGCCGTTTTACCATCTTACATTGGTAATTAAAACACCTAAGATTCTTACATAAACGCTAAAAATGTATCGTAAATAAATAGGTATCTGAAGAACGTCAGATTAAAATGATTTAGCTACCAATTCTTTCCTTGACTTAATTAATTATTATAAATATATATTACATAATTTTATATATTGACTCAGTTGACATAAACAAATGTTTTAATAAATAAGTTATTTTAATTGGAAGAATTATCTTTTAATTATTGTACATATAATTATATATTATTCGACGTATTGCAGATTTATGTTGCTTTAGCACGTTTAAAATCAATAGCAAGGACGCGTATGCATCTGTTGAAAAAATCAACAACCGTTTTATATAAATACGAGGTGTATACAAAAATACGCAATTTGTTTATTTATTTATCATTGTCATCATCATCATCATCATC
>OY294052.1:27765718-27788634 GCA_958510825.1 Brachypterus glaber | reverse complement strand
AAAACAGCCCTGTTACAACAGCTCTGTTAAAACAGCCCTGTTAAAACAGCTCTGTTTAAACAGCCCTGTTAAAACAGCTCTGTTAAAACAGCCCTGTTAAAACAGCCCTGTTAAAACAGCTCTGTTAAAACAGCCCTGTTACAACAGCTCTGTTAAAACAGCCCTGTTAAAACAGCTCTGTTTAAACAGCCTGTTAAACAGCTCTGTTAAAACAGCCCTGTTAAAACAGCTCTGTTTAAACAGCCCTGTTAAAACAGCCCTGTTACAACAGCTCTGTTAAAACAGCCCTGTTAAAACAGCTCTGTTAAACAGCCCTGTTAAAACAGCCTCTGTTAAAACAGCTCTGTTTAAACAGCCCTGTTAAAACAGCTCTGTTATGGGGGCTATTAAATTAGGGGGCGTGGTCTAAATAAAAAGTGGAGGGGGTTGGCTCATCCGCCGCAATGCCTACTCTAGGGGACCAAAAAGTTTTTATTTTGTTTATTAAAGAATTGAGGGGTCCTAATGTCAGTGTTCCCAAATTGGCACAAGGTACAATTTAGGGTTAAGGTTGAAACAAGAAAATATGTAACTTTTATAATGAAGTGAAACACATACATACATACGTCACTACGTAACGTAGCATACTAGCAGTTACATGTAATTTTTTGAATACTTGTAAAACATTTTTAAAATGTTTTTAGAGTATTTTTATGATTTTTTTAAAATATTTTTAGAATTATTTAAAAGTATATTTAAAATATTTAAAAAAAAATACGGTTTTAGTACCTATTTATTCATTAAAGATATATTTCTCACGCTAGAACTGTATATGTTTTTGCACACCTTTGGGTGCGTTAGTAATAAATAAAAGTTTTTGTTTATTATAAATATAAGTCATCAAAGTTGTGTGGGCTTATGGCTGCTAGTGTATATAGGTTAGAAACTGCGCGTGGAGGTTTCCTAGGAATCGGTAAACAAAATACCTACATGACACGTTACGTTATAAATAAATAATTATAATAACATAAAACTGCATAATATATTATCATTATATTCTATATTTATTATAAATATAATTTATATAATAATATAAATTAATTTCACTGTAAATTTACCTTTTAAATGTCATTATTTTAAAGATTAATGGATTTATGTGTGTAGTGTACATTTATACATTTATATCTCCCCATAAACAATTGAAAATCACGCCTTTTAATTTTGTATCGTTATCAGCTTCTGATAACACTTCACAATGCTCCGTCATAATCAATTACGATGTTTTCACAGTTTCCATTTCATTCATATAAATACTTTGTAAAGATGTGCAGTTGCTTCACAATTCCATTATGTACTCCTCACAAAGAATTAATACTGATTAAAAAAAAGCAAACAAAAAAGAGAAAGCAAAAAACATGAAGAAAAATTAGGAGATAAACAAGAAGGAAAAGAAAAATTAGAAGAAGAAGAAGAAGAAGAAGAAGAAGAAGAAGAAGAAGACGAAGAAGAAGAAAATTCCTAAAATTATAATTTTATGAGATTTAAAGAAAAAAACTTGTTTTCGACATTTATAAGTCTTATTTTAATTAAAATTCTGATTTTGTACAATTTTTCGAGGAATCGTTATCAGTATGGAAAATCTTAAATATTTAAGTTATAACTTTTGATGATTGTGTAAACTTTTAAACAATTAATTTCTATGCAGAAGAAGAAAAAAGCAAAAGAAAAGGAAAACAAAGAAGAAGAAGAAGAAGAAGAATAAGAAAGAAGAAGAAGAAGAAAAAGAAGAAGAAGAAGAAGAAGAAGAAGAAGAAGAAGAAGAAGAAGAAGAAGAAGAAGAAGAAGAAGAAGAAGAAAATAAGAAAAGAAGAAGAAGAAGAAAGAGGAAAAAAGAAGAAGAACTTACTAAATTGTAATTTTTTTGACTTTTAAAGAAAATACTCATTGTTTTTCACATTTTCTCAAAATTCTTAACATGGTTACAATTTTGTTTCTGTTGATTTCCTTTTTGGAGAAATCGTACTGAGTATGGAAAATATTATATCCAAGGAGAAGTAGAGGAAGTAGAAGAAGTAGAAGTAGAAGAAGTAAAAGAAGTAAAAGAAGTAGAAGAAGTATAAGTAAAAAAAGCAGAAGAAGCAGAAGAAGTAGAAGAAGTAGAAGAAGTAGAAGAAGTAAAAGAAGAAGAAAAAACTAGAAGAAAGAAGAAGAAGAAGAAAGAAATAAAAAGAAGAAGAAGAAGAAGAAGGAGAAGAAGAAGATGAAGAAGAAGAAAGAAGAGAAAAAGAATAAAAATTTACTAAAATTATATATTTTTTGACTTAAAAAAAAAACTGATTGTTTTTTAAATTTTCTCAAAATTCTTAACATAGTTACAATTTTTTTTTCTGTTAGTTTCCTTTTTGAAGAAACCGTAAGTATGGAAAATATTATATTCAAGTACTGATGATTAAAAGTTTTAAACAATTATAACTTAAAATTTATGATACTCTTCTAAAACTTAAACTGCAAAGAGTGTCTGTAATAAACATTTACCTTATCAACCGTTTGTTCTGCCCCTCATTGAACTTATCAGGGTTAATAGTGAATCATTCCATTTTGGAGGCCGGGCTTGACTTGCGAAATAATTAAAATTAATCAGAAAGTGGGCGCTGATAAGGAGAGAAATGATGGAGTGGAGTGCCGGAACGCTCCTAGGCTCTCTATCTACTCTTTCGTATAGTTGCTTGTCCCCGGGGACCGATAAATACTAACGAGCTCTTTCAAAACCTGCAATCTACCCTTGCCTGTTTCTGCCGTGAACCGCGACTACAGGAGAATATATCCACATACTGTTACAAAAGGGGATTATAGGCATGCCTATAATTATATTGTAATAATAAAGACTTCGAAAATTGTTAAATAATGCCTTATATTCTTTTGTTTAATCACTTACATGCATAAATACCCAACAAACCTTTTAATCCAGTCCTGACTTCTGGAGTATTTATATTTTTAAACTTATGCCAATTAAAGAAGATAAATAAATAAATAAATAAATGGTTAGCGAATTTGAAGGATATATCGATTTCTTTGTAAAGGATTTCTCATTTTCTCTTGGACCAAATTATTATGAGTTGAAAAGTATCAAAACCAAGTTAAAAAAATACTGATGCCTTCATCTAAGAGAAATTGGCTATGAGATCAAATACTGACTAGTTTTTTTTAATCTATTACTCCTTATCGGAAAAACCGATTGGCATGAGAATGTAGTATTCATGCCAAAATGAATTTCGTTTTTACTAGGGACAAAAATGGCAAAAAATAAATTCTTTTGCCTCAAAACGTCTTTTATCATTTCATATTCGTTGCTGCTACTGTGTTAAAGTAATTCTAAGTTAAGGAGACTTTTCGTTACATAAAATTGGAAAATTGGAAAAAAATAAACTTTTTATTTTTTTTTTGTGAAAAGAATATTGTATTTATTGAACTGATTTAAACAAAAATGTTATGAGGTTTAACCAAAAGCTAAAAAACAGGTTAGATATGAATTCATTTCTAACCTTGGTTAAAAAAGAAAAACTTTTTTAACTTTAAAAGAAGTAAACAAAAATGATAGATTTTGCAATTTTTTATAATGCATATAAAGTACGTTTTTCTGTATGCTTGTGAATAAAAGAGTTTTTAAACGTCAAGGCAACCTGGATGAAAATAGATCGTCGTCAATATTCTAATCTGATTGCGAATGCTGTGAGGGTGTAGGTAAGCTACCAACAGACTTGTTGGAGCGCAGTAGCCTTGGAAAGAATACGTGGTAATCGACAGTGTAAGTGATACATACTAATGTCCTTTCGAGGTGACGATGATATCTATATCTATTTACTTTAAATATATTGTTACTACTGTTGGACAAGTCGGTAGGTCAAAAAAAAAACTTTGAAATAGTTGCGTTGACATAAAAAATTTGAGCCTATTGTAATTTTTTTGAAAAATTATGATAAACTTCCTTTAAAATATTGTTTCACATTGTAAATTTGATGTCCTAGGACAGGATCCTGTAGAACGAGACATTTTTAAATTGTCTACAATTATGACATCAGCAGTTAGAAAGAAAACTAAGTACAATAATTCACTGACATCATAATAATTATTAACAATTATTGTTGATAAATAAATTTTTAATATTAACTATCTCGGCTTAAACAAATTTAAATTTTAGTTTTTCGATTTTTTTACTATTTTTGTATGTTTTTATTTAAAAATTAAACTATCAGTAAAAATTTGACTATAAAAATGACTTACGGTAAGTCACTTACCTGTTGGACTATATCTATTTACTTTAAATGTGTTAGCACTGCCTGGCTGTAGGTGCTTTTCCTGGTAACCACTCAATCTCACTTTGTTCTTTGCGTCTTCTACCTACCAGTAGGCCTCGACTACCACAAAAAAATAGGGCTGAAATGTAAAAAACAATGCTGTATTGACCAAAAAATGCCGTCATTACAAAACAGTGCTTCAAAACATAATGCTATCCATACCCTATCCCCTAAAATTTAAGTTTGTCACCATTTCATTTAAAAAAAAAATCACAATAGATCTCACTAGTCGCAGTGATTTGAAAGGCTTTTTCGCCAGTATTCCTGGAAAAATGCCGTCATTACAAAACAGTGCTTTAAAACATAATGCTATCCATACCCTATCCCCTAAAATTTAAGTTTGTCACCATTTCATTTAAAAAAAAATCATAATAGATCTCACTAGTCGCAGTGATTTGAAATACTTTTTCACCAGTATTCCTGGATAGTCCAGGCTCAAGGGCGTATCCAGGGGGGCTCCCCCCCCCGAAATCCTAAAATTTATACAAAAATCTAAATTTTTTTGAAGGTTCTCTGGGGATCGGATTCAGGGGGGGGGGGGGCGTCGATAGTTTCTTTTAATTTATAATAAATATTTTATACTTTATTTTTACTCCCCCAGAACGACAAGTACACAAAGCAAAGCAAATATGCAGGCTCTTTTCTAATACAGCTTTAAATTCGTAAAAATTTTCTAGAGTTTTCTTGAATTTCAACTTTAAATAGTAACACTTGTAAAATTTAAATAGACTATGAAACTTCTAAAAAAATTGCCTGCGGCGGTATAGCTTTTTTACTCCCCCAGAATGACAAGGGCACAAAGCAAAGCAAATTGCAGGCTCTTTTCCAAGTGCATAGAGCTTTAAATTAGTAAAAATTTTCGCCTGTGGCGCTAGGACTTTCTTAATTTTTTATTTAAATGTTTAAAACTCGAGTTTTACTACATTGAATTAAAATAAAAGTAAAAATGGCCAGAAATTAACAGAAGCAAAAAAAATATGAAAAAAAATCGCATGCGGCGCCATTTTATTTCTTTTTGAGATTTAGGGAAAAAATGTTTTGGGCCCCCAAAAAAAAATCCTAGATACGCCCTTGTTCAGGCTGGACTACCAGTATATTATGAACTTATTTTGCGACTTTTTTTTTTCTTCTTTTTAGTGCACGTAAATTAAAAGCTTTTCACGACGCTTTAGAGGAGATTTACTTAAAAATTGGAAAACGAAAGCATTCGGGTTTCATAACATCTACAGAAAGCAATGGTGTTTCATTGCAAACATTGATAAACCCAAATGTGTACTTAATACTAAGTAACGTAGATAAACACTGTTTAATGTTTTTTTTTCATTGATAGAAGAGATACACCTTTCCCAAAACTTCAACACCCATGCAAAGAAAAAAAATCAAAATTTATGCAATTTAACACAATTTAAAATAATTTTATATGTTAACAAAAGCAAATTTTCTGGCGATTTTTCCTCTTTGTATGTAAGCAAAGATAGTGTGCTAAAACAAATTAAACTCCTACGTAATGCGTAGTACGCATTAGGAATATCATATAAAGAGATTAGGTTAGATACTAGTCCAGATCATAAATTTGGTCAATAAAGATACATTTAATTTTAAGTTACACTCAGAAATATTCGTTATATTAAACACACACTACTCAAAATATTATCGCATATTTTTAACTCTTTGCGCTTCATTGTATCCACATGTGGATATTTTTAGGTATAGCAACATTTTAATCTTGTATAGGTAACTATACCTTAAAAAACTGGCTGGAGTGGAAGGGGTTAAAATAATGTGTATGAGTCACAAATTTGAAAAAATATTCGATAATTGTTGAGTAGTGTACCTAATAATACAGTATGTTTACTATTATCCGCACGCCATGACCGAACAATGTCCCGAGCTACAAATTCCAATTAAATAATTACTGCTTTGGCCAGATCGACCCATTTCTTTGTAGACACACACACCAGTAACCAATAGCAAAAAAATGTCCTTAATACGTAGTACCATGTTTCTGAGTGTATACTATTTATATTGATCAGTTTGAAACCCGTTATCATTTTTTTTATTCGTCTTTAAATGATCCGGTCCTGGTGAACCTTTTTGCTCTACGGGCAAGGCCTAGAGGTGCGGCGAACGCGGAAGAATTGACACTAGTTGACAACTGCCAACTAGATTCAATATACTTAATATTGCTGGTTGAAAAATAGTGTAAAGAAGCTTTACTGCTTCGTTTTATTAGTAGGGTTTTAGTCAAACCATTGTACAAGAATTGAAAAATCAAAACTTCTCATATAAATGAAAATAAAGTTTAGTGCCTTATAGACGGCAAACTATTAAAATCTATAAAGAAATTGCACTGCTCTACTACAGAATTTTCACAATCAATGAGAAAATACCTACCAAAATGTCATATATTGCATATATTGGTATGGTGGCTTTCGCACTGACTGTTGAAAATTTTAAATACTTATCAAAGATAAGTATAACTGTATCTATATATATAGATAATTCTTATCAAATTACAGGTCTGCCAACATCTAATGTGCAAACATTAGATGGCGCTACCAATTTTTACGCTCTCGATACAGTTATACTTATTTTTGATAAGTAGACTTGGCAAAGTTTAATGATTCGGAGAGTTTTGTCAAGCTTGAAGAAAAAATGGATACAGGAGGAAACAGTTAAATGGCGTGCAGGCTCGGGAAGAAGGAATTGAAAATTTACTTAATTATTTAGGAGAACACCCTTTACAAGACGCGGTGCAGGCTATAAACGATAAAAATTTTGCTGGGTCGAAAACCACCGTCAGCCGCCGCATCGATAATTCTGAGATTGAAAATTTTTATGCAGCAAAAAAACCTTTTTTAAAAGAAAATCATATATATTTGTTAGTTTTCTATTTCTTCCAGCTTCATATACCAACAGTTACTCTTATTTAACATTATTAGCACTCACGCATTATCTGTAATAACTTATTAGAGACTACTAATAAACTTAAAAAAAAACTGGCAATATTTCAAATTATTCTAACCTCTTTCTTAAAATCTTAAACTATAAAATAATTAATAAAATTGACATTTTGGAATATTTAAAACTTGTATTTTTTGTGGGTCCAACTGTATCTACTTAGAAAATCAGTTTTGCCGTATTTGAAATAAAACCTTAGAGCATTTTAATGTTTATACATATGAACTTAATTATATGACTCACCATACATGCCGAAGAAGTATGAAAACACTTTGTCGTTCCAAAATTATGGACTCACAAACTTGGGCAAAATATCAACTTCCTGAAAATAAAATATAATATTTCGCAAAAACTACACAATGTAACTAAATTTTAAGAACAGATATGGATTCAGCAGCTCAAAATGTATAAGGAAGCTTGTTTTTATTAAGTCAAAGATGAATCCCTGTTCCTTGGTAAAAGTGTTAAATTTAAGACGATGCTGAAAAAAAGTCATCTATATAACGATTTTTTTAATTTTTACACAAAATGCGTAAAATACACCACAGAATCATAATCAGAAAAAAAGACATCGGAGTTACCAGACCTTTCAGGTGAAAATTTTTAAAAGTAGCCGTGCGGGAGTTTTCACACGTAAAGTCGACATGAGAAGTTCGGTTATCTCACTGAGAAAAGGCCAAAAAAAAGGAAGAAGAAGTTCCGTTTCTTTACCCTCGTGAAATCCTTGGTAGAATTGAGAGCTGCCTCAAACCAGTGTAGGGACTGTTTACTTGATGTATCCCATTGTTTCTAGCAGTGTTGCGGAGAGTGTCAAAACCATCAGGTGTCAGGCATGCGAATCTGCGTAGGCGAAAGAGAGACATGTTGATCCTTGGTTTGCTAGCTAGTGGGACGAAAATATTATGTAGAAAAATACGTGTCATATAATAATAAACTAGTGCCATTTTTCTGGTATTAAAATCTAGAAAATGTTTTTTTGCAAATGGAGTTAAAAGCACACTTTACGGACGTCAATAAGGTTATTTCACGGCTCAAATGTCTTTTTGGCTTTAAGAGATATTAAATTAAAATATTAAGTAATAATATGTTATATCATGGACTGATATTATATAACAAGCCGTGAAGATATGTAATGTTACGCATCAAATACTTAAGCCTAAGTTAAAATTAATTAAAATGAACATGCTTGCAAGCCTAGCGCAGTACCGCGCTAGTCAGTACTGCAGTATGTGACTAAACTATTGACAGAACCATAATTTGCAGTTTAAAAATGGACAAAAGATGTTTTGTTTAGCAATTGAGAATGAAATTAAATTAACCAAATCAAGAATATGCCGATACAAATATTAAGATAAGTAATAAAACATTTTATATAATTTTGCGATGAAAAAAAAATATAAAAGTAGGTTTGACATATTATAAATCGTTAAAAAATAATCTTCCGAATTACACATGATTCTTCGAATTATCAGGAAAAATTCAGAAGAAGAGGGAGAGAAGAAGAAGAAGAAGAAGAAGAAGAAGAAGAAGAAGAAGAAGAAGAAGAAGAAGAAGAAGAAGAAGAAGAAGAAGAAGAAGAAGAAGAAGAAGAAGAAGAAGAAGAAGAAGAAGAAGAAGAACATATATTGTTTACGAACAAATTTAATAATATTAATTAAACCTATCCTATATTTTTTTCTGCATTTTGTGTTAAGCAAGTGATATAATACTTGAACTTGTATAAATATAATATAATACAATGGACTTTTCAAGGCTTGAAAAGTCCATTTAATAAACAATTGTCAATTTTGGGCGTCAAGATAATTTGTCATATCTATGTTCAATAAATGATACACAAAGACGCCTACGTGAGGCTGCAGAAAAAAGCATACATTAAGAATTAACATATATGTTAGGACGCATGTCAAAGTCCCACTTTTAACAGAATGTTCAAATAGTCTAAGATCTTAAGAGCTAGTGAACATTTTTATTAGGTTTAACTTTATGTCAAAGTCCCACTTTTAACAGAATGTTCAAACAGTCTAAGATCTTAAGAGCTAGTGAACATTTTTATTAAGTTTAACTTTAAGGAAAAATAATATTTTTCCTGCTTAATTTTACATATGTCTTAAAGTACAATCCAATTAAGCTATTTGCAACTTCCATGCTCTGGATTCGGTTCCTTTGGGTGCTAAAAGCCCTGAAAGGTTGGTGAAATGAGGTACCCTACCTTTTAACATATAAAATATAGTAACATTTTTTGTCTGTGACACTGATTGACGGTCGTTAAAGCTAATAAAAGAAGAGAAAGTTACACAAAAAAATGGTTATTTTAATGTTATTTTGTATGGTATTGAAAAATGTACTTTTTCGGTTCATCACACTAAATAAGCATATTTTACATATTATACAAACGTAAATTATATTGAACACAAGGAAAACGTCAAAATTTTAGGTTACAATTACAACTTAAAGCCTATCCAGAGGCTCGCATAACAACCATTATCTTGTAATGACGACACTTCAAGCCAATCCTGGCATCGCATTCTTATTTACTATGTTTGTTATGCGAGTCTTTGGATAGGCCCTTTCTAGGAAACAGTACCGACATCTGTTAAATTTTTGATACACTACGATTTATGCATAATTATGCTATTTATGCGCTCTGTGGTGTAAAACGGGCCGCGTCCCTTACTATCTTGCATAACTCCACGAAGTATAGTTTCATAGTACACACAATTTTTCTGGGGCCAAGGGGTAAAAACAGTTTTTAAAAAGTTCCTTTGACATAAGACATATAAATTTTCCATTAAATGAACTAAATTTTGGATTAAATAAGAATTTATTATTATTTATAAAATAACTTTTTAATTACAAGATGATTTAATTAAATAATTTGGACCTGTCATAAAATGAAAATAGTTTATCTAAGGGCCATTATTATAATAATATAATATACCCTTTAAGTTAAAAATATTATTTTTATTCGATTGATTCTAAAAGCGACATTTTTTGTTCATGTTTTACCGGCGAAAAGTTGAACTTTGTGGCCGTAGGGCCAAAAAGTTTTTTTCGCCCGCTAACTAAAACTTGTTATTTTTAAGCTTTTTAGAAGAAGATGCTTTACCTTTACTGTAATATTTATAAAGAAATATGACCTTTTGGTCACTTTTGGTCTTGAACTAACCGTTTTTTTTGACCAGATACATTTATTATAATCATTTCATAGAAAATAAAAAATTTTCCATAACATAACCTCAAAATATATGTCAACTGATTAATCTGTATTCGCCCACTAAAATAACTTAAAAACACAAAATTTCAATTGTAAAATCACTTTCAATATTTATAATATTTATAGAACGGTTTTACAAGTATTATTTTCACAACAGACACATTCTAACAGAAATTAATCACCAAGCTATAGCTTTTTAAATTTGAAAATGAAACCGCAAGCAAAAGAAACCATTCCATTGTTTTTGTAGCGATTTGATTGGACAGAAATTTTTCTTGAATAATTAGATAAGTCATAAGACAGTAAAAAGAAATATTTTTTGCACTTTAAAATTAAGTATATTTTAATAATTTATTATATGTGAAATCTTCTTAATAGAACAGTATATAGCAAAAATTTAAATTTTAAAAACTATATTTCTTCCAACGTTTCGAGTATTATTGTGTACTCTTCTTCAGGGAGATTAAAAATTACAATAATACTCGAAACGTTGGAAGAAATATAGTTTTTAAAATTTAAATTTTTGCTATATACTGTTCTATTAAGAAGATTTCACATATAATTTATATATTAAGAACGAGAGAAAAATAAAAAACAGAAAAATAATTAATAATTTATTATAATTAGTAACAATCGAATAAAAAATATTGTATAATACACGGGTAAACAGTTAAATTTCGATTTCGTAGGTTTATTACCCTATGGGCAGGCCCTATCGGCCTGCACTCGGCTTCTAAAAACCTACTCGATCGAAAAATTTAACTTTTCGCTCTTGTATTATAAATAACTATTTTGCAAGATCAATATTGTTTTATGTGTGCTCATATATTTTATGATATATTTTTATATTTATTTAATATTTTGGCTAATAAGGGGGTCCTTTTTAATTGGAATATCGAATATTAATAATTGAATACACGTGTATCCAAACAGAACTTGATAAATTTTTCGTTTGGATAAATCAATTATCTTTTTTATTAATGAATTTGAATAATATTTATTTATTTTTTTTTTGTTTTCTGACACAACAAAATTACGTTTGGCTATTTTACACGGAAAGAAATTAGTGGGCTCTGCGCTATACATTATAAGATATTTGGTAACAGTGGCAAATTATAGTGATTTAAGCTATAGATTATAAGGGACACAATAACTAATAATGTTAAAAATAAATTGGAAACGATTATATATATTACAGACACGATTATATTTATTACAGGCACTATTATAAATTTACAGAAATTTTATTATATTATAAAAGTTATTAGCACGGACAATAATTAAATCTATTTAAGCTATAAATGCCATACTATTTGTTATATTTTATTATTCACTAAACAATTAAAGTATTTCATATAAATTTTTACACTGACTGCCATAATTGTAAGAGAAAGCCTTGTATTTATATAATAAGCGATTATAATTTGCTTGGTATGTGTGTTATAGCGCTCCTAGCTATAATTTTTTTTTCTATATTGACAATATTATTTTTTAAATTTTTGAAACTACTGTAAGCTCATCATACGCTTTTTTCGTGTTGTTATAGGCCCATAATAGCTTTACTATTTTTTCCTTGCCGTTGGCAAGTGGACAAATGAATATGGCTTGACACTTTTCTTAAAAATATCAAAATCGCTTTGAAGTCTAAATTCTACCAAATTTTGTTTTTAGGTTAATTTTACCGTCTTAAAGTAGTGGGTTGGTTACTTGCAGTTAGGGATTGCAATCCCTCGGGATTTTTCAAACTAAGTTGTTGCTTTCGGATTAATTTTCAGTTATTTTCGTCAGAAAACCGCACGTCGTGTTTATTTGTTATACGTAGTCAATCCAGAAAATCCCGCGGGATCACGCATGCCAATCCTGCACTTTTGCAGATTGAAAAAATGGCGCAGGATCCCGCGGGATTGCGGGATTGCAATTTCTACTTGTAGTGAAAAAGAAAAGAGCTGACATTAAAATATATTAAAATATCATTTGTTCTTTGAATTTCAAACATGGCGAAAATTGTAATGCCAACCCAAAACAAAAATCCCTAAATCGGTCATCAATTTAAATGTATATTTTTTGAAAGTTTAAAGCGAAAAGAAAGTATAGTGTAAAGCAATCGTTTTTTAAGACATTGTAGAGCACTAGTACTTCAGAAAACTCGCCGCATGGTGCTCGTTTTCTAAACTTGTACTCCTGCGCTAAAAACAGGTGTTATAAAACTAATATTTTAATATACTATTTGTTTTTTTTACTTTTGAGAAATTTTAATAAATTGAAAAATTTGTAGGTAATATGTAGTCCATTAATTTTATAACCCCGATATTTATTTCTTGACATATCGATAACCATTAAAAATAAATAAATCTTCAAATTATTAAAATATTTTGCATTTCTTTTAACATATTTTTGACATATATGAATAATGTATAAGATTCATTTTTTAAAAATATGTAAATATTCCAATTTCTAAGCAATGTTGGCCCAATATTTTGACTAAAAATATAAATAATTCATAGTTTTGGCCAATTAACGAGCCACAGTGCGATGATTTTATGCATTTTTTTCAAAATTGTATTTATAGAAAAAGTTTTTTAAAAGTATTTTTTATTGTAATATGGCCGCGTGGGGCAAGACGGACATAAACTAATAAAAAAAATATATTTATTTAGATATGGTCAATTAAATGTGCGGGCATAAAGACATAAAAAACAGTTTTTGATTAACTTATTAATACAGCATTTCCCTAGCAACGATAGTGTTAAAATCAAATTGAATTTTCGAATTTTTTAAAATATTTATATTGTGGATGCAATAACGAACTAGTATAACGTAAAAAGTTTGTATGCACCGCGGGTATTAATAAATGTGTATGCCCCCGGGCGACTTACAAACCCTCAGGCCAGATGCCCTCAGGGCATAAACACCTACTTAATACCCTTGGTACATAAATAATTATTACAGCTTAGGGGATTGTACGGCAAGGGGAGCACTGGGGCAAGATGGGTTATAGGTTAAGGTTATCTGTCCGTCTGGCAGAACACCAAATTAACTGTCAAAAAATAAAAATATTTTCTTCAAAATTACCATTTTTTATTTGATAATACAAAAATATTAACTAAAGAGCCTATCACAGAAAGACGAAAGCTAAAAGAATCAATTTTCATAAAATTATTCAGAGATAACTGTATTAGCCAATGATCTTCATCTTTATCTAATATTTGGACACCAATACTTAATGATGAAGAATTACCCGGTAACTTAACTTTGCCCTCTTTTCAATAAAAAAGGTTTTTTCAAATTAACTTCTCTACACGTTTTCAACAAAAACGCCTTTTCCAAATTAATTTCTCTACACCTTTTTATTATTACGGGTGTCTTTGTTTCAATTACCTCGAAAACACATATTTTGACATTTGTTATATTTTGATTTATAAAACCAAATATTGCACAAATTCTTTCAAAAACTAATAATTTTCTGTGAAAACGGGATCAGATTAGATCTCGAAACGTTAGAACTTAACTTTTATCAGTTTTTCGTTCTTTTTTAATTATTTTAACGATTTATCAAGAATTTCAATGAAAATTCTTTATTTAGGCAACATTTTTAAAGTTTGTTAAGGTATTGACTAATAATATTTTTTAGGTAAAGAAGATGTAGCAGATAAGTATTATTTTAAACGCAATACCTTACCAGCGCATCTAGAAATAGATGCGCCTGATAAGAACATTTTAATTTTATTTTCTGTTTTAGATTTTTATAGATATAAATAATCATTGAGGCGAAATGGCTCAAATTAATAATACTATAAATATATGTATATACGTCTCAAATAAATTATAGATCCTAGTTATATAATAGTTTTATATTACACAGAAATTTAATATTTTTTTCTCAGTGTACACTTATTTCTTAAGGTGCTAAAAGTATAATAATTTTCTGAATACAAAACACTTATTTACCAAAAATAAATGGTATTTAGGTAAATATTTTTTGCATTCTTTAACCATTTCATTATAATTCTTATAAAATATTTTCATGACGTGATAATTTCAATGTAAATTTTATTATTTTCGTACAAAAATCGGACGTGTAATAACACCATAATTATTACGCGGTTTGAATTATCACCGTGGGCACATCATTATACTCTTTATAGAGCTAGAAGAGTATGTTTGTTTGTTTGTTGGTTTGTTTAACGTCGTACTATAGTATCCACTGTAAAAAGTATGCTGTGGAATGGGAAGCATTTCATATCTTCATGCCTTGTTTTAATTAAGTATATGTATGTAGATCACGTGGTTAGAGGATGGGAAACGGCCTTTGCAAAGCATTCAACATTCCGCAAATTAAAAAATCAAGGCAAGTCCAAGAAAAAAGGACTCTTATTAATAAAATATTAAAAAACTTCCTTATAAAACACATTTAGAACTTTTTTTTAATATGTTATTTTCTGAATATATTTTTTTAAACCTCTTTAAAAAATAATCAAATTCTAGTTTCAATAAGTAAACTTAAATTTTTTCTTCGATAAAATTACCACTAGAACCAACGCAGTAAAATGTCAAAAATAACCAAAAATACGATTTTTTACTTCTTCGAGACTTTCCTATGACCCTGGGGAAAAGAACCAATAAATGGGGTTTATTGTAAAAAAAATACTTCTATATAAAGCCGTGGCTAGTCTACCTTTAACCCTCTGCCACAGACACGGAGTGGATTTTACGCCTGTATAGTATGCAGTTTGTGATTTCTTCCAACTCCGACTAACTGCGGCTTTCCGCGTCTCAGTACCTTTCGGACATTCAGTTTAAGCCCGAAAATTTTCACGTGTTTATTTAAAATTTGGCAGCTTACGCTATGTCTGTAAGTACGTAATAATAAATACAACAGGGTTTATTCATTGCAAAAAAAATATATATATATATATATATATATATATATATATATATAAATATTTTTATAACTTGCTTATGTTGTTTATTTATGATTAAGGTTTTAAATTTATCTTATAAATATATTTTTTTTTTCTACCAAGTTCTTTAAATAAAATTCCGAACCAAGTCAAAATTAACAAAAAATAACATTATAGTACAAATTATATAATATAAATAACTCATTTAAATATTATGTTCTATTGCATTTATACTTAAATAATTAAAGCTATAAAGAACACGTTTAACGATAAATAAGTCAAAATATTATTTTGTTTGTTTGTTCGACTTTTAAATTGTTTAAAGGTAGGCGTAATTTTTACGCCGTGTGTAAGGTGTCTGTGGCAGAGGGTTAAAATTTTCATTATATGAAAACTTGATAACCACTTTGCTACCCAAGAGGGGATTTTTAAATTTGGCGAAGGCGCTATACCAGCCTGGTTAGATTTCCTAATATTTTGAGGTATTTTGTAGACAAACATCTTGTTTATGACGGGCACTTATCTCCTGGACTTATATATTGTTTATAACGGTCTAATTGAGCAACTTAAGTATTTATTTTATTAAACTAATGTGCCTTAGAATTACTATATTAAAATAAATAGATACGCTCTCTCCAGAAGCTTTATATTTACTTGATATATGACGATTAATAGCATAATTTATTACAATTTATGAGAATTTAATGCAAATTATGGCAATTTATGACAATTTATGACATATTATGACAATTTATGACAATTTATGACAATTTATGACAAGTTATAACAATCTATTACAATTGATGAAAATTTATTACAATTTATAATAATTCATGACAAGTTATGACAGTTTATGAGAATTTATGACATATTATGACAATTTATGACGATTTATGACAATTTATGACTATTTATAACAATTTATTACAATTGATGAAAATTTATTACAAATTATAAAAATTCATGAGAAGTTTTGACAGTTTATGTCAATTTATGACAATTTATGACAATTTATAACAATTTATGACAATTTATGATAATTTATGACAATTTATTTCAATTTGTGACAACTTATGAATTTGAAATGATTGAATAAGTTGCTGTTCACTATAAAAGTTTTAAATTTTTTAGAATTCACAATTTTTCAGTTTTTAAGGAATTCACCAATCACAGTTAGAGATTTAATTTTTAAAAAAGTCAAGATATTTTTTAAGGCAAGTCAGTTTATAGGTTATGAGAGTGAGAGAGAAAATATCTACTTATAAGAATAATAAAAAAGTGTCACTTTAAAATATTAATTTTGTTAATCTTAATTTTTTTCTAAACCAATTGTATTGTCAACCGTATCAATATACAAAATCGAAAATAAAGAATCATTGTTACTATAATCTTTTCGATTTTGAGGTGTGCCCCTTAAGATTTAATATCACCTGGACGAAGAACCAAGGACTTATTGAATGACTCGAATCTTTTGAATGAAAGCGTGGGTTACCCATACCGGGTGCCCCAGCTAAGACAGATCAGTTGTTTTTTTTGCGTTATTATTAAAATTATCGACAATAATATCACAACAGGTAGTGAGATTTTCGATAATTTTATTATGGCCCCATAAAATAATTTTGCTCATTTTTCTATGTTTATCATTTTAATTTTGCATGTCTTTTTTCCAGGCGTAAAATCTACGCAGTGTCTGTGTATCTCTTACCCCTCATTCGCAGCAAAATTGAAGCCATTTGGCTGAAATTTTGCTGGACGAGGCTGATTGGTGGTACGAGGTGGTACGAGGTGTAAAAATGCGAGTCCAGCAAAAAAAGTAGTTCCTGCCATGGTAGTATTCTTAACATTTGTCCATACCCATTTCTTGGAACCCTTTGTATAAAAAAAATAACAATAATCCTTAAGAATTCTTTAGAGATATTGATATACATCGGGATTTACTGATATATAAGTACTAAATCTACTTATAATTTGGGGGCCATTCAAATACAGTAGTTACTAAATCTATAAACAAGATTGTAAAACGATAAATAAGAAGATTTTTGAATATTTTTTCTTTCAAAATGATTAAGATTAAGAAATAAATTCTTAGATTAATGAACAAGTTTCAACAACTTATTTTCTTTTTTTTTTAAGAGTATATTACGCACCGAGTACGCGAACCTAGTTTTTAGCACTCTATGAAATGGTTTGAGTGGAGGTGCGTATACTATTTTTCCTATGACCTAACTCCTAAACATAAAAAAAACGCAAAAATTAGCTTAAAAATCAGAAAAAAATAGTTTGTATCCCCTTGACATTCTTATCTTAGCCCAATTTTTATTCAAGACAATCCCAGCTGAGAACTTGTAATCAATCAAAGCTTGAGAATTAAAACTAACATATCAGAAAAAAAAATATTTCTCTAATAATAAACTAAAGTCTGCTTTAAATACGTTTGATGTGTCTACAAAAATAACGCATTACCATACAATAAGAAAGAAAAAAATAGTCCCCTGTATAATGTGGGCAAAATGGGTGGATCATTCCAACGGATATGGGCGGATAAAATCAAAAATGAATAACATTATTTTGTCACGAGTGAAAAAATTAAAAAAAATAAAATAAATGGAGAATATTTTTCGTAAACATATAAATTGTTTAATTAAAAAATTTTATTTTATACTTTTAAAAAATTTTAGTACCTACTTACCTGCAATTTTTAATAACAAAGCCATTTTCAAATATTTATTTTTTTTAATATTGCACAAAAATTTTTAAAATTTAAATTATTTAAATTTTAAAACAATAAATTGTATCTAAACAAGTGTTTGTTAAAATTATTTTAGTTTATTTTGTGTATCTACTAAAATTATTTTTTATTTAAATAAATATAATTTTTTTATTTAGTCTGAATTAATTGAAAATATTAATTTGATATTTTTATTTTCACGATGAATAGTGAATAAAGCAAAAATGGAAACCTTCCACAGCAATTTTAAAGCAGGTCTGTAAAAATAAACCCTTAAACTTTGAAACGACAGTGTATAAAGTATATTATTTTACTCGCGTAAAATAACTCTTAATCATTGGGATGATTACTTCACTCGTCTATCGGCTTCTGTCGCAAAATACACTTTCATTGATTAATAGCAATTATTTTATGCCCACTGAATAAATATACTGTTAGGGAACATTCAAGTATTACGTAACGCTCCTAAGGGGGGGTGGGGGTCATTTTGGAGTGTTACGCCCATGTTAATGGTATAGGAAAATAGCGTTACAGGAGGGGGGTCCAAAATGATCAAAATTTGCGTTACGTAATACTTGAACGTTCCCTTATCTGCGTTCTACTTAGTATTAAGCACACATTTGAGTGTATTAATGTTCACATAACACTAATGTTATTTGAAGATATTATGAAACCCGAATGCTTTTATTTATTAACTTATATAATTTTTATTGTAGTAAAAAATAAAAACATTTCTATTTATTTTGGTAAAATAAAAAAAAGGCTTCAAGTTTATTTATTTGAAATGCACCAAGTAACATGTACTTCCTGATATTTTTTCTACGGTTATAAAGAAAAACGCTATCGTTGAATATGTTAATAAAACAAAAGCCGGGGAATATATACCGTGTGAATAAACATACGTGACATGGGTGCGTGTATGGAGTGTATATAAATATTACAATCCAGTGTTATATTATTATTGTATTGTATACGTATGAGTGACTTTCAAATAAACGAGCGAAATTGATTTACTGGATGTTTAATATGATTGTAAAATGGCTTAAGGGGCTCTCCATATATTACGTAACGCGCGGGGGGGGGGGTCAGAAAAATTGTTACAGTTTGTGACAGGGGGGAGGGAGGGGTTTAGGTAAACGTTACGTAACGAAATTTAATAAATTTAATGTTTATTTCCTAAGCTTGGCAGATGTATTTTTATTTCAACATAAATTACTATTTAGTGGCCCATAATTCCCCTTTTCACACAAAAATTGACGAAACTATGCATATTTAAATAATATTGTATTCAGTGAAAAAACTGTTGTCATTGACATATTAAAAAAAAATCTTACGGCCCTGTTCTTACGTGATCTTGCCGATGAATCATCGGCAATGATACATTTTCGCGCGGAATGTGTACTCACAGAACACCAATGTGTTTACTATTTTGTGTACCTGTGCCTAAACAATATACGTGTTATATGTGACACTTAGTGTAAAAAGAGGGTACCTAGTATTTTTTCCCTGTGTGATATTGATTATGAATATTTTTTTATAGTTTGAGTGATTTTTTCATGCAAATTTTTTTCAAGGTTATGTTATACTATATTTTAGGTTCATGTTTGGACTTTTTGTCGAGAAAAACGAATCAATAGTGAGAATACAGTTAAATTTATTACTAAACAAAATTTTTATATTGTTAGGCGTTACACAGGGGGGGGGGGTGTTGGTAAATGTGACAGTTTGTTACACAGGGGGGAGGGGGAGGTCAATTTTTTTGAAAAATTGCGTTACGTAATATATGGACAGCCCCTAAAGTATACATTGAAAAACGATTTCATTAATCTGAAGCCGGTGACTGCTTTTATTGTATAATTTAGATTTATTTTAAAATTATTACATTTTTGTTGGGGTCGTAGGAAAAAGCTGTAACTCGTCAGAAAGTGTATTTTTTACTCTCGAGACGTTTCCGTGAAATAACTTACTTTCCCAACAGATAGCTTTATACCTTTTTTTTAATATCTGACAGCAATAATGTTGAGGTTAGAAAATGATAAAGAAAACAAACGAAAGTATACTGAGTGAAAACATATAATTTTAATATCGTGATGACGCCAATGAATAATTCATAAAAGGTAGGCAATTATCAAAATAACAAATTCCACAATCAATTTTCATGCGTAAATAACACTAGTTAACAAAGTGTTTGGTTTTAATTTTCGATTTTTTGTGTGGTTTTTTTCGAGGTATTTAGATTTTTTGAGGAGTTGCGTTCCGTACGCGGAACCGGCAACAAGTCTACGGCGCGATTAGTAATTCATGTGTTTAGTCACAGCCAGACTATTTATATTAAAATGTGATTGTTAAGAAAATATCTATACTGCGAAACCGTTCTACATATTTAAATATAATATTTGATGTTTGTGATGTACTTTTGTGGGTCACCACGTTTTTTTTTGTGAGGTTATGTTAATAAGACATTATATTTAGTTGAAACGATTATAGAGACTCGCTTCAAGTCTCTAATACTTGTACCTGGTCAATAAGAACGAGAGTTCAAGACATTAAGTACATTTCGAAGAAGAAGAAGAGGAAGTATATTTTTGAATAAATTAAAAAAAAATAGTGGGGGTAAACAATGATTTAGAGGAAGTGATAACTCTTAAGTCTGTGCAAGTGACTAACATCCATTTTAAATTCTATTTGTTGTGTGGAATTTGAATTTCCAGATTGAAATTGGATATATTAGCAACTATAACAAAAGTCCCTATAAATTACTAATTCCAACGGTTTTAAAGATTAAAAAATATCTTTAAAAATTGAGAATGTGACTGCATTATGAAGGTAAGTAAGAAAAAAGACAATGGCTGCCATCAGGGCTATAAATCATTGGAGGGTAAAGGAAAAGCAGTTTTGTAACTAGTGTAATTATTATTTTGTGTGGAATTCAGTGTCTCGACCTTGTAGATTTAATAAAAATAAATTTAAATAATCTGCATAAAATGTAGAATAAATACAACAGGCCTCAGTTATTAAGTTCACCTTTCTTATGTAACATATTTTATTGAACTCCTAAAGCGCCATCCACAGGCCTGCAATAAACAAGCATAACGCATAACAACAAAATGACATAATTAGCAGGCGTAAGACCTAAGACTATTCACTCGCTGTCGCAATACATAGGCGCATAAGATCAGTTGATAGACGACAGAAGATGAAGAGGACGAACATATGCATATTACGTATTATGTAGAATGCTTTATGAAACATAATTATGTTTGATCATAACAATATAAACATTACTTAAATTCATACAAAAAATCTGCCTTTGCATTTTCGATTCCACTTAAATACAGTGCGATTATAAAGTGCCGAAACAGTTTGAATAGAAAATACACTTCGTTTGAAGCCACGCCTCTGTTAGAGTTGTGCGTGACAAGCCCATGTGATTGCTACGTACAACAGCTCGGTGGCCAGTAAAACGCACACAGCTTTCTTGCATTTTACACATCGCTAATGCCAGTTTTGCATTAAAAAGTGTTCGGGACTTAATAATCGCACGGTATATATTACAGAAAAATTATGTCATTTAAAAGGGAGAATCGAGGGAAAAATGGAGGGAAAAATCGAGGGAAAAATCAAAAGCTTTTGGATGTAAAGGGTATATAATAAAAATAGAAAAAAAAATCCATCAGTGATTTTATTTACATAAATACCTTGATAATTATTATTTTTATGCCATTATAAATCAAAACTGTCGTTTTAATTAATTGTGTACTTATGCTAAAAAAGAGCTTGTTAGTACATACATAGATAGAAAAAACTGAATATTAAGCATTTTAAAAAGTCAAATGGGTTTGGTTGTCAGAGCTCTATGATAATTAATTAATTTTCAAGAGAATGTAAATTTATAGGTTAAAACCATTGTGTTCTAAGTGATGCGACAAGAGAGTTTAAGATTATGTACATGTGACAATTAAACCCGGCGCTCCGCTGCCTTAAGCTGCGGTTTCCTCCAAAAGTAGCAGTCGCTGACGACTGCGACCAGGTACCCGTTTTCCTCGGTTTCGCCAGTCGCCAGTAACCATTCTGTTAGCTGTCCATTTTATAAACAGCTGTTTTTCTTTTGCGATTTTATGCCTTTCAATCAGTATGAATACCTCTAAAAAGTCGGTTCTTTTAATGTTTCTGAATTATCAAGCGGAAGAGGAGAATCTCCTCCTCTTATTAACATTATATCTCTTCGAGATGTAAAAGTTGATGAGATGTTTCGGGCTGAGAGAGGTGAAGGGATTTCAAATAATTCTAATTGAGTAAAACAGTGAAAGACACTTGTCACAGCCCAAAACCACCTGTTTCCCCGACAAACTCGTGACGAAATAGTCGTGCTTCTACTCCTGGAGCGGTCAAGCGACTGGCGACCAAACGAACGGCGACCGGTAGTTAGGAAAACAGGAACATTTAATATGTATGTCTCAATGACTCGGTCGGGGCTACCTGGTCACAGTCGTCAGCGACTGCTACTTTTGGAGGAAACCAAATCTTTACCAATTCAAACGCTAAGTATTTATTTAATTATTTACACAAAAACGGACTCCCAACAGAAATACATTCCAATATAAATTAATATAAACCAATTAATATGGTTATATACTAGTGATTAAAAAGATGTAGTAGTAAACAAGAGCTAGTCTGATTTAATTGATGAGCAGTGTATGGCTGGCTCAGGCGCGGCTGCCGAGATCGCTTGCCATCACAGAATACCGATGCTTGCTTGTCGTAATCGATAATCGATA
>OY294052.1:27703689-27765518 GCA_958510825.1 Brachypterus glaber | reverse complement strand
TAAAACACAGTTTGGTTAAATCTTTAGTTACAGTGTTCTCGTTAAAACTCAGCTGAATGGACCTTTAGGTAAAATGATCTTTATTTACGACATAAAAAAAACTTTCTAATTTTCTCATAAATGCACTTCAATGATTTGAACTAAATCTATATGAGATGTAAAGATAAATCTAGAATCAATACTTGTAACTTTATAACTGTATATTTTTCAAATAGAGGGACATTGTGTCAAATTTTTATGTTAATATGATATTAATATAGTTCTCCGCATGAAAGAAAGTCTCGGACGAAAGGGGGAGGAATCATTTGCGCTCTCTTCTTTCCGCCAAGAGTGTTATAAGGCGTGGGTGCCTCCAACGGGCCTTTTGAAATTTACAAGTAGATATGGTATCTGTAAAAGGTCCGAAGTAAAAAACGGCTTTTGTGAAATACGGTTTTTGGATGTTTTTTCCTTCTACACTTAAAATTTGATATCGTAGTAAATACTAAATATTTTTGCCTATTTGGGACCCCAGGCAACATTTGTTATTAAATACAAGTTGTTACAGTAAAACATAAAAGGACAACGTTATGTTTTACTATAACATGTAATTAATAAAAAATGTTGCCTGGGGTCCCAAATAGGCAAAAAGGTTCAGTATTTACTACGGTAAGGAATTCTCAGTTAACATTTTATATAGGGTAGGATCACCGGTTTTAGCCACTGTACCGGTTTTAGCCAGTCAGAGTAGTTTTTTGGGTATAGCTAAGAAATAGGAGACTTTAGATCAAAATTATCGTTTAAATCCGATTTGAATGATAAAAGTTAGGACAACAAATATGTTTAATAAGTTTTAACTGTAGCGAAACGAATACAGCGCCTATTTAAAATTTTGATTTTGAAAAAAATGTAATTTCTTATGACTTTTCTTAAGAAACCGCCAGAAAAATAATTTTAAATATCTAATTCAGGTAAAATTAAACTCGTAAAACATTTATATCAAGTTAAAGGTAAGTCATTAAACAGTTACTTTATTAATATTTTAATACATATTTTGCAGAATTTATTCTTAAATTTGCATGGCGATAACTGGGACACTAATATGCTTCTCTTTCTAGCTATAGCCACAGAATTGGCTAAAACTGGAACCTAAGTAGTACCAGTTATAGCCAATGTCAAAAAATATCAATATGTCAAAATTACTGTACAAATAATAAAGATTTTAGCGAAAACCACCTTTAAATATTAGCCAATAATACATTTAAATTAAAAAAGGAGGAGTATTATACAAATTATAGCGGGCCATCAAAATGACTTAAATGATTCAAGACTGAAGCTGAAAACTAAACATGTCACAATGTGAAATTGTCACATACATATAAATTTTTTTGTAAAACTTATAGTGTCGAATATGGTATAAACTAAATAATTATAAATATTTATTAATTTTATTTATTTTTTATTTTATAACATATCAGCTGAAGTTATATTGTTTAAACATTTATTTTATAATAGAGATATATTGTAAGTTTCAGAAAAACCAAAACTTGCAACCTTAACATTATAATGGAACATAATAAAAAGAAATAAAAACAGAATTTTTCTTAAGGTGGCTATAACTGGGGTATCTACCCTACTGCATAAGAAACAGTACCCGGCGTATATCCAGTTATAGTCCAGTCTTCAAGTTAATAAAAGAGGCTTTACCTGGAAATAATTCAGGGAGTTTAGATTTTTGGTTTAATAGGTAGGGTTGAAGGCCGCAAATAAATAATTTTGCCACATTGAACTCGACAGACTTTTTAAAATCGGTCTACTCAAGATAATGAGGCACAAATGTATGAATTATTAAATAAAAAAATGACAGTTCCAAATCGAGTTCAAGGTCGCAAAATTGTTTTTTTATTTGCTGCCATTAACCCTACCCAATAAACCGAAAATCAAAACTCCCTGAATTATTTCCGGGTTAAGCCTCTTTTATTGACCTGAAGACTGGACTACAACTGGAAATACGCCGGCTACTGATAATAAAGATTTTGGTAATTAATACCACTCTTTATACCTACCTACCAGTATTTAAGTATATATGATAAAAATACAGTTTTTTCTAACGGGTTTTAGAAAACACATTTCGTATAAATAAAAATTTATCTATCTATAACTATTCGATGTCCAATGCATAGATGGCCATGGGAAAACATTTTAACTGTAAAAATTTTAAAGTGGGTACATAAAAATGTTACAAAACTTTGATATAGGGGAGCCAGGGGCCAGTTGTCGCACATTTCATTCAATATTTTTGTTACTTAACGTTTTGGGGAAAAAATAGTTTATTGAACAAAAATTGTCGATGTAATACCTATTATAGGTATAATATGGCATGAGAGCGATTGCTCAAATACGATATGGGCATTTCACACAAGTTGTACATCTTATTTTTTCTACGACTAACCTATAAAATTATATAAGCTTTTTAATTTGATTTTAAATTTTGAGGTTACTTTTTTAAATTTTGATAAGTAGTCCTTGTCTCCCTTACATAAAAATGTTACAAAACTTTGACATACTTTCCATGTGATTTATTTTAATGGACGCGCATCTTTGCTTGTTTCTCTATCTATAAATTTCGATTTTCGATTAGACACACTAAAACTGCAATATTTTAAAATTGTTGACTTTTATTATTTAAACAAATACACTGTTAAAAATATACACAATTTATTAGATTTTTTAAAATTCAACACTGTAAAAAAAATCTGGTTAGGTCCAACTACGAAAATCCTAA
The DNA here is from genome assembly GCA_958510825.1 of Brachypterus glaber. Taxonomy (NCBI): domain Eukaryota; kingdom Metazoa; phylum Arthropoda; class Insecta; order Coleoptera; family Kateretidae; genus Brachypterus; species Brachypterus glaber. The sequence continues at coordinate 27,762,754 of OY294052.1, read as the reverse complement.
ATATATGTATGTACATTAACTTTAAGAAAGTTTCCAAAGCAAACCAAGAGTTAATATTGTTAGTAGAATGTCTCTACCATATTAAACCATCCACAGGAAAATTCGAGGTGCTCGGTTTCGGAAGATTATGGACTTCATTCTTCAAATATGACCATAGTCGACATAATAGTTATTTATTTTATACTAAAAACTGCAATATTTTAAAATTGTTGACTTTTATTATTTAAACAAATACACTGTTAAAAATATACACAATTTATTAGATTTTTTTTAATTCAACAATGTAAAAAAATCTGGTTAGGTTAAACCACTCAAATCCTGAATATATGTATGTACATTAAGTTTAAGAAAGTTTCCAACGCAAACCAAGAGTTAATATTGTTAGTAGAATGTCTCCACCATATTAATCCATCCACAGTAAAATTCGAGGGGCTCGGTTTCGGAAGATTATGGACTACATTCTTCAAAAATGACCATAGTCGACATAATAGTTATTTATTTTATACTTTTTTAACTTGACAAAAAAAAAGAACTCCTTGAACCAAGGACACGTGTCTTTCTATATGTTCAAAGCCATGATCTCTTGTTACAAGGCCAGCATTTCTTTGAAGCAAAGTCAATGTCCTTGAATGAAGAGCGCGGATCTTCATTTAAAAACCCATGCTCTTTAATCAAGGACTTTGACTTTGCTTCAAAGAAATGCTAGCCTTGAAACAAGAGAATATGGCTTCGAAAATATCGAAAGACACGTGTCCTTGGTTCAAGGAATCCTTTTTTTCTATGTATAATTAATTAATTAATTAATTACTGAATAATTGTTCTGACACATTATGACAGTAATTTAATACACTGCATAACATATTTTTTTTAGAAAATAAAGTGTAGTGCAGACCTCCTACTTACAGAATTAACTCCTAGTTTGCGTGCTTCAGATCAATGGTTAAATACGAAACAACCATTTAATAAGGGAAATAAGGCAATCTGATTTGAGAATAAATTACTTTTTTCAAGGAATGTTTTGTGTTAAAAAAATTATGACAAAATATAGTTTTTTTTTTAATTAGTTTGGGGCCAGGGGGTAACATGACGTATATTTTTTTCATATTTTTTTAATTTTTCGAAAAAAATAAACTTTTTTGAAATATTTTGATAATTTTTTTGTTTTTTTTTTTAGTGTAAATACACCAAAAATACAATATTTTAACAAGTAACTATTATTTTTTTATAAAAATATCATCAATATGAATATTTATTAAAATTTACATAAAGCTGAATTCGTGCATAATTTGATCGTAAAGATAAGCTATTAAAAATATTTATTGACAAAAAAAATCACTATATAGTTTGTAAAATTAAATTTATTAATTTTTCCTTGATGACATTTTGTAAATTATAAACAACATACGTTTGAATATTTTTAAAATAAAAAAAAAACAACTTTTTTATGGCTATAGGATTATTACAATTTAAGGGCTAGCTGGATATGTAAACTCTAATCTTTATAGTATATTATGTTATGAAACGAGTGCTTTATACAATTTTTTCTATTTTGCTCTAAAATTTAAAAAACTTACATTTAAATTGATGACTGATTTAGGGATTTTTGTTTTGGGTTGGCATTACAGTTTACACTATGTTTAAAATTCTAAGAACAAATGATATTTTGATATATTTTATTTCTCTTTTCACTGCAATTAACCAGTCCACAATTTTAACACGGTAAAAAATAACCCAAACATAAAATTTTGTAAAAAATTAAACTTTAAATCGACATTGACATTTGCACGCAAAACGTCAAGAGATAGGCTTTTGTATGTTGCTAACCCAACAGAAAAAAAGTAGAGACCTCTTTTGGGCCTATAAGAACACGCAAAATGCGTGTGATTATGAGCTTATAAGAGCCGCAAAATAGAAAAAATCATTAAAAATTTTTGAGAAAATATGTAGGGTTCGTTGATAACTCCTCGTCCCACTTTTTTGTGGTGAGGTTAGTACATGTCAAAAGATTTTTTCTAATATTCATTTATAGATATATTTCAATTATAAAACCCCCCTTAAAGCTCAGCTTTACATTTGCATTGACCAGTTGTCTTTTATTTTCAGAACAGTATAAATTATTGAAATATAAAAACTGTCAGATGAAAAAATTAGAAAATTTTAAAAATTATGGTATAACATTTATTTTTGCTACTAATAGAAGACTATAACTAATAAAACAAATACAAATTTTACCGTTATTTTACACAAAAAACCTTTTAGTATATCTATAAGTAAGATTTTAAGTTGATTAGTCCGAGATATTCAAAACGTTTAAAATCAATTAAGAGAAACACATTTTTTAATCTAATTAGCTACAAATTAATAAATTAAAGAATTTTGACTTAATTCTCTGTTAAGATTGAGTATTAAAATTTTTATTTTGATGTGAATCTAGCTATTTGCTTTTCTTAATAGCATTTTTTAGTGTTGGTTTGTCATAATAAGCTTTAATTTAAAAGGATTTTAGGTTTTTTTATTCATGTTTTACTATGAAGTTTCTGGCATTTTTTTTCTAAAAATCCAGGTTTTCCTAGTTCACATTATAAAGATCTAATAAACAGGTAAAATACTAATAAAATATTATTTTAATATTAGATAAATAAAACATCCATATTTATTAAATTTGTATGTTTTAGGTGTGATTTTGAGATGTTTTTGACGTTGTATGTTAAGTAATTCATTTAACTTACTGTAATTTGTTTGGTCTTTAAGAGACAGGCTCCGTGCCTATGGCTCATTTATCTAAAATTTGAATTAGTTTGAATGGATAATTGGGGGAGTGAGTCTCTGCTCACTGATGCTGATTTGCATCTGTCATGAAATTTTGGGTGTGACGAGGAAGGTGGGAGGGGGATTCGGGGGGATGGAGTAGGGATGGAGTAGGGATTGGAGGGAGGTGTGGGGGGAGTGAAACTAGTTCACTGGTGCTGGAGATGCACCTGTCCTGTGTTTGTGGGCACCATTACTGGTTGAGGACATTTTTGATCTTTTTGTAAGTGTAGTGGATTTCGTGATCGTAATCTAGAAAATTTGAGATGAGGGGGTTTGGGTGATCTAAATTGTCTTGTATAAAAGACTTACTGTATCGGATGATTTCCGTTTTTAGGAGGGGCATGTCGAGATCTCTGTGAATTTGGTTGTTCCGCATGAACCAGGGGGCATCAATGCATATTCTGAGTACCTTGTTTTGAAAGGCCTGAAGTTTGGCTGAGAGCGTTTTTTTAAGGGTGATTTTGTTCCAGGCTGGTGCTCCATAGAGGAGTACTGGCTTTAGAGTTTGGTTGTAAAGAAGAAGTTTGTTTTTAATTGATAGGGGGCTCTTTCTTCCTATAAGAGGGTAGAGTTTGGAGAGTCGGTTGTTTGCTATTTGGAGGGTATTTTTGACGTGCTGATCCCACGTAAGATTTTTGGATAGGGTAATGCCAAGGTATTTGGCATGGTTTTCCCAGTTAATGGCTTGGCCATTTATCTGAATGGGTTGGGGTGGGCCTCTTCTAATCCTAGAGATTAGAATGCCTTTTGTTTTGTTGGCGTTGACTTTGATTTTCCATTTGGAGAACCATTTTATTAGGGCATCCATTTGGCGCTGGAGGGCGATATGGAGTCGCCTATTTTGATTTGAAAGTCTCTGCCTTCGAGGAAGGAGGCTATGAGCTTGGTGATGCCTAGGGGGAGGCCGAGAAGATGAAGTTTGACTACAAGACCTATGTTCCAAACTTTATCAAAGGCTTTTGCGATGTCCAGGAGGATCAGTCCCGCGGCTTCGCGCCTATTTAATCCATCTGTAATTGAGTCTACCAGGCGAGCCACCTGGTGGACTGTGGAGTGTCTGTTTCGGAAACCGAATTGCTCGTTTGGTTAATTCATTTAAGACATATCTGTACACTAAAGTACCTACATTTTAATCCTTCCTTGTCTATCTTAACTTAAAATAACTATAAAATTATACCCAAAACTTTAAAAGCCTTTAAATAATATTAATTTAAAGCAAATAAAATTTTTTAAATTAAAGGTGTCATTATTACCATAATATTAACATTATAATAAAATAAAATTACACAAAAAATGTAATTATATGATAATTTTTTTCCTGTAAAAAAAATACTTATTTACTACACTTTGTATTTTTAATACTAAATGTTATTTCTAATGTTTACATGTTTGTTTGTTTAACCTAGTACTATTCTACTTAATTAAGCATCCAGGACTTGTGTGGGCTAGTAGTAGAGGGAACCACCGGCTTATACTGACTTTCGAACCAGTTTCTAGGGAGTGTTCGTTTCACTTATCGCCTTCGCCAAATTTCAATTATTAATTAACTGAAAAAGGCAAATCGGCACCAGTGAGAATCGAACTCACGCTAGTAGGCTTGCTATACATACTCGCTAGCCACTACGCTATGCCTCCCATATACATATCTTTTATTTAGAACGCCACCATTGGTATTTAATACTTTACTTGTGATATTAAATACTCAATGTGTGTATTGTATACAAAATGTTGTCATACTAAGATAGAGACCTTGCTGATACATTTGGATCTCCACGCAACATGTGTTTAATAATACTGTAACATTTGGTATATATATATCACAGTTATAGTTTGGTATACTTTAAGTTGTAGTTATTGTGTTAGTGATCTAGTTTAAAGTATGTTACAGTATTTAGTAAAATAACAATCGGTAAAAAATACCAAAATTTTGATTAGTAATAATACAGAGAAAAGTAAAAGAAGGATCGATTATTTTGTCAGTGTGTAATTGTATGTGGTTTGTATAATTACTAATTAAAATTTTGGTATTAGTTACCGATTGTTAATTTTTCTGAATACTGTAACATAGTTTAAACTAGATTAGTAATACAACTTAACAACAACTCAAATTATACCATACTATAAGTGTGATATGCTTTACCAAATGTTACAGTAATTTTTACTATAACATGCTAGTATTAATAAACACATGTTGCGTGGGGATTCAAATCTACCAGCACGGTCTCTATATTAGTATGACAACATTTTGTATACAATACACACATTGTAGTATTCAATATCACAAGTATTAAATACCAATGGTGGCGATATAAATAAAATATATGTATTAACAAATAACATTCAGTATTAAAAATAGAACGAAATTTTCTGAGTGTAACTTTTACTTACATCAAGGGTTTTTTGTGAAATGAAAAAAAAAAAGAAAAATTAGTCAGGTAGCTCTGGGGGTTGCGTTCCATCCGTGGAATGGGCAACATGTATACTTTCGGCTAGAATTTGTAAATCGGTAACAACGTTTATTTTACGCACCAAGTATTTTATGTGAAAATGTGATCGTCAAGAAAATATTAATACTATGAAACCGTTCTATATATTTAAATTGATTTAAATTAAATATTTGATGTTTGTGATGTACTTTTGTGGGTTAACCACCTTTTTTTTGTGAGGTTATGTTAATAAGAAATTATATTTGGTTGAAACGATTAGAGAGACTCGCTTCAAGTCTCTAATACTTGTACCTGGTCAATAACGAGTCCAAACGAGAGTTCAAGACCATTGTCCTTTTGGGTCACTTTAATTTACTGTCCAAAAGGAACTTTTGAAGAAGAAGAAGTAGTCAGGTAGGTGATTTACATTCGTTATTCGCAAATAATTCTTACGTTAAAAATTAACATAAATTTGGGATTTACATGTATACATACAGTAGTCAAGCATGAAGTTTTGTGGTCTACTAAATATTGCTTTAGAATAACAATTACATTGTTTTTTTGACACCACAATTAACATAGAATATATTAAATTAAAATAAAAAGAATTACATTAAGAATTATAATTATACAGTGCGGTCCAAAAGTCACCCCCCTTTTTAACTTTTGAACGAGTTGAGATATCGACTTCAAATTTAGAACTCTTAAATAAGACAACTTAAGCTATCTTTTAGCATATATTTGATATTTTCAGCTCTTAAAATGTGGGCAGGGGGGCATGTGGGGACATTTTTTTAAATAGAAAGAGGGATCGTGTGATACATCATTTTAAAGGTTATAAAATTATCTATTTAAACTAACATATTTAAAATTTTTAAAAATGTTTTTTAAGGTTTTGATTTTTCAATTTTTTTGTACTAAAACATTCGATTTTTTAAGTTTTTTTTTTATAAATTTTTATTTATGTCAACTAAAATTAGTTTAAAAGTATAATTAACATCTTTTTATGATGAAATTTGGCATTTTTAAAAAATTATTTGTTTTTTTAGAGAAATTTTGACATTAATACCCATTTTCAACCCCATTTTAAACCCAATTTTTTTTTATTTAAAAATATGGAGTTAAATGGAGAATTTTATAAGCTTTAAAATGATGTATTACACGACCCCCCTTTCTATTTAAAAAAATGTGCCCCCATGCCCCCCTGCCCACATTTTAATAGCTGAAAGTATTAAATATATGCTAAAAGATAGTTTGAGTTGTCTTATTTAAAAGTTTTAAATTTGAAGTCGATATAAAAGTCAACTGGTTCAAAACTTAAGAGGGCGGGGGGGGTTGACTTTTGGACCGCTCTGTATTTTAATCTTTTACTATTTTGTTCAACTATCATATCGGTTTCAACCAATAAAAAACAAGACATTACTACGGGATATTTTCATCTCGAATATATACCAGAAAATCGTATATATACCAGTTTTCTAGTTCTTTGATATGACAAGCTTGATAATGTAATTGTAAAGTCAATTTAACCTGGCAACAGTGCTTAATCTTTGTGAAATTATTAGTGAATTTTCTTATATAATACCACGAAAACAATAACTTTTTAGTGCAGACACAATATATTAAACTCGAACGTCCTACTGGATGCTTGGTACCACCTGTTTAAAATCGTTTTAAGTTTGTTTTGATTCTTTTTTATTCACCGATAAGAAGGCCCACTGTTTATGTTAGTTTACATTGTTGCCGGATCTCAATTTTTTCAACATCTTTAAGAAAAATTTAAGATGACATCTTGTGTGCAATGTTTTAAAAAAATCGGCACAAATGCATATCACACCATTTGCTCGAAGTGTAATAAACACTGGCATCGCGATTGTGCAAACCTTACAATCGATGAAGTAAAGCAATATACGGCCGATTTAAAGAAACCTAATGCTCCGCGTTGGGTTTGTGCTTTTTGTTCTTCATCTAATGCTTCCTCGACTAGTAGAAGAAGCTTTTCAGTTAGCGAAGAATTGATGGATAACTCATCAAGCAGTTTGATATCAGTTTTAAGAAAAGAGCTGAATACATTTAAATCTGAAATTGAGAAATTTTGTACAGAAAATTTTTCTAAATTAGAACTATCAATCAAAGATGTACTTCATGAATTAGAAGTGCAAAAGAAACAGTTTAAAGATTTGCAAAAAGAAAATTTATCTTTAAAAGCAGAAATGGTGGAACTTAAGAAAGATTGCCAAAATAACTCTGAAAAAATAATCAACGAAGTAAACGACCGCACCATTCGTAGCAAAAATATTATATTTTACAATATACCAGAATCAACATCTAAAATTCTGAATAACAGGATTCAACATGATAAAGAAGAAGTATCTAATGATCTACGAAAATTAAACCTGGATCACGATATAATAAAGGTTACACGGATCGGAAAGCAGACTGGTAATAAGAAGAGACCCGTTAAGGTTATTTTTTCAAGTCAGGCTTCGGCACTTCTGGCATTAAAATCAAAGAAGAAATTAGATAACCCTAAATATACCTTCTCAGCGGATTTGACTCCTCTACAAAGAGAATCAATAAAGAATATGAGGGACGAAATATTAAAGCGGGAAAACAATGGTGAAAAACTCACAATAAAGTACATAAATAATATTCCCACTATAATACCAACATCTGTGCCAACAAAAAACTAAATACCAAGGAACAACTATCAGTGTACTACCATAATGCGGGAAGTTTAAGAACTAGACTAAACGATTTTAAAAATAGAGTCATAAATTCAAATTATCATATAGTTGTTATAACCGAAACCTGGTTAACAAGTAGTTACCGCGATGCTGAAGTCAACATGAAGAATTATAATGTGTATAGGTGTGATAGAAAATCTGAAACCAAAACTCGTGGTGGAGGCGTACTAATAGCAGTGCATAAAAGTGTTCAGTCTAAATTAATCAAGATACATACAAACTTGGAAAATATAGATGACATTTATGTGCAGATCAAAACTTTATCTAATAATTACATAGTTGGCTGCTTATACATACCACCAAAGTCTTGTATACATGGAATAACCCAAGATCAATATTTAAACTTGTACGAATCTCATTGTGATACAGTGGAACATATAATGGAATCTGTTAAGGAACATAAATTGATACTCTTGGGTGATTACAATTTGCCTGAAGCTCGTTGGCAAAATGAGGATTTTAGCGCTGTACCTACTTGTCCAGGAAATTCCATAGCAATACCAGTTTCTAATAGATTCTCATTTTTAAATTTGTACCAACATATTAACATACCTAATGATAGAAATGTTTTTCTCGATTTGTTATTCTCTAATGTTAATACTATAGAAGTGCATCGTGCAGTTGATCTATTAATAGAAAATACTCATCACCACATAGGATATACATTCGATTTACAATCAGACACCTCTGAGTCAATGTTATACGATGACTTTTCCTATGATTTTAAAAAGGCTAATATGATTGGTATGTGTGATTTTTTGACTGGTGTTGATTGGAATTTTCTGGACAAATATGATATTAATATAGCTGTCCAACAATTTTATAACAAAATGTATGAGGCATTATCATTATATGTCCCTATGGCCAGATTCAAAAGCACTGAATTTCCTTCCTGGTATACACTTCCTTTAAAGCAATTAATTTTTAAAAAGAAAGCTGCCCACAAAAAATATAAACAAACTAATTCAGATAACGATTATTTAATCTTTCACAGATTGCGCTCAGAGTGCATAGAACTAACCAATCAAACTTTTAAGAATTACCTACATAATATTGAGGAGAAAATCAACTCTAATGCCAACGAGTTTTGGAAATATGCTAGCACAAAAAACCAGGGATTTGAATGTCCAAACACAATGTATTTTAATGATAAGATTAGTTCAAACGGAAAAGATACAGTAAACTTGTTTGCTGAGTTCTTTTCCTCAGTTTATACAGATAACCCTTCTGACCCACCTCAGGAATACAAATTTGATAATACCGTTCAAATAAACCAAATGTCTTTCAGTTCTTGTGATGTTTTAGGAGCTATAAATAAACTAAAACCCACTAATTCATGCGGACCTGACGGAATACCTAATTCAATACTGATAGGGTGTAAAGATGTAATTGTGGAGATCTTAACCAAGTTGTTTAATTTATCTTTGAGCACGGGAGTTTTCCCAAAAATGTGGAAATCATGCTACATTACGCCAATTTTCAAATCAGGTAATAAAGAAAATATCTCAAATTATCGCGGGGTATGTAAACAATCTGCTGTGCCAAAGATATTGGATAGCTTGGTTACAGCAGAATTAACGTGGGCGACTAAAAATATTATCAACACTGCTCAACACGGATTTTGCGAGGGAAAATCCACAGTGACTAATTTGCTACTCTATCAGGATTATATACTTAATGCTTTTGAACTAGGATACCAAGTAGATTCCATTTATGCAGATGTACAAAAGGCTTTTGACACTGTTCCTCACAAATTTCTATTTAAAAAGCTGGAAGCATTAGGTATTTATGGTATGCTACTGAAGTGGATTGTCAGTTTTTTATCCGACCGAACACAACAAGTGAAAATAAAAAACTTTGTTTCCTTTTGTATACTTGTAACCTCTGGAGTATCTCAGGGCTCACATATTGGACCTCTCCTTTTTCTTTTATTTATAAACGATATTGTTTTGGTAATAAAATATTGTGAAATACTACTGTTTGCAGATGACCTAAAGTTATATAAGATGGTGCGGTCAATCTGTGATCAGTATCTTGTTCAGTGTGACATGGATAATTTAATTATTTGGTTTAAAAAACATGGTATGACCTTAAACATAAGTAAATGCTACTCAATTACGTTTCATAGAATCTTAAGACCTTTAGAAAGCTATTATGAAATGAATGGTACCCAACTACAAATAGTTGAAGAAATTAAAGATTTAGGAGTTGTCTTCGACAAACAGTTAAACTTCAACAGTCACATACGGGGTTGTGTCATGAAAACCCTACAAATTCTAGGCTATGTTACAAGAATGAGTGGTGAATTCACAGTTGAGACCTATAAACACCTTTACTGCACTATAGTAAGACCTAACCTTGAATACGCAGCAGTAATATGGTCACCATGCTACCAAATCAATATCAATTTAATAGAATCTGTCCAACGTCGCTTTATGAGGATTGCAGGATATAGACTTGGTATAACAAGAGAAAACTTTGTTTATAACTATGCAGCTATTAACGATCGGATAAAGGTTGACACTCTACTTCAGCGTCGTTATAAATCTGATCTTTGCATTCTTAACTCAGTACTGTCTGGAAAACTAGAATGTCCCACTATTTTGGCTAAAATCAATTTTAACACAAATTACAGGACGCGAACAAATTTTTTATTTTATATAGGTTTTCATAACTCCAATTATACATACCATAGCCCATTGAACAGAATGATGCGACTATCAAATTTAAATCCGATGGTTAATATAACTGGAATATCATTAGGTCAGTTGAAATATAGGTTAAAACGTACTGAGCTAGTCATTCAATAGTTTCAGTCACTCCCCGTTAGAAGATATGTATTTTATTTTATTTTCCTACATTCTATTATGTAATCTGATTTTTATGTATTTAATAATTATTTCATATATTTCTAACTTAATTATTATTAATTATTAATTTATTTTAACATATTTAATGTGAAAACATTTTTGTAATATTTAAAAAAGGGGGTATCCCGTAAATAAATAAATAAAAAAAAAAAAAAAAAAAAAAAATAATATACAAAATACAAAATATCAACTAAAATGTAAAATTAAGGCAATTTTTATGTCTTATTAGCTTATTTTTATTCAATATTAATAAAATTTAACGAATTTAGATCTTTTTTATTCCACACATTAGAAATGTCAAACATGAATTAATTGTGTCAAAATAAATTAAAATCAAATTAATTATTATTAATTATAATTAATAAATAATTATTTATTCAAATTACTTTTGAAGATTTAAATTGTCAAAAAATTGTTTTAAAAAAAAGTCCTGTAAATACACCTCCAGATTCGGTATATTGCATATGGAAATTTGTTACCGAATTAAATACTGAACTTTTTTTATACAGTGCCTGCATTAAGTCTGGAATCACCCGATTAACTTTTTAGTTACAAGTAAAACACAAAAACCCTCGGATAGGTCGATTTTTATTTTTAATTTTGCAAATTATGGTGTAATAAAAGTTATTAAAATTTGCACCCCCTTGCACCCTCACCCCCCAACTTTTTTTTTCAAATAGCAACCTACCCCTTGTGACACTTCGTTGGAAAGGTAATTTAATAAGCCATACACCAACGGTGTATAATAAAGCCTAATTTGGTAAAGGGCTAATGATAAAATGCACAATTTAGTTTATTATATGTAAAGTATAACTTTAGTTCATTATAAATGTTCAAATTGATGTCCTTCAGCTCTTTGACAGTGGACAGTAAAAAAAACGGGATTAAAATCGATTAAATAGTAAACATAAAATTGGTCAATAAAAAGAAAAAAAATTGCATTTTTCAACAGGGTATAAAATATTACAATAAGTTTAAAACAACCTTATTTAGATTCTCAGGAAGGTGCCAAGTAGGAAATAGGGCAACAATTACCATATTATGCGTAATACTTCACACAAACAATGTTTAAATAAAACATGCGTTTTTTCATAGACCCTTTAACAAATTAGGCTTATCATACACTGCTGGAAAGCTTATTAAATTACCTTTCCAATGATGTATCACAAGGGGTAGGTTGCTATTTGAAAAAAAAAGTTGGGGGGTGAGGGTGAAAGGGGGTGCCAATTTTGATAACTTTTTTTAGACCAAAATTTGCAGAATTAAAAATATAAATCGACCTGTCCGAGTATTTTTGTATTTTACTTGTAACTAAAAAGTTATTCGGGTGATTCCAGACTTAATGCACGCACTGTATATTTGGTTTAGGTATTAATTACAAGTTGTAAAACATTACGTTGTTCTGTTATTTTTACTGTAACATCTTGTATTCAATAACTAAAGTTGGAAAGGCTAACTAAATTTTCTGCGCACTAAAACCTCTGGAAGACCATGTAAACTTGATCTTAATAATTAAAAACGAAAAATTATAATTAATTACTTTATTTACCTTTATTTTTTATATGATAACTAGTTACATATGATGTCATTTTAAATATTATGTCAACAGAATTTATTGTTCCTCACTGACATTTATTACACCTAGTTAGACCTAAAAATTTACATATTCAATTATTTTTTTTATTATTTGCATGAAAGTTAACTATATTTTTATTAATAAATAAAATTACAATTAAAAAAATAAATGTGAAGGGTGTCGTTTCAAAATGAATGTTGTCTCCCTTGGACTAAATATATAAATATACCAAAGATGAGCATACTCGTAGTATCGCCATATCTAAGTATCAGATGCATTCTACAGTGCGGTCCAAAAGTCACCCCCCCCCCCCCCCTTTAACTTTTGAACAAGTTGAGATATCAACTTCAACTTTAGAACTCTTAAATAAGACAACTTAAACTATCTTTTAGCATATATTTGATATTTTCAACTCTTAAAATGTGGGCGGGGGGGCATGGGGGAACATTTTTTTAAATGGAAAGGGGGGTCGTGTGATACATCATTTTAAAGCTATAAAATTCTGTATTTAAACTAACATTTTTAAACTTTTTAAAAATGTTTTAAAAGGTTTTGATTTTTCAATTTTTTGTGTTAAAACATTCGATTTTTTAAGTTTTTTTTATAAATTTTTATTTATGTCAACTAAAATTAGTTTAAAAGTATAATTAACATTTTTTTATGGTGAAATCAGGCATTTTTAAAAAATTATTTGTTTTTTTTAGAGGAATTTTGACATTAATACCCAATTTCAACCCCATTTTAAACCCAATTTTTTTTTTAATTTAAAAATATGGAGTTAAATGTAAAATTTTATAAGCTTTAAAATGATGTATTACACGACCCCCCTTTTCATTTAAAATAATGTGCGGGGGCCCCCCTGCCCACATTTTAAGAGCTGAAAGTATTAAATATATGGTAAAAGATAGTTTAAGTTGTCTTATTTAAAAGTTACAAATTTGAAGTCGATATCTCAACTGGTTCAAAAGTTAAGAGGGGGGGCGGGTGACTTTTGGACAGCTCTGTATATAAAGTGCGACCTTAATAATCCGGACCTTCAGTAAACCGGATTTAATAACACTAGGTTACTTGCCCTGATTGCAATCATATTTTTTTTGACTAATTTTGGGTCGCTGAGTCCGAACACCGAGAAAATAACAACGAGCCACTTATTTAAATTATTATTTAGTTGAAATTTAGAGTGACTTTAGAAATCTGCAAAATTTCTGTAGAAGATCGTTTAAAATGGCGAATTTTACGAGGTTATGTGTTATTTGCTACGCCAAATAGCATCTCTCGAGTTGGAAAGGTTTCATTTTCTTATTAGGTCAGAAATATACCATTTCTAAGATAAAAATATGCATATATGCTAATATTTATATTAAACTAGCAGTTTATAGAATTTCTTACAATTATTCTAGTTTAATTTAATGTATTCAAATAAATATTGATGTCAAATTAAATTATAATAAATGCAACTATTTAACAAATGTTTATAATTTATAAATATATCTATGTACATAATTTGCAAGTATACGTTTCAATTTATTACTATTAATTAACACTACTCATTTATCAAAAAAAAAAAAATAAGGATACTTATTTACCATATCTTTTACATATCTTTTACATATTTTTAGAATCTTAGGGTTCAAATTTAATACTAAAATTAATGAAGGAGAAAAGGAAGAAGAAGAAAAAGAAGAAGAAGAAGAAGAAGAATAAGAAGAAGAAGGAGGAGGAGGAGGAGGAGGAGGAGGAGGAGGAGGAGGAGGAGGAGGAGGAGGTGGAGGAGGAGGAGGAGGAGGAGGAGGAGGACTTTTTATTACCAATTAAAAGAAAAAATAAAGTTACATTGGTGACAAACTGGAGGGTAATGTATACTCGTAAAAATCAAATATTCACAATTTTTTTAATGTTGACATAATTATTTTAACATAACCTACAAATATAAAAACCAAGCCGATTCTCATTTCTTAAAATATTCATGATATACATCGCTTGCCCAATTGCGCTATAAAGGCAAAATTCACAACCTTGGTATCTAATATACTATTAACGGTTTATATGATATTTTGAAACAAGTTCCTCAATAAGTAAATATATTTTGTCAAGTTTGCAACAATTTTAATTAACAACATTATTTCTAGGCTATATCTATTATTATAGGTACACAGGCACGAGATAAATTTTTCTATGCTTTGGTCTGGAATCAGCATAAGATGTCCTGAGGCAAACTTAACCTGAACTAGATAATTTTTCGCAATTAAATATTTTTAAGTAAATAAATTACACAGTCGAACAAATATAAACTTTTACTTTTACTATTTTATAGAAGCCCCAAACTTTAACTATAGAGTTCCATGAGTTACATGACTGACATTGACGTTTGAACGAATTTTATATGTATTTTATCTTCGTTCTACAGCCTAAGCTTAAAAAACCAAATTTAAAATGACTTCACTGACATTTACTTGATAATAGAAAAAAATACTGTCAAAATAGGAAAACAGAAGCATTCGGGCTTTATATCTTCTAAATGCACATTGCAACGATAAGAAAACTGACCCTGGCTGATATGGTTTAACCGAGGCCAAAAAAAAAGGACGAAGAAGAAGAAGAAGAAGAAGAAGAAGAAGAAGAAGAAGAAGAAGAAGAAGAAGAAGAAGAAGAAGAAGAAGAAGAAGAAGAAGAAGAAGAAGAGGATATCTTCAAAATGCACATTATTGTAAACATCAATAAACCCAAATGTGTGTACTAAATAGAATGAAAAATTGTGTGAACCTGTATAAAACATAGTTATGTCTGGAAGTAAGTTTGAATGTCCTGGGGCTAAGTTAACCTGAACTAGATAATTTTTCGCAATTAAACGTTGCCGGGTAAATTAATTACCTGTCACCCAGGAAACTACTAATTAGTATTTTAGTCAATGTCAACGTTGCAATTTGCTATATTTTATTTATTTTAACTACCCGACACGCAGAATCAACGTCACAAAGCAATTCTGTACATTGCAATAAAATTAATTCTTCACCAAGTAATGACACTAACAAATAAAACTGTCTTATTTAAAAAACAGGGTGTTTTTTACCGCTGTTGCCAAACTGCACATGAGTGGTAATGTAAGAATAACATATTTCAAAGAGACGATTTACAAAAAATAAGGTAATTTTCAAATAATTTGACAGTGAAATTTCAAGTTTGGTAGGTTTGTTCGCATCAGTGTGAAATTACTTCATTTCAATTCTGTAAAAGAACAGAATGTAGAAACAAAACGAAAAGATTGACGCAGTCGTTAAAAAAATGAAACTAATTTAAATAAATATTCAGTTACAAATGGATAAGAAGTTATGATCCTGTACAAATGTACTTTAATTTTTGTTAAAAACACTATAGTTCTAAAGTCACGTACTTTAGTATTTAAGGACGGACATGAAATGTTGCGTGTTTTTAACAAAAATTAAAGTACAATTGTATAGGGTAATAACTTCCTATTTCCTATCCATTTGGAACTAAATATTCACTTTACTTTTTACAGTACATATTCAGTATATAAATGAGTATAGATGTTATTTACAATAGCAAAAAAATACTAATATTTTATAGGCTCTTACAAATTTGCTTTTGTGAGGTCCATGAACCTTTTCCGTGTAAAAGTAAACTAAATATTACAGTAGGCAAACCTAAAAAGTTTAATGCCTTATGTCCTTAACTGTTGAACAAATACCCACCAAGTAGTTCTTCTTGGTAGTTAGCAAATATTACAGCTTAGTGTTACATAAATATTGAATAAGCTAAGATAATTTCCAATGTATTGTTTAAATAAATGGCCTGTAAATATAGGATACAGTTAATTATTTAATAATATAAATTTACATATATCCCAGGATATGACTTCATATTATGACGTCTTACTGTCGTCCCAGGGATGTAACATTACTGACGTTATAATAACGTCAGAAATAAGACCTGTTCAACATCATATAATATATATTATATCTCCAATTAATGGTTATTTATGGTATGAAAGAGGAAACTAGGTTTTGACCATGAGAAATTTAACCCACAAGGCTGGAGGCCGAGTGGGTTAATTTTACAGAGGGCAATATTATAATATGAGATCCTATGACAGGATTTCATAGACAATTTCTTGCCATTACTCCTTGCATATATCTGCTCTCGTCCAGTGAAAGGAATTTTCCACAGGCATAGAAAATCCTTACTAATCCGATGGTGTACATCAAATTGGCAGGCCAACTTTAGTAGCTATAGCGACTGAACAGTACTGTTTAGTTTACGTAATCCCAGAAAGAGAGTTCATAAAGTCATCAATCATTAATAAATAATAGAATTTAAAACTTTTTTTATTAAAGGTGTAATAGCCTTTTAAAAAGTAAGGTTATTAGTGGCAAACAATGTGCCTCTTAATTGCATTTTTTTTTTTGAAAACGGTTGCTCCTACAGTGTTACATTATACGACATTTTTTATGTATTTTTACTCAAGGATTTCATATTCTTTACAAAAAGTCCAAAAAAAAGTAAACATAAAAAAGTTTGGGCAAAAATGCGTTAAGCCTAATACGTTTTCCGTCTAGGGACCCCTGTGGATAAATTAAAAAAAAAAAACAAATTAACATAAACTTATTGCCCTTATTAATACATAGTATACATAGTATACATGCAAAAGCTAGTAGCTCTAGCTTAAAGTTATTAAAAGTTTCATAGTAAACGATATGGCAGAATTTTTGTTTCTTTTCTTAAGGAAATAAGTATATTTTTGTCCACTTTTTTTTACACTCTTTCTTCAGTGACCGAAACATTAATTTCTCCACCCCTTTAATTTTATATCGGTATATAGACATTATTGAAAAGATTTGCGGATAAACGGTAAAGTGCCTCAACACCCACGATTAACTTCAATCTGTAATTTTGTTGTTTTGAACCTTCATTTTTCGACTGTGCCCTGAAAGAATTAGTCATGCAAGAAATTGGCAAAACAGTCTGGTACCCCACAGCGATTTATGTCTTTATTGAAAAATATTTTTAATTTCTTTATTTTTCATAAAGTTATTTTTGATTTTTGAATATTGAATTTTTACATTATATTTTTTGTTACGGAACTTTATTTTTCCACGACTGGTTTAAATTGTAGGCACTTTTCTAACATAGAATGAATCCATTCTAGTTCTAGAGAGGGTATGGCTATACTATAAAAATGAGCACATGCGGTTCCATTTCTTGTTTATAAAAGTAAAAAAAACTGTAGAAAAAAAATATCAAAAATATATATTGAATAATTTATTGCAATTTAAAGTTTTGTGTTAAAAAGTCCAAAAAAATAAAACTGCTCCATCTATTGTTCATTATTCAAACCATAATATCTGTCACAACAATCTGATAAAACCTTCAATTTTTGCATCATTATTTGTAAATAGGTAGTAAAATTCAATAAAAATTATTTTTAAGTAGTTATTTGTAAAAATTGTTAGATAATATTAAGTGCTGTATTTAAAATTTTGAGTTTTTTGCATTTATAATGCCTAGGTACAAGAAACATTGACTTCAATCTTCTCCGCAGTTTTTTTTTATTTCTCATCTTCTTAAAATTGATTTTATTTTATTACAGTTTGGAGTACTTAGAGAGAGCACCATCTGCAGCGAGGGCTGGGGGCGAGCGTGACCTGGTCAAGATAGTTGGTGTTTAGCCGAGCCCGAGGCTCCTCAGTGCTACCAACAGAAAACAACGACCACCAACAAGTTGATTATACAGGGCCATCCACAACAATGTTCTCACAAAATGAAAAAATCATAAGAAAAATTAAAAATCAAAATGATCAAAATTTGCGTTACATAATACTTGAACGTTCCCTATTCGGTTTCAACACCCTTCAAAACCCTAGGATACCAATTTTCAAAAATATTGTGTAATTTGTCAAAATTCTAATATTCGTTCTATTTTAACAATTTTGGGAGCAATTATCTTGAAAATGGTCTTTAGCAGAAAACTTTAGTTCAAGCTAGTAAATAGGCATTAGGTGCAGTCGAAATCCGTTGAAAGTACCCAGTAACCTTTATGTTGAACTGTGTATTACAGTGTGTAATGAACAGTACCCACCGTATTTCCAGTTATAGTTCAGTTTTCAAGTTAATAAAAGAGGCTTTACCTGGAAATAATTCAGGGAGTTTTGATTTTTGGTTTATTAGGTAGGGTTTGGATAGATTATTTTAATTTCCACCCAAAATGTTCTCAGGTGTATGCCTAACCGACTATAAAAAACGATTTTGGTTTTTCGAAATAAACATTAAAAATCTAAAAACGTATAGTGTAACGTTTAAGAGATATTTTAAAAATCCGTTTTTTGTGAAAAACTCGTTAAAAAAATGACAGTTCCAAATCGAGTTCAAAGTCACAAAATTGTTTTTTTATTTATGGCCATTAAACCTACCCAATAAACCGAAAATCGAAACTCCCTGAATTATTTCCAGGTAAAGCCTCTTTTATTGAACTGAAGACTGGACTACAACTGGAAATACGCCGGCTACTGGTAATGAATCAGACGCTTTAACTCATTCGCCTAGTTCCTAGATCAGGAAATGAAACTTTGCTAAGACAGTTAACAGACATATTTTTTAAAAAACAATAAAAAGAAAACTGTCAACTGCTATTATATAGGTAATTTACCATGATATCTTTGATACGTGTATAAGTTATGTCATATGCGTTAATTAGTTAGTTAATAATATTGTCATTAAAATTTAATTGGGTTACTGATATAGCACTTATAATCAATTATCCAATTAATTAAATAATCTTTAATTTCCATACATAATACCTAGATAAGTAATTGATAGTTTCTAAACTTTTATGGCGTTTTCTTTTTTTAACAGGATTTTTTTTTTAGTTTTGTTTCTCTATTTCCAAGAAAATTAGAATTTTCCAAACAAAAAATGTGCTAATACAGTATAATCTCTTTAATCCGAAACCCTTGTTATGATAAATATATTATATATAAGATCAAACCAAGAAAAGTATAAAAACTCTACAAGCAAACATTCCCAAGAATAGCATTTCAAGGAATCTTGTATCATCCCCAATCGAAAAAAAAACCTTTATTGAATTAAAATTTACTTACAATAGACGTTGTAAGCAAAAATGTAATATAAACTTTTGGTGATTTGATATATTTCATTAGCTTAAATATGAAAAGGAAAGTCTCAGGTCTTTCATAACCTGACCTAATAAAATAAATGGATCCAATAAAGACGAAGGGTTGATTTTTAGGTCAATTTGAAAAGGGTGACGATGAATACAAATATATTCTCTAAGATTTTAAATTCTGCATCTTGACGACATCTATTTGTTAGTTTTGAAAGTTTTTAGGACAATATGTTTAAGATTTATTATATTTAAATAGCCAATATCGGAGTAAACTGGACCATTAAATCAAGAATTTCAAATTTGCCTTTGAAAATTATACGTTTAACTGTCGCTGAAGTATTTTTACTCTAATAAATTAAGCATTTCCGCTTATCTACTCAATAACAGATTTGCTAATCAAGTGTGTCAAACGCCTTTGTTAAGTCAACAAACATTGAAAAAGCACTTTGTGATGTCTTCTGATATTTCTACGCATGCCACGCTATTAAAAAGATGATTCTCTTTTGGTCAAGACTGATTCGCAGGGTTTAAAACAAATCTTGTATCGTGTTCAGTTCTGTCCACTTTAATTTTCTTCTCATTATTAAACAGCTCAAGATATCTACTACTGGAGGTAGCTACGTCCAGCCTTGACCTCTTACAAACCCTTGGAAACTTCCCGGTATTGTTCGGTGACAACATTATTGTAATCTTTTAATGTTATAACCCCCATGAACTATCCCGTATTACTCAACATTTCAAAAAAAATCTACGTCTATAAATATCAAACGCCATTGAGAAGTCCACAAAAATTGCTAATACCAAACCCTTCCAAACTTCCCGGTATTGTTCGGTGACAACATCCCGTATTACTCAACATTAAAAAAAAAAACGACTATAAATATCAAACGTCTTTGAGAAGTCCACAAAAATTGCTAATACATGCCGCAATGTCTTCTGTTCTTCTTGTGCTTTACAAATATTCTTGTACTTACATGCGCTGTATTTTAGATAGTTATATTCACCGTTTTATTATACACACTGTATATTTGCAACAATGTTATTATTTCCGCCTAAAACCCCATGAATCATCCTGTATAATAGCGTTTCAAAACAATTAGGTGTATGAATATCGTCACCACGCAAGAACAATTAATAAAAAGAGGTGCAGTCTGCAGTTATAAAAAGAATCAAGTGTGCCAAATATGGATTATTATTGTATTGTGGCAATTATCCACAATGGACGAGTATGACTGAGGTGTGAAAGGCGTCTTGTATTTTATAGTCCAGGGAAGTAAGATTAAATTTTGCATTAGACGCTTATTATTTATTTATTTATTTAATTTATATAATGGTTTATGGTCATTTTGTGACCTTTTTTGATGTGTTTTATAACATATTGACTGTTAGTAATACAAATAATTTTGGTGCTTTCAATCTGTTTCCTTCCATTCCATGTTTCATTCTTCGTTCTATGTCAAAATTTTAATATAATCTATAATTTTTAACATCGAAAATACCAATAATTTTGCATCAATAAAGACTTTAAAAATAGGTACTCTATTGTTAAAGTCTTAATACAAAAGCCTATTTATTCACACCCAATAAGAGAAAAATGTGTAGTATAAATTTTTTTATGTAATCCATGCCAGGAAGATATTTTTTAGGCCTTAAGAAGTCATCAAAGAGAAAATAGAAAAATGCCAAATTTCAAAGTTCTAGGTATAGGGGAAGCAAGTGAAGTAGTAGTAGTAATGGTGGGGAGGTCAAGCCTGGCAACCAAGACACACACAAACAAGAAGAAAGAGAAATAAATAAAAATAAATTTACATATTAGCCAGGAATAATTTTTAATTCGGTAAAAGAGTATATTTTTCTCGGACTATTATTATTATTATTATTATTATTAAGATGACTAAAGTTGTCGCTGAGGAATAATTTACTTTGCGATTAATATTTTGTAGGTTGAGGAAATAGTAGGTTGAAAGCTTTGACACATATTCTAGGATAGCTGTGCATTGTTTAATAACACGGTACAACAGCAAAAAAAAAATCTGGAATCGGATCAACTGTTTTTAACTAATTTTGGGTCGTAGATTTTGAATCTGTAATCAGATTTTTCGGGTCACGTCAGGATTTTTTTCTATGTGCACTTTGAACTGGGGGTTAACTTTGAACAAATTTACAAGTTTATTTAGATTAATTTAATAACTTTATTGCATCTAAATAACAGCGGGTATTGTATCTACATAACAGGGGGAATCAAAATTTTTAACATGAAAATTTGTTCAAAGTATACCCCGTTGACGGTACTTACAGACACGGTGTATTTTTTACGCCGCCAAATTTTAAATGAACACGTGAAAAATCACTGTGCAACATACCAACTTCTCGACTCGGATTTAGGGCTTTAACTGAATGTCCAAAAGGTACTGAAACGCGGAAAGCCTTAGTTAGTCGAAGTTGGGAGAATTCACATCGCATTGCATACTGCAGGTGTAAAATCTACGCCGTTTCTGTGACCGAGGGTTAATATAATTAACAGAATTAAATAACCTCTAAAACCGTTAAATTAAAATATCACATTTTATTAACCGAAATCTTTGGTTTCGTGAAATCTAAACTTTGTAAGTAAAATTTTTGCATTTTGTCGTTAAAAATATTTTGATAAAAATTTCAGGTACTTAATTGAAAATAGAAAAGTTTTATGAAATACCGTATTTTATTTTAACAGAAACCCGATTGTTGCGGAAATTTATTTCGGTTGAGTTGGGTGGATTCTTTTTTTCTAACGAAAATTTCAATAACAAAGCCTCCCTATAATTTTGCAAATTGACACTGTAGCCAAGCGAAAAAAAAAAAATCGTTAAATTAATAAAACGTTATAAATTTGCCTATAAAACTCTATTGAAAGAGGTGAAAAAACCGTTTCCTACTCCGTCTGTAAAGGTACCATGAGAAAAAACTATCGAAAAGGGGTAGTATTCAAATGGTTGCATATTAAGTAGAGGTATTTGCATTTTTTGGGCTAGAAAGGTCAGCCTAATTTCATAAAAATCGAATTCAGGTACGGTTTAACCCTGTTCTATTTAAAATCGACACTTGCATTTAATGCTTCTTTCCAAAATTAAATTGCAGTAAATCGAAGGTAGATAAGCACGCAGTTTAAGGGTTGAACTAGGGTAAATATATTATGGAAGGCAAGTAGGTAGTAGGAAGTTTTTTTTACCTACCTGTTTTTTTAATGTATGCGAATTTATGCATAACTACCTGCTTGCATATTAAGTGTAAAGGACACCTATGTAAATGTACCTTTAGAAATAAAATTAATAGGTAGATCCTTACCCATCACTTCCGATATTTGGCCTATAACCCTTCGATCTATCTACCTTCCGACCCCATTTATCTTTCAAGATCCGGAACCCTTTCGCTTAAATGGTACAGGTAGTTAATCGGAAATCATTTGACTATAGATTATTAAAAATCCTTCGATTTGAATATACACAAAGGGTAAATATGTAAAAATGTAAATTATTTACACTCGCGCAGGTACTTTTTCGAGCATCCTTCACCGGTTCATCTCCCTAGATCTATTTGGTCCACTGTAATTGCATAAATTTCGTACTAGACAGTCGTGGGATAGTTTTCTGATAGGGTTGAATCTTCTCAACAAAGATGATCTATAAATTTTGAATATTGATTCTCACAGAATGTCTTTGCTACCATGTGTGCATATATGCATAATCAATCACGGTAATAGCGTTAGAATTTTTTAACGGATCTTTTTGGCAGTTACAAGATTAAGAAGAAGATATTTGGTTAATTGGAAAGAATAACACCAAGATTTATTTTTATTATCAGGAAAACCGTTAACGGATTTTTTATTAGAAGTAATTTATTAGGAATTTGAATAGATGATTCACCATTTTAGTTTTTAATTGGTGATAGTGAATTGAAGATGTAACCAATTATTAAGTTTTAAATATTTTAAAGGGGAGCCGGTCTTACCTCGAAAAAAATTACCTCGAAAGCAAATACCTCGAGAAAAATACCTCGAAAAAAATTACCTCGAAAAGACATTACCTTGAAAAGACGTTACCTCGAAAAAAATTACCTCGGAAGGACATTAGCTCGAAAAGTTGTTACCTCGAAAGTACATTACCTCGAAATATTTTACCTCGAACGACTTTTACCTCGAAAAGAATTTTTTTAATTTTTTATCTATTTCTTTTTGATTATTGTATAATGTAGTTTTTTTGCTCATATTTTATCATTTATTGATTAAATTTTAAATTACGGGCAATTATAAGCTTTTAGTTTTGGTAAATATTTCACAATAAATCGATTAACCTATATCAAGAGTTCGCGAAAGATCAATTAGAGGTGTATAAAAACTTTGTGTATTATAAGTATAGTGTGTACAAAGACAAGTTTTTTTGGAAATTTGGAAAATATGTTGAAATTGCTTACAAAGGAAAAACATTTATTGTTAATTATTTATTTATTTTTTATAAAAAATGTTGCTGTAGATTTATTGACAGCTTTTTGATTATTTGTAATTTTAAATCCTTTCTTTTCATATAAAATATCAATATTATTGCTTTAAAAAACTAAGTTTATTGATATTAAATTTCCCTTCTTTTTCTAAAAAAAAAATTTTGGTTTGGTTTTTTTATAATTTTTAAAAAATTATTTATTTTAGAGGTAATTTTGTATGTGAGATAATGTCCGTTCTATGTATTTTCTTTCGAGGTAATGTCGTTTCGAGGTAAGTTTCGTGCTAGGTAATGGGCTTTCGAGGTAAAATATTTCGAGGTAACGGTGTTCGAGGTAATTTTTTTCGAGGTAAAAATTTTTTAGATAATTGCTTGCTATGTAAACTTTTTCGAGGCAGACCCCTACCCATTTTAAAGATGAAGCTGAATTGTTTTTCTAAAAGTCATATATAAACAAAGGTGGGTGAGTCAATTATTGACATGTTCCTAATATTGCCACCCCCTCTTAAACATTGTTTGTTGTTTCGTTTGTTTCGTTCGTTGTGTCATAGATGGCACTGTCAATATATCTGTTATATCGAAAAGATACCTGTGAATATAATGTCTGTATCCAGATGGTAATGGCATACACAAAAAACAATTCGTGTTTCATGCTCTACCACTATAAAAACTTGTAAAATTGTGTAGCTGTGTTTCTAATATTGCCATGCGAAGTAGTTGACAACAAAAAAAAATACAAAAAAAAACAACACAAAAATAAAGTAAAGAATAAATCAGGAAGTTCTGATTTTTGGTTCTGAGAATCGCCAGGCCGATATGAGATTGTAATCGATACGTACAAAAACAGTGGGGCTAACTAAAAACGAAAAATTGTTATTCAAGTGTCCAAACTGTACCTATTTTTTTTGTGTCATAATATTTTCTTATTAGTTTGTTAATTTTTTGTAAATTTGTTCTTTACGATTAGTGACAGTACTCTGGCAATATTTGGGACATGGATTTCTGTATTGTCATTAAAAAAAAAAGCAATAAAATTTTTTTTGCACGACTAAGACTAAAACCTAATTTTACGCTTTCATTTTCGGGACTAAACTTGCCGTTTTTCTCCCTAGGGAATAAAAATCAAGGCAACCTCGATAATAATAAAATATTATACTTACTATGTGCTTTGCTGGTTCAAAAATTAGGTTTGGTGGTGTTTTGTAATAAATTAGCGATTCAAACCAATTTATTTGATTTTAACAAAGAAAACCTTTAAAAATAACATTGTTATAACAATTTATACATAACTTAAAATTTATCATCTTCGTCCATTTTTTTGACGTTTATGTCAACCATATTAAAAAAAAATTGAAATCGCGATAGCCATGAAACTGACTTTTCGCAATTTACAGGCATCTTGATTAAATTACGAAAATAAAACAACCGATTTTAGACGCGTGGTTTTTAATTTTAATTTTATCTACCTACCTAAATTATGTTTGGTCCTGCAAAAAATAGTGTATATACCTCAGGACTAAACTTGGCTGTTTTAGTCCCTTGCATTTCTGTTTCCCTCTCTCGCTACGCTCGCTCAGGAAACACTAATGCAGCGGGACTAAAACAGCCAGTTTAGTCCCTTGGTATATAAATAACTATTTGATGCTCCTGCAGTTTGTTTATTTTTTACCCATTAGAATATAGATTTGTTTATCGTTAATGCAGTACACCCACCTCATAGAGTTTATATTTAGAAATTCTCAACACCTTATTTGGGTCACTTGTTCCATAAAGGAGCTTCCTTAGCCTTGAAGTAACAAGTGTAGGGTCTTAATTAAGTCTAAAATTATTAAAATGAATGCAGAGATAACCAGAAATCAAGTGGATTATTTAGTTGAAGCGCGTGTTATGCTTTTGCCATACCACGATGATATATTAAGGGGTTGTTAGTTACAGGTACAAGAACATAGTCATTTGCATTAGCTTTGATGGTTTAGAATTAATGTTAATTATGTCACTTTGGGGTGGCGCAACCTGGCGGTGGATTCATTAGATATGCTGTGGTTTCAGGAGCCAGGTATTTTTTTGCAAACAAAATCATCGTGCATATTAATCATTGCCAACTAGAGGTAAATAAAAATTTGGTAATTTTATGCTAAAATTTCTTGAAAGTCTAAACATTAGGAAAAATGTAGACTTTATTACCTAATTTATGTTTTAGAAGACTTAAATACATCAGAAAAGATAAATTACGTTTTCCTACGACCAAGTTAGTAGTTAGTGATAATCAGCTGATTTTACATATCTGCTGTCAGAAAATTAGTAAACGTCAAACACATAACCTCAAATTGAAAAACTAATTTTAAGATAATTGTTGCTTTTTTTGCATGTTTAGGTGTTAGGTCGTAGGAAAAATAGTATACGCACCTCGACGCAAACCATTTTAATGCACATCGAGTGCTTTTTTTGCACATTAATGTGTCAATTGAAAACCAAGCAAAAACATGTATTTTTCCTGTGGGCCAAGGGCAAAGTTTCAACCCATTCCTCTTCTAGGCTGGGATTGTTTTTGCTAAAAATTGAGTTAGGAGTAAAGTAATTAAAAAAAATTAAAAAAAAATCAATTGTTCTTTTTACAAAGAAACTTAAAAAAGAATGTTTGAAAGGTGTTTGAAATATTTTTTTATGTTTTTTTTCTATTTTTTTTTTGTTTTTTGGTTTTAATGAACCTATGCCTAAGTATTATTTTGTAGGCAGCGGTATTTTTTTTACTTTGTAACGCAAAATTGTATTATAAAAACAAATGTATTTACCCTCGTTGTGTAATGGGTCTGAAATGATTTTCTTTTGTATAAAAATAAATGTGTATCAACGATCTTAGAAAAGCCTTTACGGGCTCGATATCTAGTCTAGTTTCAATTAAACCGGCTCGTTATCACCTAATTTGGCTAAAAAACATCAGAACATCGGCGACCAGAAGGAGACAAAGACAAAATCAAGATATCATCCAGTTGACATTTGGAGCAGAACTACGTCCTTTTTAAATTTTTACCATTGATGGTACGCTAAGGTCATTTCTATGGCTGTTTACTAGACCTATCTGTTTTTATTACACTTTAGTTTAAAAATATTAGAAATTGGTGGTTCAATAAAGTTAAAATCTATCGATAACACAGATCTACAATATAATAGTTATTTATGGTACTAGTGGGTAAAGTAAGATATTGCCCATGAGTGCCATACAAGGTTATATCCAATAAATAGCTTAGAAATTCATATTTTTATTAAAAATTTTAATGACATTTACAAAAAAATAACTTGACAAGTGACATTTGAGTGGGTAAAATAAATAATTATCTACTCAATAAAGTAAAAACCACGCGGGGGTTATTATTGAGTTTATCTATTTAAAATAAAGCTGGTAGTTGTCTCATTATCCGTATGTATTGGATAAAACATATTTGAAGGTGCCTGAGTTCTGTCAAAAGATTCTGAGTCTAATCTAACCTAATACCTAGATACTAGCCTGATTACTATAAGTTTTCTACTACACAGTGTTTTCAAGTTAATTGATCCCAAACTTTTTAAAATAGACAATTATAATTTTGGCAAAATACACAATATGTTTGAAAATAGGTATCCTCTGGTTTTTGAGGTTGGTGAACCAAATTCGATGTTAAAAATTTAAAATCATAATAAATAATCCAATATAGCCTTAAAACAAACAAGGCGATATCGTCGGCTAAGAGGTAAATTTACCTAACTCGATATTTTCAAAATTTTCAGGAAACCTACAACACGATTTTAAAATTTATGTTGGTGACTTATACGTACTATAAATACTTTTTTGGTACCTTAAAGAGCACATAATTCGTTAATGTATTTAAATCATTTCATTCTTAACTATTTTATTTTAAATTCAACAAAAATCGGTATAGGTACTTGACATTCTAAAAATGACACACATTTTAGAGGTAAATTAATAATTTAAAATTATGATATTTATAAAGATTTTTGTATATCTTATTTTATTGTGTACTTATTTTTTTACTATTTCCAGGCGCTTTTGTATTATATCTATTATATTTATTGGATCAATTTCTGTATATTTCATTTTAATTGAAAAGTATCCCTATTATAATATTACCTGTCAATGATGAGAAATGTCATCTAAAAGTCTAGGTAAAACAAATGAGTGCTTTACTTACAATTTTATGATCGGTTTAGGTTTACCTTTAAAATGTTTAATTTTTATTGTAGGTATTGATTTAATGCAAGTTAATTTTAAACAGAAACATAGAGTATGAAATTTTCTATTCGATTCTGTAAAAATGCAGATTTTGAAAAAAAAATAGGTTTAGGTAAATTTACCTCTTAGCCGACGATATAGCATTTTCTATATGGTTTCAGCGACCTCAAAAATACTTAATTACCTACTAGATTTCCGCAAAAAATATTGAAATTTGAAGATATTTCGACGCCACGTTGGATCCACCATTTCAGCAACCTCGAAAACCCTAAGACCCATTTCCAAAAACACTGTGTTTGTCAAAATTCTAATTAATTTGACTATTTTAACAAGTTTAAGATCAATTATTTCAAAAACAGTATGTAGTAAAAAACTTTTTGTTATCAAGCTAGCAACTAGGCATTGAGTAGAACCTGTTGACAGAATCCAGGCACATTATTAACTGTTGACCTGTGTAATTTTTATATTGGAATTTTTTAAGAAACAATACAATATTTTTCTATTTTAAGTATACATATTTACTTTAAATTCGCATCATAAATATTTTTATGGCACTAAGGAAGTCTAGTGTTTAGTTTTTATATTCACTACGCGAAATTCAATATTTAAATATTCTTTGCTTTGACATTGATAAAACAAGGTTAATGCTATTAAAATTTCTACACTAAATCAATAAGTTTGGTTTCCACTTCTTTTGTAAGACGTACTACGTGTATATAGATTTTTAAGTTTTTAAATTATTACACAGTCCGTGCTACACTGAAATAATATCAGACTTTTACCATTTTAAACAGTTTTTTCAGTGTAGCAAAAAAATGAGCCCATTAAGTGCCTTTTTTATAACAGATTCGTATTTAGCATCCCAAAATACATAAGAATAGGTGGGTCTCAACCCCAGCACAGACAACTTTTTTTTGTCGGCCTGTGTTATGTTACATGAGACATCGACCCGTATGACCAATAAATATTGGAAAGTCCAAAGAAGAAGAAGAAGAGAAGAAGAGGGGGAAAAAGAAAAAAGAAGAAGAAGAAGCAGAAGAAATAAAAGTAAAATTTGAAATAGAGTGGGAGTGGAAGTAAAATAAAAACAAAAAAATAAAAATATTTTAATCTTGGCATTACATTTTATCTAAGCTCCCCTTTCTCCTCAACCTTTTCGTATTTTAATGCCCTTTTTCCCCTAGATCCCTGAGGTTTTTAAAACTTTTTATTAGAACTTAAAGTTCTTCTTCGTGTTTATTTAAATCGTCATCTACACTGTAAAAACTGCATGTAAAATAATGTTAAAATACATGAATTTACATAGTACGGAATAGTAAATTTACTATTCTGGACTATGCATATTTCATGAAATTATGTAAAAGGATGTAAAATAATGTAAAAGAATGTAAAAGAATATAAAAGAATGTAAAAGAATGTAAAAGAATGTAAAAGAATGTAAAAGAATGTAAAAGAATGTAAAAGAATGTAAAAGAATGCAAAAGAATGTAAAATAATGTAAAAAAACATATTTACATTGATTTACATATTTTTACATGATTTTACAATATCGGGCTATGTTATTTTAAGACGCGCGTGCGCTTTGGACTTTTTAATAACCAAGACAATGTCGCATTATGAGACGGACCGTTTAATATTGTTATTGTTAGAGAGATAGCGACGCATGCTGCTAGGTTAAAGTGTTAAAAGTGCAAAAAAAGGTAAATATTATTTATGTACGATATTTAAATGCTTTATTTGTGGCCTAAAATTTACATTCATTGTAAATTACGATCTTTATCAACCAATAGATCTTTAAAGAAAGATGTAAGCAGTTTATACTCGTATTAAGGGTGCAAATAGTTTGGTTTATTAAACCAAATGAACTTTACGCTACGATATTTCAAAAAAGCTTTGACACAGAAACTTGTAATTTGGAACAAACATTTTCTAAGTAGTAATTTTTTTTTCAAATTTCAAGTCTCTATGCCAAAAAGTCCAAACCATTCTGGATTATGTAATTTTTAGCGTTCCGGTCTATGCAAAACATTACCATTAAGGACTATGTATTTTTTAGCATTCCGGTCTATGGCAACATATTACCATTTACGGACTATGTAATTTAATGTAATTTATTTTTACCGTGTATCAATCCTTAGCACAAATGTTCTAAATATATTCTAAGAATATCCGTTGGAAGGTTCTAAGACAATTTTAGAACGAAGTGTGACATATAAGGGAACAAGTTTGTTTTATTAATGAGACATACCTGTTGCTGTTATTCTAGTGCCAAAAGTATTTAAATTAATTAGAATAATAATAAGAAAACTTGTAGTGATATTTAAATGATAAAAGACAACGCACAGGTCCGACATATATTTGCATAATTTTAGTGAGAGGATTAAAGAAGAAGAAGAATAAGAAGACCATTAATCTACAATTTTAATTCCTTCAAGTATTTATTTATGGTTTAGAGATGGGTATTTTTAATAAAAATTAACCTTAAAAATGAACCTTAATAGGTATCTATTGAAAACCATCTTTTACCATAGAAAGCTGTAAAAATAAACAAGAAAATTAGTTATTTTAAGTAATTGTAGTGTCGTTTTGTTTTCAGCCAAGTATTTTAAAATAAAAAAAAGGCAATCCCAAGTTTTCTCAATACGGGGGTCCAAAATGATCAAAATTTGCGTTACGTAATACTTGAACGTTCCCAAACACGTAATAAAGATTTTTATTTATTATGAGAACACGAACTTCCATCAGCACTTAAGGGAAGAGTCTATTCAATCCTTGTTATAGCATTTATTGCTGCTTTATTTCTTAAGCTTGCTTTTTCTTACATTCTAATATTTACATATAAAGCTAAGCAGTAATTACCCCGGGTGGATGGTCTCAGTAAGCTAAGCTAAGCTAAGCTAAGCTAAGAAGAAGAAGAAGAAGAAGAAGAAGAAGAAGAAGAAGAAAAGGAAGACAAATAAGAAGAAGAAGAAGAAGAAGAAGAAGAATAAGAAGAAAAGAAGAATAAGAAGAAAAGTAAGAAAAAGTTATGCGGTAATACTAGGCAATTTTTTGTCATTTGTCATTTTCATCTAACGGTTAACCAGTTTTCTTCTAAAATTTTATTTTTAAGGCATTTACCAATTATGTATTCCTTTTTACGGAATCTATCAATCCTAGATGTAGTTTCAAACAATTTTAACCCATAATTTGAGGTTTTTAAAAAAATATTTTAACGATTCTTAAAAATTAATTTCTATGATTGCTGAATTCCTTAAAAACTTCCACATGATAAAAATTGTATTTTGAAATATTAAAGCTATATAAATCCACCATAAATTACAAAAATATATATATTAGGAGAGTTTTGGATGAAAGATCTTTTGACCCTTTTTACTCCATTGCTCAACTATCATCAAAGAACATTTAATGACAGTTGCCACGAAGTTAGGAGCGGAGTATAGCGTATAGTATAGCAAAAATCGAAAGGAAAAATAAGTTATATATCCTATAAAATTCCAAATCCAACCTCTATTCCGCTTTAAAATAAACTTCTTACCCAGAAGAACAGCGGTAGGAAAACTGATTAACATAGTTTTACATAAGCGTGCTGGTCGTGTTAATATATTCTTTTAGTCTTTTTTAAGCCACATAATTTCGATTATATTATTTACTAAACACTTACCTATTATACAAAACCAAATATAATTAATTTTACATTAGAATGGTGATGTTTTAATGGTTTTATTGATGCGCCGTAATATTTACTGTTCTCTTCGTTACCTTAAAAGTCTGTAAGGGGCTGTCCATATATTACGTAACGCAATTTTTCAAAAAAATTGACCCCCCCCCTGTGTAAAAAACTGTCACATTTACCAACACCCCCCCCCCCCCTGTGTAACGCGTAACAATATAAAAATTTGTTTTTTTTTTTCTAACATATCTTTATACAGAATTCCTCATAATGTGAAAAGACGGTGCAAAAAACGATACATATTTATTATAATAATACATATAGCACTCAATGTACTTAAACGAAAAAATCACTCAAACTTTAAAAAAATATTCATAATCAATATCACACAGAAAAAAAAAATCTAGGTACCTCTTTTTACACTAACACATATATTGTTTATGCACAGGTACAAAATAGTACACACATTGGTGTTCTGTGAGTACACATTCCGCGCGAAAATGTATCATCGCCGACGATTCATCGGCAAGATCACGCAAGAACAGGGCCGTAAGATTTTTTTTTAATATCAATGTCAACAGTTTTTTTACTGATTACAATATTATTTAAATATGCATAGTTTCGTCAATTTTTGTGTGAAAAAGGGAATTATGGGCCACTAAATAGTAATTTATGTTGAAATAAAAATACATCTGCCAAGCTTAGGAAATAAACATTAAATTTATTAAATTCCGTCACTTAACGTTTACCTAGACCCCCCTCCCCCCTGTCACAAGCTGTAACAATTTCTCTGACCCCCTCCCCCTAGGCCGTTACGTAATATATGGACATTTGTGAAAATCTAAAAACTAAAATGTGAAACGGGTACCTTTTCTAGACGGGTGGAAAAATGAGGAAGTTTATAAAATAAGATATCAAATTGACTTTTCCTGTATTTTTCGAGCATTTCCTTTAGTTTTTTCTTTGTTGATTTTAATAACGGGTATTTCCACTCTTAAAACAAAGAAATACTTAACTAGGTAAGAAAGAAAATATGAAAGAGAAAAACAAGTAGAAGAAGGATTGAAACAGAAATTTAAAAAAAAAGGAGATAAAGAAGAAGAAGTAGAAAAAGAAAAGAGAGAGAAGAAGAAGGAAAAGGAAAAAAGAAGAGGAAATTTAACTTATTTTATGGATATTTAAAGAACTGCGTTTCGAAATGATTAATTTTGTTTAAACCTTTGTTTATTTGTGAAACATTCAAGACTATTTTTTTCCTTTGTGGTTTGGAAAACGTTTAATTAAAAGACTTATTCATGTTGGTCAGTCAGACCTAAACAAAAGTAAATCAATCGGCCTTGAGTTTTATCGGCAACCCTTGATTTATGACCACGGTTATCATCTACCTAGTCAATTGTGCCGGAAGACAAAACATCTGCACATCGAGGTAATCAATGCATTTGTTTTGGGCAATCGGGCTTAAAGTTATTTGGTCTACTCTTTTGTCCGAGTGGTACCTTAGTAAAAGTTGTGTCTGTCACTTGGGCCAGATAGTTTTCCATAGATGTTATAGTCAAGTGTCAATTTTCCGAAATTCTGTTGTATACACTAAAAAAACAGATTTTGTGAACCATGAATAAATAAGGCATTTACTCAAATTAATTTTTCTTTTGGATCAAAATAATACGAGTTTATGTAAAGTACCAGCCTAAGTTACAAAAAAAATTAATTTTGCTTTGATATAAGAGAATTTGGAGCTATGGTCAAATACTGAGAAAATTGTTTCAGATAGCATACTTCTAGACAGAAAAACTAACCATCAAGAGAATTCATATCAAGGACTGATGGTTTCTTTAGGCTTAGTGCGAGGATTTTTACTAAAATTAAACCTAGCAAAGATTACAACAAAAAAAAACAATTCAATTGCCTCAAATGAGCTTCTTTTTTCTGGTGTTGCATATCAAATCAACTTTGAATCAAGATATAATAAAAAGTAGTTATGATTTAAATTAAGTCTATATTGTGCTTAATTTTATTTTGCAATGAAAAAAATGTATGATACGCCTTTTGACTTTCATAATTCATAAAAAATATTAATTTATTTTTTCTATTTCATAAATTTGATACATTTTTTTTTTCAAACCCATCCGAAAACGAATACCAAACTAAACAATACTAATTCTACTTGCTTACAAATTACACTTGGCAATCAACAAAATAATTTTTAGAATTTTTTTGAACTCAATAGCACATTTTTAAACAAAAATTCGACTGCAGATAATCTTAATTTTAACTGTTGTTTAAATACTTCCCGGCAATATTAGATAATGGCATCTATCAATAGATGCTCCAACTTAAAGACCAGTGTTCCCAAGTGAAAACCAGGCGCCCATAAAGTTTTTATTTTGATTATTAAAGAATCAAGGGGTCTTATTGCCTAGTGTTCCCAAACGGGAACAACAACATAAAGTTAAAGAAAAAAATGTCCGGCCCAGCATCCACTTAGTTAAACCTCCTCTGGCTATGTTCGGTGTTTTTTAATCGGCTGATAAAGGTGTGTTATTTTATGGGTCCGAAGATATTTAACGATTTTTGGGGCATATATGGTGGGTTTTGTTACGTAACTAGCTTTGAACCTTGTCAGCATATACTAGAGTATATATTTTAAATTGAAAGCTAAACCGACGATAAGGATCTTCAAACATTCTTCCAAATACCGTAAAAAAATAACTACAAACTTTTATGTACCGTGAAAAATTATGATATTGTTTTAATTGGATCTTATTTTAGTGTGAGAGATTTTTTGTACTAGATAATATTTTTGTTTAAACCAAAAGAATTATTTTTTAATTGGTATTTTAATTATATGCTTGCCTCCTTGCTAAAATCTGTGATATTTATTTGATCTTAGATATTTAATTTGAATTGTACATTTCCAAGGTTGTATTTATTTATAAAAGTGCAACACGTTCCATCAGCGCATTTTGATCCTTTAAGGGCTAAAGGCAAATTCTTAATATTGATTTGATTAGGATTATTCGATCTGTAAACTTAGTTTTCATGCAAACCAGCTAAGGCAATGCGACCTTCACTTGTCACCTAGCTGCTCCTGTAGCGACTGCGCCTCCGATCTATTATACTTAGAAGTACTATTCTTATCCAAAAGAAGTAGGGCAGCGTTTTTTTTTAATGGTGTAAATAAAAGTTTATTTTTTCGTCTACTACTTCTATGGTCTGTTTTTTCAAGCAAGATAGTAAATTAAAAATCGCACAGTAAATATTTTTTCAACAGATTTGAAGAGGGCCAGCAGACCGAAACTGTCAGTCTACCAATATCACTCTGTACGATGATTAGAAAATAGATAGATGGAATAATAAATTAATATTTTTATAATTTTGTTTAAAATTAAAAATTTCTGTCCTTAATAATTCTACGCCTAACCACTCGTTAGTGGTAATATGTGCTTGAGACACAGAAGTCTTCAACTTGCTACCATTCAAAGTCTCCAGACTAGGAGAGGTATGAGTAGTTGTCTACATCTAGCAATAGATGGCGCACAAGTCTACATCAATCTAATATCTATATTCCTTTTGCGAATAAAGTCTAAAACCGTTTTCTTAATCAGAGTGCAGAGTTGACTCTTGGTACTGAAGAGGGCCAGCAGCCCGAAACTGTCAGTCTACCAATATTACTCTGTACGATGATTAGAAAATAGATTGATGGAATAATTGATTTGAATAGTATATGTTTGAGTATAGAATATAGTTATGTTTTATAAAATAAACTACCCAGTATATTCGCACATCCAATATTCGAAACTGTTTTGAAAATATTCACTGTGCGGTTTTTAATTTACTATCTTGATTGAGAAAACAGACCATAGTAATTAATTAGCTGCATAATAGGCAAAGTCGATTGTCAATAAATGACGGTTCTTATACATAACCTTAAATAATATACCTTATTATATAGTGAGTAACTCAGATGTCTAAGAACGGTCAGGATAGCCTAACTTTTTCTTTGCATGAAAATTAGTATTAAGTATGACATAACCTAATATTAAAACTCCAGTTTAACTTGATAAAATATCGAAAATATGTATCGTTCGTTGCTAACTTATTTTCCCACTTCTTTGTGGTAAGCAAGCCCGGATTCAGGGGGGGGGGTGGTAAGATTTCCCGGGGGCCCGAGCCTTCGAGGAGGGCCAGGAGTCGACAGTAGGGGCTAGGCAAAAATTTTCTGCCAGGGGTCAAGCTTTTTTTTAGTGGAGAAAACTTTTTATATTTTGGCAAAAATGGGGTGCTCGGGAAAATGTTTCCCCGGGGCCCGGGCTGGCTCTGTCCGGCCCTCGTGGTAAGCATAGTACGTCTTCAAATAGATACAGAAATCCCTCTTAGAACTTCTTGAAATTGATTTACGTCGGATTAAAATATGGGTATTTTCCTTAACAAGTAGGTATTTGTCTGTGAGTTAAATAATAATTAAAATTAATAGTGTTTTTATATTTTTATATGGGCGCGTCGGATTCCTGTAACAGCGGAGATTATTGCATAACAGGCTGGAAAGGTAGGTTTTTCACGACCAATTCTATTCTATGATATATAGTGTGGTTTTTATGAGTTCGTGAATCATAGGTGAATTTACTGGTAGCTGCTTGTCGATAAATAATAATGATAAATAATTCTATTTTTATATTATTGTTAAACGATACCTACAAACAAACTTTGACATTATCTTGTTGCTTCGCGTTTTTTATTATAATCGGTTTTTTTTTTATATTATTAATTTTTTAGTAAAATATTTTTTCTGCGCGTTTCTTCTTCTTCTTCTTCTTCTTCTTCTTTTGCTTCTTCTTGTTCGTTTTTAGCCTGCTTCTCAACCGTCTTCTTTTTCTTATTTTTCCTCTTTTTTTTTCTCTTTCTTAATTTTCTTCTATTTATTCTTTTTCTTCTTTTTTTTACTTTTTTTTTCTTATTTGATTCTTTTTCTTCTTTTTCTTCTTTTTTTTATTCTTTTTTAGACTCTATTTTTCTTCAATTAAAACAAAGAGTTGAATAATTGCTCGCTTACGTAGCATATTATGTGATTCAAGTATTTTTTCACCTTGAAAGAAAATTTATTAAATAATTTTTACTTTATTGCCTTTTATATTTTATTTACAAAAAAAAAATAACAATCATCAAAACTACACATGTTAAGAAAAAATTATTTATTATTTAAAAAGAAGAAAATATATTTTTTTAATTAATCTTGCCTTTGTTATTTCTTCTAAAACATTATTTAATTTTTCCATGTAAGAGTTTATTTTTTTAAAGAAAAATATTTATATTGGAAGAGAGATAAGCTGGCCAATTATCCTAAAAAAAGACCATCATTAGAGAAGATATAATTGTAACTAGTTAAAAAAAGTTCCAAAAACCAAAATGTTGAGAAGAATAAAAAGTAGATATTAGATAAAAAGATAAAGAAGAAAAAAATAAGAACAAAGAAAAGAAGAAAAAAAAGAAGAATAAGAAGAAAAAGAAGAAGAAGAAGAAGAAGAAGAAGAAGAAGAAGAAGAAGAAGAAGAAGAAGAAGAAGAAGAAGAAGAAGAAGAATAAGATAAAGAAGAAAAATAAGATGAAGAAGAAAAATAAGATGAAGAAGAAAAATAAGAAAAAAGAAGAAGCGAAAGAAGAAAAAGTAGTTAACAGTATTATCAATTTGAGCCATTTCGCCTCAATGACTATTTATATCGTAAAAAATCTAAATGGCGAAATGGCCCAAATTAATAATACTGTAAATATATATACGCCTCAAATAAATTATAGATTCTAAGAAAAAGTAGAATAAGTAAAAGAAGAGAAAGAAGAAGAGTGTGAATATATTTTTCTGTGTGTATCATAAACAAAACAAACATACAATTTATGACGTATGAGTGTAATTTTTTTATGAAAGTTTCGTAATAAAACCAAGGTTTTCCTGGTTCTAGAACAGAATTCTGTCAAGATAAGGAAAAGGCAAAACCTAATTGTAGCATCAAAACTAATTAATGAGTTGGCCTGATAATTTATAGCTTCATTCATAATTTTGATCATTATCCAGTAATTTACCTTGAAAACTATAACTGTACACTTGTTTAGGTTTCATAAAATAGCTATCATTACTTTGGTACAAAAAGTACGGAAGGATTGTATTCATGATCGATGAGTTGATTAAAAAAAAATAATAATAAAAAATGAAAACATTTGTTTTTCAATTATTTAAAAACTAAAAAAAATACTGCTTCCAAAAAAATAATGCCTTCTCCTATGGGAATAGGTTTATTAAAAGAACATTAAAAAAAAAAATTTCAAGAAACATTTCTTTTTGCCAAAATCGGAAAAAAAAATAAAAAAAATGTTTTTGAATTTTTTTTCAACACATTTTACCTTCTTAACCCGACTCCGATTATTGCCAAAAAAAACTCCCAGTCTAGAACTTTGGATAATCAACCTACAATCCAAATTTAAAGTATTTAGCTCCAAGCGTCCTCGAGTTATCGTGGTCACAAATCTACCGGACTGATAGGCAGCCCGACAGACAGAATTTTTTTTACCGCAATCATCTTTTTTTGCATATAAAACGGCGAGAAAGTTAAAAAAAGAAATAAAACATTAAAAAAAAATTAATGACGCAAGTAAAGTAAACAGGTTTATTTTTTAAATAATTGTTAAAATTTTTACCAAAAGTAATTTGATACGGAACCTAAGTTCTAAATTTGAAGCCTTAGCTCAAAACGTTCTCGAGTTATCATGATCACAAACTGACAAACTGGTCCTCCGAGAGACAGACCGACAGACAGACCGACATTTAGACAAAATTGTTCCTTTCTTCGCTGAAATCATCCTTTTTTTTTTCATACAAAACGTCAAGAAACCTAAAAGCACAATAATTTTTTTAATAATATGTATGCCCGAAACTGTTTATCCAGTTTAAAGTATGTTATCAATATGCACCTAAATATTTTAATATGCTTTTTATTTGGTAATTAAAATAATTGTGATTCAAATTATGCGCGTTTTATTGTTATACTGTTCTAAAACAACAGTTTTATTGTTTATAGTAAAAACGTTCTCGAGTTATCATGGTCACAAACTGACAGACTGGCCGACCGATAGACAGACCCACAGACAGACCCACAGACAGACCTACATTTAGACAAAATTGTTCCTTTCTTCGCTGAAATCATCCTTTTTTTTTTCATACAAAACGTCAAGAAACCTAAAAGCACAATAATTTTTTTAATAATATGTATGCCCGAAACTGTTTATCCAGTTTAAAGTATGTTATTAATATGTACCTAAATATTTTAATATGCTTTTTATTTGGTAATTAAAATAATTGTGATTCAAATTATGCGCGTTTTATTGTTATACTGTTCTAAAACAACAGTTTTATTGTTTATAGTAAAAACGTTCTCGAGTTATCATGGTCACAAACTGACAGACTGGCCGACCGATAGACAGACCCACAGACAGACCTACATTTAGACAAAATTGTTCCTTTCTTCGCTGAAATCATCCTTTTTTTTTTCATACAAAACGTCAAGAAACCTAAAAGCACAATAATTTTTTTAATAATATGTATGCCCGAAACTGTTTATCCAGTTTAAAGTATGTTATTAATATGTACCTAAATATTTTAATATGCTTTTTATTTGGTAATTAAAATAATTGTGATTCAAATTATGCGCGTTTTATTGTTATACTGTTCTAAAACAACAGTTTTATTGTTTATAGTAAAAACGTTCTCGAGTTATCATGGTCACAAACTGACAGACTGGCCGACCGATAGACAGACCCACAGACAGACCTACATTTAGACAAAATTGTTCCTTTCTTCGCTGAAATCATCCTTTTTTTTTCATACAAAACGTCAAGAAACCTAAAAGCACAATAATTTTTTTAATAATATGTATGCCCGAAACTGTTTATCCAGTTTAAAGTATGTTATTAATATGTACCTAAATATTTTAATATGCTTTTTATTTGGTAATTAAAATAATTATGATTCAAATTATGCGCGTTTTATTGTTATACTGTTCTAAAACAACAGTTTTATTGTTTATAGTAAAAACTTTCTCGAGTTATCATGGTCACAAACTGACAGACTGGCCGACCGATAGACAGACCCACAGACAGACCTACATTTAGACAAAATTGTTCCTTTCTTCGCTGAAATCATCCTTTTTTTTTTCATACAAAACGTCAAGAAACCTAAAAGCACAATAATTTTTTTAATAATATGTATGCCCGAAACTGTTTATCCAGTTTAAAGTATGTTATTAATATGTACCTAAATATTTTAATATGCTTTTTATTTGGTAATTAAAATAATTATGATTCAAATTATGCGCGTTTTATTGTTATACTGTTCTAAACCAACAGTTTTATTGTTTATAGTAATTTTATCACTTTATATACCCAACTGGCAAAAAAATGTACTCAGAGGCAAATATAACATAGCCACACAAAAAAAAAAAAAAAACATAAAAGGTCAAGAACTCTTTCGGAGACCATTATATTCCTATTTTGAGGCGCTTAATCCGAAATTGAGATCAAAATAGTACCTAATCCGATTAGTTTTCGAGATAACCTCAAAAAACTTAATTTTTGAGTAAGACAATAAGGTTTTTTGAGGTCCAAAACTAATCGCATGAGGTGCCATTTTAACCAGAAGTTCGGATTCAGAATAGATGGTCTCTGAAAGAGTTCCTGACCTTTTTTTCTATGGAGGCCACAGAAAAAAAAAGTTCAAGATTTTTATTTTGACCACGAATCGAGACTTTCCGGCTCTTGATTACTTTTTAGTACTTTTCAAACCTACCACTTAAAAGTTTTGAGTAATTTTTCTAAAATACACAGGCCCATAAAAAAATAAAATAATTTACTCTTAACTATGGTCTGTTTCATCAAGCAAGAGAGTAAATTAAAAATCGCACAGTAAATATTTTTACAACTGGTTTGAATAGTATATGTTTGTGTATAGAATATAGTTATGTTTTATAAAATAAACTACGCAGTATATTCGCACACCCAATATTCGAATCTGTTTTGAAAATATTCACTGTGCGATTTTTAATTTACTCTTGCTTGATGGAACAAACCATAGACTATATTTTTCTTATGCATTTTTGTGAGCTGAAAACTTATTTAGTAGTAAAGGAGGTCGCTAACCCCATAACTTTTTCAAAAAACTGCAAAATACTGGAAGAGCTAGGTCGAGATATTTAAAGTGCTTTAGAACATAAACTATTGAATTTTGGGCGTTACACAAAAAGTCCAAACGAAAAAACTTTTGATCATAGAGTCAAAAACTATAACATATCCAAAATACAGTCAAATATGACTGAAACCCATTTTACATAAGATGGGAGCTATGTACTTTGGGGGTCATCGAGCTTTTTTATTGTCAAACTTGTTTTCAGCGCACAAAAATATGTAAGAAAAATAAAGTCTTGTTAAAAGTAATTTACTTAATTTTTTATGTGGGCCCGTGGGTTATTGTCAATAGTAAAAACTTGTCTGACCCACTGTAAGGATGTTTCTACGCATGATACTAGCAAAAAAATGGCATTAAAGTCTACCATAACAGCTATGAAGTTAAAAAACATGGGCTATCAATTTGCCCACATGAATCATTTGGACCACTTTCCCCTACATTTTTTATATTCTCAAAAAATCAGCCAAATGGCCCAAAGTAAAAAATTATATATATATTTTTTTTTTTGTGTTAAAGCCGAATAGGAGAAGTTTTATATTGAAATAAGACAATTTTTTTCTATTATTCTCCTATAGTTTAATTCCTTTTATTGCTGACGCGTTTCGATCGTTTTCTTGTATAATAGCTGTTAGACTATTACGCTAACAATCATCTTCGGAGCATTTTTAAATAAATAAGGATAAAACTATTCCTTATTTATTTAAAAATGCTCCGAAGATGATTGTTAGCTATTATACAAGAAAACGATCGAAACGCGTCAGCAATAAAAGGAATTAAACTATAGGAGAATAATAGAAAAAAATTGTCTTATTTCAATATAAAAAATTATATAATTGATATAAGATTTAAAGGAATTACAGGTATTATACATATACAGGTATATTTATAACATTGATACAGCTAAGTGAAGGTAGGTAATTGATATATAATTCTGTGAAAAATCTCTTAATGACTATAATTTTATAATGGCTTTTTGTGGTTTTTATATTTATTTATAGAATTTTAAATGAATTAAATGTTTGTTTCGTGATCCGTAATTAGTGATTACTAATCACTACAATTTACCAATTGCATTGTTGGTTTTTACGCCAATAAAGGAGGAAATTTCCTTTTAATTTAATAGTATACACACAGAAAAAAAGGATTCTTTGATTGAAGGACACGTGGCTAGCATTTCTTTTAACCAAAGTCAATGTCCTTGAAGAAAGAGAACGGACCTTTATCTAAAAACCCGTGCTCTTAATTCAAGGACACTGATTTTGGTTCAAAGAAATGCTAGACTTAAAACAAGGGAATATGGCTTTGAACATATCAAAAGGCACGTGTCCTTGGATCAAGGAATCTTTTTTTCCGTGCAGAATATATTTACTAGAAGCATACAATTATTGTATTGTATATATTATACATAAACAAGGTTTAATATAGAAAGAGTGCAATAATTTAAAGCGAAAATTAATAAACGGAGATTGGGTAGTAGCCAAAATAATTTTTGTGGTTCTTTTAATTTCTAAAAAGTTTATTATTAATTATGATTTTAGTTAATTTTAAATGTGCATTTTATTTTAATTTAAAGTTTATTCTATTCCATTTTTAATAATAAAATTAAAACAGTTACGGTAATTAGTTAATTAATCATCAATCAAATTTCTAAATACTTTAATAAAAATTAAAAAGCGTTCCTTGGTTTAAATAAGTGATCCCTAATGAATATTTTTAAAATTTAATTATAATTTTATGACCCAAAATAACCTAAAAAATATTTGAAGTGCATCGCCCAATTTAGTTAATTTTTAAAATATTTTAGTTTAATTTTTAATATAATTTATTGTTCATAATTACTGGCTTTTAAGGAAACAATTAGTGATGAATACAACATTATTTTTTTTAATTAAGTCAATCCTAGCAGAACAAATATTATAATATTAGAGTAAGGGTAGCAAATGTGGGCTAGGTCTTGTAATATGGGCTAGGTGGGTTTCTCAGCTATCCGATGCAGTTATCTGCATCCGACTATCGCAAATCGTAAACGGCGAAGTTAAACTTCCACAGTAAAGATTCATTAATTAATTCATACATTCGTTGACGTTTGAGAATTTATTTTTATTTTCCGTCCTTTTCAGCAAGCCACACAACTTTTATAGGTAAGTTTATAAATTCCGTTACCTGATAGATAATAACGTTTTCAAAACCATTTCTGCAAAAAATTAAAGCCACATAATCGGGCTTTGATGTGTGCTTATTAGTTTTCTTCTAATTACTGAGTTTTAGACATAACCTCTTTTGTTGTATACACCGAGTATTTTTGCAATATGGGCCATCCCTGTGTTTCTATTATGGGCTATATAGAACTATGTATTTAAGCCTAGAATTTTTCTAGGAGGCCAAGAAAAGATCAGCAACAGCCAAAAATAGAAGAAAATGGAACGAGGGCGATATGGAACGCGCTATAAAAGCGATGAGGCAGTACGAGATGGGTACCTTCAAAGCTTAAAATGTTTAATATACCACGTTCTATATTAGGAGTTATTTGATTTATTATTTCATTTTAGATATAACTTTTATACTTTTAACTTATTGCGACCAATAAGATTGATTGCCACTTTAAATCTAATATTTATTACACAATTTTGGGGGCAGCCCATATTTAGGGCCAATTTCAAATCGACACAAAAGTGCACCTTCTCACTATTTACGAAATAATGAATTTATTATTTGTTTTAATCAATATGATTTTATAACAGGTTGTGACTAATTAATATAGCTATCGTTGGGTACGTTTGGTATTGGAACTAAACTTTTATTTATTTTTTTACAAGAAAAAATAAAATGGGTAGCCCATATTTGCTTCCTTTCCTCTACTATTTTTTTAATTTGAAAATATCGATCGTAAAATTAAAATTATTACTAAAAACTTTTTATGGTTTTATTTTATAATTAACTTAATTTTAATTATGATTAGTTAATTAATTATTAGTAATTAAACTATTTATTTGTGAACTTTCATTTAAATTTCAAAATAAAGTCACATTAATGGTGCAAAATAATTTAACACCATGATATTTTAAGAAAGCTTTAACATAGAGACTTGAAATTTTGGCCAAAAGTTTCTTGC
This sequence comes from Brachypterus glaber, assembly GCA_958510825.1. Lineage (NCBI taxonomy): Eukaryota > Metazoa > Arthropoda > Insecta > Coleoptera > Kateretidae > Brachypterus > Brachypterus glaber. The sequence continues at coordinate 27,718,475 of OY294052.1, read as the reverse complement.
CATGTTAAAAATCTTTGGTCCAAAATTTAAGTCTCTGTGTCAAAGCGTTCTTGAAATATCATGGTATTGTTTTGGAATCGACCTGAACCATTAATGCGACATTATTTACAGACTTGGGAAAAATAAGAAGTATGTAAGCTTTACCTAACGATAAAAAAAATATTTTTGCAAAAAGTAACTTCTTAATGTTTCTACTACCAACCCACATAGTGTACAATCCAATTTACCAATTGCATAAACGTTAGGGTGCCCAGGACCTACGGAATTGTTTGGGTTCCACCCCTCAAAACTGTTCCTTTAGGTGAAAAAACAACTGATTTTTTTTTTAGTTTTTATTTTAAATACTTAGAGGTTCAGTCTGGCGCTTTTTTAAATAGATAATCATGTTAAGGGATTTTATTTTTTTAAGGATATAAAAACTTTTATATTGGACGTTTATGGAACAAAAAAGTGTTTCTGGATAATAAAGGAATATTCTCTACAAAAATAAAACCTGGGCAAAAATGCTAAAAATTGACACATGAGGTAAGGCTAGAAAAAATTGAACTTGGAATTTTTTTCAAAGAGTTCTTTTTTTCTAAGGTATCCTTCAGTATGTCAGTATGTCAGCCAGGGTTTATATTTACTCTTTTGAAAAAAAGTACCGTGTGTCAAAAAAATAATTAAATATCTCAATCAAAGTTTAAAAAATGCATTAGAATGCAATAAAATATCAATTTTGTAGCAAATAAATAAAAAAAGGTTTTCAAGATACCTTGTAGTATGTTGACCTATGAGAAAAAAATTAAAGTAACCTTTTTTGTAACATAAATAAGCTTCATACATCAATTTTTACAATGTTTTTACCCTGGTAAAGCCATTTTTTCATAAAAAAGAGTATTTTTTTTTGAATATTTCCCTATTATTCAAAAATACTTTCCCTTCCTGAAATCAACAGATTTCAACATTTTTATATTTAAATAATAACAAAAAAGCTTAACATGTTTTCCCTCTCAAAAAACATTTATAGGGGGTGGGACCCTAAAAAAATCCATTTTTTAATTTTAACTAATAAACGTGTTACACAATACAACAATACACTGCCCTACCAAGAAAAGGAAAAAGTAATCCAAACACACAAAGTTTGCGTAGGAAATTTAGGCAGAATATCCAACAAAACTGCAGATTAATTTCAACCGCTAATCAATCATACGTTCTGTCAACATTTTCCGCAACTCAGCTACTGTGTGTTAGTGCCAATCAAGAAAACGCACAATGGGTCTAAATAGTGAAAAGTTGGGCAAAACTTTAATTTAAATAAAAACGTTTGAAAACAATCAAACAGAGCTCATCTATAAGTGACAGAATATTTTTTTTAACCAGGCTATGGTATGATGATGTCAATCAGGAAACGGCATATTGGTACATTATAATAATTATAATATATAATATATAATAATAATTATTTTCAGGAATGCTGTTTTATTAAATGTGGCTAAAATTTAACTTGTTAAAAATCCTTCCTTAAAAATAAATTTGCGAATTTAATTCCCGTAATTTAAAAAATATTACAAAAAGGCAGAAAAAGACGGGCTTTTTCGAAAAAAGAAACTTGTCCCGGATATTTTTTAAATAGTAGTTTATGATACAAGGACGAAAAATACTGTTTTTAGGGCGATTACGTAGACTGTCATTCTTCCCCCTCATTCCTCCTCCAATTCCTCGGAATCCTACTCCCCCCTCACCATATGTTGGACCCTGAGGTCTCAAAACGACAATTTGAGATAAGAAAATGCGTGAAACATAGAGATTGGACTTACCTTGATGTTAGATGTTCTGGTGATGTCTGAGCTGAGAAGTGGTGATAGATAGGCCTCAGTCTCTATATTCAATAACGCGAAAATGTTGTGTTGAAGTGGAACTGTATATCATAGATGGTATCTATAATCTCCCTTTTGCATAGCGAGTGACCGAAACAGCAATGGCCGGCGGCGATATTGATTGACAATATCGATGTACGCGCTTCGTACTGAACTAATTATTAATTACTACTCTCACCAACTCATGGCAGATGCAACTCCAGCATCAGTGAGCCTAGAATCACTCCCCCACTAATCTCCAATCAAACTAATTCCTGTTAAGACAAATGAGCCATAGGCACTAAGCCTGTCTCTTAAATATACCAAACAAAATAAAGAACGTAGAATGCCGCCCGAGATTGGAGAGTAAGGTTGGCAATCGTAATCGCCTTAAAAACAGTTTTCGTCAGTGTATCATACTCTATTTTTTATTTGATTGTAATATATTAATAAATATTATTAAATATTATTGACAACTTTGAGGTTAGAATCCAAATGTCAACAGTTTCAGTATCAATCAACCAATCAACGTCGAATATTTTAGTTTTGCGGCTAGGTCGGAAAATATAACTTTTCTTACAGGTTTATCATTATAAAAAGTGGTGCTTTTAGATACAATTGAATAAAAAAGTGTCTTTTTCTACAGCCCTGATCCTGGACCATTGTGCTCGATAGCCTGGCAACTACCTCATGGAATTATGGTACCTAATCGCTGTCCCTTTGTGACGGGACCCAGAGAGCGTGCATTGAAACTGTAACAAAGTCGATGGGGTAAAGAAAATCTCAAAAACAAACAACGTATTAAGCCACAATACAAAATTTATACACCCCTTGTTTGGGTTGATTTTCAAAATTCGATCCCTTATAACCAAGGGAGGTTTGCATGTGGACTAACAGTTAGTAACTATATTCTGATTAATAATTTAATTATCTCAAACAAATAATGTAAATACAATAAGCAATACAAAAGTTCGAGTCTTAAAAAGCTCCACGAAAAGTTAGATTTTTTTCACTAACTAGTGGGAAAAGTAAAATAGCGGACGTTAATTGGTTGATATTAAACTGAAACGTCAAATATTTTGTCAAAAATACAAATTTATTTATTAAGATAATAGATAAAAAGTCGAAAACTGTTGTTAGGGCGATTACGATTCCCAACCTCGGTCTGCGAGTTCAAGTGGCAATCTCCGTAATTGTCCCAAAAACAGTATTTTTCTTCCTTGTACCGTAAACTAATATTTTGATTTTATGGATCAATAGAAGACCTTTTGTTTTAAAAAAAGTTGTCCTACCTGCAAAATTCACTTTTGGAGGTAAGTACACTATTGTTTTGCTTTACACTAGCCCCATGTGCAAACTAAAAAGAAATGTCCTATCTAAAACCCAAATCCTAAAAATTAGCCTTAGATGTTTGTCCTATGTGGAAAAATTTCAATGTTTTCTAAATAACTAGTCTTTACTAAACGAATAAGTCAGGACTAGGACTAACTTCACAGATCTTAGTAATTTGATTGGACTTTTTAGATCATTTTGTTCTAACTTTCTCAGATAGAACAAATGCATTTAGTATTTAAAATAAAGTCCAAACCAAACGCCATATTTATTTAAACATGTTTTCAAAAAGTACGTCTAATTTGCAGACAGGACAACTTGTCTTAGCAGGGCAGTATACTAGCCACACTAACTGAAGAAACTAAAAATTTTTGGTCTTTAAAGCTTAAAAATTAAATTGGATTTTCAACAATTTTAACCGTAACTTTCTAAAGACTACGACTTTAACAGTAATTTAAATATTTTAAGTAAGACTCGTAAGAAACATTTCTAACATTCCTAATGCTTAATTTGAATATTTAATTGGCAATAATAATTTTATGTAGTTTTGTTGGGTTTTTTATCGTCCCACCAGAGACACTTTTTTAGTCATTGCCTCTCCTTCATGGAGGTAGGTATGAATTGCACCACCAGGTTTCAAGAATAGGCGAAGAATCAAAAGCACTGTGGAGGATAAACATAATAAAACAAACCATTACCAAGAATGAATGCTCTTTGTTTATAGGTATACTCTTTTTTTTTTCTCGTTTTTTACTTCTTTTCATATTTCTCGGTTCTTTTTTTATTCTTATCCTCTTTCGCACTTTATTTTTGTTTTGTTTTTCCAATTCCTAGATGTTTCCATTTAAATCTTTTCTTTCCCTATAATTTTCTTCAGGCCCATTTTTCGTGCAATTTCTTCTTACATATTTTTTTTCCTTTGTATTTTCTTGCTACCTTTTTTCTTTTTTTCGCATTATTATTTCCATAACCTATTATCTTATCCATCCAGTAACATTATAATAATATAAAGCTGATTTTTCTTCTATTTTTCATTGTTTCACAAAAATGATTTTTCCAATACCTCATTAAGTGGTAACTTACATATTATCTAACGTTGCGAAGGCCTATTTACCATGGCAACCAATAAAATCAGGGAACCCATTTAATAATGATCGTTGTTAAGCATTATTTTTTAAATTATAATTTCAAATGATATTTGGAGTGACTAGCTTTAGTTAGTTGAAAACCAAGTATGCGAACTGTTTAACTAAATTACACTAAAGTTCTGCCTCGACTTCGTCTCTGCAAAAAAACTTCAGTCTCGAACACTAAAGTCCTATTTCCCATACTAGGTACATAATATACTTGTGCAAAAATTAGTTACTGTGGTTTATAGGGTTAAAGAAGAATTAAATAAAAATTCTTTTTTAGACGCAACCTTAGGAGGGCAAATGTTCCCTTAGGGCTCGTTTCTGGACCAATCTTTATAAAAACTTTTTTCATATTTTTGAATGTGGAATCACCTTCCAAAATTAACCCGAACACAGGGTGTATAAAGTATAAAATATAAAGTAGGTACCCTATTATGAGTTTAGTAATTAAAAGTAAAAGTGACTAACTCTTTAGCCCATTATCGACGAGGAGTTTATTATAAGGTTTGGCCTGTGGATTGTGTCGATATGGGCGACGCAGGTGTGAGAAAGGAAGTGAAGAAATATGTTCAGATCTTCGGAAGATTATGCGCTGCGGTGATTCATCCGCAGATTTAGGTCGATTACTATTGTGGAAGATAAATGATTACCACTCTTTAAAAATTAATATACCTACAATGGTGTATTTTTATCAAAATTATTGCAATATTTCTTGCTAAAGGTATCATATTACCCAGTGGGTACACTGAAAAAATTGATATTTTGAACCAAATGAATATGCTTTTGATATATCGTCCACAATACTGCGATTCATTTGACAGAAAAGTAAAAATCAGTCATGTGTCATTCAATAAACATCACAGCCTTTTTTCATTTCTGTCAAATAACGATAAGCGGTATTGCAGTATCACGAACGATATGCAAAATGAATGGCGAATTTGAAATTTGAAATTTCTTTATAAAGGGTTTCTCATTTTCTTCTCCTTCTTTATCTTCTTCTTTTTCTATTCTTCTTAGTCTTTTCCTTCTTCAAGACTGGTCTTTGTCTTGGTCTTAGCTGTTGGGCTATCCGACATTACCTGTAAGTTGTGCCGTAGTTCAAGGACCGTCAAGTAAGTAATCTGCGTGTGCACCCAGTCTAAAACATTTGATTCTCATTTTTTTTTTTGAGTTTTGTAAAGAACCAACCTAATTTATAAAATAATGATGCTTTAATATAAGAGAATTTAGTGCTATGATCAAATACTAAGTATAACTTAACTCTTTGGTTTGGCATCCGCATTACAGAACTCAAATTACGGCAATTGAAAATGTTCAAAGGCGATATCTTAAATATCTGCATTTTAGAAAATATGGAGAATATCCGGCCCAAGGAATACCAAATGTAATCTTGGAACAAATGTTTTCATTTATGTCACTAGAGACTAGACGTAAACAAGCTTCAATAATATATCTACATAAGCTATTAAATAACCAAGCCGATTGTATTCATATTCTTGAAATGCTCAATATATACGTCCCTAGAAATTCTGCCCGAAATCCAACTTTTTTTGATAACAAAAGATCTAGAACTAACATAAACAAGTTCTCACCAATAAATATGATTTGCTCCAGTTACAATGATATTCACGAAAACTTGGACATTTTAAACTGCAGCATTAGGGCAATTAAAAAATTCTTTAGAGCACATTAATCTTTATTATTATTTTTAATTTTTTTTTTTATTTTTATTTTCAATATGTATATATGTAAATTAAATGTAAATAATTTTGTATATAAGTTATACTTTTTGTAAATATGAACTACTTTAATAAATTAGTATAGTTAAAAAAAAAATAATTATCATAACACTTTTTTAAATTTATATTATTTCTATTCTTTTGTATTGCTTATTTTATAAACTTTGTAATTGGGCTTTGCCTGTTAAGTTTAATAAATAAATAAATAAATAAATAAATAAATAAATAAATAAATAAATAAATAAATAAATAAATAAATAAATAAATAACGAAACATGCAAAATAACTTTTAAAGCTTATGGAATTTTAACACTTTACTCCATTTATATACTAGAGTGCTCTATGTATGTAAAAAAACACTATGAAGACTTTAAGCACCTTGAATCCGATCACAAATATGAAACAAGAGGGAAAAAAATGTTAAAACAACATCAAACAAAACTTACTCTAGTCAAAAAAAATGCTAAGTTTCAAATGCTAAATATTTTCAATAACCTGCCAGCGAGTGTACGTGAACTTCCCCTCTAAAAATTTGAAGTTGAAATGAAGAGAATTTTAAAGGAAAAGGCCTACTATTCAACAGTGGAATTCTTAAATGATGGCAATTTTAGTTAGTAAAAATGTTTCATGTATTTTCGGGTTTTATACTACGTTTTTATGTTATTTATTATGTATATGTATTTATTTATTTGAATTATTTTTTACATGACTTGTTCTATGCTACATGGCTTTTTGGAATAAATAAACTCTTATCTTATCCTATCTTATTTCAAATTTCATGCTCCTTATCGGAATAACTAACCGGCAAGAGAAGTTACCATTCATGCCAAGAACCTATCTTTTCAATGAAGAAGTGCTAGAGTTTTTACTAAAATTAGTTTCATTAACTCTTAAGGGAAAGAACCAAATTATTTTGCCTCATATTAACATTTTTTTTAGTGTGTAATAAATACGTCAAGCAACAGAATCTCCCAAACCTTTTTTGCTTATCCACGGTTCGATTTAGTTAAATTTTTTTAAATTTTTTTCTCAGTTCAAATTTATTTGACGTGTTTTGTAATTAAATTTAGTACGTACCTTCTTTATAGTTACAAAAAACATTAACCAAATTAGTGGTAAAAATATTTAATTGTTCTCATATAAAAGCCAAAATTTTTGATAAAACGGATGTTGATATACAAATAGTTTCAGACTGTCAAAAATAACCGAGAGATAGCAGAGCATTTTTCAGATAGTTTAATTACTAAACAAAAGAAGTAGACAACATAACAAAAGAATAACTGTGCTGTAAAATATCAGCCAAAAAGTTTAGATTATCTTTTTTATTATTTTATAGTGAATAAACACATATACTTGTATGTTTGGAATAGGATGAAACTAAATAATACTTTTTTAATAAACAATACATTTAAAAAATAGATAAAGCTACAGCCCTTTAAAGAGAGAGCTCTACTACAAATTTTAGGAATATTATTTTTGAACTGTTAATGTTAAACCACCACATAATTTTTTTTATCCTGTATGTATTTAATTTATTTTGATACAAAAATGTAATTTTGTTCCACAATAATAAAGTACACTAAAATATGGACCAGAAATTAAAGATTATCTTTTTTATTGCTCTGTAGTGAATAAGCACATATTATTTTTGTGTTACTTTGCATATGGATCAAGCAGACCTGAACCAAACCCATTTCAATTAAGTACTTTACACGGTCCTGTAGGTTAATATAAAAAATCTAAATTTTTGTGTGAGATAGATAGATAACATTAATTTATATATAAAAAAACACAATAGAAATTCTTATCAAAATGATAAAATAGACTTTTACAGTACAGTGTTAGATTTTATGCGTAGTAATATAAATAAATAAATAATTTAATTTCCAAGAAATATTCAATTACAACATACAACAGCACATTTAAAAGATGATCTTTCCAATTTATTGTCATATCTATATTAATGCCATGGAATTTAGAGTATCGTATTGTAGAGCTCCTAACTTAACAGGCATGGTGTTGGACCACAGATTTTTTATCCAAAGTTCTAGACTGGGATTGTTTTTCGTAAAAATCGGGTTGGGGTAAGGGGGTAAAATGGGGTAAAGACAATTTTCAATTTATTTTTCGTTTTACCAAAAAATATACTTTATTTAAATGTATTATTTTGTACTTACTAACACTGCGTATTTTTTACGAAGCCAAATTTTAAATGAACACCTGAAATATCACTGTGCAACATACCAACTTCTCCTCTAGGACTTAGAGCATGTCCGAAAGGTACTGAGACGCTGAGAGTCGTAGTCGGAATGTGGAGAAATCACAAATTGCATACTATCCGGACATAAAATCTACGCAGTGTCTGTAGCTAAGGGTTTATCAATAGATTTTTTTATTTATTTTTTTATTTATTATTACTAAACTATTATGTCAAGGTTTTGTTTGTCTGGATTTTTCTGATACACTCTGTACATATACTTAATACTTTTTTTTAAGGCACATCCACAGGCTTGCATAACAAAACATAAGCTCGCATAAGAACATAATACATAACAATGCGATGCCGTGATTGGATTGATGTACCGCGATGTATCTTGTAAGCTAATCACGGCATCGCATTCTTATGTTTTATGTTCTTATGCAAGCTTCTGGATATGCCTTTAGTCTTGTTAAATATTATGACTGGCAGTAATTTTTTCATACATATATTGTCTGATTCACTTTCAACATGGTAAAACATCCGTTTGTTCCAACGGGTACCAAGTTGGTACCAATGGTACCCCTTACCATTCTCACGTTTAGGGTTTCCGGTTTACAGGATTAAACAGTCTCATATTTTACGTAAAAAAGTCTTATCTGACGCAGGTCATCTACACCACGTAAATTTTACTCGAAGTTCAAACAGAACCATACAATGACTACCAAAAGTATATGGGTAATAACCTTTGGGGATATTATCCGATCAATTTTATACAAGGCTAGGCTTTAAGACAGGAAATCTGGTATTTAGGCCCTTGCAGTTTTTAGCCTTCGCCAATTTTATAAATTATTTTTTTACTTTCTTGTCCCCTAGGCCCAGGTTCCTGACGTGCATTTCAAGTTTCAGATTTTTAGCGGTTAAAAAACTTTGGAAGGAGAGACAGACAGTCCGAGGGACAGACGGCCGGACGGTCAGACAGACGGTACACTTAAAAAGTAAACTAAATATTCAGTTTTTTTTTTAACTAATATTCAGTTACAAATGGATAGAAAATCGAAAGTTATTATCCTATACAATTGTACTTAAATTTTTGTTAAAAACAAGCAATACTTCATTTCCGTCCTTTAATATTCAAGTAAGTGAACTATACTGCCCTGATAAAGGAAAGGGCAGTAAGGGACATTGGTCAATAGCAGCGTTTTCAAAATATTACATCAGGGTTTGGACTTTTTACCAAAAATACCGTTGTATATAAAAATAACTTCCGATTTCATAACCATTTGTAACTGAATATTCAGTTTAATTTTTACAGTGTAGGATGGACGGTCAGATGTCCGGACCACATGGTTAGTCATTAATAATATGGTTAGCTGTTATAGTGGTTCCATCTTGAAATAAACCTTGCAAACTTACCTACCTAGTTATACCTTCTTGTCGTAAAGATTTTGAAATTTGGGGTTAAAAGGTCATAGGAAACTCCTCACCCTAATTTTAAAGAAATCTTCAATAGTACATTCTACCCTACTGTAACACGAATTTAGTATGGCACTAAACCTAAGTATTTAAAAAAAAAATAGTATTAAAAATCGATAATATGGGGCGCTGTTAAAAAAATAAAATCAATTGGTATTGGTTATGATAAAAAAAAAAATAAATAGATATAAGAATTAGATCCCATTATTTTTTCTCTTTAGGCTATAGCATAGATGCAATGTCAATGAGTTTTTTTTAATAAAAATGTTTAAGTTGATTATAATAATTACCGATTAAATTTAATTAATCAAATAATCGTTGAAAAGTTATTGATAATATAGCCTCAAACCATAAAATAGACAACATATAATTAAAATGGTTTTTATACTATATAATGGCTATTTTTCTTCCAGCTAACTTTGTCATTAACTCTAATATAATGTAGATTAGGCAACAGCAATTTTTAACTAAATGTTATCGAGGGTCACAATACATTACATTACATTTACATTTTTGTTTAACCTCGTACTATTCTACTTAATTAAGCATCCCCTAAGTCCAGGACTTGTGTGGGCTAGTAGTATAGGGAACCACCAGATTTAATTGACTTTCGAACCAATTTATAGAGAGTATCCGCTTCACTTACGCCTTCGCCAAATTTCAACTATTAATTAACTGAAAAAGGCAAATCGGCACCAGTGAGAATCGAACTCACGCTATTTGAGTAGTAAACTCGTCAAGTACGACGCGGTAGTCCACTACACCAATCCTCTCATACAAGTTCTGTATTAAGCCTTATCCTCAATTATTTCAATTAATTCAGAAGTTTTGTTCCTTGAAGTAGACTTCAAAAGCCCCCACACGTTTTCGATCAGATTTGCATCCGGTGGTTCTGGAATCCAAAGTAACGTCGTGATGCCGTTTTTCCTCTTCCAGTCGGTGCAGAGTCGACTGCGGTGTTTTGGATCTTGCAATATCCAATCTTTGTTTTTGGATCTAAACATCCTTTTTACTGACTTTATAAGTCCATGCTGGTAAATTTTCAAAATTTTCGGAGGGTTCAAATTCTCAGTAAAAAACTTTAGGCAACCAAATCCACCTTCTGAAAAGTATCCCCAAACATGAATTTTTACGGGGTCCCTAACTGTGCACTGGACCAAATCCATTTCAAAGTAAGACCAAGCATTTAGACTTTTTAATCACTTTTGATGCATTGGCGACTTTTAATTTAGGTCCTCGCGGATGCAGGCACAAAAAGACAGCGGTCGACCGCTACAAATCTCTTGGCGTAAACCGAACTGATTTTCTTTAACGTGTGCTCGTCACGACAATTGGACTACTAGGGTAACAAATTAGTTCTATAAAAATAGTACAGAGATAGATTTAAGCTGTAAAATATGGCGGAGATACTTTTGAATTTTTTGAATAATCAAAGATACGCTCTTGTTGGACCGACTGTACATTGGTTAGCACATACAATTATTATTTAGACTACCTACTCAGATGGACAGACTTGATCGTGGATCAATGATTATGGCCTACAGAATCCTGCATAATAAGTTTTCCATTGATCTAAGACATATTTTTAAGTTAAACACGGATCGTCGTCTACGAGGTCACAGTTTTAAGTTAAGCCAGGAAAGAGCCCACACCGTTTGCCGCAGAACATTTATATGTAACCGTATATTTTCCTCTTGGAACTCACTGCCTTAATCTGTAGTTGAAGCACCCTCCATCAATAGTTTTAAAAATGGACTTGACAATGTTATTAACCAATAATTAATCTTTTTGCTATTTTATTATTTTTTTTTTTTTTATATCACATTCCCCAGGGTTCTAATCTGGGACCTTTAATTTTCCTAATTTTCATTAATAATCTGCCTTTATGTATAGACTGTGATCGGTTATTGTTTGCGGACGACTTCAAATTTTATTTAATAATTAAGTCTATTAACGATTGTATTTTGCTGCAAAATCAAATTAACCTTTTATGGGACTGGTGCATTCGTAATAAATTAAATCTTAACATTAAAAAATGTAAATACATGTCATATTCAACTAAACATAATATAATAGACTACCAGTATCATATAAACGGTACTCCGCTTGAGAGATGCTATGAGTTGAAAGATCTAGGGGTTGTATTTGATACGACTTTATCTTTTTCATGTCACATATCCCAAGTCTGTTCTTCTGCTTCTAAGATGTTGGGATTTATAATTCGAAATTCAAAATCTTTTAATAATGTATTATGCCTTAAGTCATTATATTATGCATATGTGAGATCCAGACTAGAGTATGCCTCTCTTGTCTGGTATCCCACATATGTAGTTCATACTGATGCCTTGGAAGCAGTGAATAGAAGATTTGCAAAATTTCTTTATTTTAAACGTGAAGGAGTCTATCCTGCTCAAGGATACGACAATATTGAACTGTTAAACCGCTTTAATATGCTGTCACTTAAGACTAGACGAATAAATTTTTCCCTATGTTTTCTATATAAACTGCTTCACAATGGAATTGATTGCATGGACTTACTCAGGCAAATAAATTTCAGAGTGCCGCGTTTGGGTTCGAGACGTGAGGATACTTTTATTTGTAATTTTAGCAGGACTAACGTTATGGTTAGATCGCCAATAAATATAATATGTAATAACTTTAATTCGTTAAACAGATCCATCGATATTAACGCGTGTTCTCTAAACTCACTTTTATACACTAACAACCTACAATAATAGGTTAAAATTGTGTATTTATGTATCCATATATATTATTTATTTTGTATATTTTTATATATAATTGTATATATGTATTTTTGCCCTAGAATTGGTGCAAACTGTTGGGCAAATAAAGATTATTATTATTATTATTATTATTATTCTGTACTTTTTTATCATTCTTTTTTATATTGAGTTTATATAGGTTTTACCTCTAATTTATGTTAATAATAATAATAATAATAATAATAATACAAGAAACCGAAAATCGATTTTTTGAGTAAGTGGTTTCGAAATTTACAAGTTCATTTTTTAGTCATAGCCATAGTCGAACTCTGTACTCATTTTTTTAGAAAAAATAGTCAATTACATACGCATGCACCAAAAGTATTAAATAAATAGAATTTTTTAATAAAAAAACGAGAATATAGGTATGACCTTTAGATCAATAAAATAAAAAAATTAACATTTCTAGTATTTTTTTATAAATAACAGCGACAAATATACGTTATCTTAAAAGCACAGGATTTCGTAAAACGAAATGTTGTCTATTTTAAATATTTAAGCAATAAAAATAGTGTTTGGTTAAAATGTGTGTTAAATTTTGTACAAAACTATGCGCAAGATACATTAACATTTAAATTATTTTGACTTTTTTGTAAACTAAAAAATATTTCTAAAGGTTGGTACTTTAACATTGATTTTTTTTTCATTAACGATGATTCAACGTAATAATAATAAAAAGTGTTAAATTGTTTTTAAGATTTTTAATAGGGGTTATAAATGTGTTATTTTCATTCAATAAAAGTTTGCCGCTAAATATTTTAATTCATAATCATAATCTTTATTGGTGCTAGCACAATTACAAAATTGTTGACACAAGTCAGTGTGTGAATAAATAAATAAATAATTTAAAAAAATAAAAAAAAAAATAATATACAAAAGTGAGGCTTTTTTCCCCTAGTTCTTGAGGCACAACCTTCTGCAGAAACTCCTCTGCGCTGTAAAAGGCTTGAGAAAGTAGCCATTTTTTGATTAGGTTTTAAATGGGTTCAAAGGCAAATCTTTAATATTTTTTGGTAAATGATTGTAATAGGCAATGCCATAGTAGTTTGTGCCATTTCTACTGGAGCGAAGCCTCAGAAATTCAATTCTTATTTTATTTTGAGTGGTAGTGCCGTAATTATGATAAGAACTATTTATGTTGTATAAGTGAATATTTTCATGTATATAAATTAAGCAATGTAAAATATATAATAATAATATATAATTAATGAATAATACCAATGAATAATACCAAACATATACATACAGAGCGGTCCAAAAGTCACCCCCCCCCTCTTAACTTTTGAACCAGTTGAGATATCGACTTCAAATTTGGAACTTTTAAATAAAACAACTTAAACTATCTTTTAGCATATATTTAATACTTTCATCTCTTAAAATATGGACATGGGGGCACATTTTTTTAAATGGAAAGGGGGGTCGTGTAATACAGCATTTTAAAGCTTATAAAATTCTCCATTTAACATATTTTTAAATTTAAAAAAATAAATTTTTTTGGGTTTAAAATGGGGTTGAAAATGGGTATTAATGTCAAAATTCCTCTAAAAAAACAAATAATTTTTTAAAAAATCCTAATTTCATCATAAAAAAATGTTAATTATACTTTTAAACTAATTTAGTTAACATAAATAAAAATTTATAAAAAAAAACTTTAAAAATCGAATGTTTTAGCACAAAAAATTGAAAAATCAAAACCTTAAAAAACATTTTTTTTAAATTTAAAAATGTTAGTTTGAATAGAGAATTTTATAAACTTTAAAATGATGTATCACACGACCCCCTTTCCATTTAAAAAAAATGTCCCCCCATGCCCCCCTGTCCACATTTTAAGAGCTGAAAATATCAAATATATGCTAAAAGATAGTTTAAGTTGTCTTATTTAAGATTTCTAAGTTTGAAGTCGATATCTCAACTTGTTCAAAAGTTAAAAGGGGGGGGGTGACTTTTGGACCGCACTGTATATAAAAAAACTTCACAATTACATAATTTATGTAATTATAGCGTAATTTATTTATAGAACCTGTCAATAAAATCATTTCTTATTGCTTTAACCATTAAAATGTGTAGGACGAAAAACTGTTTAAAGTACAAATTATTTTTTTTCCGTATTATTGGACATGGATCAAACAGGAAGACATTTAAAAATACACTGCCCAGTAAAAGAGCTTTCCCATTTTACACCTCTAAAATAGATTTTTTATTAAGAAAGTTATCTATCTGTCGTTAAAATCAAATGGACAGGAAACAATGAATAGTACCATTTCATCCTTTTTGGGAATCATCAGCAC
>OY294052.1:27647498-27703489 GCA_958510825.1 Brachypterus glaber | reverse complement strand
AAAGCTGCCTTAGCTTTTTTCAAGATTTTAAGCAAAATTCTAAAATTTTATCAGATAAAAATTTATAAACTTTCACTTATCATATTAATAATTATAATTTATTATATCTTGTTAGAAATATAATTTAATAAATCAATCATCTTTTCTTTTATCTTCATTAATAATAAAATATAATGAATTATTTCAAATATAATTTCTGTATGAAATTATATCTATATTATTATTACCTATATCTAAATTGATAGTTTTGAAGATTTTTCGGATTTGCAATTAATAATAATTGCAAAAAATCAAATTTATTATCATATAAAAAATATTTTTAGAGATTTTATTAAAATAAAAACTTGGAAGAAGTAAATTATAAATTTATTTAAATGCGAATTTATTTTGATATTTAATACTAGAAAACAAACTTTATATTCAAGTAGTAGGCTCTTAAATCAACAACAATTTATTTAATCCAAGTATATTTTTTTGTTTAACTGCGGCGACAACTGATATTATTTACCTACATAAGCTGTGGCAGTTTATTTTTTTTGTTTTTTTCAAGTCAAAGTTATTTTTTAACCCCTGGGTTATTCCAGAAGATCGTGACAAAACGAAAAATTAACCCAAAATAAAATTTAAATTTTTTTGCACGAATACAAGATTTTTTCCCAAAATTATAAAAACATTAAAATGGGGGAAGCCGTACCTGGGACAAAAAGTGTAACAGTCAAAGTTACACTCTCAGTTTTGCTATACACTGTCAAGATAGTCACTTTATAACGTAAAAAATATAGGGACTATAATGTAACTTAAGCAACGATCTTGTAATACATAAATTAGAAATTTTTAAGGATTTTAAACGTTTTAACCTGACTTCTAAGGCATTTTCAATTGCACATTTAGTTTTAAAAAGATTTTTATATTATGGATTAGAACAGAAATTTAAATATACATGTACTTAAAATCTATGTCACAAAAATGTAACGTAAGCAACATTACATAAAATTATAAATTTATCACAAATTAAACTTATTATACTATGGTCTGTTTCATCAAGCAAGATAGCAAATTAAAAATCGGACAGTGAATATTTTCAAAACAGATTCGAATATTGGATGTGCAAATATTCTGCGTAATTTATTTTATAAAACATAACTATATTCTATATACAAACATATAATATTCAAACCTGTTGTAAAAATATTTACTGTGCGATTTTTAATTTGCTATCTTGCTTGATGAAACAGACCATATAAATATATGTTTTGTTACCTTTGTTATTTACTATTTAATAAAAATAAATATTGTATTTAAATATTATCTCCTTTAATATACTTGACAAATTTATATATATATATATTATATATATATATATATATATATATATATATATATATATAATATATATATATATATATATATATTTAAAAGTAAAATAGAAGTAAGATATTACTTAAGCAACATTGGAATAACCCCCCCTGTATTTTTAATGGAGAAAATTTGCTGTGATAAAAATATGACACATCAAAAATAATTTTTTAAAATTACAAATTACGTGATCTTGGCCTTTTTAGATCGGTATAGTTTACAATAATTTGACGTTTGTGATATTTCCCCGGGCCTCTTATTGAATTATGTCAATTATATCGTTTCGTGAACAATTTGTTTGATATTTTAATATAGTTACAGGTATAAACGATTAATAACCATCACGAATCTGGTTCTTTTCTGTAAAAGAGATAATTATGTGAACAGTTAAGAGTTTTTTGTATCAAACAATCCACACAAAGGCAATTTTTAGCTAGTAATGTGGAAAGCTCCAAAAACCCCATTTTTTTTGTTGTTGTTATTGTTGTTGTTGTTCTTCTTCTTCTTTTTCCCCTTCTTCTTCTTCTACTTCCTCCTCTTCTTCTTCTTATTCTTCTTCTTCTTCTTCTTCTTCTTCTTCTTCTTCTTATTCTTCTTCTTCTTCTTCTTCTTCTTCTTCTTCTTCTTCTTTTTCTTCTTCTTCTTCTTCTTCTTTTTCTTCTTATTCTTAACCTTCTTCTTCTTCTTCTTCTTCTTCTTCTTCTTCTTCTTCTTCTTCTTCTTCTTCTTCTTCTTCTTCTTCTTCTTCTTCTTCTTCTTCTTCTTCTTCTTCTTCTTCTTAACCTTCTTCTTCTTCTTCCACTTCTTCTTCCTCTTCTTTTTCTTTTCCTTCTTTATCGTCATACATTAACAGCTTATTCACTGTTATATTTATTTTATTATATCCTAACAGGCTAGTAAGTTCCATTGTCTTTTATACCTTAATGTATGAGTTACTCAGTACTTCTTAAATAGTTCTGTAGTTTTTGGTCTCTACACGAGAAGGTATAAAATTCGTATTGAAAAGCCCTGTAAATTGAACAGCATATTCATCTGACACAGTTTTTTATTGATATTTAGCCAAAGATGATTAATATTCATAGTGTTTAAATTTAAAATTATAATTCAATTCGTTTTCATTCATAAAATTCATTCATCTTACGCCGATTAAATAATTATATATTATAATTATATAATTGTCATTTATTACTACTAATAATAATAATAATAATTAACTTTCTTAATATAGGATATTTGATATTTTTAATTTAACATTTATAAATGAATAATAAACAAAAATAAACAAATTAGTACAATATGGTTTAACAATGTTATATTTTTGTTTTTATATTCTTCTTTATTATTATTTTTCATTCATGGTCTTGAACTATTTGTTCTTTTTGACCAAATAAAAGTATTATAACCATTAGATATAAATAAAAATTTCTTCTATAACATAACCTCAATACATATGATTAATCGGTTAATGTGGATTCATCCACTAAAATAAATCACAAACACAAAATTTCAATTCTAAAATCAATTTCAATATTTATAATATTTATAGAACGGATTCAGAAGTATTAATATTTTCATAACAAACACATTTTAACACAAATTAATCAAAACACTAAGCAAATTTGAAAATGAAACTGCATGCAAAATAATCGATTTAATTGTTTTTTTTAGCGATTTGATTAAATAGCAATTTGTCATGGATAACTAGGTTATAAGACAGTAAAATGAAATATTTTTTGCAATTTAAAGTTAAATATGTTTTATTAATTAATTATAATTAGTAACAATCGAATAAAAAATATTAGCGAAAAGTTAAAATTTGATTTCGTAGGTTTATTACCCTCGGGCTGGAGGCCCTCGGCTTCTAAAAATAGAAAAATTTAACTTTTCGCCCTTTTATTATAATTTATTTAATAAAATTATAGGATAATAGTAAGTGCTTTATTTAAAATTATGTGTTTTTTTTTGCATTTTTATGTCCAGTGACAAGGAACATTATCCTCAATATACTCCGTAGTTAAAAGCCATCAAATGTAGATGAAAAAGTATATTCTATAATATTCTATAAACCAAATGGAATATTCATTCCGCGCTCGGCGGCCAGTATGCTAAATTTCCGCTCGCTTGGAATATTGTTTATTCCATACTAGTCATAGAATGTACTATTGTGTTTTACTTTCTGTATAATACTTTACTTGTGATATTAAATACTGCAATGTGTGTATTGTATAAAAAATGTTGTCATACTAACATAGAGACCGTGCTGGTATATTTGGATCCCCACGCAACATGTGTTTATTAATACTGTAACATTTGGTAAATTATTCACAGTTATAGTTTGGTATACCTTAAGTTGTAGTTATTGTGTTATTGATCTAGTTTAAAGTATGTTACAGTATTTAGCAAAACAACAATCGGTAAATAATACCAAAATTTTGATTAGTAATAATACAGAAAAGTAAAAAAAGGATCGATTATTTTGTCAGTGTGTAATTGTGTGTGGTTGAAATCTTTATATTATTACTAATCAAAATTTTGGTATTATTTACCGATTGTTAATTTTTCTGAATACTAAATACTTTAAACTAGATCAGTAATACAACTTAACAACAACTCAAAGAATACCATACCCTAAGTGTAATATGCTTTACCAAATGTTACAGTAATTTTTACTATAACATGCTAGTATTAATGTTGCATGGGGATTCAAATGTACCAGCACGGTCTCTATGTCAAGTTTAGAAATAATTTATTTTCTGGATAAGTCTTATTTACGAGGCGAAGAACGATGCTCGTAAAAAGGTGAATAAAAAAAATAACAGACTCAATGGTTTCAAAACTTCTTTAATAAAAGCCCCTCGTAATGATGCTACTGTTTGACGCAAATCTGTACTAGTAGTAGTTAACTATAGTTATTTAATAGTCTTGACTTAATATTAACTACTTTGTCTAAAATGATTGAATGTAATTTAAATATTACGTATTATATGGTTATTAGTTTTATAGCAATTAGTTTGTGCAGTCGCAATAAAAGTTCATGTAGCAGAACTCATTGATGTGTAAAGCGATTAAGTTTCACTTGCGCGCGTGTTAAGTGCATTCAAATTCACTCGTAAATTATTGCTGCTGATAATAATTTAATAAACAGACTTATCACAGTCTAAAAATAATAATGATTTGATAAACAGACCAAATTAAGACAACAATTTTCGGTTGGTACTATTGTACACTAGGCCTATTATAGGGCATTGCAAAAAAAAAAACACTTTTTTCTAATTTTTCATATGCTCTATGTTGTTTCAATTAAAAAACTCTGCTTGCATACCAAATTTTAGGTTACTTGAACATTTTTTGACCCCCGCCCAACTCAGTTTTAATAATGATATTGTTTAATTTCTTACATTGTTACAGTTTTAAAGACAAAACAAGACTTAAATTAATTTTTTTGCTTGATTGAAGTTTAGTACGTATTTTTCTTATACCAATAGGTTAAAACATAAATCACGCTTAATTTGAATAATAAAGGTCCTTGTGTTGAGTTTTAAGGAAACTTAAATAAAAGTTGGCAAGGATATATTTATACTGAGTATATAAATACTAAAAAGAATGACTACAAAATAGTAGTAATACGTACTATTTTTTTGGAAATAAGTACTTATTAATAAATATGTTAGATACATACAAGTATTAGATATACTTCATATTATAAAAATGTTGTACAATGGCGATTTCTCCCGTTAGATTAGACAGGGACAAAAGTTCTACCCAAAAAGGATAGAAGACAAACATACACTCCCACTTCCACCCAACCAAACAAATTCTGTATTTGTTCTTTGTTGAACAAAAACAATATTTACTTGGCCGGGCGACAAGTATTATTTTTATTAAAGAAATTACTGACGCCATCTAAATTTTAGTAGAATTATCTTATTCTACAGATTTACATTAGCTATGTTCGTTCCTGCCGCTCAGTGTTACACTTTCCGGCCAACCAAATAAATACTGTATTTGTTGTATGAAAAACAAATACAGTATTTATTTGGTTGGCTGGAAAGTGTAGCACAAATGAGATAGAGATAGGGTAGACGTCTTTTGTTTCATAATTCTAGTTGTAGAGAGCTCCATTCTCTGGAAAACCACTCTGTACGGTTGAGAAACTAGGGACGGCCGATAGAAAAAAAATTGTGGTGCTATAGGAAATCGTTAAACATATAATGGTTAAACTAAAAATAATCAACAATTAATAATAATTATAATCACGTTACCCCCAAGGATCATTTTAGACAACTTTTCCTAACATTGCCTTAGGTATATTTGTATTTAATAATAATAATAATCATTATTATTATTATAAGGTAATAATTAACAATTGTAGGTATTTGCTTGCATGTTTTTACCACCGCAAGTGAATAGTTCCTTTGTTATTGTATATTATTAAACAATTAAAATTTCCAGATGATAATTGTCGAAAATAAGTACTTAGTGTTGGAAAATGCAATATTTTCAATCGAGGTCACAACAAGTGCGTTTTTACTTCGCGAACCTTCGCCACAAAAGGTGCAGAAATATTGCATTAATGCTGTATATGTCAAAAAAATTTTTAGTAGTTTTCGTAACGAGTAAGCGACTTTAGTCCTTTGTATGTGAAAAGGAATTTTTTTGACGACTCGAAGCCAAGTCAAAAATCATTCGAGTGCACTAAGGACTTGTTGCAAACGATTTGCGAATAACATTTTTCGTTCGATCTACAGTCTAGACTCTTTAAAAATGTATATTTTAAAGAATTACCTGTGATTAATTTTGACATTTTAAAATTTTATAAACGTCAGATGACTTTTGTTAAAATGAAAGCTATGTGTAATCGTTTGGATAAATGAGTGTGCATAGTTGTCATTTCATTCAAATATGCACTATGTACTCGTGCGATAGAAAAATATACTAACGAGGATATATAGTGAACATGCATTTTTATTTATTTCGTGTACACTAGGTCGTACGAAATAGTATATTTTTAACCTAACAAGAAAATGAAATATTTCCAACTCGAGAGATACTATTTGGCCGAGGCACATTTAAACAAATGTTTGGTTATGTTCTCAATGACAATTAAAGCGCGCAATCTACGAGGTAAAATCTAAAGCCATAACAGGTTTGAAAAGAGCTTTTTTCTACCCTTGGTTAAAAAAAGGTAACTTTTCACACTTTTTAAACAGTAAATAAAAATGATATACTTTGAAAGTTTTTATAATGCACAAAAAGGACTTTTTACTAGCGAATAAAAATTGTATTGATATAGTAATAAATAATAATAATAATAAAAATTGTATTGGTCCTAATCGATAAAAACCAGTGACAAAAATGCATTTCTGTCAGCCGAAACGATAGTTACCAAGCTATCCCTGCTGAAAATGACGGGTCTGGGGTATAAATGGTGCATAAACCGGACTTGAGCGGATGAAATTCACCCGCTCAAGTCCGGTCTATGCAACATTTATACCCGCGCAGACCCGTCATTTTCAATAGGGGTACCAAAAAATTATAGTTTTTCATCCTTTCTCCTCTTGTCACAATGTCTCAATATTAGTCATATTTTATTTGAAGCAAATTACAAAAATCCTGAAAGGCTTGGTGATTTTTTTTTAATTGGATATTCCGTTCAAATACAGACAGCCTGATTTAGATTTTTGGATTTACCTTATCTAATTATAATCATATTACTTTCCCCAAGGAAAGTCTTGTGTTAGTAGAAAAAACCGAAAAATTTTCCCTAAAAAAACATTCTGTCTGACGGTCGGTCGGTCTGTCTGTCTGTGTGTCCGGGAGATTTGTGACCACTATAACTCAAGAACCCTTTGAGCTACAGACTTTAAATCTGGGCTATAGGTTGATTACACAGGCACACGAAAAAAAAGTCTTATCCACTGGACATGACAAACATTTTTATATGTTTTTGGGGTCGCTGAATCCGAATCTGGGGTTGCATTGGCTCGGTCGGATCGCATTTCATTACTAACCTCAAAAAAGTGATAAAATATATCAACTTCCATCACTTTTTTGAAGTTATTAACGAAATGTGATCTGACTGGGTCAAACCAACCACGGATTCGGATTCAGTGACCTCAAAAACACATAGAAATATTTGTCTCGTCTGGTGGACAACACCATTTTTTTTACGTGTGACTGTGTTATCCAAAGTTTTAAGCTGGGATTGTTTTTGGTAAAACCCGGAGTGAGTTAAGGGGTAAAATTGGGTAAAAACAAGTTTTTTCAAAAACATTTATTTTTTTTTTTTTGAAAAACTTAAAATAATAAAACTTTACCTTTTCCAAAAAAATTGTTTCAATGAAGCACGACCTACTGGGGAAAGTATTATTTTCTTGCCAGTAGTATTTTAATCCATTGAATGGATGTTGCCATTAAAAAGGTTTTGCAAGGTGTACGCGTGTAGTTGTTCATTTTGCATTGGCGAAGTAAACCAAAGGCGTCGGCGCCCAGGGCGCCAATCTTTCCTTCACGCAACGTATTAATTAAAGTTATTTAAAACGCTCAGTCATGCCAGTAATTGTTGTTCAAAAGTCGCGCTGGTTTATTTGTGACACGGTCACAAACCCGGCTTGTGCTGTCACTGATATCTCGATGGTAATTTAAATGGTTCTGCCAATAAAACAATATTTTCCCCTATACAGCCTGTTTCAGAACTCGCGTACAGAAATTTGAGAGTATATAAAAAACCCTCTGGAAAATATGAAAAAATTTTCAAAAAAATCCATATTCAATATTAAATAAAAAGGAAGTTATTTAATCTGACCAATCCTGTTGCTGATGTTAAATTACCTACAAATTAGTTTTTCCCTAGTTATTAGTTACTATGGTTTCATTTTAATTGTTGACGCGTGCATTGTTTGAGACTTTCAACTTTAGAATCTTTTTAGGTTATTATATTTTGACAAACCGGAGAGAGGCTATCAAATATTCTATTTTTATGGGGTCACTACATCCGGCTGTGGTTTTTGACATTAATAAATATTTATGTCACATTCATCACCATGTTAACCTACAGAATATGTACCTGCAATAATTAAATTTGCTTCCATAGCTACAAATTCAACTTTTAAAGGTAATTTAACATCAGCAACAGTATTGGTCCACTTAAAGCGTTCTTATTTTTGAATTGAACGAAGATGGATTTTTTTTACATTTTTTTCATATTTTCCAGAGGGTTTTTAATATACCCTCAAATTTCTGTGCGCGAGTTCTGGAACAGGCTGTATGTACTAAAAAAATAATAATTATAAAAAAAATTAAAAAATAAAAACATTAGTATATTAGTATAAAAAACCTCTTTAAAAAAGTTATTGACTTTTTAAAACAAAATAAAAATAAATCGTTTATTTATGTTTACGTTTTTTTAATAGTTATTAATAAAATGGTATGCACATCTTGTTATTAAAACACATTTTAAGGTTTGAGATTTATATCTGACATCTTGCCATGAAATGTGAAGTTTTTTTCACATGATATATACCTAGTAGGTATACTACATGATATATAACAACCTAATATACTTTTTCTATTTTGTGACTTATAAGCTCATAATCACACTCATTTTGCGTGTTCTTATAGGCCCATAAGAGGTCTCTGCTTTTTTTTCTTTTGGATTGGTAACAGACAAAAGTCTATCTCTTGACGTTTGCCGTGCAATTGTGAACGTCGGTTTAAAGTTTAATTTTCTACAAAATTTTGTGTTTAGGTTATCGTGTTAAAATTGTGGCTTGATTACTTGCAGTGGAAAAGAGAAGAAATGATAAAATATATCAAAATAATATTCGTTCTTAGAATTTTAAACATGGCGAAAACTGTAACGCCAATTCGAAACAATCCCTAAATCAGTCATCAATTTAAATGTAAGTTTTTTAAAATTTTAGAGTAAAATAGAAAAAATTGTATAAAGCACTCGTTTAATAACACGTTTTTAGCGCACTAGCACTTTAGAAAACTTGCCGCAAGCGGCTCGTTTTCTAAACTTGTACTCGTGCGCTAAAAACGTATGTTATGAAACTAGTACTTTAATATACTATACTATTTATCCAAGATCATTCACACTAAGTAGTTACTAGGGTTGCCAACCGCCCTTTATTTCAATGGACAATGTCCATTGGACATTCCTTTATTTTCTACTTTTGTCATTTGTCCTTTATAAAACCCTTAAAGGACCCTAACTTACCTTTAAATTTGAAACTAATCTTGAAAAATAAGAGATTTATTAATAAATTTTTTTTAGAAAGCGATATTCATTTAATGGCAAATTGGCAAATTGCCTTTTAAAATTATTTTATTCTTAGATTTTAGGGAATTTTAATGCTTATGGGTCACGCAGCTCATGTGCGGCTTTGCAACAGTGCAAAAAAGTGCATTGCTTTTTAAAACAGACAGTTTTAGTTTTGAGTGTCAGTACTTGGTGTAGATTTAATTAGCTTTCGATTAACACAAGAAAAATCATGAAAACTTCATTACAATGTAATAGCTTAATTCTATATAGTTACATTATGTAGATTCATGTAAATATAATACATGATATCTTATAAGTATAATGTATCCATGTGTGTTCATATTAAATGCAGAATTTCTTTATCAAGAAGATGGTATAACTCCTAAATGTAAGTGGTGGACAAATTGTTCCTATTTACATATCTTTACCGTATATCTTATTGTGTTGCAGGATCTTTTACACACTTATTATGCATAAACTATTTATTACGTATTGTAGTTTTTCCAAACGGTTTTAATTCGATACAATTTGATCAATAAGTAGGTAGTAAACAATTATTTAAAGTGTCAAATAAAATAATGCCGATACTTTTTTTAAAAAATTTGAAAGGCATATTTAAGTAGATAAACATCTATAATAATGAGGTTTCATTCAAAATCGTAAAGTAAAATTCTAATAACTGAATAAAAAAATAATTTCCAAACCTTTATAATAAATAAAAACAATTTTAATGCATGGTTATGCGTAGCTTACCATGCTGAAATGCTTAAATAAATATTTATACTTTAATATTTTTATTGTTTGTATTTATAAAAAATACCCCGTACTACGCACACTACAAGGTTCACCTTTACTCACTTTTAGTTCGACTTCCGAAAACCCTCGGTTTTCTTATACGATTTGTTCACTTATAAAGTATATATGAATTTAAAACCAAAAATTAAATAATCTATCCGGTAAAACTTGTTTTATTCGCAAAAAAGTGTCACGTGACCTCCGTAACTTTTTAATAAATAGGTTAATTTAAATAAAAATAACATTATCTTGTTGATTTATTAAAAATAAAATAGGTTTATACTAAAAATACAAAAAAAAAATAAAAACAAATATTTAATATAAATATATAAATTAATTTTAAAAATTTATTTATGTCTTTTAATTTTTAATTTTAAAAGACAAGAAAGTAACTTTTATTCAAACTGACTTATTTATTAAAAAGTTATAGAGGTCACGTGACCCTTTTTTGCAATTAAAAAACATTTTTACTAATAGATTATTCTATTTTTGGTTTTAAATCGAAATTTACTTTATAAGCATACAAATTATACAAGAAAACTGAGTGTTTTCCAATGTCGAACTAAAAGTAAATAAAGGGTGAACCGTGTATATGATTAATTTAATAAAAATCAAAAATACACAGAAATAACACAGAGATTTCTCAATGTATGTACATGTATTTTTCATTTATCCCTCCATTTAATAGCACTAAAAGACAAACAGCACGTATCCATTCTCTTTGCTAAATTGTTAATTTGAAATTCGAATGAGCTTTTTACGGCTACTACAAATCTTTACGGCCGAGATTTTTTTCGCTAATTTAATTAAATTTGCGGTATTGTTCTTGGCCAACCATGATAAGTATGCTCTAGACATTTGTACCTTCTCTACGCCCACTTATCATTTAGGTTAGTTGGAAAATACAAATATTGAAGCAAGTGCCATTTATGAAATGAGCTTAGGCTTACGCCATTAGGCTTACGCTATTAGGCTACATTGTTGAACAGTTTATTTGTGTCAACAAAATATTTGGTTGATA
This sequence comes from Brachypterus glaber, assembly GCA_958510825.1. Taxonomy (NCBI): domain Eukaryota; kingdom Metazoa; phylum Arthropoda; class Insecta; order Coleoptera; family Kateretidae; genus Brachypterus; species Brachypterus glaber. The sequence goes on along the minus strand of OY294052.1, from coordinate 27,692,051 downwards.
TGGCCAATTGAATTATTTGGTTTGGACAAAATTTTTTTATTTGTGTCAAATAAACTATTTTGTTCCCATTAATAAATCATTTTGAAATTAAAATACTTGTTTACATGAACTAAATATTTATTTGACTCAAATAAAATTTGTTACTCGCAACCCAATAATTTACTTGGCCATATCAAAATAATTCTTTTTATCAGTGTACACAAATCTGTAGTTGTAAAATAAAAATATTGAAACAAGCGTCGTTTATGAAATGAGAAGTCGAATTCATTTTGATACAACACATATGTTCAAAAAATATTCTTTTCCCATACATTTTTTCCCAAAAAAAAAAATCTGCAAATGTATTTTGACTTGTCACATCTATTTTTATAATAGCAAAGGATCAATGATCTATTCTATTCTAAAACAATAGCAAAATATTTAGTTTATTACCTGCACTCTACATTTAAGAATCCCATTTTAAGTTTTGATCAAATAGTGTGCCTTAGAATTACCCTTTAACAAATGCAATGGCGAGTCATTCACAAAAATTAAAAATAAGAAAACATATTTCTGAGCCTTGAGAACACCACACTTCAGGGTTTAGTGATGGGTCCTGGGCCTTATCATTTAAATTTGTTGGAAAATAAAAATATCGAAGCATATGCCATTTATGAAAATAAGAATTCTTTTAATAAACCATGTCCAAAAGGGAATATGTTCCAACGCGTGTTCAATAACAATAGCAAAATATTTAGTTTATTACTTCCACTCTATATTTGAAAATCCCATTTCAGGTTTTGATCAAATGGTGTACCCAAGAATTAACATGTAACGAATTGAATGGCAAGTCATTCAAAAAAAGTAAAAACAACAAAGGACCCATTATCGAGCCCTGAGGAACACCACGTACTGAATAGGGTTCAGTGATGGGTCCTTCGTTGTTTTAACATATTGTGAATGATATTGTGGACTTGTAGCATAGTTTGAACTTTTTGAAAACTAACTAAGTAAAGATATCTTCTTGAAATTTACGTAATTCTAGAAACAGGGCCTAATTAAAGAAACAAGTTAAAAATTCCAGCTAATTAAAATACACCGGGCCCAAACGGCAGCATCTCTGATTGATATTTGAAGTGAACATTTCAGAAATGAACCAGTCAAATCCAAGTGGGCGATGTATCTGATCGAAGACCTCACCGAATTGATTTTTTTTTTGGGACAGACCCGCATTAAAAATTTTAATAAAACTTACTATCCCTTTGCAACCCAAATCTGGTTTACATTTAAATCTTTTTGTTTGCTACGAAGACAGCTTTTCTTGTTACTTTTGGCTTAATTTTTACCGTTTTACTCAGCTGAACATTTTGAAGAAAAAACTAGTATAATTTTGAACAAAAACAAGCCTATTTGATATTTTAAATTATTCAAACCAGAGTATAATCAAGTTGGAATCCAATAAAAAATAATAAAATACAAATAGAAGCTGATTGTGTTATCTTTTTTCAATTAAAACACACTTTTTGTAAGCCAATTAAATACACACTTTATGCAAACGTGTTTGTAGTTTAGCAGTCTAATTTAACGAGTCTGCTAATAAAGTTAAGACAATTAGTGTCTATCTAATTGATCTCCTATCTTACCACACCCCTAGGTAGAGATATTTTCAGCTATCTGAGATTGGAATCAAGCTTATCTAAAAATTACTTTGGCAACTAGTGAGATAATAATGTTTGAACGACATGGTAATTTCTGTGTAAATGAAAATTGATTTTATTTTACATTTAAACTGGACTATAGCCTATTCCGTTTAAGAATAAAATACACTATTAAAAAACAAGTAAATATTCTTCAATCATTAAAGAATTTTAAGAAGGCAAAAAGAAATAAATATAATAAGAAAAAGGAAAAGAAAATGAAGGAGAAGAAGAATAAGAGTGAGAGGAGTATGAAGAAGACTAAGAAAAGAATAAAAAGACAAAGAAGAAGAAGAAGCAGAAGAAAAACAATAAGAAGAGGAAGAAGAAGAAGAAGAAGAATGAGTGGGAGTAGAAGAAGGTGTAGAAGAAGAAGAATAAGAAGAAGAAGAAGAAGAAGAAGAAGAAAAAGAAGAAGAAGAAGAATAGGAAAAAGAAGACAAAAAGATGATGATGATTATGATGATGATGATGATGATAATGATGATGATGACGAAGAAAAATGTAAAGAAAATTAAAATGTTATTTTTCTACTACTACTTTTAAATCAATTTAAGGGGCACAAATTAAACTGTTTACGGTCCTGTTCGGGCCCTCTCTGTGTTGTTCTTCTTAATGAAACAGGTCACCGTTACATTTAGATCGAGTTGGCCGATAAAGTTGCCACAGTGTAACGACGGCGGCCGCGTAAACACTCTACGTGGACGTTTCGGTGGAAAATAAAAATAATTAAAATGCATTAGCTGCTTTTAACTGATGCATTAACTGTTTCAAATCCAGAGGCTTATCGCTAGACAATAATATTTCCAGATTTTTTATAAAAATTAAGGTCGAATGAGAGTAATATACCAAGGTAGAGAAGACTTATGTTATTGCCGAGCTTATTATATCCCGAGAGGCTTAGCATCGAAGGATATAAGAGTGCGAGGCTATAATAGTCATCCCCATGAACGTAGAATAATTTTTTTCTACGACTGCTTTAGAATGTAAGCAAATATACACAAAATGAATCCATTCTAGCTCTAGATACGGTATGAATATTCCGTATCAAGTGTTTAAATGAGCACATGTAGTGCCATCTCTTGTTTATAAAAGTAAAGAAAACTGTATCAAAATTAGCAAAAATATATATATATATATATATATATATATATATATATATATATATTTTACCATGAAATATTGAATAATTTAATGCAATTTAAAGTTTTGAGTTAAAATTACATAGTTTATTAGCTTTTCTTAATATTTGACCAGTTTTTTTATCAATTTAGTTCAAAAAGTTAAAACTGCTCCATCTATTGTTAAATATTTAAACCTGATATATGTCACAACAATCTCACATACCCTTCAATTTTTGCATTTTAATTTGTAAATATTTGCTAAAATTAAATAATTTTTTTTTTAAGTACTGATTTGATAAAATTATAACATTAATTGCTTTATTTAAAAATATGTATTTTGTTGCATTTACAATGTCAGGTCACAAAAAACATTGTTTTTAACCTTGTCCACAGTTTAAAGCCATAGAGTGTTTCATACAACACGTATGGAATAGTCATTCCGCGCTCGCGGGACCGTCATACTCGCCTACCGGCTCGTATGACAAACTTTTCGCTCGCGCGGAATATTGTCTATGCCATACTAGTTATAGAATATACCATTCCTACTGTGGTTTACACTTTTTTACTACTAGCACATTTATTCTCATAATTTAAACATTTTTATATTAATAATGAATGTAAAATGATTGCTGCTTCTTAATTTACAAGTAGCCTTTAAAATCGACGTTTTTGAAAACAAATAAAATTATTTATTTTTTTTTACTAAATTTGGACAGTACTAGTAGTGTGTTTATATTTTTAAAATGTGTGAAAACATATGGGTAAGGATTTATTTCATAAGTACTTTTTAAATTGTATTAAAATTAATTAATTTAAGCTTTCCATCTTAATTTTTTATCAAATGGCAAAATATTGTTGAATTTTGTCTAATAGAAATTATAAGCAATGGCATGACTTTGCGATTCAAGCAAAATCAAGTGACAGTTATCACTTGTCAGTTGCTTTTCACCCGTGAAACGAGCAACATGTACTTTTGGCAAGAATTAGGTAATCCTATAATCGCGTTTAATTTTTAGATCAAGTGTTTTAGTATAGTTATTTATTTATTTGCTATCTTAGATATGCCGTGGATTCGATTTTATATATTTTATATTGATTGTATGGATGATGTGCAGTAAAATGACGAACATGTGAAGACTATATTGGAGTAAGAAGTGAATTTTATGTTTTTTAATCATTTATAATGTTGGTAAATTTTGATTTGGAAGCAACGAACACGTGAAGAAGTTTTTATACGTACAGAATTTTTTTATATACTAGCGCACGCGCAAATATAATTACAAATTAGAAAAAAACAGCGTTGTCAACAGAACGTATCTGTGGATACATTAAGAAGAAAAATAAGACGGTATGGAATTATCCAGACTACTTTACCAAGTGACCCATTCTTCTAGAATAATATAAATACAAATTTATATTGAGCTGGCCAAATTCTATGAAAAAGCCATTGATGTAAAGAAGAAGAAGAAGTTATCACTTGTTTATAAAATTATCTCCTACTAGGAGAGACAAAGTGATTATTGCTCTAAGCGCAGATAATTAATTCCTCGGTTTAAAATAATAAAACAAAACTATTGAATATAGTTTCCCGGATTCCCAGTGGGTAAAAGCAACTGAGTACAAATTGAAATGACTTAAGTTCAAATCCCAGTCAGGAAAAAACTACTTTTTTTAATGATATTAATTTATTTTAGTAAAATAAGCAAATGGGTACTTTTACTGGCTCATTGTCGAAGAAAAAATAGAAAAATTAAATATCGCTTTTAAAAGCAACCTTTAATCTAGTAATTTTCAACCATGATAATCGTAGACATGCAGTAGTAAGAAAATGAAGAGACTACGACAAGTAAAGTGTATATGCAAACAAGAAATTACATCATATGCGGCTGTGGTAGTCGCTAGGCCTTAATTTTAATAATTACACGTTAATATTCGTTATTACGCTATTGCTCGAGAGAATACATTTTCATCCTTCGTACCTACTAGCATACTAAGACAATTTATCGTACAATAAACGGTAATTTTATTATCCTATTATAAAGTATCATAGGGAACCAGACACCTCAGGGTAAAAAATCATATTTTTGTTTGTCTTAGATTAGATTAGATTAGATTAGATTTTATTTATGCTAAATACAAGTTTTTACAAGTTTGCAATCGTCAAATGTAACTAAATAACATAATAAAATAAATAACAACATAACAAAACACAGATATCACAAAAATTAGAATTCGTTTATATTTACATTTCTAAGAGAATTAGTGAATTCGTCCGTGGAATAAAATGCATGAACCAAAAGGTAATGTTTCAGCCTTTTTTTGAACGTGTTGTCACCCAATTGAGTTATTTCAATGGGTAAACTGTTGTAAAAAGAGGGACCAAAATAATTAAAGCAATGTCTACTAGAATGCAGTCTTAAAAACGGAAGTTTAATTTTATCTCTATTACGTGTAGTAGGGCCGTTATTGGCACGCGTCGTGTAATGAGAAAGTCTTGCTCTAGTGGCACATATAGACTCATAAACCAGTAAAGAAGGCATCGTTAGTATGTTTAGGGATTTAAATTTGTCCCTAACATCATCACGATACCTGCTTCCAGTTATGATTCTCAATGCACGCCTTTGAAGACCAAAAATACGACCCGCGTGACAACTAAAGCCCCAAATGGTTAACCCGTACCTTAGGTGAGACATAAACAAAGCGTAGTAAGCACTTAATAAAACCTTAAATGGCACTATATCACGAAGGTATCGTAATAGGAAAAGTGATTTATTTAATTTCGTAGCCAATTGATCGATATGAGGTTCCCAGCTTAACTTCTGATCAAGATATATGCCCAACAGTTTTGGGTTTTCTACGTTTTCGTCAGATATATCTCTATGAGAAAAATAAATTGTTGATGTCTTATTTGTGTTTAAGCTAAGTGAGTTGGCTGAGAACCAATCAAGTAACTTAGCTTCGTTTCTTAGAACTTCTGTCTTTAGGGTGTTTAAATTATTTAATGACTTAAGGAAGGTGGTATCGTCAGCAAATAAAGTAAGATTCTCATTGGGCACAGAGTTTATTAGGTCATTAATGAACAGGAGGAATAGAATGGGACCGAGGACACTACCCTGTGGAACGCCCACACCAACAAAGCCTTCTCTTGACTGAGAACCATTAATGCTAGTAAACTGACGCCTGTTTTCCAAGAATGACTTCAACAAAGATAAACTCAGTTCATCAAAATTGTAGAATGAACCAAGCTTATTCAGAAGAACGTCATGTGGCACACAGTCAAAGGCCTTCTGCAAGTCATAGAGCCTGGCACAGACAATGTCCCCACTCTCCATTCCATTCACGATGAATTCTAATATGTGTTCCAATGCGTTAACCGTTGTTTTATTTTTTTCTTAAAGTTGGTATACAAACATACATTACATAAAGTAAATAGATCTAACCTCAAAACTCTTGATTATTTAGGCTTTAAACTTTAACCCATCCCCACCTAATTTACCTTCCTCCCACAGAAAGAAACCGAGAATTTAAAATCTCATCCAGGACAACGATAACGATATGGTGCTTTTTCAAGACCAAGGTCAATAAAAGAAGAAGAAGAAGAAGAAGAAGAAGAAGAAGAAGAAAAAGAAGAAGAAGAAAAAGAAAAAAATAATAAGAAGAAGAAGCAGAAGAAGAAGAAGACCTCAAATTAAGTTTCGTCGAAAGCAATTCTTAATTTGTGAACGTCAAAGTTTAACGGTCAAGCTAAACTGTTTTTTAAAACTGTAATATTAATTATATACCAAGGTAGTGAAAAAACTTTTTATAGCCGAGCGCATTATATCCCGAGATGCGCAGCATCAAGGAGTGCGTGGCTTAATAATCTTCTCTACCGTGGTTTGTATATTATTTTTTTCTTATTATTTAAATATTTTTTTTATAATAAAGTAAAATGTTAGCTGGATCTAAATTAACCGCGAAAAAACAAGTAGCCTTTGAAATCGCCATTTTTAAAACAAATTAACTAAAAGTTGACAGTAATAGTAGCGTTTTTATATTTTTAAAATGTGTGAAAACATATGGTTAAGTACTTATTTCATAAATAATGTGTTACATTCTATTACATTTAATTAGTTTATATTGTTTGTCATATTATTTTTTTATCCAATGGGAAAATATTTTTGAATTTTGTCCAACAGAAATTATTAAGCAATGAAATGTCTTTGCAGTTTCAGGAAAATCAAGTGACAGATATCAATTGTTTATAAAGTTAACTCGTACTTGGAGAGAAAACATGATTATTGCTCTAAGTGTAGAGATTCAGTTTTACGGAGTGATCTCAGATAAACTGAGATAACAGTCTAGTCCCCTATTATATTACTTATTTCTCAGAGCTTACTTAATAACATTTTTAGAAGCAAGCTGGTAAACAATTAAAGTTGAGGTTAACATTTGACTATGTAATAGAAACCTATTTATTTAGTTTGGTTGTTGATAACCTTCTTTCTTTTAAAATACGAAATTTATTCGAGTTTTCCAAATAAAAAAGGATAAAAAGGAAAAAATACACAACAATTTATCTAATCACGGCCTCCTAGTCTACGGAAAGGCACTATTTAATATTCCATTCACGACTAGCTGCTAAGGATGGGTCGAATATACAACACACACAATCTCTTCGAGCTACCAGAATTAAACACTTATGTCGGACAATTACAAGAGTATCGCCATTGTAAAAAAAAGCGAAAAACGAGTATTACAGCACAAGTCACTCGCTTTTAATGCGTAAGACGGGTAGAGCCGTCGGTGATGTCGATGATAAATATTGTGAATAACTTAATGGCTCTCTGATACGCGAATACAGATTTAATTCGCTTATCAGTCTTTGTGGCAGCATAAATTCACTTAAAGTTTATTGAAAAACTTAATTCAGTTGTGTTAGAAAGCATATATGCTTTGCTTTTAATCACTATTTTTTAAACCTGACAATTGCAGATTATTGTAATTACCATTTTTATATAGACCAGTAGGTAAAGCTACATTTTGTTTATGCATTTTCATGGATTTTGCTCAAGCGTTCGACACAGTTTTCCATAAATTTTGTTTGCAAAACTATAATGTTATAGATTTTGTAGAAGCTATCAAAACTATTATAGCTTATAGCTTAGCTATATTAAACTTACTCAACCAAAATTAAAAATTTTTTATTAGTAATAACTAAAATTATAACCAATATATCCATAGGGTTCCCAAGGTAGGGTTCTTGGACCTATACTTTTTATTAAATAGGTGAATGATTTGCTTACTCTACTATATTCCAAGCATAATTGTCATAATTTTTTCTATTTAAATTTGAAAGAAAAACCTATGATAGCAGGTTTTTTTTTTAATAGTACATAATTTTTAAATTCCTTGTCATTTTGTCAGATTAGCTACACCATAAATAATTATTATATCTAATAAATTTAAAGTTTTGATTTTCTACTATTGTGTATTCCCTTAAAAATGAAATGAAACAAAACAAGTAAACAAACGAAGGGAAAGAGTAACAATCGAGATATGAGAAACAAGTTTTACGAATCGAAATCTTTGGTTCGAAATAGTTGACAGTCGTGGCGGCGGTAAAAGTAAAAGATTTATAATTCAAAAGCGATCTTGGGCATTGTATTCTAAACGTATTAGTGACCGTTTCCAGATCACGTGTGAGCCATTAGGGTTTCCGGTGGTATAATCTAGAAGGTAACAAGCCCTGAAGACACGTAATGCTTTAAAATATATACACATACACTTCAAATGGAAGAACTGAAAAGTAAAGCGTGTCAAAAATCTAAGTTTTAGATTTTGCCAAAGAATATGAAGTATACTACTATATATTTTTACTAGTTAACAAATGTTTGATTTGGGTTAAAGAAGAGCCAGTTAATTCTAAAAAAAGTGATAAATAAAACTTCCTTATTTAAAAAGCTTTTATCCTCAGTTGCCAAGCCGCACAGGAGCAGCGTTGCCGATAAGAATTTAAGGTTAATTGTCAAATGATTTGTCAGAATTATTTCAAATATTGTACCTTTTATTGCATCGGTTTAAATATGCTTGATTTCAATTGGTTGATTCTCTTACAGAATGTAGCAATAACATGAAATAATTGACTCATTCGATAAAAAAGAAAACGGATTTAAACACGCGCATTTCTCGTGTCATTTAAAGCACGTAGAGCACATGTTGTGTCACTGCTTGGTGTGAATGTGCTTGGGAGAAAAGTAAGAAAATAATATATTATGCAAACGTGGTGTATATAATATTTTTCTACTACCTAAAGCTAGAGAGCCTCAATGTGACGTTTCCTGTCAAGGAAAAGAGTGGAGACAATAAAATCTAGTAGAAATTGTTATTTGTTTGTTGGTAACTATGTTTTGGCATTCGATGTCATAAATGACATGTAAGCACACTTAAAAAAAAATGTTTATTAAATGTTGGAAGAAAATGGGTTCCATTTATTTAAAACTCCATTTGGTACAGAATGAAGAAATAATATGATTAATTCCAACTGGAGAACAAAAAAAGTTCAAAAATATGCGAGGTATGACAAACAAGTCTGTTTTGCCTACGGCACTGTAAAAATATGTCATGATAAATAACCTTAAAAATATATTTTAGCAAAATTATAACTAGAAGAGAAACTTGGCATATCCGGAAAAGGCTAAAAACACGTTTGCGGGTTTGCCATTTCCACGAGAGAATGTTTAACCCACGACGGCCATAGGACAATATCTGTTTACCCAAGTGTCATACAAAATTTTATCCAATATATTTGTAATCATAAGAAAATGCAATTTTTAATAATGCTTTTTTATGTACACTGATAAAAGAGTTTATTTGCGTCAACTAAATATTTGGTTGGATATGGTCAATTCAATTATTTGGTTGGGACAAATAAATTTTATTTCAGTCAAATAAATATTTAGTTCACGTAAACAAATATTTTAATTGCAAAATGATTTATTAATGGGAACAAAATAATTTATTTGGCAGAAATAAAATTTATTTGACTCACATAAAGTTTATTTGTCCCAACCAAATATTTAATTGGCCATATCCAACCAAATATTTAGTTGATGCAAATAAACAGTTTTATCAGTGTACACACAATGTTTTATTTCACCATGGCCCCTAAAACAGTAGGCGGCTATGATACAAAAAAAAACGATTGCAAGTTTGACAATCTAAAATCAAAATTTATTTTACCGCTGGCGTTTTCAATTTAAAATTGGACTTTTAGGATGAAAATAGTGTTTTTGTCCCTAAGGATATTTTGGAAGGCGTAAGTAGCTATTTTTAATAGTATATATTTTTTATAGAATTAGATTTGCCCAATTCTTTAGCATACTTAAATTTGTCGTCCATATTGCATTTGCAAAAAAAAAAAAATTGGCAAATTCAATATGGACGACAAATTTAAGTATGCTAAAGAATTGGGCAAATCTAATTCATCAGAAGAATGCCAAAATAAATAAAAAAATCTGTTTGAAAATACTTCAAGAAATATAAAAGAAAAAGCTGAAAATACACAAAAAATAAAGCAGCAACTTTGTAGGATAACGATATACCTATACATAAAAAAATCGGTTTTAAATAAAAAATTTCGACTTTGTAAATCTAAAAATAAACTTATTGTTATAATAAATCTGTGGAGTTGCGGAGAGTATAGACAAACGGCGGATGGATCTCCGGTCCTGATGCTGGTAGCATTGACGCTGAAGACGCGTTGACAATATCAATGAAACGACTTGAATGAAGAGTGCATTTAATTGGGTAAAAGGCATTTCGTTTGTAGAAGCACCTGTTTTTTACATGAAGGGTTCTCGTAAATCTATTGTTTTTTTTTTTAGCTAAAACACTTTTCTTGTATTTAAGATTTGATTCCAACAGAGTATTTTACTTAAAATGAGTAAATCGAAGGACCCAAAACTAGTTCAAATAAAAAATAATCTCTTTTATAATATTTTATAATAATTAATAATAATAATAATAAAGTACTCTTTCTGTTAGTTTCATTTTAATTTCATATAAAGACTAAAACAAAGTGTGGTATTAAAGCCGTTATAAACAAGGTTTATCATCGTTACAATTCTAGGGCAAATTATTTTTATAATTGATTATACTATGTTTAAAGTTTGACGCTGAAGACGAGTTGACAATATCAATGAAACGACTTGAATGAAAAATAATCTCTTTTATAATAGTTTATAATAATTAATAATAATAAAAAAGTACTCTCTCTGTTAGTTTCATTTTAATTTCATTTAAAGACTAAAACAAAGTGTGGTATTAAAGCCGTTATAAACAAGGTTTATCATCGTTACAATTCTAGGGCAAATTATTTTTATAATTGATTATACTATGTTTAAAGTTTGACGCTGAAGACGCGTTGACAATATCAATGAAACGACTTGAATGAAAAATAATCTCTTTTATAATAGTTTATAATAATTAATAATAATAAAAAAGTACTCTCTCTGTTAGTTTCATTTTAATTTCATTTAAAGACTAAAACAAAGTGTGGTATTAAAGCCGTTATAAACAAGGTTTATCATCGTTACAATTCTAGGGCAATTTTTTTTTTATAATTGATTATACTATGTTTAAAGTTTGACGCTGAAGACGCGTTGACAATATCAATGAAACGACTTGAATGAAAAATAATCTCTTTTATAATAGTTTATAATAATTAATAATAATAAAAAAGTACTCTCTCTGTTAGTTTCATTTTAATTTCATTTAAAGACTAAAACAAAGTGTGGTATTAAAGCCGTTATAAACAAGGTTTATCATCGTTACAATTCTAGGGCAATTTTTTTTTTATAATTGATTATACTATGTTTAAAGTTTGACGCTGAAGACGCGTTGACAATATCAATGAAACGACTTGAATGAAAAATAATCTCTTTTATAATAGTTTATAATAATTAATAATAATAAAAAAGTACTCTCTCTGTTAGTTTCATTTTAATTTCATTTAAAGACTAAAACAAAGTGTGGTATTAAAGCCGTTATAAACAAGGTTTATCATCGTTACAATTCTAGGGCAAATTATTTTTATAATTGATTATACTATGTTTAAAGTTTAAATGTATAATAGTGAACAATGTTTATTAAGTACATCATTGTTTAAATAATTGTAAACATAACCTAACCTAACTAATTAAATATAAATTACTGACAAGTTTATCAACAATTAATTTGATTAAATCATTTCATCAGAATTGATTAATTAAATTATCAAGCGGATAGTTAGTCAATGTTCTGTTACATAAACCAATTATTTTAATTAATTGTGCAGTTAAGATTCTTACAATTTAAAAATCTGAAAAAGTATAGTATATTCTATAACTAGTATGGAATAGACAATATTCCGCGCAGGCTTAAAGTTTGTCATACGAGCCGGTAGGCGCGTATGACGGTCCCGCGAGCGCGGAATGATTATTCCATACGTGTTGTAGACTATACTTTTTCTTCGACTGCAAATATGAAACACTGTATGGCTTTAAACTGCGGACAAGGTTAAAAACAATGTTTTTTGTGACACATATTTACAAATTATAATGCAAAAATTGAAGGTTATGTCAGATTGTTGTGAGAGATATCAGGTTTAAATATTTAACATTAGATGGAGCAGTTTTAATTTTTTGAACTAAATTGATAAAAAACTTGTCAAATATTAAGAAAAACTAATAAACTTTATGTAATTTTAACCCAAAACTTTAAACTGCATTAAATTATTCAATGTTTCAGGGTAAAATATATATATTTTTGCTAATTTTACTACAGTTTTCTTTACTTTTATAGACATGTGCTCATTCTAACACTTGATACGGAATATTCATACCGTATCTAGAGCTAGAATGGATTTGTCCTGTGTTTGAAAAGTGTGTGTATTTGCTTACATTCTAAAGCAGTCGTAGAAAAAATATGTTTTCTACAAGCTCTTAAAAAAAAAACTGTTCACCTAAACCTAACTATGCATAACTATGTGCTTAAGCTTAAAACAAAAACAATTCCCTATAAATTACCTAATTGAAAGGGGGCTCAATTTAAAAATTCCTCACATAGCAGTGCACCATATAATTTACAGGGCGATAGATTGTGGTCTTGTGTATATTTGCGGGCCACGTTTTAATTTGGGTTTAGGCAGTGACTACCGAAGATTACAGACTGCTGGTGCACGTAGACAGTAGCCGTTGAAGATGACAGCGTCCCCAGTAATTACACAGGAGCAACGTATAGCTAAATTACTATCATTTTAGTCACTGTGGTCGAAGGAATTGGGAGAATTCAATTACAAGTCCGTGAAAAATTGGGTATAATTAAGCAATCTATACTAGAAATGATCTATATTTAGAATTGAAACTTATAAAAAATCAGACAATTGTAGAGGAAAGTCGCCTAATTTCGGATACCATTTACAATGTATTCAATATTTAATACTCGGTATTACTTTTTGATATTTTTTTTATATAACCAGATACAACTTATTATAGCGAACCATGATTTATTATAAAAGCAATTTTATTACAGTTTATTTTTTCCAAAAAACACGGTTAAAAAAAATCAGCGCATTTTTGTGCATTTGAAAAAGGGCTCCTAATTTCGGACATATCCGAAAAATTTTTTTCAAGAGTAGATCTAGATCCCATTGCTTATGTTTCTTGTTATTCCTTCACATTTAAGACGTAAATTGATCATTAAGCGATTTTCTACGAAATACTATAGGAACTATAATTTTAGATTCCCAATTTCGAATATCTTAGTATCTTAGGTAATTTTCGTTTTTTAAAAATTGTTTATCTTAGTTTCTTGTATCATTATAAAAATAATAATTAATGGTTGGTTATCCTGAATAATAATTACCTTGCGGATATCCGAAATTGGGAATCAAATGCACAAAAATGGTCTATCCGAAATTAGGCAACTTTCTGCTTTTTAGATTAGAAGTTTGTAGAATGTTTACGTTTTCAAATTGCTTAATTATGAATAGTGGATCAACTTAAATAACATCATAACTTACCCAAGACAGAATCACGAACTTTTATAACGATTATTTATAAAATAAACAAGCATAATAATGCAACTGAGCACAAAACTGCCATTTGCAATATAAACGATTTGTGCTGCCATTTAAAGGGGAGAAGCTCTACCGTTATCATATTACAGGACGGATTTAGTTTGACTTTTGGCTTCACATAAAAGTAGGTTTCTGTTTACCTTTGCAGACAGGATCTTAAATACACTACTATCCGAAATTTGGAAACCATCCGAAATTAGGCGCATTTCCTCTACATTCGACTTGTTTTTGTGCATAGCCTATTCTATGAATAGATTTGCGAATTCCCCGTAAGAACTTTCAACGTTCATCTGGATAAACTACTTCAATAGCTTCTTTTAACTCTATGAAAGTGTTTTTAAAGTTTTTTTGTTCTCACTTACTCATTCTTCATAAAAACTTTTAATTTTCATCTGGATCAACTACTTCAACAGCTTATTTCAACTCTATGAAAGTACCTTTAAAGTTTGCACTATTTTTACTCACAACAATCATTGCTTGTTTTCTTTTAGCGTATAATTATTGGATGGCCAAAATACAAGAATCTGTTATTAAATTATAATTTGTAATAACAAAGTCTAATAGTAAAAAATGTAGTTTATAAAATAAGCCCACTTGGTTATTTGGGTATGTAAAGAATTTTTAAATTATAAAACCATTAATTATTTCTTCAAAATCTATTTCGGTAGTTATATAGAAAACTATTTTATATTTAGTACTACATTATTATTAGCTTTTAAAACGATCTAGAAAATCGATAAGATTAACCGATTTTCTTTGGAGGAATTTGAATTGTTTCTCACAGTAGCCAAGCCGATTTTATTCCGTAAAGTGAATTATTATTATTATTGTTATTATTATTATTATTATTATTACCCAAGGAGCGGCGGTGCCTCAGTCGTGAACACCTCGATCTAGTAATCGAGAAGCCGGGGTTCAATCCCCGGAACAACTTTTTCACAGAAATAAAATACCGTCGTTTCCCCCACCACGTTGGCTTGTGCTGCTGAAGATCTAAGCACACAGTACAGAAAAAGGTTTGTAGTGGATAATGCTGCACTAGGACTCGGACCTGTGATACTACCCGGGGGCACCGAAAGGGAACAGCTGTCAAGTCTGTTGGCCGAGCTCAGTTTAGGAACTTTCAAGCAACCAGGATTTGTACTAAGGCTGCAAGCGAAAATGATCCTTAAGCAGTTTGGCGCCGGTCTAAGTGCACTGGCAGCAAGTAAACTTAAGGATCAACACCGCTCACTAAGCAAAAATAGCCGACAAAACGAGGTTCGGATTTCTCGCTAAACTGTAGGTCCCGGGGTACAACAACGAAAATCCTGGTTAGGGTAGAAAAACTAGTAACACAGGGGTAGGCAAAAAAGACCAATATGGTCTAGTTGTCAGGCTTGACCTCCCCACCATTTACTACTACTACATTATCACCCAAAGAAACCATCAGTTGTTGGTATGAATCCTTAGTCAGTTGGTTTTTCCGTCAAGGAACATGAAATATTAAACATAGCTCTCAATAAAATATCTTGTACTTAAGTTGGTCTTTACAAAAACACATATCATTGTAGTTTGTTATAAACATTGAAAGCAAATTCACGATATTTATTAAACACTTTATAAATACTCAAAGTGTGGTAACATTTTTTTGCGACACCCTGTATTACTTCAAATTCCATAATAGTATAATACTTCAAGGAACTTCTGATTACTTAAAGAGTTTTTATTTATTTTAAAAGAAATTGTTAATTAAAAGCCTCTAATAGGTCACGACAGTGTTACCAGTAGTTAGTAGCAAGAGGCACCAACTGAGTGATATGGTATCACTCAGGGTACCACTTATCAGTGATAAAGCGATTGAATCGGCTATAACGACCCGCCTCCCTGACTTCTACTAATTAACGTGGGGCTTATCTAGCCCGATATCGGCTGATATATGAACATGCGCCTCTTGAGATGCCCTCATTAGGACACTGCTACTGCTGGACATAGTAAAGCAGTGCTGCCAGGAAAAAACACTTTCCCCTATATAAATACCTATATAAAAAAGAAAAAAAATTTTTTTTTCACTACCAGCCTAAAAGCACATCTTTATTACTGTTCTTTTCATTGGTAGAAATATTATTTCTCTACCTATGACGTCAGAGGCTCTAAAAATAATGAAATTGCACCATGGTTTATAATGAATTTTTATTCAGCTGTTTTGGCATCTGACATTTCACTTAAATATTAAATCACATTTCTATTTACAAGTGTATTTAGGCACCAAATTTATTTATTGCATGATAAATTAAAAAATATTAACTAAATTAATACCTATAAAACATGTTTTACAAAAAACACTTCGAAAAGTGAAAATCATTGGTTCATCATATTCAACCATAGATTATACAACCCATATATTACCGTAAGGATCATAGATTACTAGAGATACAACCCCCATATATGATTTTTGAGGCAATAGATTCTCGCTCACAGTTTTCGCCTGTCCCCTTATTTCTGGGGGACTAGAATCATCACTTTGCATTTCACTTTCCATTTTGATATATTTTATTAAACTTAACACGGAAACACTTTCTAACTTAATAATTTCAGCAGATCACCAGGAAATTTCTGCCAGAAATGTCAAGTTATTAATTTGTTTTTTTAATGGCCTCGAACGGCCAGCGTGATATTTTAAATTTATAAGCTTTTTCATTAAATTTTAGTAAAATAAATAAATAAATAGCTAATTAATTGTACTGGTAGTGAAAAAAATACTATATTTCCCACATGAGTGAAGATTTAACATTTTAGACCGGGTCTTGCGGGCTTCGCGCTAGCGCGCTCATCCCGCAATTTGACGCAGGTCAAAAATGTTAAACTTATCTCACTTGGTAAATAATATACTATTTTTCACTACTAGCTTTAGAAAGTCCAAACCTACCAGGAGATAATTTAATAAAAAATTGATAACTGTCACTTGATATTCCTAGAATTGCAAAGTTATTGTTATTGCTTATAGTTTCTATTAGACAAAATACAGCAATATTTTGCCATTGGATAAAAAATAAACATGACAAACATTATAAATTAATTATTTATAATATAATATAACACATTAATTATATATAAAATAAGGGAAACATATAATCAGACTTCACGATTTTTTATTAAAATATTTGTGACTGCAGTTTCGTAAGCATAAAGCTACATCATCAGACTAAAAATTAAAGTAGTATTTTAGAAAAGGATACGTAAATAAATATTAAAGGTTTAAAAAACAATTCTTACCAATAAATAAATAGATAAGTTAAACAAATAAGAACTAGAACATTGTTAGGTTAGGAATGACAATCACAGATTAAACCAAAAATAGACGTGCAACTTTATTGTGTGTATTGTGAGTATGAGACAAGTGGCGCCACAACATGAAAAAATTGGCGGATTGATAGAACATTAAAAATGGACAGTTTTCCAGAATTAATTATAATTAATAATTATTAAATAAATACTTACCCATATGTTTTCACACATTTTAAAAATATAAAAAAAAAACGCTATTAGTACTGTTTTCAAAAATGGAGATTTTAAAGATTACTGTTTTTTTCTGCAGTTGAGTAAGATCCAGCAAATATGTTACTTTATTATTGATATAAAAATGTTTAAATAATAAAAAATAATGTGCTAGTAGCCAAAAAAATAATAAATAAACCACGGTGGAAAACAATATTATAGCCTAGAACACTTATATCCCTCGATGCTACGCTTGGCTATGAAAAAAAAAGTCTTCTCTACCTTAGTATATAATCACAATTCTTTTATCTTTCCTTTATAGAAAGTATTTTTTTCTGGGACTGCTTTAGAATCTAAGCAAATACACACACTTTTCAAACACAGAATGAATCCATTCTAGCTCTAGATACGGTATGAATATTCCGTATCAAGTGTTAGAATGAGTACATGTAGTGCCATCTTTTGTTTATAAAAGTAAAGAAAACTGTAGCAAAATTAACAAAAATGTATATATTTTACCATGAAACATTGAGGAATTTAATGCAGTTTAAAGTTTTGCGTTAAAATTACATAAAGTTTATTAGTTTTTCTTAATATTTGACCAGTTTTTTAACAATTTAGTTCAAAAAATTAAAAGGGCTCCATCTATTGTTAAATATTTAAACCTGATATCTGTCACAACAATCTGACATAACCTTCAATTTTTGCATTATAATTTGTAAATATGTGCTAAAATTAAATTAAAATCTTTTTTAAGTACTAATTTGATAAAATTTTTCTAAATAACATTAATTGCTTTATTTAAAAATATATGTTTTGTTGCATTTACAATGTCGAGTCACAAAAAACACGGTTTTTAACATTGTTCGCAGTTTAAAGCCATACAGTGTTTCATATTTGCAGTCGAAGAAAAAGTATAGTCTACAACACGTATGGAATAGTAATTCCGAGCTCGCGGAACGGTCATACTCACCTGCCGGCTCGTATGACGAACTTTCCGCTCGCGCGGAATATTGTCTATTCCATACTAGTTATAGAATATACTATTTTTTGTAAAATTTAGATTGCGAAATTAGAATCCAGCCATGGTACCATGGTACTATAGTCATCCATCGATTTATTACCACTACGTTGAAAATTATAAATGAAGAAGCCTATATTTTAACCAAACCAAACATTTCGATTGGAAATTTTTCTTTGATTGAACACCGCTCCGCACCGCTACTACACATATTCATTTTTTTACATGGTTAGTATGTCAATTTATCTTTTATAGATGGAGGCTCGATGTATCTTCAATGGCCCATAAATATTGAAGGTAGCATTCTTGGGCCATCGCGTAGTTCCCTGTAAATTAATTTGGAACATTTTGTACGCTTTTTAAAACAATATCCGATTTAAAAACATGATTCAGGACCTTTATAATTTGCGTCACGTAAAATTTTTTTAACATTGGGTAGGGTATGGCAAGTGGGGGTCATAGAAACAATAACTAATATTTTTAAAAATTGGTATAATTTATCCCTATAATAAAAGTATGTTTTTTTTTTTACAAAGTGCCCCATAATTTTTTGTTTTTGGTGGGATTATTTTAAAAAACAATATGGATCTTTCTCTCATAAAACTTGATAAGAAATCAACATAGACTTATTTCTTTATTGTTGTCAACAGTTTTAAATTACAGATTTCTTCCTAAATTTGTATATTGACATTGATATTAAAGTAGCGATCGGGTAGGACGATCTTTAAACTCTTTTGACTCCATTGCTAACTTCATGGCAACTGTCATTGTCATTGTCATTGATGAAAATTGCTATGAAGTTAGCAATGGACTCAAAATAGTTAAAAGATCGTCCTACCCGAACGCACCAAAATGTCCGTAAAATTTTTACTAAAAGATTGACATTATCCTACGGACGGACGGAAGGAAGGCGGACTGACATTTTCAAAGTTTCTTATTTTTTTTATGAACTACGAATGTTTTGTTTGGGGCATTTTTTGGCGATTTTGGGAAATTTGAAAACTACCATATACTATTCTAAGGCTGCGAATGTTAAAAAAATAGGACGCATTTTCAGTTAGTTTCTGCTAAATGTAATTAAAATCCTGCTGAAAATCTTCCCAGGAACGACCCGAGACGTAAGTTGGGCGTCCCAGCATTCTGCATGTACCGTGTCAGTGGCTAGTAATGAATGAGCACCTAAACATGATAACCCAACCAGAAAAAAAAAAAGAAAACAACACACAACTCGGGCAACAGTAGCTCTAAGAAACACATCAGAACCGTATCATGAATATTCATACATTAATATTACACTGAAAATATTAAAAACCTATAAACACATATATTCAGATGTTGAGCACCAGTTGTTTCTATCTACAATGTCATAAATATTTAAAAACTAACTTTTAAAAGTACCTACTCGTCACAAAGAAGTGGGATAAAAAATTAGCAATGAATTAGACTCTTATTATTATATTATGTCATGCTTGACAGTAATTTTGACAATAGGCATACATGACATCTTGACGGTTTAACCTACATGATATCTTGACGGTTTAACCTAATAGGTATATTATTTGAGGTTATGTATAAGAACCGTCATTTATTAGTAATCGACGTTGCCTATTGCAAAGAATAACTAGATGAAACGTTGCAAGCACCCTGTCAAAACATCGGCACTATTGTACACTAGAGCAAATTTCAAACTAGGTGTTTTGTTTGATTTTAAATTCTGTATCTTTAAAACATTATATTCTAAAAAAACTGTATATTACACTTTTGCTTAAAAAGAGCTTTTATTTAAAATATAATTTTTTGAAATCGGGTTATAAATGTGTGATATGCTAAAAAAACCTTTTACTGCTTTAAACGTCAATATCTCGAAAACAATGCGTTTTAGGAAAACGTTGTTTATTAAATTAATTAGGCAAAAAGCATATGAACTCTTTAATCAGCAGCGATAGAATCTGATAATTTGTGGTGTGTCTATAATTGCCTATTTTACAAGACTCTGGT
Source organism: Brachypterus glaber (assembly GCA_958510825.1). NCBI lineage: Eukaryota > Metazoa > Arthropoda > Insecta > Coleoptera > Kateretidae > Brachypterus > Brachypterus glaber. The sequence continues at coordinate 27,671,657 of OY294052.1, read as the reverse complement.
GTCTAATAATTTGTAATTTAATTTCATTAAACTTTTTAGTGAACGTTACTCTAGTAATAAGTAACGATTTTCACGCTATTCCCATAACAACGTATATCTAGCATCTATTTACACGATTTTTGAAATAGATTGGTCATCATTAGCCTGAAAAACACGAATTATTCGTAATTTTTTTTTTTCAATAATCGTATAATAAATTTGTTATTGATTAGCTTATTCCATTAAATACTGTTTAAAATAATAACAACAATCTTTGTTACTACACGTAGTACTTAAATAATTAACCTAAAGTATGCCATCAGGGATTTATTTCACTGTATAAGTGGTTGCCTAGCATACAACGTGACTTTACACAACGGTCGTGTGCTCACGTCAGAGATACGAAATAACCTTTGAAATGAACAATTAAATTAAGTGCACACAATCCAATCCTCCATGATCCAAAGCACCATTCAGCACTACAGTAACTACGGGGTACCCCAATTCACAGGAAGAAACCGCAATTTCGTTGAGTGCAAATTTACTTTTCTATTTCACATGTTTGCCTCCAAAACATATCCTTACGAGAGCCTCTAGCGCTCACAATCTTGCTAAATAGAAATATTTCTATATATTTTCTGCAGTATTTTGAAGTTTTTTAAGTCATTCTACATGAAAAATTAAGTTATTATTTTCCTGTAAGAAATATATTGATTGAAATAAACAATATACTAAATCTAATTCTATTGATTAGTTAGGTGCATTTTATTTCCTTTAACGTTTCCGTTAAAAATAATTGGTCCAGCTACCTGTCAGGCACTTTACTATACTCCTTTATCTTAAAGAAGAATAGTGAAAAATTTTAATTAATTAATTAACTTTTTCACTAAACAGGACTAGTTTAACCGACCACTTTCACAAAACTCAAAACTTCTTGTAAAGGAGAAGAAGAAGAGGAAAAAGAAAAAGAGGAAGAAGAAGAAGAAGAAGAAGAAGAAGAAGAAGAAGAAGAAGAAGAAGAAGAAGAAGAAGAAGAAGAAGAAGAAGAAGAAGAAGAAGAAGAAGAAAATATAGGGAGATTATTATTATGAAATTTTTCAAAAACAAAGTATAATAATGTTTTATTTTTTAATATCGCACACAAATATACGAAGCAATTTAGTTTAGAAGATTATTAAAAATACTAAAATGGGCTCATGGACCTCGCCCATCCGATTCGGTTTTGAGATAATCATTAATTAAAGAAGAAATAGAGAAATTACCTAATAAATTGACACTTTACTATTAATTTTTATGGCTTCCTTGTACTATCTGGTGCTAAGATCGAAAAATTAAGCTATCTAAGACTCTTAGACTAAGAGTTACAGGTGATGTCGATAGTAGGACAACTCTTACTTTTTTATGGTCATTATTTTTAAGATGTTACACAATTTTGATTAAATTAGGTAATTTTAAGGAAAGATAATATTTCTAAACTGTATTGGTAAATTTTAAAAATTGTAGATTCTTTAAACCAAATTAATTTCTGCAAATAAATTATGTGGTATATTTGAACAAATATAACCATTTGTAAAGGGTTTTTTCTTTTTTATCAAAGTAATACGAGTTTATATAAAGTACACTGATAAATATATACAGAGCGGTCCAAAAGTCACCCCCCCTCTTAAGTTTTGAACCAGTTGAAATATCGACTTCAAATTGGGAAATTTTAAATAAGACAACTTAAACTATCTTTTAGCATATATTTAATACTTTCAGCTCTTAAAATGTGGGCAGGGGGCATGGGGGCACATTTTTTTAAATAGAAAGGGGGGTCGTGTAATACACCATTTTAAAGCTTATAAAATTCTCCATTTAACTCCATATTTTTAAATTTAAAAAAAAATTGTTTGGGTTTAAAATGGAGATGAAAATGGGTATTAATGTCAAAATTCCTCTAAAAAAACAAATAATTTTTTAAAAATGCCTAATTTTATCATAAAAAAATGTTAATTATACTTTTAAACTAATTTTAGTTGACATAAATAAAAATTTATAAAAAAAAAAACTTAAAAAAATAGAATGTTTTAGCACAAAAAATTGAAAAATCAAAACCTTAACAAACATTTTTAAAAAATTTAAAAATGTTAGTTTAAATAGAGAATTTTATAATCTTTAAAATGATGTATCACACGACCCCCCTTTCCATTTAAAAAAACGCCCCCCATGCCCCCCTGCCCACATTTTAAGAGCTGAAAATATCAAATATATGCTAAAAGATAGTTTAAGTTGTCTTATTTAAGAGTTCTAAATTTGAAGTCGATATCTCATCTCGTTCAAAAGTTAAGGGGGGGGGGTGACTTTTAAACCGCACTGTATATAAGAATATTGCCAATATTAAGTTATGTGAGTTTTCCAGAACATATTCTGTATAATTTCATAGTAAGTTATGTGAAATAAAATTTTACGGAACATATTTTGTAAATATTTATGGGAAATACTATTTTAATGGAACATATTCTCTAAAATTTTATGTGAAATAAAATTTTACGGAACATATTCTGTAAAAATTTGTGTAAAATGAAATTTTACAGAACATATTCTGTAAAAATCACATAACTTTACCTTGGCAATATTCTTACCTACGTTATGTTCTGTGAATAAAGCGCGCCAAAAGTTACATAATATATTATGTAAAAATACATAATATATTATGTGAAACTTAAAAATTACATAATAAGTTATGTGAATATACATTAAATATTATGTAAATTTTAAAAACATAGCAATAAGTTATGTGAAATTTTTCATAACTTATTGTGTGATTGTGTGATTTTTATCTGTGTACGAATATAAGTTACAAAATCAAGGATGATTTGATATAAGAAAATTTGGGATCAAATACTGAGTAGGTTGTTTCAAATCTCATGCTTATTAAAAAAAAACAATCGACAAGAAAAAGTTGCATTAGGGTGGACCTTATATTTTTTTATTATCTTAAAATTTTTATTTAGGTGTAACTAGAAAATTCTGAAAATATGAGAGTGATCAAACTTCTCTAAGGGTCCTAATTTGGCCCCTAAAATTCGTAAATTACCCATAAAGTGTAAAAAATCTTTGAAAATTGTCTGTAATTTTTATACAAGTGAAAATTTAAAGGGCTTGAAATCTTATTTTTTTACCTTTTGAGCATACCAAATTATGTGCCAAATTTCATAATGATTAAAAGTTTCTAATCGTGCTGAAAATCCGCCAAAGTTGCCCCTAACACATAAATTTAAGAATTTCTACTATAAACGGTAAACAAATATTTTAAAAATGTATGATCCACCCTAATGTAGCACTCATACCAAGAACTGATCGTTTTTTTTTTGAGCAAAGTGCGAGATTTATTAAAATTAATTTTGTTTTGCCCTAAGACCAAAAATGACAAAGTAATCAATAGGTTTGCCTCTTTTTTTTGTGTATCTATACGTATTTTGTTAACAACTATTAAGAAATTAAACTAATTGTTCTTTACTAATAAGGTTTGTCTAATCGTCAATAGGAAATTAATTACAATTAACGTTGACAATACAAAAAAATAATTGTTTATTATCTTGGTCAAATATTTCATACATTCATCCGTAACCGGTGTCATAATGCATATATTATGACACTGGATATTATAAATTAAAATTAAATGACAATTTTCGACTTTCGCCAGAAATGGGCATATTAGGGTTTTTAAAGAACTAAAAATACTTACTGTGGTAGACTTATATATTCTGGAGGTATGTCTCTTTGTTTATAAAAACAAATCTTATTTTGTGGAAGCTGGCCATACAAATAATTATAATACCAGAAATAGAGATTTATTGCAGCCTCCACGTCATCGCACGACGCTGTATCAAAAAAGTTTCTATTTCAATGGCTGTAAATTTTTTAATAAACTAGATAATGATCTGAAGGCATCCCCCAATTTAAAAACATTTAAAAGTAAACTAAAAATTAAGCTTTTACAGAAAAATTGTTATAGCATAGACGAGTTTCTAAACTAATTATTTATGAATGTTATTGTTGTTAACTATTGCAACCATTGTAAAAATTGTGCTATTTTATTACTGTAATACAAAGTGTTTTCTAAACTAAAGTTTTAAACTATTTATAAATATTATTGTTGTTAACCATTGTAAAAATTGTGCTACTTTATTACTATAATGCAAAGTGTTTTTTGTTTTTTGTTTTTTTTCTCTTGTTTTTTTTTGATTATTTTTTTTTTTTTTTTACATTTAATGTATTGTAATAGAGTTAAGCATTTTATATTTTGTTATACTGACGTGTCCTACCTATTATACCTGTATCTTAGAATTGGATAAATAAAATTATAAAATTATTATTATTATTATTATTATTATTATTATGCTGCTTAAAGTTTTAGTCTAAGAGCTGGTGACCATTTTTGTTTCATTATTTTCTCCCGGCTGTATTTAATATATGTCTTAAAGTACATTCAAATTAAGCTATATGCAAATCGCCAGGTCCTGGATCGGGTTCCTTTGGATGCTAGAAGCCTCGAAAAGGTGGTGAAATGGGGTCCCCGAAAAATATATTTTTAACTTACCGAGTCAAACAAATTACATTTATTACATTTAGATTAGTCTGTTTTCACAGTTTTATACAACTATTCAGTAGACTAAGAGTTAAAAAATACTTTAAAAACTTTATCTGACATTTGTCAACACTAAAAACAATCAATAATTTTCATTTAATCAAAATTTCATTTCATAAATTCTCATTTCTTTAAAAAATTAAGTATCACATATTTTAAAGGCACTTTTTAAAGACTGTTCTCACCCCTTGACCCAGAATTATTGTGTATAACTATAAAAACAGCTTAATATGAATGCATTAAATGAAATGTATATGACTCGGCAAGTTAAAAATAGATTTTTCGGTAGCTCATTCCCATAGCTTTTGGAGCTTCTAGCACCCAAAGGAACCGGATCCGGAGTGTCGCAATTTGAAAATAGGTTAATTTGAATGTACTTTAAGACATATATAAAATAAATCCGGGCTGTTTCCTGAAACATTCCTGGAACCTAAAATTCATCCTGGAACGTAAAACAAAGCGGACATTTCAACCTTCCAAATAGATATAGTTTTAGGAACATGCAATGTTCCTGCAAGCTGTTTGGAAGGTTAAAATATCCTCTTTGTTTATATGAAATATAACTATAGTTATGTTTCAGGTACCTTCCTGGAAGGTCGGTGTGCTAAACGGGATAAACTCCACAAAAAAACTTGTAACTGCATATACCGACAACAAGGGCCCTTTTGCCGGGAGTACACAATTTGTTTCCAAGGATTTCCATTTTACTTAATAAATGTTAATCCAAAAGAAAAACTGGTTTTAATTATTAATTATAATTACAATTTATACCTTTCCGCGTCACAAGTGTAATAATAGATCATTTTTAATCAAACACACTGTACCACATAATTGATGTCATTCGAAATTAGTAGTTTTCGTAACGAGTCCTTAGTGCACGAGAATGAAGTTTTTTTGACGACGCGAAGCGAAGTCAAAAAATCATTCGAGTGCACTAAGGACTTGTCGCAAACGAGTTGCGAGCAACATTTTTCGTTCGATCTACAGTCTAGACTCTTTAAAAATATATATTTTAAAGAATTACCTGTGTTTAATTTTGACATTTCAAAATTTTATAATCGTCAAATGACTTTTGTCAAAATGAAAGCTATGTGTACTCGTTTGGATAAATGAGTATGCATAGTTGTCAATTAATTCAAATATGCACTATGTACTCGTGCGATAGAAAAATATCGTAACGAGAATATATAGTGAACATGCATTTTTCTTTATTTCATGTACACTAGGTCGTACGAAATAGTATATTATAAAGTCTTTAGTGTTCGAGACTGAAGTTTTTTTGCTGAGACGGAGTCGAAGCAAAAAATCAGTAGAGAACACTGAAGACTATTCGCATACGTGGTGCATATACTATTTTTTCTACTACCTAAAGCTAGTAACCCAAATATTAGTTAAATATATGGTTTAAAAATTATTTTGACATAGCTGTCAGTTTGACAAATAAGTTGAAAAACGTTAAACAATGCCTAACAATGGTCAATAATAAATGAGTTCACTGATTTTATTGGTTGCCAAGCCTTGAAAACCGTATATATGTAAGCTAGCACTTAATTAGGTAGTAGAAAAACATTATTTCTGGATATCACAGCCCCACAGAAGAAAAAAAGTGGTGTTTTGTCGGACAAGACAACATAAATGTACCAAAAAAGTATGTTTTTTGAGGTTAAGAAAAAACAAGAGCGAATTTCGGTATTCTGACCTCGACCTCTAAAATACGTAAGAGTTGACAAGTCTGTCCGTCAAAACACCTACTTTTTTTTCTTTTGTGAGGCTGTGTATTTTTTTAAATTATTTTCCCCAATGAAAGTCTTAGTAAAAAAATATCGAAAACATTTTATTGCTTTTTTTACGTTTCTGGAAGTTTTATATCCATATTTGTCTGTCGGTCTGTTGGTCTGTGTGTCCGGGTAATTTTGTGACCACGATAACTCAAGAACGCTTTAGGCTAAACATTCAAATTTGATTATCCAAAGTTCTAGGCTGGGATTGTTTTTTGTTTTCAATTTATTTTTCGTTTTACGAAAAAAGAAACTTTTTTTGAAAAAATTCAAATTTTTTGTTTGATTTTTTTGTTTTTTTCGTTTTTGATTTTAATGAACCTAGGCCTATAGTGAAAAGTATTATTTTGCTGGCAGCAATTTTATTATTATTATTTTATATATTTAATTTTCTGGTTTGTAAAAAAAACTCGGATTTTTTGGCAGGTTTTAATGCCAAAAAATCCGAGTTTTTTTTACAAACCAGAAAATTACATTCAAAGTTTGGCAACCTATATGGTATTTACCTACAATTTTATATATTTTATATATCTTATATATTTTATATATTTTATTTTTTATTTTTACATTCTTTCGCTTGGTCAGCTCTTAGGGAAAGTTCAAGTATTACGTAACGCAAATTTTGATCATTTTGGACTATTTGTTTTAATTGCAAATTGCTACATAAAGAATATGGCAACATCGCAATAAGAGAAGGTTCTGATTGGTCAATTTAAAAATCTGTCTAACAATTGCGTGTGTTGATTGATGCACTGCTGCCAAATTTGCGATAATATAACGGGTCAGCTGGAATCTAGAATCTAGAATTCAGTTTTTCATATTTTGTTTCATCATTTTGCATTTTTTAAGCAAAGATTATTTTTGTCTGTGTGTAAATTTGTTTTCTTCTACTACGCATTTTGTAAACGTTTCCTTTATATTGTAATACAGTAACAATATTGGCGTCAAAAATTCTACTTTTAAAATAAGCGTGATAAAAAAGAGTTATTAAATGTCCAACCTGGTAGTTATTTATTGAAATATTTTTTATGTCGCGTCCACCCAAGCAAAGCGTGACAAATTGACATACACGCGTTTATATGCAAAAAGACAACGTTTAAATATTAGAAATTATGGGAAATTGCTGTTATTTAGCCTTTTTTAAATCAAAAACGGCCTACCTGTTGGCTTTACAAATAAATATATTCCACTGAGCTGCCGTCTAAAGACTATAGAATGCAAATTTAAATAAAAGTTACTTAGTTTTTTAGATTTCCTTCAAAAAAGGAAAAGAATAAAAGAAAATTAGTGGAATAAGAAGAAGGAGAAAAAGTGCAAGAAGAAGAGCAAGAAGAAGAGCAAGAAGAAGAAGAAGAAGAAGAAGAAGAAGAAGAAGAAGAAGAAGAAGAAGAAGAAGACGAAGAAGGCGAAAAATAAGATGAAGAAGATGAAGAAGACGAAGAAGACGAAGAAGAAGAAGAAGAAGACGAAGAAGAAGTAAAAGAATAAAAAGTCAAGCGGCTAATTGCAGCTCTCCGTGCCGGAGTTTGATATTTTTTTTTGGTTCTTTGGTGTGTCTTTTTTTTAATGGGGGGGGGACTTGGTTTACGTTAACCTTGGTTTGCCGTCTGTTTGGTGTTTTTTTTTGTTGTAAAAAATAGTTTTTATTTAAAATAATATATTGAAAAACTGTAAGCAGTTTAGCACGGCATATAACCGCTCCTAAAGAAGAATAGTTATAATTGTATGTAAAAAGGTCAAGAAAATATGTAAAAGTGAATTTACCGCCTTTAGTCTTCGGGTGCCGGCTGTACGCTAGAAAGTGGTTTCAGGATTATAATTAGGTGGATAGACCGTGTTCAGCAGGATTGAGGTGGCTTAAGGAAACAGGTAATTATTAATAAAATCAACAACATGTCGAGTGGTTAATGAGTTATAAGCAGTAAGAAAACTATTTAAAAAAGATCAAATAATAATAAATATCAGTTATTCAAAGAAAACTGATATTTATTATGCATGATAATTATGCCATGATTTGTAGTTAGGCCTAAAGTAAATATAAGTTGCTTTCCATTTAAATGAGAGGTAAGTTTATAGTAAGCAACCTTACTAATTTTAATGTTTCTTTTGAAATTCTAACTTAAACTAATATACATTTCATTTAATATATTCAGATTAAGCTATTTTATTATACACAATAATTCTGGGGCCAAGGGGTAGGAACAGTCTTTAAAAAGTGCCTTTGCATTATGTGATAGTTAATTATTTTAAGTGATGAGAATTTATGAAATGACATTTTGATTAAATGAAAATAATTTCGAGTTTTTAGTGTTGACATATGTCAGATAAAGTTTTTAAAGTCTTTCTTTTGACCCTTAGCCTACTAAATAATTGTGTAAAACTGTGAAAATAGACTAATCTACATGTAATTAATGTAATTTGTTTGACCCGGTAAGTTAAAAATATATTTTTCGGGACCCCATTTCACCACCTTTTCGAGGCTTCTTGCATCCAAAGGAACCCGATCTAGGAACTGGCGATTTGCATATAGTTAAATTTGAATGTACTTTAAGACATATAAAAATTACAGCTGGGAGCAAATAATGAAGTAAAAATGGTTAGACTATAACTTTCACACAACTAAAGGCTTATACTTTAAATAAGTAAGGCAAATTATGCAAAATTCACACACTTTATATATCTATTGTTGCTCTTACCCCTGAAGCATGGGGTTGCGAACATCGGCAGTCCACCTAATTTTGTACTCACTTGATTTATTTGAATAATTGTGTCTGCGCTGCTCCACTCAATTCCAAAAATGTGACAGTTCGTTAAAGAAATTTGTTCACATGCAAAATCCATCCATTCGTTTTGTTTTCATGTAAAATCATAAATGTTGAGATTTCATAAAGTTTCGTATGGTAGCGATCGTTCCTTTTAACACTAAATCTTAGTTCAGATCATATTCGAAAAAAAACTAACTTCAATCTCATCTTTGAATAGTAAGACATTATAGTTATCCTTAGGCCAGAGTAACGACTTCCCCGGTTAATATTTGTTTTTTGCGGGCATGCTGAAACGCAATCCGATATTAATATTTAAAAAAAAAATAAAATGACGGATTCAATATGGCGGCAAAAATTGGAAAAATTTAATGGATTTTGATAAAAATTTGTATTCAACGGTTTTAGAGGATGCTGAAACCGATCCCGTTATTGAAAATTTAAAAAAAAATGGCGGATTCAATATGGTAAATTTTAATGGATTTGAAATTAAAAATGCACTATAGGGAAAAGTATCATTTTATGGCAGCAACATTTCCCTTTATTATTCAAGTAACTATATTTTTCCTTGTACACCTGATGTATGTGTTACGTACAAAATTTTAGATTTACGTAGCGTTACTGACAATAATTGATTGACCTTTTTAAAAAACAATAAAAATTGAATGTGTTTCTTTTAAATTTCTTCTTTACGACCACTATTAAATATTTAATGTCTCTATATCGCAATACCGTCTTGCAGGAAGAAGGACACTATAGAATAAAAAAAATATTATGTTTTAGAAAAATATTAAAGTGTTACGGCGAATATTGTAACAAATTTTAAAGTAATCTTTATATTTAAACCAAGAATTTGATCAAAAGGCGCTAGTATCTGCCGGCCTGTTCGAGATTTTTTTCTAAAAACATTTAGTTTAAAAATTATTTAGGATTGAAACTTTTATATGTGACACCCGGTATTCATTTATTTTTAGTCTTTCTGGGGTTTGCTGGATACAGTACAAACCTGAGCTGTCTTTGATAAATACTGAGAGTTTGGTTTCATAATGGGAATGTTATTATACTATTATTTTATGTATTATAAGAAAAAATAAAAAAAATATTTTTATTCTTTTTTTTTATTTTTAGTTTTTTTTAGAAAAAAAAGTGTAGAATAGTATTATTTTATTTCAAATAAGATGTAACTTAATAGACCATTATTTATTCCTTAAATTATGACTATATGCTTTGTTTCTAAACATTAACAAATAAATCAGCAATGTTTATTTTTGTAATGGGTCAAATGAATCGTTTTGTAATGTATACTTTTATGCATCCGCCCATGCATATATTTAAAGGAAGAACACTTTATAATAGTGTGGAGCAAAAATATATATTCGCGTTCGAAAACTACTTTTTTGTTAGACTGGCATTTTTGCAAGCCTCATACCTCGTCTCGTACAACAGATTTATCCAGCAAAGACGTTCTTCCTGGTACACATAGTAGAATTTTTTCCTAAAATTATAGTTGTACAATTTATAGTTTTCTTCAAACTGCTGCCAGATCAAGTAGTACACAGTCAAAGGCCTTTGTGAGGTCAAGTTATGTGAGCTAACAATATACACCCTTCTCACTACTGCCTTTCTTTAGCAAAATATTGCGTACTTTCGCAAGAGGTGTCGAATTATTTCATTAGATTTTTGAAACTACTGGAAGTGTTTGGGTCCTCTTTATCTTTGTGCTAAAAACTTGGTAAGTAATTGGTATGTATTGATGGTTGCTGTTTTTAAGATTTTGGGAAAACATTCTTCCTTATACCGCTACACTGTAAAAACTGCATGTAAAATAATGTAAAAATACATGAATTTACATAGTACGGAATGGTAAATTTACTATTCTAAACTATTCATTAATTTATGTAAAAGAATGTAAAATAATGTAAAATAATGTACAAAAATAAATTTACATTGATTTACATATTTTTACATGATTTTACAATGTCGGGCTATATTGTTTTAAGAAGCGTGCGCTTTGGACAATAACCAATAATTGTTATTGTTAGAGAGATAGCGACGCATACTGCTAGGTTAAAGTGTTAAAAGTGTAAAAAAGGTAAATATTATTTATGTACGATATTTAAATTTGTGGCCTAAAATTCATTCATTATAAATTACGATCTTTATCAACCAATAGATCTTTAAAGAAAGATGTAAGCAGTTTATACTCGTATTAAGGGTGCAAATCGTTTGGTTTATTAAACCAAATGAACTTTACGCTACGATATTTCAAATAAGCTTAGACACGGAGACTTTAGTAAATATTTTTTTTTCAAATTTCAAGTCTCTATGTCAAAGCGTTCTTGAAATATTGTAGTGTTTAAGTTGTTTTAAAAGCTTTTAATATGACTGTATGTTAATTTTTTAAATAATTATTAAACACAACATAAGTATTGTAATTGTAAAAAAAAAAAAAAAAAAAAAAAATGTAATTTAATGTAATTTATTTTTACCGTGTGGTAGTTTTTTACCAAAGAAAGTTTTACTCCATCCTAGGTGACAAGTTTGTCTTAAGTCCTGCCTGAAAATACTGCAACAGTTAACATAAATAATAATTAACAGTGGGCGAAAATCGTGTAAATTTATGCCAGCACTCTCCCCTGATTACTAATACTTTATGAGCGCGGAGGATGTCCTTCGTCTTTATTATTTTTACTTTCTGTCTTTTACCCAACATTCTAGATACCTAGAGACACATAAATGTGACAATTTTTTACAAAATTTTAAAACTGACGTCATATTTTACTGAGTTCAATATCTTGCATATATGTTTTTTTTTAATTTTTTTTTTAGATACGGATTTTTTTTTACTTGTGTTTGTATGCCTGTCTATTTATTTTAACATCTTGAAAATATTTAACCTCTTATATCTTAGTATGTGACCTACACACTGACATCTAAATTCATCCTGATATTTTTGAAATTCGATTTTGGGCCACATAAAAATGACACCGACGTGTACCAACCTGAGAGTCCCATTAAGAACTGCAGCGGCGCTCGGTTTGAGCATTAATTAACCCGAAAAAGTGATAAATAAATCGAAGTGGGCTGGCAAGAAGCGCAGACAACGTGATTAACTTCGAAGCTGCGACATAATTAGAGCCAAGCGTTGTCCTTACAACACTGCTACTGGACAACCAGGTTACAACTAGAGATGGGATAATACAGAACTAAATACTCCCACGAAGAGAACAATTAAAACAATTAGACGATGTCTAATAGACAGTACCCGGCATATTTACAGTTGTAGTCCAGTCTTCAGGTCAATAAAAGAGCCTTTACCTGGAAATAATTCAGGGAGTTTTGATTTTCGGTTTATCGGGTAGGGTTAATGGCCTCAAATAAAAAAACAATTTTTTAAAAGTGTTTTTCACAAAAAACGGATTTTTAAAATATCACTTAAACGTTACACTATACTTTTTTAGATTTTTAATTTTTTTTTTTCGATAAACCAAAATTGTTCTTTATCGTCGGTTAGGCATGCCCCTTAGAACATTTTGGGTGAAAATTAAAAAAATCTACTGGCAATTTATTTTTAATTTATGTAAAAATTATTTTTTTAAAATAATTCACACATTTGTGCCCCATTATCTCGAGTAAACCGATTTTCGATTGAATCACCATTGTATTAAGCATAAAAAAAAACCTTTCTAACCAAGTATAAAGAAAAATCTAAAACACTACAGCTTAACGTTTAAGGCGGTGCCATGAATTAGCTATAAGTCGTACAAAACAGGACACAAAAAATGTTGGAGATTTGGTCCTCTTTATTTTCTTATCAAACGTTTTTTGTCCTAGGATGCACCGATCTTGAGATAATTTAAAAAGTCCGTTTTTTGAAAAATACGTTAAAAAAAATACAGTTCCAAATCGAGTTCAATGTCGCAAAATTGTTTATTTGCAGCCTTAAACCCTACCCAATAAACCAAAAATCTAAACTCCCTGAATTATTTCCAAGTAAAGCCTCTTTTATTAACTTTAAGACTGAACTATAACTGGAAATACGCCGGGTACTGCTAATAGACGTGCATGCATGACATCCACTAGTGTATTATTTTAACTATCTTTATTTTGTTTAATTTTTATATTAACGATATTTTTTCATTATTATTATTAACAATATAAGAGTTGAGATATTGTTTCGTATATTTAAATAGGAGTATTTTTTACAAAATTTAATAGGAACCCGTAACAGCAACCATAAGACTGCTCCTTTGCCTGGCAAGATATCAGCCTTAACTAGAAAATCAAGCTGATTCGGCAGGGATGAGAGTAGTCAAAGGTAACTTGAAGCCTTGCGCCTCATTTAGTACTACTACTACTACTACTACCATTAGAGCGCTCTAGCAAACCTGGTAGGTATAGTAGGCGGCACAAATATAAGATACTTTATCCAATACATACAGATAATAAGACAATTAATAGCTTTATTTTAAAAGGAACTTAATAATAACCCACACGTGGCTTTTACTTTACAGATTGGACAATTGTTTATTTTACCCACTCAACTGTCACTTGTAACATTATTTTCTTGTAAATGTCATTCAAATTTTTAATAAAAATATGAATTTCTAAGCTATTTATTGTATAAAACTTTGTATGTTACTCGTGAGTAAACTAATATTGCCCTCTCTAAAATTAATTTTCCCATGTTTCCTCTCTCGTAACATAAATAACTATTTTTTAGCAGTGAATATTTTTTTTGTCACGTGTTAAGTTATATGGCACCAGAACGTCTACTACGTCTACTTTGTCTACAACGAACTTAATATAATAAAATTTGTATGCCTGTCTATTTATTTTAACATCTTGAAAATATTTAACCTCTTATATCTTAGTATGTGACCTACACACTGACATCTAAATTCATCCTGATATTTTTGAAATTCGATTTTGGGCCACATAAAAATGACACCGACGTGTACCAACCTGAGAGTCCCATTAAGAACTGCAGCGGCGCTCGGTTTGAGCATTAATTAACCCGAAAAAGTGATAAATAAATCGAAGTGGGCTGGCAAGAAGCGCAGACAACGTGATTAACTTCGAAGCTGCGACATAATTAGAGCCAAGCGTTGTCCTTACAACACTGCTACTGGACAACCAGGTTACAACTAGAGATGGGATAATACAGAACTAAATACTCCCACGAAGAGAACAATTAAAACAATTAGACGATGTCTAATAGACAGTACCCGGCATATTTACAGTTGTAGTCCAGTCTTCAGGTCAATAAAAGAGCCTTTACCTGGAAATAATTCAGGGAGTTTTGATTTTCGGTTTATCGGGTAGGGTTAATGGCCTCAAATAAAAAAACAATTTTTTAAAAGTGTTTTTCACAAAAAACGGATTTTTAAAATATCACTTAAACGTTACACTATACTTTTTTAGATTTTTAATTTTTTTTTTTCGATAAACCAAAATTGTTCTTTATCGTCGGTTAGGCATGCCCCTTAGAACATTTTGGGTGAAAATTAAAAAAATCTACTGGCAATTTATTTTTAATTTATGTAAAAATTATTTTTTTAAAATAATTCACACATTTGTGCCCCATTATCTCGAGTAAACCGATTTTCGATTGAATCACCATTGTATTAAGCATAAAAAAAAACCTTTCTAACCAAGTATAAAGAAAAATCTAAAACACTACAGCTTAACGTTTAAGGCGGTGCCATGAATTAGCTATAAGTCGTACAAAACAGGACACAAAAAATGTTGGAGATTTGGTCCTCTTTATTTTCTTATCAAACGTTTTTTGTCCTAGGATGCACCGATCTTGAGATAATTTAAAAAGTCCGTTTTTTGAAAAATACGTTAAAAAAAATACAGTTCCAAATCGAGTTCAATGTCGCAAAATTGTTTATTTGCAGCCTTAAACCCTACCCAATAAACCAAAAATCTAAACTCCCTGAATTATTTCCAAGTAAAGCCTCTTTTATTAACTTTAAGACTGAACTATAACTGGAAATACGCCGGGTACTGCTAATAGACGTGCATGCATGACATCCACTAGTGTATTATTTTAACTATCTTTATTTTGTTTAATTTTTATATTAACGATATTTTTTCATTATTATTATTAACAATATAAGAGTTGAGATATTGTTTCGTATATTTAAATAGGAGTATTTTTTACAAAATTTAATAGGAACCCGTAACAGCAACCATAAGACTGCTCCTTTGCCTGGCAAGATATCAGCCTTAACTAGAAAATCAAGCTGATTCGGCAGGGATGAGAGTAGTCAAAGGTAACTTGAAGCCTTGCGCCTCATTTAGTACTACTACTACTACTACTACCATTAGAGCGCTCTAGCAAACCTGGTAGGTATAGTAGGCGGCACAAATATAAGATACTTTATCCAATACATACAGATAATAAGACAATTAATAGCTTTATTTTAAAAGGAACTTAATAATAACCCACACGTGGCTTTTACTTTACAGATTGGACAATTGTTTATTTTACCCACTCAACTGTCACTTGTAACATTATTTTCTTGTAAATGTCATTCAAATTTTTAATAAAAATATGAATTTCTAAGCTATTTATTGTATAAAACTTTGTATGTTACTCGTGAGTAAACTAATATTGCCCTCTCTAAAATTAATTTTCCCATGTTTCCTCTCTCGTAACATAAATAACTATTTTTTAGCAGTGAATATTTTTTTTGTCACGTGTTAAGTTATATGGCACCAGAACGTCTACTACGTCTACTTTGTCTACAACGAACTTAATATAATAAAATTTAATTACGCCGTTGTCTCAAATTAATCTGTTCCAAATGTAAACATTCTATTATATCTCTGGCGTCTACTATAAAATAAATAATTTTCTTTTAAAACCAATAATTATGTGAAAAACTTTAGCTTGTTAGTGGTACCGGTCGCATCTCTAGTTCTTCGCCGTAGAAAGCCTTCTGTGTAGTGACCGATAAGATCGACACATTATTAGAGACAAGTGATCGCAATCACACCTGAACTACCCCGGTAATGGCCGCCATCAGTCTCCTATGCCTTAATCAACTGAGTGCTCTGCGACACAGCCAGTAGCCGTCTCTTGTTTGTTGATAACAAAAAGCACATAAGCACACAAGACTGTTTATTAACCATACTGGTCAGTATATATTTAAACTGGCACCTGTGTATACCTTGCATTCCAAACATTTCGGCCAGGTGCCAGTTCGTGAAATTTTAACAGTAAGTTACAAGCATAAACTTCTCTTATATTAGCAATTTTGGCTATACACAATTTTATTGAAAGACTAGAATTGAACGTCTCTTACCTGTACGACGTCTTTCACTAAATAAGTTTCATAGGGACATCTGCTCGGACAGTCAAGCCGCTCTAAAGGCATTGTGCAACCCAGCACTAGGTCACTCCTAGTCAGGGATTGTGCAGAAGCCGTGGAAGAGTTAGCAAGGACCAAAAACGTTCAACTGGTATGGGTACCGGGTCATAGTGGAATTCCCGGAAACGAGAAGGCAGATGAACGTGCAAGACTCGGATCAGGGATGGCCTGCACGGGGCCGGAACCTATATTGGGTGTTACAAGGAAGCAGGTAAAGACCGCTCTCGATGAGTGGGCTTATACCAAGCTAAAGGAGCAATGGAGGGCGGTCGACGGTTGCTGGCATACTAGGGACTTCCTGGCTGGCCCAAGCAAATTAAAGACCGACTGGTTGCTGGAAAAAGGAAGAACTGCACTCAGACAACTTGTAGGGGTCCTCAAGGGCCACTGCAAGCTAAGGAAGCACCTGGCAACAATGCGGATTCTAGAGAATCTGCTATGCCCAGAGTGCGGAGAGGATGAAACATCCTCTCATTACTACTTAGCCGAGTGTGTCAGATACGACAGGATCAGGTTGCAAGTCTTTGAAACTCAATGACTCAACCAAGAGGAACTAATAGATCTCCCCTGAGCCAATATCCTGACCTTTATTGAAAGGACGGGCAGGATCAAGGAGGATTCAGGTTAGTAAATGGCTGGGATTGCCTGGGGTGATTAAAAGGGCCAGAAATGGACTAGTTGTCTGGCTTTGGCCAACCCAAAAATTTACTACTACTAACTAACTATTTTCTAAATACCCATTATAGCAAAAATTTTCATTAAAAACTGTTTCTTGAGAATGTTGTCAAATCAGGCCCTTACAGTTAAATACCTTTGTGAGGTCAAGTAAGGTAATTTAACAATATTGACCCTCACTCCTGTAGTTTTTATTATTATTATACAGTTCTAAGACTACACTGATAAAAGAGTTTATTTGTGTCAACTAAATATTTGGTTGGATGTGGCCAATTAAATTTTTGGTTGTGACAAATTTTATTTCTATCAAATAAACTATTTTGTTCTCATTAATAAATAATTTTGAAATTAAACTATTTTTTTTATAAACTACGTATTTATTTGACTCAAATAAAATTTTTTGCAACCAAATAATTTAATTGGCCATATCCAAATAGATCCTTTTTATCCAATACATACAGATAATAAGACAATTACCAGCTTTATTTTAAATATATAAACTCAATAATAACCCCCGCGTGGCTTTTACTTTATTGAGTGGGTAATTATTTATTTTACCCACTCAACTGTCACTTGTCAAATTATTTTCTTGTAAATGTCATTAAAATTTTTAATAAAAATATGAATTTCTAAGCTATTTATTGGATAAAACCTTGTATGGCACTCATGGGTAAACCGATATTGCCCTCTCGAAAATTAACCTGATTGGCTGACGCCTCACAGGTTAATTTTCTCATGGGCAATATCTTACTTTACCCACTAGTACCATAAATAACTATTATCAGTGTAGAACTAACTAAAATAACTAAACTAAATTATTTTATAAAAATTGACTACTCTAAACACAACGATCTTAATAACTTTGCTTAACTTAAAATAGTACTTAGCCTACTGTGCTTTACAACCGGGGACTCAGAGCTCCTATCTTTGCGCTGCTTTCTCGAGGACACTCTTATCTCCTGTGTCGATTCCGATTTTTTGCTCACGTTTACTTACTACACCGACACCGAACGGGAATGGACACGACTCTTTTATTTACCTCCATGCCTGTCTATACACAGAGAAAACGAATATCTTAGTTAAGGTAAATTTTATTTACGTCAAGTAAAAAATCTAAATTATGTCTTCGATGTAAGATTTTCTGGGAGAGAATTGACACGGCTCTAAATCTAGTGTTCTGAGCAGAGGTAAATCAATAGGTTCCGCTTCCTTCACAATTACAGTTACATTACATTTACAATTTTAATTACATTGTAATTGTAATTGTAATTGTAATTGTAATTGTAATTGTAATTGTAATTGTAATTGTAATTGTAATTGTAATTGTAATTGTAATTGTAATTTTAATTGTAATTGTAATTGTAATTGTAATTGTAATTGTAATTGTAATTGTAATTGTAATTGTAATTGTAATTGTAATTGTAATTGTAATTGTAATTGTAATTGTAATTGTAATTGTAATTGTAATTGTAATTGTAATTGTAATTTATAATTTTAATGGGTAAATTTTTACAAATGCAAATTATGCCAACCTCATGAGGTTTGAGCTCAAAGTTTACCATTTTTTGTGTCATTTTTTATAAGGAACCAAAGCATTTTTCAACCCTCGGACGGGCGCGCTATTTAAAATTACATGAGCGTGCGCGCCGCGGCATTTACACCGCTTTTAGAAGAAAATATAATTTGCGTAGTAAACTAAGACAAATGTACCAGGCTTAATGGTTTTATTAAATTAAAAAAGTAATTTTAAGCATTTTAGGCATTTTAAATAGTATATTAAAGTACTAGTTTCATAACATACGTTTTTAGCGCACGAGTACAAGTTTATAAAACGAGCCGCTAGCGGCGAGAGAAAGTACTAGTGCTCTAAAAACGTGTTATGAAACGAGTGCTTTATACAATTTTTTCTATTTTGCTCTAAAATTTAAAAAACTTTTAAATTGATGACTGATTTAGGGATTTTTGTTTTGGGTTGGCATTACAGTTTACACTATGTTTAAAATTCTAAGAACAAATTATATTTTGATATATTTTACAGTCATTTCTTCTTTTTTACTGCAATTAACCAGTCCACAATTTTTCTATCAAATTAAAACATTGGTTCAGTAATACCCAGATTATTTGAAAGCTAGGAAAGCCTAAAAAAATTATTAATTTAGTTTATTATTTTTGTGTGTGTACCTACACCTAACAGGAATGGCCACGACTGTTTTATTTACCTCCGTGCCTGACCGTATAGACGTCCGTTTCGACATTTATTTTCGATAAGGAACACTTACAACCTCTCAAATCCATATTTTCACTCTAATTAATTTTAAATACCAAATTTTATGTCGATATCTTCAGGTGGAAACACGTTTCTTTGCCCGTAACATAACTTCTCAAATTATGTACTTGCTACTATCATTATTTTATTACAGCATACCTTCATAGTATTTTTTTGTTAATTCAGTGTCATGAGAAACAAGAAGATTCGAAGGATATTATAGTTTGTACTCCTTTTTCTTCTTTTTCTTCTTCTTCTTCTTCTTCTTTTTTCTTCCTCTTCTTCTTTTTCTTCCTCGTCCCCGCCTCCTCCTCCTCCTCCTCCTCCTCCTCCTCCTCCTCCTCCTCCTCCTCCTCCTCCTCCTCCTCCTCCTTCTTCTTCTTCTTCTTCTTCTTCTTCTTCTTCTTCTTCTTCTTCGTTTGATTAGACAGGGACAAAAGTTCTACCCAAAAAGGATAGAAGACATACATACACTCCCACTTCCACACAACCAAACAAATTCTGTATTTGTTCTTTGTTGAACAAATACAATATTTACTTGGCCGGGCGAAAAGTGTAACTATATTATTTTAATTAAAGAAATTACTGGCGCCATCTAAATTTTAGTAGAATTATCTTATTCCACAGATTCACATTAGCTATGTTCGTTTGTGCCGCTCATTGCTACACTTTCCGGTCAACCAAATAAATACTGTATTTTTTGTATGAAAAACAAATACAGTATTTATTTGGTTGGCTGGAAAGTGTAGCACAAATGAGATAGAGATAGGGTAGACGTCTTTTGTTTCATAATTCTAGTTGTAGAGAGCTCCATTGAAGTTTTTATGTAAAAGCGTTCTCGAGCTATCGTTCTCAATTTTTTTTTGTACAACAAAAGACTGACAGACTGAGCCATAAGGAAATAGATTTTTTTAATTAGTTTTTTTTTACAAGTAATATGTCTAAAAACGGACAAACAGACAGATGGCAGGCCGGGGGACAGAAAGACAGACAAGACATTATAAGTATTTTTTTGCAATAATATTTGCACTAAGTTAATTTAAAAGCTTTGTTTTATGTTAGCTAATTTTACTGTTACGATTTTATTTAATCACAAAAAAAAACTATTATTTTTAATAAAATATGAAAAATAATTTTAATTAATCTCAGATAGCCAACATTAAATTACTAATCTATCGTTTTAATTAATAATCAATAATTAGTATCTATAGAAGTAATTATTTCTAACCTGCAACTTATACTATAGATAATAGGTAATACCAATTAGGCATGTATAGGATAATCATTTCTACGCTATGAAGGTCACTTGGTAGGTTTTAAATAAAAATAATGACATTAATAACTTTTTTTAAGTTGAGTAAATACCTAACAAGCTTATCTTGAATACAAATTAAGTTTTAGTGACTTGCCAACGCAAACCAAGAGTTAATCCTACTAGTAGGAGGTATACACATTATAAATCCATTAACAGTAGAATCTGAGGTGTTCGGTCTCGTAAGTTAATGAACTTTTTTCGTTAGAATTGACCAAAGCCGACTTAATAAAACTTTATTTTATATTGTTTTAGAATATTCTATATTTTAAATCCATTCACAGAAATATCAAGTATCAATTCTCAATTATTGGTATTGGTATTACCTGTTTTTTTTTCGTCTGGTCTTCTGTTTAAAATTTTGGCGAAGGCGCCTATATGGGTTGACAAAAATTATTAAAATGTATAAAAAAAATCTTTCTTTGACCCCTCCTCCAAAACCGGTTTTTATGAAAAAGGAATTTGAGATAGGTTCACTTAATATTTTGCGCAATAAATTTATCAACCATTATATCCACGCACAGGGCCGGACCAGCGAGCCTGGGCCCCGGGGAAACTTTTTACCCTGGTCCCCTCCCATTTTTCCAAAATAATTTTCCAGCTCAGGTTCGTAGCTAAGGCATTTTTACAAGAAGGTGGACAAAAAAGTGTCTACTGAGAAAATGGTCGTCAGCCCTCCATTAACTAAATTTGTGAGAACAAAAAAAGTTTGAATATACCCTATTTCATTTCATTATTAGTAAATAAAAAAGTTACTAGGTTTAGTTTAGCTTTTTAAGTAGATCTTCTGGTGGAAAACGGCATTTTGCTTAAAGCTGAAGTATCGTATAAGTACTGGGTGATCAATAACTGACATGTCAAAATTCAAGAGGTGATTCTACATCCAAAAATATTTAAAAAAGTTCCTATAAAGATTGGTGCGGAAATGAGCCCTAAGGGAGCTACGGCCCTTTAAAATTGTAATAAAAATAAGGTTTTTAATTAATAACTCTGGTACCCTTTAAGCTAGAGCGACGAGCTTTTGCTTGTATACTAGTATTAATAAGGGCAATAAGTTTATGTTAAATTATTTTTTATCCAGAGGCGTGCCTAGACAGACAAAATATGTGAGGCTTTTTCTTTATAACTAGAAGAGAAAACCATTTCCCTAGATATTAAATTATGTTTCCACTCTTATTCGTGACAGAAAAAATCACATTAAGGCACTCTACTAAAAACAAGTGATTCCATAGAATCACAAGGTGTTGGATAAAATATATTTTGAAACTTGACTAAAAAACCAAACTAAACCTATCGACTGGACTATGTATATCCTGCTGTCAATTAAAATATCTCGACTGTCGATATTCTTCGGCAGGGGATTTCATCCTGCAAGACTGTCTATTACATACAGGTATTCTACGATATAATGAGAAAAGTGACAAACACATGATGTCAAATTAATTTCAGCAGGCGCCAGTCGATACTTCTTTTTTTCTTGTCATCGATATACTATAATAACAAGAGTATACATAATTTTTGCTTAAATGCCTATCCAGAAGCTTGCATCAGAACATAAAACATAAGAATGCCAATCACAACATCGCATTTTTATGTACTATGTTGTTATGCGAGCCTGTGGATATGCCCTTAGGTCGAAAAATTTTTTGATGTTTTTTTTATGTTTTAAACTCTTTAGACTAGATTTTTGCTCTTTTGCCATTTGAAACCTAACTGAGTCAAAATCTACAATAAAATATGGATCAATCTTTATCTATCTATATGGATGCTTGCAAGTACAGCTAATCTAAAAATTTCATTTTGGGTTAGCCTATTTTTTTTTTAGTTTCATTAAATATTATTTTTTTATAAAAAACTATGTGAATGTGCGTATTTTTAGGTTCTTATATTTTTGATATAACTTGATATAAAGATATAATCATTTGTACATTTTTTCTGAAACACCCTGCATATATTTTTTACTAATTCAAGGCTTTCCATAATAAACTAACACGGAAAGGACTATTACATTAAAAAATAATAATTAATTATTATAATAATTATTAATTATGGGCTTCTGGATATATATTTCATGTGGTGATATCGTTATTAAATAGCATAAAAAATCTCCAGCAGTGGAAAGCGATCAGTTATAAATGTGTTAATTAAGTGGAATTTGAATTTTTTTCGTTTGCTGTTAACACGATATCATGTAGTGCCTTTTTTCTCTACAAAGTTTCATTAATTATAATTTATTTATTTAATGGTTGTATAAATCAATTTGCTATTAATAAAAATATAAACGCAACATTGGGTTAGCAGGCTGTGATATTTTTACAATTTTGGTGAAGGTAGTCAAAGTCCAAAGACTTTTTTTGTATGAATAGTTATTTTTGTGCCAAGGCAATATGGTCCCGGAAGCCCTCATTGTATTTTAAATAAAAACAAAACCAACATTATTATGTTTAAGACTGCCAGAGCAAACGTTATGACACCAGAACAGGTACATTTTGAGAATTTTCAAGTAGATACTTGCAACCAAACTAAATTCTTGGGTTTGGTTTTGGACGAAAACCTAAATTGGAACCATCAACTTGAAGAACTCTGCAAAAAGTTAAATAAATCCGTTTATTCTATTCGCGTCCTTAAATCATACGTTTAAAATTTGGTATTATGTTCTGGGGCCAAAGCACAAACGTGCAGGAAGTGTTTACAATTCAAAAACGAGCTTTACGAGCTATGCTGGGTCTGAGATATCATGAGTCATGCAGAGGTCATTTCAAAAAGAACAATATTTTACTTTCACAGGTCTTTACATTTACGAACTTCTAATTTTCATACACAAGAACAATTCTTTATTTCATAATATGTTGAGCTCAAGCACAAGGAATATTAATTATAATTTTTCCATCCATAGACTTACACAGTTTGAAAAGGGTTGTTTATATTCATGTATATCGGTTTTTAACAAATTGCCTAATAGCATTAAGTCATCTAGAAATTTTAACACATATAAACAAGTTCATGCATTGTTATTGGAATTGGAACCCTATTCTATGTCTGAATATGTTTAATAATTGTAAATGTCCAATTTTAAATGTATTAATTTATTTATTTATTTTTTTCATGTGTTTATATATTTTATTATGTTTGTGTATTGATTGGTGTACAATTTACAAAACTTTGACTAATTTCATATTCAAAACTGTGTATCCCTGTAATACTTGTACTAGATATTTCAGTTTTTATTAATGAAATAAAGATTATTATTATTATTATTATTATTATTATTATTATTATTATTATTATTATTATTATTATTATTATTATTATTATTATTATTATTATTATTATGCATTAATTCGACTTAAAACTAAGGCTTAAAAACTATGTCTT
>OY294052.1:27619364-27647298 GCA_958510825.1 Brachypterus glaber | reverse complement strand
ATGCAATAATAAATGTACGCCTTACCCCTTTCTTTTGTCCAAACACAAATAGTTTCTATGAGTCCTTATAGACCATAAGGGCATAAAATTGAATTACAATAACCCAGATATTTTGCTGTTTTTATTAAAGATCAACTATGCTGGTGATGAATATTTTAATTATGACGCGATATAAAATAAAATGGATCTAACATAAGTACCTAACTATAAACAGTACCCTCTTATTATAATTATGCAACTCTTATGTCTTTTATTATTAATGACTTTAAACTATTACATCGGCACTTAGTAGGTAATACTAAAGGCCTATCCAGAAGCTTGCATAAGAACATAAAACATAAGAATGCGATGCCGTGATTGGCTTACAAGATACATAGCTGCACATCAAGCCAATCACGGCATATGAAAAATTAAAAAAAGTGTTTTTTTTCAATGCCCTATTGTCTATTTCCCTTTTCCCTTAAAATTAGTGCCGATATTTTGATACGATGTTTGCAACTTACATTACATTACATTTTGTTTAACCTCGTACTATTCTACTTAATTAAGCATACCCTAAGTCCAGGACTTGTGTGGGCTAGTAGGAGACGGAACCACTGGCTTTAATTGACTTTCGAACCAATTTATAGGGAGTGTCCGCTTCACTTACGCCTTCGCCAAATTATTAATTAACTTAAAAATGCAAATCGGCGCCGGTGAGAATTGAACTCAAGCTATTTGTGTAGTAAACTAGTCAAGTACGACACGATACACCAATCCTCCCATAACTGCTCATCTAGTTTATGTTATATTTACTTACCTCTATAAAATTGATCTATAAAACTATTTGATTAATTGTTTTTGGTTAATCATGCGTAAACTATAATTTTTAAAGAAATTATAAGGGACGGCAATGTTTACAGGTGTAATATTATGTAAATAAAAGAAACAGATAGGGATAAGGTGGGACGAAAAACTGCCTCAAACCAGTCTTGATACTGATGGATTAATTTCTTCAACAATAATTTCAAGAACACAGTGGCTTTGTAAAAACTAAAAAAGAGAATACGTTAGATGTCATTCTACGAAAGCAGATGCTGCATATTCCAGTCTATAAACTAGTAGCAAAATAGTACATTCTATAACTACTATGGAATAGACAATATTCCGCGCGAGCGGAAAGTTTGTCATACGAGCCGGCAGGCTAGTATGACGATCCCGCGAGCGCGGAATAACTACTCCATACGTGTTGTAGACTATACTTTTTCTTCGACTGCAAATATGAAACACTGTATGGCTTCGGACAAGGTTAAAAACAATATTTTTTGTGACTCGACATTGTAAATGCAACAAAACACATATTTTTAAATAGATCAATTAATCTTATTTAATAATTTTATCAAATCAGTACTTAAAAAGGATTTTTATTTAATTTTAGCACATATTTACAAATTATAGTGCAAAGATTGAAGGTTATGTCAGATTGTTGTGACAGATATCAGGTTTAAATATTTAACAATAGATGGAGCAGTTTTAATTTTTTGAACTAAATTGATAAAAAACTGGTCAAATATTAAGAAAAACTAATAAAATTTATGTAATTTTATCGCAAAACTTAAAATTGCATTAAATTATTCAATATTTCATGGTAAAATATATATATTTTTGCTAATTTTGCTACAGTTTTCTTTACTTTTATAAACAAGATATGACACTACATGTGCTCATTCTAACACTTGATACGGAATATTCATACCGTATCTAGAGCTAGAATGGATTCATTTTGTGTTTGAAAAGTGTGTGTATTTGCTTACATTCTAAAGCAGTCGTAGAAAAAATACGTTAGATGTCATTCTACGAAAGCAGATGCTGCATATTCCAGTCTATAAACCAAGAGCAAAAATAATATTATCCTTTTAATGATAATCTGATAAGAGCACAGTTTTATCTTTATTTTGCTGGTTAGAACCTGGTAATTATATCATTTTTATTTTACCCTAACTTGTTTCCTTTTTGCTTTAAAAGTTATGTTTATAATTACATTATTTATTATTATGTTTTTAAGTCTAATGAGAGCCAAAGATGGGTAAAAAATTACCATCAAGCAGATAACTGATTACTATTTCCTCTTCTAGGAAAAATTGTCTCTCATACTTGTTTTTTCTAAAAACTCGATTTACAATTTATCATTTTAAGAATTATTCAAGGAAAATAAGGTTTTTGCCTCTTGCTGAATCCAAATCTGCCTAAGAAATATTGATTATTTTTTTTAACATTGTTTTAGGATAACTATAAAAAATCTGAGGTGCAATGTATGGCAAACTGCGAGGCCACAATTTTTTAAGCATGAAAATAACATCAAGGGCCAAGGTATAAAAGAATTATAAAACATTTTACTATTCCTTAAAACGACTTTTGTTTGATTAACGCAGTCGTCCCTCCGAAGTGACTGATCGATTTCGTGCTTTTTAGCACTCTTCAGAGCCACATATCGGTAGTAGGGACAACTACGAAAATCAAATCCTTTCCATATATCTCTATATAGAGTTTAAAAATCGTTGTAAGGAAAAGCAAAAACAGCTAGCGACATCTACTGCTAAAAGCAGAGACTGGATAGATCAGTCACTTCGGAGGGACGACTGCGTTAATCAAACAAAAGTCGTTTTAAGGAATAGTAAAATGTTTTATATAGATTTTTTAAATTTGTAAATATCAAACAATTTAATTTAGTTTATAAAAGAATTGTCTTTTATCCAATACATATATATAATAAGACAATTACCAGCTTTATTTTAAATAGATAAACTCAATAATAACCCCCGCGTGGATTTTACTTTATTGAGTGGATAATTATTTATTTTACCCACTCAACTGTCACTTGTCAAATTATTTTCTTGTAAATGTCATTAAAATTTTTAATAAAAATATGAATTTCTAAGCTATTTATTGGATAAAACCTTGTATGGCACTCATGGGTAAACCGATATTGCCCTCTCGAAAATGAACCTGCGAGGAGTCAGCCAAGCAGGTTAATATCATGGGTAATATCTTACTTTACCCACTAGTACCATAAATAACTATTATTATAACTGAATGCTATAAAAATAGTATAATATACCAGTTATATTATACCTACATGTATGCCTATTTATTCTAGAAATAATTCCTGTATCTATCTATATATCTATACATTATATACTTGCTAGACATACGCGTGTTTATTTTTCTAATTTTTAATCCGGGATGGGCAGATGTACCCGCGCACGTTCTAATGAGATCATTAATATTTTATTATTATTTCTATTTTACTAGTCCCCCATCTGCACTGCACATCATAGTAAACATAATTATCTATTTAATTGGGGATAACACATTTTCTATTATAAATATGGAATTAAATTTGCATTAAAATTTATCGATAGGCAAAAAAGCGGCGGGCTTGTACATCTTTGAATAAAGATGACCCATATGCGATTTTTTTTGAAATGATGCCAAGACCGCTGTCTTAGAAATACTTTTGCTACCTGCATATAACTATTTGATTTCAAATTTAATTTATATATCATAGATAATATTTTCTGTAAGATGGTATCACCTGAAACTAGGAAAAACAATAGTTATTTATATACCAAGGGACTAAACTGGCTGATTTAGTCCCGCTGCATTAGTGAAATGAAATGGACTAAAACAGCCAAGTTTAGTCCTGAGGTATATACACTATTTTTTGCAGGACCAAACATAATTTAGGTAGGTAGATAAAATTAAAATTAAAAACCACGCGTCTATAATCGGTTGTTTTATTTTCGTAATTTAATCAAGATGCCTGTAAATTGCGAAAAGTCAGTTTCATGGCTATCGCGATTTCAATTGTTTTTTAATATGGTTGACACAAACGTCAAAAAAATGGACGAAGATGATAAATTTTAAGTTATGTATAAATTGTTATAACAATGTTATTTTTAAAGGTTTTCTTTGTTAAAATCAAATAAATTGGTTTGAATCGCTAATTTATTACAAAACACCACCAAACCTAATTTTTGAACCAGCAAAGCACATAGTAAGTATAATATTTTAATATTATAAAGGTTGCCGTGATTTTTATTCCCTAGGGAGAAAAACTACAAGTTTAGTCCCGAAAATGAAAGCGTAAAATTAGGTTTTAGTCTTGGTCGTGCAAAAAAACTTTTATAATGACTTCGTCCTTTTTCCTACATATATAAAAAAAGTTGGCAATGTTGTATTAAAGGGGTAAAATATCACAGTAATGCATGATAATATCACTTGCACGCAGGCCAAATACCCATTGGGCATACTAGCTTCTGTGGACCAGCGGCTTATAGTGACATCCGAACCACCGTTTCCAATTTCTATTCTCACTTCAACAGATAGGTTTCCTTCTTTTAAATAAATTTCTGCTACCTAGCTCAGTCTAAGTCAAGTACTTGGGTAGAATTAAATTTAACTACCATTTTCAAAAAAAAAAAAATTATCAAAGAGTTTTTATTATTATAAAAATAAAACTTTTATCCAACACCTTCACAGAAATACTTGTTTTGAGCACTATTTTAAATGTCAAAAGTGAGTTTTTTTCTACTCGTGACTAAAAAATTTTTCACCCACGAACGTACAGCTTTTGATCTCACCCAAAATTAGTTACATACCCTATTAATTAAGTATTATAACTATTCTATAAATAGAATAGAAGCACGTTAACTTAACCATAAAAATTAAAGAAAACCCCAAATTATTCTTTAGTTTTTGAATAAAATACTGAACATCATCAGATATTTGTGAAAATTCTGTAATCACCGCGTCCCTTTTGACGTTTGTAAGAAATGTAAAACTAGCAATTGTTTATTTTTAATAGGCATACTTAGGCCATGGCTACCTATTATTTTAGTATTAAGAAAACTTAATCTTAATATTTTTGACATAATTTTTCGCAAAATTATAGATTTTTATTTAAAAATAAAAGGTGTTGGATAAAATTAAATTCTCAACTCGTATATTAAATGATTTTATCCACTTAAGAATATCAGCCACGCAATGTTTATTTTTAATAGGCATACTTAGGCCATAGCTACCTATTATTTTAGTATTAAGAAAACTTAATCTTAATATTTTTGACATAATTTTTATCAAAATTATAGATTTTTATTTAAAAATAAAAGGTGGATAAAATTAAATTCTCATTGCGTGGATAAAATGCTACTTAATACACTAGTTAAGAAAATAACTATTCTTAAATTTTTTTTATGAATTTTTGAAAGTATTTGGGAAAATGCAATATACTATTTACTTTACTATGTATATTATGGAATGCGCGGATTTACATATCTTCACGGCTTGTTAATAAAATATTATTGACAACAAATTTTTATCTGTCTTTTCATAACAAAATTATGCAACGCTAAAGTGCATTAGAACAAATTACGATAATCTGGGACACTGTTAATTATGTCCATACCCATTCCCACCTGCAAAGGCATGCATTTTTTATTAGATAAATACTTAGACTTCTTAAAAGCATTAGATAATTATGTTTCAATTTAAGACCTATCAAATTCATAAACACATGCTTCTATCTGCCATTATCTCTGTTGGATACTTTATATTTGCGAAATTATATACATTTTCTTACATGATTATTGCCTGTTAATATAACTTTATTATTGTAATAATGTAGAATTACTATTTTGTAAAGAATATTCGATGATATAAAAGAAAAATGTGTAAATTACACTTGTCTACAAAAAAAAATCTTCTCCAAAGACTAAACCTGGCATGCCTTAAGTATTTTTGTGTGGTGAAATCTAATTTTCAATTTAAAAACCTTTCTACCACGTAGATTTTGATTAAATCCCGGTTTTTATTAGAGATGGGTTATACGAGCCCAAAAAAGTAGACTTTAACGGATTCATCTGGGGACAAATTTAAATCGTGAGCTAGGGTGTCGATTAGGATTACGTAAATACTAATTTTTTGAAAATCAGTTATAATTTCAGGGGGCACTGAGCAAAATAATGATGGGGCCTTGGTTTTAATTGTTTGCTTTTTGTTATCTCTTATAACATGGGCAGGGATTCATCAACTTTTTGTCTTTTCCTAAGCTTTAGAGTTCTACAGTTATAATGCAATGCTCAACAGCCAGTATTGGACTAAGGGGAGGGGCGGCCCAAGGCGATAACAACTTGAAAAGCAGGTTATCGCCCCTGGCCGCTCCCTTAGTCTGACACTGGATTTTGAGCATTGCAATATATCTGTAGAACTCTAAGGCTTACGAAAAGACAAAAAGTTAATTAATCTCTCTTAAAAAATGCATAAGTTATAAGCGATAACGAAAAGCATATACTTAAAACCAAGGCGCCCCCATTGTTTTACTCGGTGCGCCCTGAAATCTTAACAGATTGTCATTTAAATAATCCCCCCACCCTAGCCCAAGAATTTAATTTGTCTTCAGATGAATCCCAAAAAGTTTAATTTTTTGGGCTCTTATAACACCTTCTCTAATAAAAACCGGGATTTACTCGTAATCTACGCGGTAGAAAGTTTTTTAAATTGAAAATTCGGTTTCAGCACACAAAAATACTTAAGGCATGATAGGTTTAGTCCTTGGAGAAGATCCTTTTTAAAGGAAAAAGAAAAAGAAAAGGAGAGAAGAGGAAAAGGAAAACGAAAAAAAAAAGAAAAAGAAGAAGAAGAATAAGAAGAAGAAGAAGGAGAAGAAGAAGAAGAAGAAGAAGAAGAAGAAGAAGAAGAAGAAGAAGAAGAAGAAGAAGAAGAAGAAGAAGAAGAAGAAGAATATTATAATGAAAAAGAAAGAGCCAAAAAAGAAATTAAGGAAGAGGAACAGCCAATATATCTTCTGTTTTGTTATCAAGTGAATTTTCATTTTTGCAGATATGGAGAGTATAAAAACACCTTGTATAGTAAACATTAGGCCC
This sequence comes from Brachypterus glaber, assembly GCA_958510825.1. Classification (NCBI taxonomy): domain Eukaryota; kingdom Metazoa; phylum Arthropoda; class Insecta; order Coleoptera; family Kateretidae; genus Brachypterus; species Brachypterus glaber. The sequence goes on along the minus strand of OY294052.1, from coordinate 27,640,375 downwards.
TTAGTTGTTTTCTAATGACAATTTTTTCTCATGAATAAATACGTTAGGCAATTTATTTTAATTAATCGGCATTTTTGCCACAAATTGCTAAGCATGCATTATTTTCAAATGCGCACTGGCCAGTCTTGCTCATCAATATTGATAAGATGATCCTGTGCATAGGGGTAACTACTAATATAAAGTACGTGCTCGTTATGAGCGATCCCTGCCGCATACTTTGATCAATGCAGGTACCCAATACAATCTATAACAACCACTAATGTCTGCTACATCCAATTTCTGCTGTTTTATCGCACCTACACAACTTTATTGGAATCTGATAAGGGGCTGTCCATATATTACGTAACGCGCCTAGGGGGGGGTCAGAGAAATTGTTACAGTTTGTGACAGGGGGGAGAAGGGGTCTAGGTAAACGTTACGTAACGGAATTTAATAAATTTAATGTTTATTTCCTAAGCTTGGCAGATGTATTTTTATTTCAACATAAATTACTATTTAGTGGTCCATAATTCTCTTTTTCACACAAAAATTGACGAAACTATGCATATTTAAATAATAATGGAATCAGTAAAAGAACTGTTGACATTGATATTAAAAAAAAATCTTACGGCCCTGTTCTTGCGTGATCTTGCCGATGAATCATCGGTCATGATACATTTTCGCGCGGAATGTGTACTCACAGAACACCAATGTGTGTACTATTTTGTGTACCTGTGCATAAACAATATACGTGTTATATGTGACCTTCAGTGTAAAAAGAGGTACCTAGTATTTTTTCCCTGTGTGATATTGATTATGAATATTTTTTTAAAGTTTGAGTGATTTTTTCGTTTAAGTACATTAAGTGCTATATGTATTATTATAATAAATATGTATCATTTTTACACCGTCTTTTTACCATCTTGCATTATGCGGAATTCTGTATCGAGATACGTTAGAAAAAAAATACAAATTTACTAAACCCTTTACTATTATTATTATATCGTCAGCTTACAAGTAAAAGGCACTAAGTCACTTTTTTGCAAAAATGAGATTTTAGTGGCACTGTAATTAATTTTTGATGATCTATGTATAGGTAAACCGAACTAACTTTTAGGTGGAATGCCAAGGGAGTTACCCACTATACAAAATGCACCAATTTGATTTTGAGTAAAGTTTTATCTGGCAATAGGCACTAAGTCACTTAGTGCACTTAGTGCGTTTTACTTGTAGATTATTTCAAATGTTTCTGCACTAAGCTACTTTCTAAAAAGAGTTAATTTATAAAAATATGATTGCTTGAATCATTTATATGATACAATATCGCGTTATTTATTGTACTGACAAACGCATTTAAATTTTTCTATGTTAAAGTTGATGGAATAGAGACAGAACAGAGAAACAGAACTTTACCTGTAAAATGACAATGCTTTTTACGTGTACTTTCGATGTGTAGGTATTAATTTAATTTTCATTTGCATTGGTTTTTTTATTATCAGACAATATTTTAAGACTAAATGTTCATTATAATTATTGACTTTAGAAGATGATTCTTTGCCGGCACAGCCGATGGCCTCTGAAAACTGTCTTAGTTCTGGCATAGTAAGCAGTTTCATATGATTAATCCTAACTAATTATTATTATTAATTTTGGAAACGTTCTTTAAACAATCAAAAAGTCCAAACCCTTCTTTGAAAAATCTAGTTTTTAAAAATTTATGTAAACATCTTGTTTTCTACTTTATAGTTATACAATACGTATAATTAATAGAAAGGTTTTAATTTTAAATAGTTGTTTTTTATATTATTTTATTGACTTAGTGCTCTTTACTTGTAAGCCGACGTCGTGGGCCTACAAGTAAAATGCACTAAGTCCATGTCTTTTTTCAAATTTAGTTGAATTAAACTACTTCAATTTTTCTTTATTTAACTGCAAATGAGACATTATTATGTCCAAACATGTCATTGCAATTTGCGGTAGTTTTTTTCCAAAAACAATTATTACAAAAATTAAAAAACAACAATGAAAGTTAAATTTGTCAATATCTCAAAACCATGTTTTTGGACTTAGTGCTCTTTACTTGTAAGCCGACGATATTATTCACAGCGCAAGCGCTAAATTATTACACGGTAGTTTTTTTCTTGATGGAGATTTGTCTCGAAGGTAGAAAACCTGCCATCTCCTTTTTAATTCAATAAAAATAAAGCCCAAATTAATTTTATATAGTTGATAGTTGTTAAAAGGTCCAAAACACGCTTATAAAGAAACAGGATTTTTCATTTTGTTATACAGTAATAAAATCGCCAATAAACGTCCGAGACAAAAATTTATTGTAGATACAAAAGTGTTTTCCGAAAAAATTAGAAACTTTTTTTTTTGAAGATGTCCGTCTGTCTGTCTGTCCGTCCGATGTCACGTTTTTTGTGGACACGATAACTCAAGAACAAATAATCCGATTGACTTGAAAAATCAAGTTCTATGAGGGGAAGAACCATATTATTTTTGAAAGCAAAAAACAAAAAAGGTATGGGGGATTAAAAAAATTAAAAAACTATCATTTATTTTTTTTATTTAATTTTGCAAAAATGAAATAAAAAAATATATTTTTTTAAGCTTTTTTTGAATTTTTTTTTATATTATATTATGTTTTAAAAAAGATTTAAACAAAAAATGTAAATTTTTTTTAGTTTTTTTTAATTTTTTTTTTTTCATTATTTGGGAAAATGCAATAGTGTATAATGGAATGCGTACCATTACATATCTTCACAGCTTATTTTAACTGTAGTATTTAATAGGTTTTTGAAAGATGGCTCTACCCGGGTTTTTTGTAATTAAAATCTACCGAAGAACCTTTTTTTTGCATTATAGATTTCAGAATTTTATGAAATATCGAGAAAATGTTAAAATTTCGATCTGTCTGTTTATCACTTTGTTAGCTTATAACTTTTGGAAAAGTGCAGCTCACATTTGAGCTGCACTTTTGTTTAAAATAATTCCAGTTACTTTTTCAAATTTGGCGAAGGCGCTAACTAACTTTATTTTACAACTTTCAAAATTTCACCAAAAACCGTAATTTTTGACTCTTAAACCCGAAGTCCTAAAGAGCCTTCAAAGAAAAAAAGGTTATCTTGGCAGAAGATGATAAATTATCTTGGATTTATATTATCTTAAATCGAGGTAATAATCTTCTTTTAAGATCATGTATCCAAGATTATCTGTGACTTTGGTTTTCTTTAATTATTCTCTTGGTAGAAAAATCCTTGTGTCAAGGATTTTTTCCTTAAATGCATGACATTTAAAATAGTAACAGAGAATCAAGAGTTATTATCTTGACTTAAAGCCCCTGTTGTCTTACGGTAAAGAGTTTTCCGGCTGGCAGACAATTTGCGCAGCAGTTCAAGATATGCGCGGGAGAGAAGTTAGGTTTGTTTTTTTTTTGCCGTCAGTTATCTTTAAAGGTGTATCATTGTTTTTATCTGCTTTAAAATGGACGAATTTTTATCTGTTACCCTCAAACGATGGGGATTTTCAAATTTACTTAAAAAATTCACGGGTAAGTAACCCCAAGCAGGGTACATATGTACCCCACATTTTTTTTAGTAATTTAGATGTTTCACCTATTCCAATATTATATTTAGAAATATTTAATAATTTACGTATACGTATAGTATATTGACTTCGAAACTACTGTTTGTAAGGCACAAATACAATTTTTGTCCAAAAATTCTTAAAGTGGTCCCACACTCAAACGTTCCTCGTATTTTTAATACTGAATGTTATCTGTTTACATATTTTTTATTTATATCGCCACCATTGGAATTTAATACTTTACTTGTGATATTAAATACTACAATGTGTGTATTGTATACAATATGTTGTCATACTAACATAGAGAGCGTGCTGGTACATTTGGATCTTCACGCAACATGTGTTTATTAATACTGTAACATTTGGTAAGTTATATCACAGTTATAGTTTGGTATACTTTAAGTTGTAGTTGTTATGTTATTGATCTAGTTTAAATTATGTTATAACATTTAGTAAAATAACAATCGGTAAATAATACCAAAATTTTGATTAGTAATAATACAGAGGAAAGTAAAAAATGGATCGATTATTTTGTCAGTGTGTAATTGTATGTGGTTGCAATCTTTATATAATTACTAATCAAAATTTTGGTATTATATACCGATTGTTAATTTTTCTGAATACTGTAACATACTTTAAACTAGATCAGTAATACAACTTAACAACAACTCAAGGTATACCATACTATAAGTGTGATAAGCTTTACCAAATGTTACAGTAATTTTTACTATAACATGCTAATATCAATAAACACATGTTGCGTGGGGATCCAAATGTATCAGCACATTGTGATGTGGTAGTATGACAACATATTTTATATAATACACACATTTTAGTATTTAATATCACAAGTGAAGTATTAAATACCAATGGTGGCGATATAAATAACAAATATGTGTTTACAAATAAAATTTAGTATTAAAATTACAATTACATTTTCTGAGTGTAGCGTAATTCCAATAAAACATGCTATGATGCAGAGACCCTTTATACGAATTAGACCGAAATTTCGCGAATAGCACCCGAATTGATATGGTCTACGCCCTTTTCCACGCTTTCGCAAATGAGTCACTGCACGTTTCATTAGGACTATACTATAGAGTGCCTGAATATGACGTTTTCTGTCGGTTGTCTTTGTGACACTGACACAAAAGTTCATAAAAAACATGTCCGTAGAAATTCTACCCTTATTCATAGTAACTCTTTTTTGGTTCTGCCTTGGATTTGTTCTACCTCTGTTTATGCCACGTGGAGTACAACGCAATCTAATTCACCTGTGTCTCAGTGTGACATCCGTGTCCTGCTGGTTGTTTTGGTTTTGCTGTTACTGTCACCAGATGAACCCTTTGGTTGTACCGGAATTGGATCAACATACGTTACTTATTATGCGAAAGGATTGGCACACCAGACAGCTGGTTGATGGTTAAAAAGTATTTGTTTTAATATAAATGTTTTGTTTTTCACTGAGTCTCATTTCCAGGGTTGCTCCCACTGGGGGGGGCACCCCTTTCACCACGTTCTTGTTGGGAAAATCTACTTTTCAGTTGGGAAAATCCACACTGTAAAAACTGCATGTAAAATAATGTAAAAATATATGAATTTACATAGTACGGAATAGTAAATTTACTATTCTGGACTATGCATAATTCATGAATTTATGTAAAAGAATGTAAAAGAATGTAAAAGAATGTAAAAAAATGTAAAAGAATGTAAAAGAATTATTTTATTATTTAAGACGCGCGTGCGCTTTGGACAATAACCAACAAGGCATCATGACAGACCGTTTAATATTGTTATTGTTAGAAAGATAGCGACGCATGCTGCTAGGTTAAAGTGTTAAAAGTGTAAAAAAAAGGTAAATATTATTTATGTACGATATTTAAATTCTTTATTTGTGGTCTAAAATTTACGTTCATTATAAATTACGATCTTCATCAACCAATAGATTTTTAAAGAAAGATGTTAGCAGTTTATACTCGTATTAAGGGTGCAAATCCTTTGGTTTATTAAACCAAATGAACTTTATGCTACGATATTTCAAAAAAGCTTTGACACAGAGACTTGTAATTTGGAACAAACATTTTCTAAGTACTTAGTAAATATTTTTTTTCAAATTTCAAGTCCAAACCATTCTGGACTATGTAATTTTTAGCGTTCCGGTCTATGCAAAATATTACCATTATGGACTATGTAATTTTTACCACTCCGGTCTATGGCAACATATTACCATTTAAGGACTATGTAATTGAAGTGAATGTAATTTATTTTTATCGTGCACTGTTCAGTTGGTAAAATTGTGTAAATTAAGAGTTTGTTTCTGAAATTGGTAGAAAAGTTGGGACAATTGAGGGGTACAGTTGGGAAATTGGTCAATAAATGGCAGGGGAAAAGCTCTTTTCTTTAGTTGAGTAGTACAGTTGGGTATTTTTTCGGAGGTGACCTTTTTTTTTAGTTATCAATATTTCTGGCAGGGACAAAAGAAAATTGTTTTGTAGTCATCAACATTTCTGAGGGGCAAACATTTTTTTTGGGGCGAGGATTTTTTTTTTGTAATTTTAAGTTGGGAAAAATCGTTTCGGAGCAACCCGGCTTCATAGTGGGTGAATATAACTAATAATAAATAATATAAACATGTTTACAGGAACTTTTTTTCATATTTTCCTTTGTAGAATCACCCCTTAAAATTAATTACCCTATTTCTGAATAACCCTGTATACGAAATAGTTCAGTTTTTTGAAGTTATTATTAAACGTATCAAAAATAATTCCATCTCAATAACAAAAGCTAGTAGAACACGGTTTGTCAAAGTTAAATGCTAAGTCAAACCACCCCCGATTTATTGATTTTAGGTTGTTTTTGGGATATCTCCAAACAGTTTTGGACAAAAATTGAAATCTCTCACGAAGCCCTTTCTAAATAAATTAATTTTTCTTCTTCTTCAAGTTTTTCCTGACAATATGGAGTTTTTTCTATGACACATCCTATAGCATAGGTACTACCCATAACACAATATAATCACGACCATTCGCACGCCTACTTTGTTAACGTCCAAAATAAGATCACCGTTATTTAAAAACGGCTTCCTAAGCGATTTCAGTCCCAAAAACAACTTAAAATCAAAAAATCCGTAGTGGTTTGACTTTCCATTTAACTTTGTTTAAGGCACACCGTGAGAAAACAAGTGCTAGTTGGGTCTATTCACTGGTATATAATTTATTTTGATAGGTTTTGTAATACTGCAAGAAATCAAGTGATTTGTCTTAAGTAAAACATCCTGTATGTTTTAGGAAACTAAATGTAAAGAATATTCTATTAAAAAAGAATTGTCACCCTAGCAGTAGCTACGTCTAGGCTAGTAAACACTACATCTAGTATGCCATTAAGGCGATAGCCTGTGACATAACGGGTCACCACCAAGGATAACGTCGCAGGATATATAGCCAGACTAGCTTTAACACATCTTGAACTTTCGACAATGTGTTTCAGCTTTAATTACATTAGTTGTAACATTACGTTGTTAAAGTTAACCTAAATAATATTTAACCTCCTTCAGGTGAGGAAGGTTGTATAAAAGGCTTACATATACACTGAGAGAACCGTTATTCTTATTTTAAAATACTGTTTTGGTTGCTGTAATATTATTTGTAAATATTTTTTAATTGTATCAAGGCAGCTATGATTAGTGGTTTAAAAATAATTTTTAGTCACATTTTTATTACCCATTTTGCTTTTGATAATTTTTAACATCGACTGTCATTTTATGTTTTACAAATAATTATAAGAAAATGTTTTTAAATGTAAAAGTTTGTTTAAAATTATAATAAAAGTTTTTTTATCCATAATGTGCTATTAAAATAAAATTTTATATGAGCTGGTGATAGCTAAAATTATTTTTTGTGAAACACCCTGTATGTTTTAGGAAAGTAAATGTAAAGAATATTCTATTAAAAAAGAATTGTCACCCTAGCAGTAGCTACGTCTAGGCTAGTAAACAGTACATCTAGTATGCCATTAAGGCGATAGCCTGTGACATAACGGGTCACCACCAAGGATAGTAGCGAAACTCCCCAAGGATAACGTCGCAGGATATATAGCCAGACTAGCTTTAACACATCTTGAACTTTCGACAGTGTGTTTCAGCTTTAATTACATTAGTTGTAACATTACATTGTTAAGGTTAACCTACATAATATTTAATCTCCTTCAGGTGAGGAAGGTTGTATAAAAGGCTTGCATATACACTGAGAGAACCATTATTGTTATTTAAAATACTGTTTTGGTTGCTGTAATATTATTTGTAAATATATATTTTTTAATTGTATTAAGGCAGCTATGATTGGTGGTTTAAAAATGATTTTTAGTCACATTTTTATTAACCATTGTGCTTCTGATACTTTCTGTTTTACAAATAATTATAAGAAAATGTTTTTAAAAATTAAAAAGTTGTTTTATTCATAATGTGCCATTAAAATAAAATTTTACATTACATGAGCTGGTGATAGTTATTTTTTTTTTTAATAAAATTATTGGTATTATTTTAAGTTGCCAAAAAAAAATGTTGTGCCACATCGTTTACTGTGAAACTTTTATTAAACAGTGATGCTTTAGTTTCCTCTTTAGAACCTTTTTTGGGTTTTCTACCATTTTATTCTTGATTTTTAAAAATTATTTGTTTTCTTTTTTAATAAAAGATTAACCTTACAAACCCTAATTAAATTTATCCTGGCAACCATAAAACAAGAAATAAATGAGCACCAACAAGATGGGTTCTTTGCGGAGGTTATGTGTATTATGTAATAAAATAAAAATTTGTCTCGAATGAGAGAGAGTACTTTCACATAAAAAAATAAAATAAATTGTTGATTAATATGAATAATAATGTTTTTTTTCACCCCTCCCCCTTAACCAAATACTTAAATACAAAGATACTATAAAAATACTTCTGCCTACCAAATTTTAAGTCTCTAGGTCAAAACGTTCTTAAGTTATCTTGGGTACAGACAGACAGACCCGCAGACCGACAGACAGATAGATAGACAGACATCTTTTTTTTTATACTTTATGAGAAAATAAAAATCAGTAAATAATACCAACATTTTGATTAGTGATAATACAGAATAAAGAAATAAAAACGGATGCAAAATTTTTCTCATACATTTTCGTTTTCAATTTAAAATATCCCTGCTATATAAAAAGGGCATTTACACATCTCGCCCATGCAAACAGCATCCTGGAATGTCAGGAATCCAAAGGACTCAAGATGTTCTTGGCCGACACTTTGCATGCGTTTGAAATATGCCAAAACAAGGCAAGACGGGTCAGACAAGAATTCCGTCTATTCAAATAACTTTGGGTATATATTGATTGTCAAGACAAGGTATGAGGCAATAAAACAGGAAGAAGAAACTAAAAAAAAACATCGCTGCCAACTAAACAATATATAAAAATATATATAAATGTATACATAAAAATATGAGAAAAAAATCACTAATCACTAATTATAATTATTAATTAGCAGTAGTAGCTTAGTCAAAAAGACTCTGGTCTTGTAACCAAGAGGTCCTAGGTTCGATACTCGGCCAGAGAACAAAACATTCAAATAAAAATTCCACCGTAACCAAGTGCTTCGGAGGGCCCATAAAGCCTTCGTTCCCCCCAGGTAAGTATGTATCCCTACTAACTACCAATTATCAGTTATATTTTTTTATATTCTCATGTAACTATCGATGTAACTGTAAAATAATGAAAAATATAAAATAAAGAATAACAAAAATGTTGCGTAGTCTGTATTAAAAACAATAGGTGTCCCTTTTGTTATATTTTGCTACAAAATGTTGACCCATTTGACCCACAGTCTAGTTTATATATAGCTATCAATAATAATGCCTAGGCTGTTTGTTTTTTGTTGTTTTCGAAAAAAAAAAATCAGATGATCTACCGATTACCATAATTATTATGTGGTAAACAATTGTTATAAAAAAAAGGAAACCGTAAAACAAAATCGCTAAACAATACAATTCTATAATAGGGTCAACTGCAATGACATTTGACGTGTTTTGTATAAAAGTTGAACAAAAAAAATATAGCCGACTTTTTGCGCCATAACCTTCCCTGGCGGAATTTCCAAGGACCGGATTTTTTAAAATTTTATTTAAAACTACAAAAATATTAATTAAATATTTTGTTAATATATAGTATAATATGATTCTAGTCAGCGTATAGAGTGATACTGCGCACCTCCCCCTATCTATCTTCAAATTCGAAAAAGTTGTTAATTTCATGGGTTAAAAATATAAAAGTAGGTAGTAATTTTTAAAGTAGTGAGAACGTTTTTTTTTAGTCAACAACTTTTTTTTTCGAGGGAATAAATTTTGTAATTTTCGACTAAAAAAATTGTGATTTTCGGCCTTTCCCCCCACACTAAATCTTCTTTGCTACGGCCATGGTTAAAAGATAGTTAGGAAACCTAGAATTGAATACTGCTTAAAGATAACAATTAATGTGAAGGCATTTTTATATAACTATCAAAAAAAGGTCCAAATGATCGCTAGGTAAACTAAGGTATGGCGTAAAAAATCGACTTATATGAAAGTCACTCGCTAATACGTGGTAAATGTGGCCTTTTGACATCATTTCCTTTTCAATTTTTGGATGTGAGGCAAATACTTAACTTTTAGAAAATATCAAAAACATCTTGAATTTTAAAATTTTTATAAACAGGAACCGTTTGTTATAAATACGTGATCAAAATAATTTGCAGTAAATACGTCCAATAAAAAATTATATAAAAAAATTCTATTTTGTGTATTTCATGTATTTACTTTGAAAAATATAATAAAGATTTTTTCTTAAATTAAACAAAATCAGAAAGAAAGAAAAAGGCTTAGAAAAAGACAAAGACGAAAAATATGAAGAAGAACAAGAAGGAGGAAGAGTAAGAGGTGGAGGAGAAGAAAAAGAGAAGAGAAAGAAAAAAAGAAGAAGAATAAGAAGAAGAAGGAGAAAAAGAAGAAGAAGAATAAGAAGAAGAAAAAGAAGAAGAAGAAGAGAATAAGAAGAATAAGAAGAAGGAGAAGGAGGAGGAGAAAAGAAAGGAGAAGACGAACAAGAAGAAGAAGAAGAAGAAGAACTATAACTTGAAAATGAAAAAAAAAAAACTTTTCACAGAAATATAATATTATAGACTCGAAATCCCTTTCTTTCTCTCTTTGTCTGTCTCAAAAAATGTAAATTAAATCGACTGTCGATGTGTAGACCATATTTTACGGATCCGTATCATAACTTTGTAACTTGTTCATAAATAATTTTCCTACAAGAAAAGCAAATAAAAATACTCCCGTCATACTTTTAATTAATTGCAAGTATTTCATTAACTACAAGCAAATAAAACAGCAAATTCTACGCATTTTGCAACTTATTACTTTGGTACATCTGAAAGGATGCCGAAGTATTGCATCAAAAAGGTAAGTATTTTTTCAACATTAAGACCTTCTCGAGATATGCTGGAAAAAATTAAAACTATTAATTTTTTTGAAAGATTTTTTGTAATAAGTTTTGATTTTATTTATTTATTTTATTTATATAGTGTAATCAATAGCTGGCATGCCAATATTTAAGAGGTTATTCTACATCAAAAAATATAAAAAAAAGTTCCCATAAAGGATGGTCCCGAAATGAGCCATAAGGGAGCTACGGCCCTTTAAAACTGTAATAAAAATAAGGTTTTTAATTAATAACTTTGCTGCCCTTAAAGCTAGAGCGACAAGCCTTTGCATGTTTACTAGTATTAATAAGGGCAAGAGGTTTATGTCGATTTATTTTCTAGGCGTGCCTAGACGGACAAAATATGTGAGGCTTAACACATTTTTCCCCAAACTTTTTTATGTGTATGTTCTTTGGATTTTTTGTAAAAAATATAGATTTCTTATAGTTCTCCGCATGAAAAAAAAGTCTCCGAAGTAAGGAGGACGAATCATTCGCGCTCTCTTCTTTCCGTTAAGAGCGTTATAAGGCGTGCGTGCCTACATCGGGTCTCCCACTTGCACACACATTCCAAACATATTTCCCGTAGCCACAGATCCGTGTGTCAAACTTTACATATACATACATACATAAAAAATGTCACATAGTGTAACACTGTAGGAGCAGCCATTTCAAAAAAAAAATGCAATTAAGAGGAAGTAACATTTTGTGCGAATAAAAATGTTACTTTTTAAAAGGCTATTCCTGATTTAGTATTAAATTTAGGTGTTTTGGTGAAGAATACTTTTTTGCTCAGTTTTAAATGAAGAATCCTCCTGCAGCGTTAAAATTTTATTAATGCTTTTTTTTTGTTCCCCATTCAATATGTCAACCTTTATAAAAACTTTTTTTCATATTTTTGGATGCAGAATCACATCTTAAATTTTGGCATGACAGTTACTGATCACCCTGCATATTATTATATAATTAGTTTTCGAACTGGAGTCTCAGTTGGTTTGGACCAGGCCTGAAACCGCGGGAGCTCTGGTTCAAATCCAGACTGTCACCTGTGACCTATCCGAAATGCCACTAATGTTCCTTCTTTCAAAAAAAATATTGTTTTTGAATATTTTATCAAAAAAAAAAAATAAATAAAGGGAAAAGTATTATTTTATTGGTAGTATTTGTTTTTATTTCTGAAAAAACAAAATAATAATTATTAAAGCTTTGACACAGTTAATTAATAATACTGCAAAAGCCTTAAGGTGCACGCCTTCCACTACTCATCTAGTTAGTTTTTAGCTACATGCAAACGAGTTTTAGAAAAGCTGTAATATATTTCAAATGACACAAAAATTAATCCGCCATAAACAAAAATAAAAATTGATTATAACCTTTTTATAATTATTTAATTAAATAATTATTTATGTTTTTCTTGACGGTAATATAATTAATTTTAATTATTTATAACCATAAAAGTCTATAGCTATAAGTTATCAAGTTATTCCAGTGCTCTGGTTTAATTTTTTGTTTGAATAAAAATAATGTGAAAATTTTACACCAGGTGATAAAGAAGTAAAATATATATATATATATATATTTTTTTAGTACCTTCATAAATAAAACAGCTAATAGAACAGTATTTAAAACCATTAAAAAATAAAATAAAAAATCAGTTTAAAATTTTTTTTTCAATAATCCCATGGGCCCAGTTGACTAAAATGGCTAGCAGGCTTTGTCAAAATATTTTTTTTTTAATCTAGTTTGACGGAATTATTGATTATTTAAAAAAGAAGTGAATGTACCCAAGCTTGCTATGTGTGGAACTTGCATATTTCTAAAGCGTTAGATAAAGCATTACTTAGTTTGAGAAGCTTAGTTTGAGAAGCTTTTTAGTGTAATGTTTTTTTTCTACTACCTAATAAAGTGGTACATATCTTACATTTTTTGTAGTTGTCAAAGTTTGTTTACCTTGATAACCAATGGTAGTGAACTCATATATTATTGACCGTTGTTAATCATTGTTTATTAACGAAGGTCAGTAATGAAAAAAAAAATAATAAACTTCTAACTTTTTGTCAACTTACTTGTCAAACTGACACCTATGTCAAAATCATTTTTAAACTATATTTTTAACATATATTTAGAATTATTATCTTTAGGTAGTAGAAAAAATACTATATTCACCACGTAAGCGAACTGTCTTAAGCATAGGCGCCGACTGCAGGGTGCCCGGGGGCCATGGTTTCCCCTGAACTCCACCCCCTCCCCCGTTGGAAAATGTCTATAATCATAAAAAATCTTCGAAATCATAAAAATTTTCGCCTGTGGCAATAATTTTTTTTAATATTTTTGTTTGGACTTTTCCAAATACAATCTGTTATATATTTTTGTATTTCAACATAATTTGCCCCCCCCCCCCCCCCTGAGAAAAGTCGGTTGTATGGTATAGTGTATAGTATAGGTGTTCTTGACGACTGATTTGCCTCGACTCCGTCTCAGAAAAAAAAACAGTCTTGAATACGAAATACTTTTCCCAGGTGCATAATATACTATTACTTTTAGTTTTACCTTGTTTTTAGACAGTTTTAAATTAAAACATATGTACACGTTTCCCACAAAATATAGATTACACTTTAGTTAATAAAACGTTACCCACCAGCTATTGTTAAACTAGACCAAGTACAAGATAAGAAATAATAATAACGGCACTCAAATAACTAAAATAATAAATTAGGTTTTTTTAATGGTACCGTCAAATGACGGTGGTTCCACGGCCAAATTGATTTATTTGTCCTGCAGAAGCACCTTTAGTTAAGTGGCATGGAGGAGGGTCTGCGTGCCAAGAAAAAACTCCGTAACCACTTTGTACACTGTACAACGTACTGTATAACTGTACAATGTTCAGTATATTATAAAGAGGTCTTATAATAGGTTTTTGCTGATAATTCTGGTTTACGAAACGAGGTATGAGGCACACAAAAGCCCTCATACAGTACATTTTAGATGGACATGATAAAACAAATGCAAAAATAATGAAGAAAGATAAATTTATAAATTTTTAAGCTTATTTTAAGTACTTTATATTATCTTATATTTAGTATACTAAAGTTTATTTTTTTAAGGTATAGTTATTTTAAATTTTCCGCTAAATACTCCACAAAGTCCGATTTACACTGAAGCATGTGGCTTGTTTTGAATGTCAACATAACCAAAATTTATAATTTTTGTTTACTTACTTTGTTTTTATGATGTTTTGATGTAAAAAAAAATTGATGTTGCTGTTGCTAAAAACACTTTTGTATTCCTGTAGAAACAAAATTTGCTTATAAAATCGCTTTTATTCCAATAATTTAGAGGAATAAACCATTGTTTTGTTCTCGTTAATGGCACGTCAACATTTTACGGTTGTGTAAATTGGGCCTAGTAATTTCGAGATTGTTTACAAGGGGGAAGGTTTAAAATAACTATACCTTAAAAAATAAACTTTAGTATGGAGTATGGCCATTTAAAACAGTTATGTTTTGCTTTCAAAATAAAAACTAAGGAAAGCCTTTTATTGGCGCAATAATTTTCTTTACTTTTTGCTTACTTTTGCGCTTTATATGGAAAAAGATCGACTTCTAGCAAAAGAGAGGCTGGAAGTTTGGGATATTAGAATATCATACCGTTTGGTAAAGTTTCAAAGCAAGAGTACTTAAGAACGGTTTAAGTTGTAAATGCAGAATAATGGCGAGTAATGTCAATTAATGCCAAGTGATGTCAAATACAGTCGAGTAATATTTATATATTTTTTTATTTTCAGCAATAGCACGCCACACATTCTCCACTATGCATCCATTAAATATAATATTTTTCGAAATTTTCACACCCGAGATGTCTACGCGCAGGTGTAGTTAGTAGGTCATGTAAACGCACATGCTTATTAGTAGATTATGTCTGTACTGTCGAGTAATATAGAATAATGTCAAGTAATGTCAGGTAAAATCAAGTAATGTTATGTAATGTCATGTTATGTCATGTCATGTAATGTCATGTAATGTCATGTAATGTCATGTAATGTCATGTAATGTCATGTAATGTCATGTAATGTCAAGTAATATCAGTGAATGCCAAGTAATGTCGAGGTAATGTCGGTCAAAGCGTACATGTATGGGAACGTTCAAGTATTACGTAACGGTCCTAGGGGGGGGGTAATTTTGGAGTGTTACGCCCATCTTAATGGTATAGGAAAATAGCGTTACAGGGGAGTGGGGGGTCCAAAATGATCAAAATTTGCGTTACGTAATACTTGAAAGTCCCCTATGGTAAAGGTGAGACAACCTTCGGACTTCTCCTTCATTTTTTTCTTTCATATACGGCCTTGTTCTTGAGAATTGCAGCATTGAGGTGACCCTATGGTGGCTATTAACAGATAGATGTCGGCGATAGGAAGTAACTGCGTTGTAGACCGGAAATACGCACTTCAATGCCGTGAAGATGCACTATCTTTTGTTTCGGACTGGTGATATTTTAAAAACACCTGATTCTTATACAATATACGCTATAGTAACAATAGCATACAAATACATATGCGATAAAAAATTATTTTATGTTTTTTTTTTAGGGTAAAAGTTGTTTTAGGATTTTTGGGATTTTAGCCCTTTGACTTCAGGTGCTCACAATTGTAAGTGTTTAAGTTTTGTGCTAAAAAAGGGTTATTTTCTTCCCAATTATTCGATGGTGCGGGATTCTAAAGTTTTGTTCTGCGCGGCAACAGTGTCTAATTTCCACCAAATTCTTGCAAATGTCAGTGATTTCATCGTTATTTTTTTCGACATGGCAACAAAAATTTATTTCTTTTATATTAGTTTTAAATTTATATGTATTCAAACTATTATAAGTTATAATTTATAACTTAATATAAGTTCCTATATGTGAATGAGACAAGGGTGAAGTGGGTAAAAGGGCTCTTAAGACATTGTATATTGAGTTTATTCCCACTAACAAAATTAACCATCTTTCCTTTAATTAACAACTAACAAATTTGAGAGAAATAGAAAAGAAGGCAAGTCCAAATAGTTAGTTTTAGAACGGGAGTCTCGGTAGCTCAGTTGGTAGAGCGCCACGCCGGAAACCGTGGGGACTCTGGTTCGAATCCAGACTGAGACCTGACTTTTTTTCTAATTTTCTCATCTGTCCGATATGCCACTAATATTTTCTTTCTTATTATAAACATACTATAATTGGTATAAATTTCAATATTATTGTAAAAAATAATTCGGGGATATTTTTGGACTATGTTTCATTTTCTAATTCACAATTTCGAAGGTTCCAAAATTGTCCCTGTATCTGCTTAAATTTAGCTTAATTTAATATATTTTTCCTACGAGCTTGCGGAAAGATCACTCTTTCCGCACGCATATAGGTGTGGAAAGAAAGTCTTTTCCGCAACCATAAATATTGTTTAATTTCTTAGTTGCGTAGTGTTATTCTTGTTATATTTATTCATAATAATAAATAATAATATTCATTTATTTCCAACAGGACAAGCCCAATTACAGGAAAAATATATAATCTAACATAATATATAAACTAGAAGAATTAAAAATCTACTATATATACCATATAATACATAATAATATAATATATAAATATATGAGTGAGAGAATCAATTATTGATTCTAATTGAGTTAGGAAGTATTTCCTTTACACTATTTTTAAAAGAAGGCAGTTTCAATGCGTGGATATCAATATTATTTAGGTAAACATTAAAAGTAGATAAACATGCCATTATAGGACAATTTTGATGTGCATTAGTTCTTGAGCGGTTAATAAAGAAAGTTAATGAATTTCTTGTGTTTGAAGGTACAAGAAACGTTATACGTTCAAGCAAAAATGGACAGTCAATTAAAAAATTAACTAATTTGTATAAGAAAACTGTTTGAGCTAGCATTCTTCTCTTAATAAGTGTATTAAAACTAAACAACATTAATGAAGCGTTGTAAGATATATCAAAGGTACCCTTTTCCTTAAAATTTTTATATCTGAGAAATTTGCTTTGAACTTTTTCTAATGTTTGAGCATGAGAATTATAATATGGGTTCCATACAATACTAGCATATTCAAGTTTTGTTCTCACAAAAGCGTTGTACAATATATCTAACGTTTGTGTATTTTGAAAATGAAGAGAATTTCTGAATATGAAACCTAAAAATGTTTAAATTTTTTACCTGTGAATTGATTTTCTTATTGAAAAATTATAAAAATAAGATTTATTCCGATTTATTTGATAAAATAAAAAAGTATATTTTATTTTTCCTAACGCATGCGTAAAGAGGCTTTTCCGCACTCGTTAGGAAAATAGCTATTTCCTACGACCTAGTTAGTAGTTAGTGCGTATTTCCCATCCGTTGCCTATGACAACAGATGGGAATTGACTATCAGCTGATTTTACATACCTGTTGTCAAAAAATTAGTAAAACTCACACATAACCTCAAAGTGACAAACTAATATTAAGATCATTTTTGCGTTTTTTTAATGTTTAGGTATTAGGTCGTGGGAAAAATAGTGTACGCACCTAGACGCAAACCATTTCAGTGCACATCGAGTGCATACTATATACTATTATTATCATATCAAAATCGGTAAAATAACATTTTCGAGAGTCAAAGGGCAAGAAAGACATTTTTATTTTTAATCGGTAAAAATTTTGGACTTTAAAAATATGTTTTTGCACGACCAAGACTAAAACCTAATTTTACGCTTTCATTTTCGGGACTAAACTTTCCGTTTTTCTCCCTTCCCTAGGGAAAAATCACGGCAACCTTGATAATATTAAAATATTATACTTACTCGCTACGCTCGCTCAGGAAACACTAATGCAGCGGGACTAAAACAGCCAGTTTAGTCCCTTGGTATATAATAGTATATTATTTACCAAGTGAGAGAAGTTTAACATTTTTGACCTGAGTCAAATTGCGGGATAAGCGCGCCAGCGCGAAGCCCGCAAGACGCGGTCTAAAATGTTAAATCTTCACTCACGTGGAAAATATAGTATTTTTTTCACTACCAGTACAATTAATTAGCTATTTATTTATTTTACTAAAATTTAATCAAAAAGCTTATAAATTTAAAATATTACGCTGGCCGTTCGCGGCCATTAAAAAAACAAATGAATAACTTGACATTTCTGGCAGAAATTTTCTGGTGATCTGCTGAAATTATTAAGTTTGAAAGTGTTTCCGTGTTAAGTGTAATAAAATATATAAAAATGGAAAGTGAAATGCAAAGTGATGATTCTGGTACTCCCCCAGAAATAAGGGGACAGGCGAAAACTGTGAGGGAGAATCTATTTCCTCAAAAATCAATATATGGGGGTTGTACCTCTAGTAATCTATGATCCTTACTGTAATATATGGGTTGTATAATCTATGGATGAATATGATGGACCAATGATTTTCACTTTTCGAAGTGTTTTTTTGTAAAACATGTTTTTAGGTACTAATTTAGTTAATATTTTTTAATTTATCATGCAATAAATAAATTTGGTGCCTAAAGACACTTGTAAATAGCAATGTGATTAATTAATTAAGTGAAACGTCAGATGCCAAAACAGCTGAATAAAAATTCATTATTAACCATGGTGCAATTTCATTATTTTTAGAACCTCTGACGTCATAGGTAGAGAAA
This sequence comes from Brachypterus glaber, assembly GCA_958510825.1. Taxonomy (NCBI): domain Eukaryota; kingdom Metazoa; phylum Arthropoda; class Insecta; order Coleoptera; family Kateretidae; genus Brachypterus; species Brachypterus glaber. The sequence continues at coordinate 27,621,675 of OY294052.1, read as the reverse complement.
TAATATTTCTACCAATGAAAAGAACAGTAATAAAGATGTGCTTTTAGGCTGGTAGTGAAAAAATAACTATTATTTATTTTTTGGTCTAATACATTTGTCTAGACAAACACTCCGTTTTATAATAAATATAAAACAGGATAGGGTCAATTTTTTCATGTTATGAAAAAAAATCAACTTATAAGGTAAAAAACCTAATACGTATTTTTTGTATTTAAGAAAAATTTACGATTCTCGTGTCATGGTTTTTTATGAAAAACCTTTTTTTTGTGTGAAAACCTTATCGTAATAAAATTAGGTTTGACCGATAAGTTTTCTTGTATTAAATTAATTTATGGGCAATCCTGCAAAAATATTTATATTTTTCGAGCATGGAAATATCCACAATCTTGATATATGGTTATTGTTGCGACATTGCTGTGTGACATATCTGATAAAGAACTTAAATAAAGAAAATAATTAAATTAATTTATTAGCTTTGGAATTTAGAAATGTAAAAAAAATATAAGCTGCGAATTTATGAGGTCACTTTTGTGCCACAGTACTTTATAAAAATTCAGTAATTTTAATAGTATATTAAGGTACTAGTTTCATAACATATGTTTTTAGCCCACGAGTACAAGTTTAGAAAACGTGCCGCTTGCGGCGAGTTTTCTTAAGTACTAGTGCGCTAAAAACGTGTTATGAAACGAGTGCTTTATACAATTTTTTCTATTTTGCTGACTGATTTAGGGATTTTTGTTTTGGATTGGCATTACAGTTTACACCATGTTTAAAATTCTAAGAACAAATGATATTTTGATATATTCTTTTCTCTTTTTTGCTGCAATTAACAAAGGCACAATTTTAACATGGTAAAAATAACCTAAACACAAAATTTTGTAGAAAATTCCACTTTAGAGCAACATTGACATTTGCAAGGAAAACGTCAAGCGATAGGCCAGGTCTGTTGCCAACCCAAAAGAACAAAAAGTACAGACCTCTTATGGGCCTATAAGAACACGCAAAATGCGTGTGATTATGAGCTTATAAGACTCCCAAAATAGAAAAAAGAAAGTTATCTGTAACGCCTATAGGCGCTTTTCATTTTTAACTTATTTTGCAAAAGAAAAAACACTCACAGAGCACCTAATTTAAACCGTTTTAATAATTTTTATTTAATTTTTTATGATTTTAACAAAAATTACCTAAAAAGGCCTTTATTATAAGGAATTATTGGCTAAGCAGTACCTGTCAAAATAAAACTTTAAAATTCAAGTACACTGACAAAAAACAGCCAAGTAACTTTAGTTAGACACTGACCCTCGCTCTAAAAAGTAAACTGAATATTCAGTTACAAATAGATAGGAAATCGGAAGCTATTATCCTATACAATTTTACTTTAATTTTTGTTTTGCAACACTTCATGTCCGTCCTTAAATATTAAAGTTAGTGACTTTGGAACTACAGTGTTTTTAACAAAAATTAAAGTATATTTGTATAGGATCCTAACTTCCTTTCCATTTGTAACTGAATATTTAGTTACAAATGGATATGAAGTTATGATGCTATACAAATGTAGGGTTAATTTTTGTTAAAAATAAAATATCTCCAAAGTCGCGTACTTTAATATTTAAGGACGAACATGAAATGTTGCGTGTTTTTAACAAAAATTAAAGTACATTTGTATAGGATCCTAACTTCCTTTCCATTTGTAACTGAATATTCAGTTACAAATGGATAGGAAGTTATGATCCTATACAAATGTAGGGTTAATTTTTGTTAAAAATAAAATATCTCCAAAGTCGCGTACTTTAATATTTAACGACGAACATGAAATGTTGCGTGTTTTTAACAAAAATTAAAGTACATTTGTATAGGATCCTAAATTCCTTTCCATTTGTAACTGAATATTCAGTTACAAATGGATAGGAAGTTATGATCCTATACAAATGTAGGGTTAATTTTTGTTAAAAATAAAATATCTCCAAAGTCGCGTACTTTAATATTTAACGACGAACATGAAATGTTGCGTGTTTTTAACAAAAATTAAAGTACATTTGTATAGGATCCTAAATTCCTTTCCATTTGTAACTGAATATTCAGTTACAAATGGATAGGAAGTTATGATCCTATACAAATGTAGGGTTAATTTTTGTTAAAAATAAAATATCTCCAAAGTCGCGTACTTTAATATTTAACGACGAACATGAAATGTTGCGTGTTTTTAACAAAAATTAAAGTACATTTGTATAGGATCCTAAATTCCTTTCCATTTGTAACTGAATATTCAGTTACAAATGGATAGGAAGTCATGATCCTATACAAATGTAGG
>OY294052.1:27460387-27619164 GCA_958510825.1 Brachypterus glaber | reverse complement strand
CTCAAAGAATTTTTTCAGTGTGAACAAAATACAATTAAATTTTTACTGTTAAAAAGTCTAAAGTGAAAAGTTATTAAATACCACAAATTTAATGTCTATACTTATAAAAATAGTTCTCCTTTAAAAGAGCTACTGGTCTATTAGGGACTATCAATTCCTCAAAAAGGCTATAAAATCACAGTAGTATCGATTTTAATCGTTTTGAGAAGAATAGAAATAACTTCACGGTTTTTATTGTGGCAATTAAAAATAAATTTTTTTATTGGCGTTATCATTAAATCAAGAAAATAAACGAAACACATGTCCATTACACATGTCGTGGATTTGTGGGGTCTTTAAACACCGGCTATCCATGGGCCATGGGACACCTGAGTACACTATATTCAAAAACGTATAAGCTTATGCATATTGGTTGTAAAAATGTTTGCTGTGAAAAATTAGGGTTACAAAATATAAATATTTTAATAAAAATTGATTCTTTTGAATTTTCTAACTTGGTAAAAGAAAGAAAAAAGAAATATTTATAAGGTAAATTAAAAACTTATTCATAAATAAACAAAATAAACATAAAATTTAAAAAAATTATATTTATTTTTGTAATGGATAAATTCTATTATTTTTATTATTTCGTACTTACAGACATGGCGTATTTTTTACGCCGCTAAATTTTAAATGAACACGTTAAGAATCAACTCTTGGATTTAGGCTTAAACTGAATGTAGGAAAGGTGCTGAGACGCGGAAAGCCGTAGTTAGTCCAATAACTCTTCTCTCTAGAATAGGCATTTTCATTCGTTAAAACTGACAAAAACGTCGGCAACATAAACATTCGTCCGTCTTACTAGCACATCTTTGTTCTAACAGAGACAACAATACTAGTTACTGGTAACTGTTATTGTTCAGGCCTGAATATACCTACTATTTGTTTACAAACAAACCGAGATGTTAGCCATACTTTATTTTAACAGTATGCGTATTCTAGAAAGAAGAGTTATTAGTTCGTTAAGTTAGTCGGAGGTGGGAGAAATCACAAATTGCATACTATCTAGGTGTAAAATCTACGCTTGTCTGTGGCAGAGGCTTAACTTGTTTTTTTTATTTACGTCTAATCACACGTTTTAGTGGGTACTATGTGCTTGAGAAATACAAGTTGTTTTCAACTTGCTACCATTTAAAGTCTCCAGGATTAGGAGAATAGATGAGTAGTTGTCTACATCTAGCAATAGATGGCGTACAAGAGTACATCTGATGACATTATTTATTTAGTGAATAAAGTCGAAGAATTTTTTCTCAATCAGCGTACAGGGTTGACTCTTGGTACTGAAGAGGACCAGTAGCCCGAAACTGTCAGTCTACCAATATCACTCTGATTAGAAAATAGATTGATGGAACATTTAAATTGTGTTTTCTTTATTTGTTACATTGGCCTTTTTTAGTCTAACCCACTCCATTCCAAACATCCTTCACGGTCTTTCCCTCCGTGGAACGGACATATCCTAGGTGAGTGCTGCACCTTGCACCTTCTCGGTACACCTTGCCTTTATATCTGACCAAATAAACCACAATCGTTAACAGAAACGTCTTCGACTTAAAAGAGCTGGCTATGTAATATGGTGGAATACAAATTTCGGTTTATAATTTTACCAGAATTAATTTATTTAAAAAAAAATTGAGTGTCTTGTTTAAAAAACAATGAAAACTAGATGAAACGTTGCAAGCACGCTGTCAAAACATCGGCACTATTGTACACTAGAGCCATCTAGTTTGCAAATTTCAAACTAGGTGTTTTGTTTGATTTTAAATTCTGTATCTTTAAAACATTATATTTTAACAAAAAACTGTATATAACATTTTTTATAGGGGCTTAAAAAGAGCTTTTATTTAAAATATAATTTTTTGAAATCGGATTATAAATATGTGAGATATGCTAAAAAAACATTTTACTGCTTTAAACGTCAATATCTCGAAAAAAATGCGTTTTAGGAAAACGTTGTTCATAACATTTTTTGACCAATTTAAAATTATCTTTTATATAAGTGCTAAATTAACCAAATAAAATAATAATTGCCTTAATTATAAACAAAAAACGCTAAAAATAGGAGTTTTACCCTATTTTTACCCCCAAAATCTAATCAGCTTTTCGGAATACGATAAGAAAAAATAGCAAGAAACCGCAAGTCGATATCTCATGTAGAAATGGAGTTAGAGAGTTTACACCCAGACAGACAGACAGGCAGACAGACAGACATACGGACGCAATTTTTTTTTCTGATTTCGACTCAGAATGGTCTAAAACGTCTAGAAATGTGAAAAAAAACGTGGTCAAAGATTTTGACTTTTCGGCGAAGATTTCAATACATCGCCACTCTTAGTAGCACTAAGTGCCGATGTAATAAGAAAACAGCTGGTGGACATTTTTATTTCATTATTGTCTCCCGCGTGTATTTTATGTATATCTTAAAGTAGGTATATTAAAATTAAGCTATTAAAAAATTTCGCGATTCTGGATCTGGGTTATTTGGGTTTTAAAAGCTCCAAAGGCTTCCTTCGTTTTTTAACCTTCAATATCAATAAACCAAATATTTATTTAAACAATAGATAAATAAATAAAATAAATAATTAGTTTATTGCTATTAAAGGTTCAAGAAAGAAGAAGGTACTTGCCTTTATAGTAAGTTCTATATGGAAATATCTGTCCTTGGACCTATCTTCTTTTTAAAACAATTAAATTATTTTTAGAAATTGGGAATGCCAATAATAAAGGCTTCTATTGTTTTAATTATCCTCCAACCATGACGATCATTTGCAGCACCCTCCCAATTATTCACTCCCACACTTTTTAAGTCCTCTTTCACATCATCCAGCCATTTTTTCATGGGACGACCTCTTTTTTTCTTGCCTCCTTTTCCTTTTTTGCCACTCGCACCACATGTATCTGGTTCAAGCTTTTAAACTAGAGAGCCTCAATAAGCTCAAAAGCTTATTGGAGCTCTACATGCCGCAGTGTAACTATAAACAACAGATAAATAAATTAAATAAATATTCAGTTTATTGCTATTGAATATAAAACAACAAAAAAGATTCCCCAAGAATCTGTCCGCGCGGAATATTGTCCATTCCACACTAGTTACTAGAATATACTATTCCACCCTAAAGTAAGTAAACTCCAGAAGGAAACGTACATATTATTTGATATCAGTGCCGTGCATCACATATTTTATATGAAGACTTCACCTGCTAGTCAATGACCAGCACATGTCCATATAATCCATCTAAAATCAAAACAAGTTATATCCAATATCCCAGAAATTAACTAAGAGGTGAATTGTATGTTTTTTGACTTAAGAAAAGCGTTTTAGATCAATTAGGAAATGAAATGGAGATAGCTTGTTTTGCTCCCAGAGGCTTCATATACTAACTCTACGGTTTTTAGTCGATTGAGTGGATAATTCTGTCAACGCTTATTAAATAATATACGTTATTTTGCGGTTGTTATTTCCTTACATGACAATTTTTTTCACTAAGTCTGATGATCTTATCTAATTAGAAACGTTAAAGGATGTACTTTTTAGGAAAGTTTCTTAATAGGCACATCCTTTCAAATAGATATAAAATGGTGTCTTTTTTTATTGCAGATAATTAAAAAAAATAATGATAAATAAAAAAATAAATAATAATAAATTATAATAAAAAGTTTATAATTTTTAAGTGTACAATTTTTACTGACACCCACCCCCCTCTGTAACGCGGCCTTACGTTTTCGAGTAGCCACCCTCCCCCCCCCCCTAGCGCGTTACGTAATACTTGAACGCTCCCTTAATAAAAATGCTTATCTTGTATTTTTTGCCATATCAACTAAATCAAGTGCTTTTTTAAGTTATTTCGTTTTACCTTTGTACTTCACACATGTACATGGTACATAAAAATTTAATGTGCACTTGATGTTTGACATAATTGCGCAAATTAAATTTTAAGTGATTCATTCATTTACACTTTAGTATTCCACAAAGTGTTAGCCTTCAGTAAAGACAAAACATCTAAAATAACTTGTGTACTCAAGCTCACAAAGAGCCTTATTTTTCGGTTGCAATTTAGGGTAGAGTGCCTGAATGTGACGTTTTCTGTCATAAAAGGAGTTGGAAAAAAAATAGGTAAAAATTGCTATTTTTTAGTTGAAATGTTTTGAAATTAGATATCACAAATTACATAATCTCACATTTTCAAAGAAAATGGTTTTTAAATGTTCCTATATACATCGAAAGACAATGGATTCACCTTAAAAATATATTTTGACACATTTATAACTGGAAGAAACTTGGTAATCCGGAAAAAGCTAAAAGAAAGGGGTTTGCCATTTTTTTATGTCTTTACTCTTATTCTTGGCAAAAATTCACTTTAAGGCACTCTAATTTAGAGGATTAGTGGTTTAATAGTAGTTTTCGTAACGATTAAGCGACTTTAGTCCTTATTGCACAAGAATGAAGTTTTTTGACAACGCGAAGCGAAGTCAAAAAATTATTTGAGTGCACTAAGGACTTGTTGCAAACGAGTTGCGAACAATATTTTTCGTTCGATCTACAGTCTAGACTCTTTAAAAATGTATATTTTAAAGAATTACCTGTGTTTGATTTTGACATTTTAAAATTTTATAAACGTCAAATGACTTTTGGCAAATCGTGTAATCGTTTGGATAAATGAGTGTGCATAGTTGTCATTTCATTCAAATATTCACTATGGACTCGTGCTATAGAAATATATCCTAACAAGGATATACAGGGTGTATTTGAAATAGCGTAGGAAATTTTAACAGGTGATTCTACATGATAAAATATGACAAAAAGTTCCTATAAACATATGTCTAAAAATGCGTCATAAGGGAGCTAAAAAATTGGCTAAAAAAATCGGTTTTTATTTAATAACTCAGGAACCCTTTGAGATATATTAACGAGGTTTTGCACGTGAATTAATCCTAATAAGGCCCATCTTTGTATGTCATTTTCACGTACTTATTTAAACCAGGGGTGTGCGAAAGGGGGGGGCCTTATCAGTTTTTTGTCCCAAACTTTTTTCTGTGTAAATTTTTTGCAATTTTATTTTTGAAATATGATTCCTCAGGTCAAAATACATAAAAAAAGGTACTCTTGTTGTAATACTGTAGGATTAACCGTTACACAGAAAAAAGTTTGGGACAAAAAACTGATAAGCCCCCCCCCCCCCCCGTTTCGCACACCCCTGGTTGAAATAAGTACAAGAAAATAACACATAAAAACGGGCCTTGGTAGGATTAGTTGACGTGCAAAACCTCGTTGATATATCTCAAAGGGTTCCTGAGTTATTAAATAAAAACCGATTTTTTTAGCCACTTTCAAAGGGGCGTAGCTCCCATATGACGCATTTTTAGACATATATTTATAGGAACTTTTTGTCATATTTTATCATGTAGAATCACCTGTTAAAATTTCCTATTTCAAATACACCGTGTATAGTGAACATGCATTCTTCTTTATTTCGTGTACACTAGGTCGTACGAAAAAATAAATTTTTATTCGATTGATTCTAAAAGCAACACTTTTTGTTCATGTTTTAAGGGCGAAAAGTTGAACTTTGTGGCGCTAGGGCCAAAAAGTTTTTTTCACTCGATAGTTATTTGTAGTGAAGTGGTTTTTTACTATTAAATATTTTTCTACTAATGTAGTCATGTCGAATTCTATCACTAATTTTTGTGAAGTGGTATATAATTCGGTTATAGCCGAGCAATTAATTATAACTTTTATTATAACTTACTCAGTTAGGTTGGCCATACAATCTTCTACCATATTTAAAGTATACCCGAGCGGAGAATATACTTAACCACTTATCACTTTATTCGGGAGCGGGTATTCTAGGAGACGGCGCTTTGGAAACAGATAAAACGATTTCTTCTTAACTTAAGAATAATATATTAAATAAATGTAAATAAATTCTTCAAGAACATGAAAGATCAATTCTTACTTCTAAGTCCTATTTTTATGCAAAGCCCTTAAATTCTAAATTCCATTATATATTATTTTCCATTAAGTACTTCTAAATTAAAACATTCTATGTTTGAAATCCCAACTATTCGCAATCATTTTCAAATCCCATTTTATTTTACACATTTTTCTTAGTGTATATTAAAACTGGTTCGTATAAGTCATTTAAATTATTTTACAAAATATTTTTCAAAGTTAATTAATATTCGTCAAAATTTCTATCAGTGTTCAAACTATCAATATTTATAAGTGTCCAAAATTATTTCTATGTCTGATAAAACGAGTCTCAAAATTTTTCTAAGTTTAAAAACTATTTTTAATTCAAGAATAAATCTCAAAATTAATTCTCACAGAAACTACATTTTCACTTTTGAAACAGGCGTGGAGATAGTCTAACTAAAACTGCATAAAAATGAATCTTTTCATGAGTTTATATAGCTAAGAAGAAGGTCACTAGTTAAATTTATTTGACAATGCTATTAGCGCAAAATATCTACAAAGATACCGCGCATATTTAATTACCCCGACAAAAGAGTTTCAGTCTCATCAATTTGCAAACTAATTGCTATTTCTGACATCTGAAACGATCATTTTAACCATAAATTAAATTTGTATAAACAATTTAGATTACTAGACAACTTTTAAGTTATACCGACAAGAATTACCGAGGAGGGGTCCGATGTAATTTAGGTCAAACCGGACTTTACCGAAGCCGAATCTCGTGAAGCCAGATTGTATCATAGCGCAATATTAAAGAAATATTATTTTAAAATTTTAACTACATATAAAATATTCGGATCATAACATATTTTTATTGCTCCAAAGCGAAAAATAAGGCATTTTGTTGACCCGAGTATATAGTATTTTTCATTCGACTAGAAAATGCAATTTGAAATATCGCATAGAAAACCACAAATAGTAATTTGGTTACATTTTACGACAATTGTCAGGAAATTTGCATTAAACCTACAACTACTGTCCCTGAAAGAAAACAGTGGTTTCAATAAAATAATGTGTTAAAATGTAGTATTATCTGTACATTGTACTAAAATGCAATTACATTTTGCAGATAACTTACAACAAAATAAACTCAACAATAATAATAACAAGAATTGTAAATTTTCCAAAGGGCTAACGAGCGGGGTCTTTCTGACCAGATTTAAGAAAAATTACAATGTAGGTATAAACTTAACAGGGGTAACAACTTGTAAAAAAAAATAAATATAAATTAATAGAATACTAAAATAAAATTTTAATAAAATGTCGGTCACTCCTAGGATCACAGGATCCTGTGCTATGTCCAAGAGGTGTTAGTACAGTGGAGTTGTCTTTTGGGTGTATCGGTGGGTTCAATAAAAATACATCTGACCTTATTCATATTGCTTGTGCTGCTTGCTTTACAGCTATGTCGTCTTAGTCTGTTGTGGATGTGCAGAGCAAAGTCTTTCTGTCCATATTTAAGAAAAATTACAATGTAGGTATAAATTTAACAGAGTTAACAACTTAAAAAAAAAAATAAAAATAAATTAATAGAATACTAAAATGAAATTTTAATAAAATGTCAGCACTTCTAGGATCACAGGATCCTGTGCTATATCCAAGAGGTGTTGGTACAGTGGAGTGGATGGGTTTGATTGCTGTGCTCTCATACAGGAGGTTATTAGATGGATTAAAGAGAGGGTTTGTTGTTTGGGTTTCTCATTTTTGTGATAGAGCGTAGACATTTTCTTTTAGCTACTTGTATTAAAGTTAAGGTGGATTGCTGTTAAAATATAGTACGGTACTGTATATAGGGTCTCTAGGAAAAAAATTTGTATTGAATATCTATGCAGGGTATTTCCAAAATGTTAAACCATAAGCCTTTTCGGATTGCTTATCAAAGCTGCGGTCATGATTATGATTGGTAATATTGGTTCAAATTATTTATTAATAATAATGTGTTAGTTACACTGAAAGTTACTGTTGTACACATAATCTTTAAGTAGTGAATTTTATTTGTTCTGATGATAGGGTAGGATAATTTTTGGCTAAAATAAAAGAATTTCATTTTAATGCGTAAATAGAAAAGGCAAGATGGGAAAAACAATCGTTTACACTGCGATATTTACATATACGAAAGAAAGAAAAAAGAATATAACAGAAAAAGATGTAATAATAACCAAACGCTATAATCTCTTTCAAATCACAGTTACAGATTTTACTACCAATTAATTCGACCACACGTAACCAATGCATTCCGAAATTAAAGGGTAAATACAGAACGTGTGACTAAATCTTTGGTAAATAAAACGAAAAGGCTTCATTATACTTCAAAAAATATGTAAAAAGGTCCAAAAGTGGCTCTTAAAAAAACAACAATATTTTAAGTATTTGATTTTTAGAGAATTTTGACAGATGAATCTAAATCTGGCTGCATAATTTAGCTATCAACTCTAATTTTCAGGAAAATTTTAAATTTTTGGCACGTGATCTCATTATTCTAAAAAATTCTGCCTTCAAAGTCGAATTCACCAGCCTAAATCTGTAAATAAATAAAAACTCCTTAAAAGAAGTTAAGAAGTCTTTATGGTCCATTTGTCTAAACGAACTAATCTAAAAATGCTTGCTCATACTGTTGATAATTATTTCATTAAGGAATAGCATACTATTCTGCCATAAGGATTTGTATCACGACTCTCGTAAGCTGGATATTTTAATAGGGGTAATTCATTAACAGTTTGGAAAAGAGAGAGTATTCAACCCTTTAAGGGTCTCGGGAAATATATTTTCAAACATAGAATACATTCATTCTAGCTCTAAATATGGTGTATCAAGTGTTAGAATGAGCATATGTGGTTCCATTTCTTGTCTCTCTTATTTATTTTAGTCGAAAGAAAATGGGTTAAATTTATTTTGTAATAACAGAATAAAAAAAGGAATATCATTAATTCCAACTGCACAGCAAAAACAGTTTAATTATATACTAGGTATAACAAATAAGTCTATTTTTTCATACGGCACTGTAAAAATATATTATGATAAATAACCTTAAAAATATATTTTGACAAATTCGCAACTAGAAATGAAACTTTGCATATCCGGAAAAGGGTTAAAACAAGTTTGCGGGTTTGTCGTTTCTCGAGATTTTAATAAATGTCCCACTCTTATTTTTGTTGTTACATTAAGGTACTATAACCAAAATAATTACCTTCTTTCGCTAAAGGGTTGCATTTTTGGCAATAATGGTCCGGAGTTATGTTAGTTCATGACAATTAGTGACGAGCAAAGCTTCTTAAAGTTTTTAACCAGTCCTTTTCACTTGGCTGATCTCACAAGCCAACGAGCCATCTCCAGACGTGACTTTCGAATTAGTTAAATCTTTAGTTTATACTTTTAGAAAACACCAGCTCTAGACCATGGAGGGATAGAGAAAGTCGCATTATCCCAGGCATCAAGATAAATAGACTCGTCCTCACTAAACAGAAAATTATTTTCAGACGAAACTAGATGAAACGTTGCAAGCACCCTGTCAAAACATCGGCACTATTGGGAAAACTAATAACATGCTATTAGAACAGGGTAGCATAACATAATTACAATTTTACTACTACTCCTCACTGCACAAACTAACTTGTATAATATTTATATTAAACTTTAGCTTTTCTTGTACACTTAATATATAATTAAAATTAATAATAAAAATATGTTTTTACTTGGATGCAAGTTGAACTTATTAATTGTAATTAATTTTTGATTGATTTTAAAAACAAATGAATGGAAGCTTAAAATTTGTACACTAGAGCCATCTAGTTTGCAAATTTCAAACTACGTGTTTTGTTTGACTTTAAATTCTGTATCTTTAAAACATTATATTCTAGCAAAAAACTGTATATAACATTTTTTATAGGGCTTAAAAAGAGCTTTTATTTAAAATATAATTTTTTGAAATCGGGTTATAAATATGTGAGATATGCTAAAAAACCTTTTACTGCTTTAAACGCCAATATCTCGAAAACAATGCGTTTTAGGAAAACGTTGTTTATAACATTTTTTGACCATTTTAAAATTATCTTTCATATAAGTGCTAAATTAACCAAATACAATAATAATTGGCTTAATTATAAACAAAAAACGCTAAAAATAGGAGTTTTACCCTATTTTTACCCCCTTACCCCCAATCGTTTACCCCCAAAATCTAATCAGCTCTAAGAAACAATATGCAAAAAACCGCAAGCGATATCTCATGTAGAAATGGAGTTAGAGAGTTTACACCCGGACAGAAAGACAGACGGTCGCAAATTTTTTTTTTACTGATTTTGACTTAGAATGGAAAACGTCGAGAAATGTGAAAAAAACAGGGTCAAAGATTTTGACTTTTCGGCGAAGATTTCAATACATCGGCACTCTTAGTAGCACTAAGTGCCGATGTAACTTCGTATCATGTAGGATTTTAAGGACTTTTTGTAATGATTATCATTTTCCAAAAGTCAAATTTTAACATTTAGTATGTATTTTTTCCTTCTTACCCACAAAAAGAATTGCTGAGGAAAGCCAGGGCTTAATTTTTGTATGGGTAATTTTATTTAATTAGGGAACGTTCAAGCATTACGTAATGCAAATTGTTTGTTTGTTTGTTTGTTTGTTTGTTTAACCTCGTACTATTCTACTTATTTAAGCATCCCCTAAGTCCAGGACTTGTGTGGGCCAGTAGTAGAGGGAACCACCGGCTTATACTGACTTTCGGACCAGTTTCTAGGGAGTGTCCGTTTCACTAATCGCCAAAATTCATACACTTCATACCCCGGTTCTCGCGTTATTATAGATTATAGAGATTTCATTTGGACCCACACACACACACCCTATTAGGGGGGTAGCCAAAATATAAAATCTCTACAGCCCTGAATAACGTGATAACCGAAGTATAAAGTGTATGAATTTTGGTACATTTTGTTTACGTAATACTTGAAAGTTTCCTGAATAAGAATTTTTTAGATACGAAACGACTCAATCATTATCCAACTATACAAAGTTGGTAGCCCACTGCCTTTTTGTCAAGATAGATAAAGAATGAAAAAGAATTGATAAAGAAATAAATTGCTTTATTACTTTTTTTAATTAATAAAGCTCTACTACTAAAGTTTATTTTTTAAGGTATAGTTATTTTAAATTTTCTTATAAAATCGCTTTTATTCCAATAATTTAAAGGAATAAACTATGGTTTTGTTCTCGTTAATGGCACGTCAACGTTTTACGGTTGTGTAAATTGGGCCTAGTCATTTCGCTTACGACGCATGCGTATCCTACGTTGCTATGGTAATTTCGAGATTGTTTACAAGCGGGAAGGTTTAAAATAACTATACCTTTAAAAAATAAACTTTATTATTAATTACTTATTTAAAATTAAAATTAAAGTAAATGGGGTGTTTTAAATAAGGTTTTTGATAAAACATTATTTTGCGAAAACATTTAAATAAATGCTATTTCCTTTTTTTTTTTCAAGAAAACAGGGTTCATTATCCTGCGAAAGAATCTTTAAAAAGAAAATATTTATGTTATTTAAAAAAGGGGCCGGTCACTTGATCCTTTATTAAAGGATAACAACAACACGCTTCGTGAAAAGAAAGCCCCTTTATTATTCAGGAGCACAAAAGCCAAATATTTAATAATTCAAAAATTAATCCTTTTCAGTCATAACAAATCCTCATAACCACTTTGCGTTATCGCCACGCGGTACTAGGACGTTGAGATGATGGTCCTACAATTTTTAAACTGCAGCAGTAATGCAATAGGGTGTTCCTTATACACGGTGTTTGCAGTCCAGCGGAAAATAGAGGGGATGATTTTACATCACAAAACATGAAAAACTAATAAAGGAACAAATGTCAGGGAACTACGGCCATTCAAAGATGGCCAATGTCCATTTGGACTTTTACTAGTAAATCTTCTCTCTAGAATAGGCATTTCATTCTTTAAAACTGACAAAAAGGTAGGCAACATAAACATTCGTCTGTCTTACTCGATCATCTTTGTTCTAACAAAGACAACAATACCAGTTACTGGTAATTGTTATTGTTCTGGCCTGAATATACGTACTATTTGTTTACAAACAAACCGAGATGTTGGCGATACTTTATTTTAACGGTATGCGTATTCTAGAAAGAAGCGCTATTAGTTCGTCGGAAATATAAAATATATAAAAAAAAGAAAATACCGACAAAATTTTTATTCTTTATTTAAAACTAAGCAAAATAGTATTCTTCACTAAAACACCTAAATTTAATATTAAAGGAGTAATAGCCTTTAAAAAAGTAACATTTTTGGTTTCACAAAATGTTACTTCTTCTTAAATGTAGGTTCCTCCTACAGTGTTAAACAAAAAAAATAAAAAAAATATAAAATACACATAAAAAAGTTTGGGGCAAAAATATGTTAAGCCACATATTTTGTCAGTCTAGGAACGCCTTTGGATAGATTCCAAACAACAAATTAACATAAACCTGGTTGCTCTAGCTCAAAGGGTTCCAGAGTTATTAATTAAAAACAGTACAATTTTAAAGGGTCGCAACTCTCTTAAGGTTCATTTCCGAACCTATGTCTCTATGCTGGTTTTTCATGTTTTGTAATGTAGAATCGTTTCCTTTATTTAATGCCAAAAGACTGAAAACACCGTGTAGCCAAGAACCTTCGGTACGGAACCAAATTTGAAGTATTTATTTCAAAGCATTCTTGGGTTATTGTGATCACAAATTTTCCCGGGCACTCAGAGAGACAGACCGATAAGGGTAAACCGGCTTTTTTACATACTACATGATTTTAATTTCACCTCAAATAAGTAAAACCTAGTTTAAGCAATTAGAAATAATATTTGTACGTAGTTTTTCAGTTTTAAAATTTAAGGATTTTGAAGAGCTAAAAGCGAGGTATTAGAAAAGGATCACCCTAACGATACCCCTGATCTTTCCTGCTTATTGTGTGTATCTTTTTGAATGGCAGCAATAAGGCAGAAGGAGAGCGTAGCTCTTTTTAAATAAGCTTTTAACGCACGTGACTTTAATATTTGGCAGCCGTACGGTGATGGGGGAATATGGTATATTCCTGCTTTTAAATATAAAGAAAATATTTAAAGAATATGAAGCAAAAACCTCAAATTCGTCATCCAGAACATCTAGTATTTTACTGGGAGGATATTTATTCCATTGCATCTAAAATCGCCACTTTTTGTATAATAAACCTATAGGAAAAGTTTTTTATTTCGGCCTTGGCGGAAAAAGCGAAATAGTCGACGTTGATTAGTTGATTGGTATTGAAACTGTTGACATTTAAATTATAACCTTAAATTTGTTGTTAAAAATACAATAGTTATTTATGGTACTAGTGGGTTAATTTTCGAGAGGGCAATATCGGTTTACCCATGAGTGCCATACAAGGATTTATCCAATAAATAGCTTAGAAATTCATATTTTTATTAAAAATTTTAATGACATTTACAAGAAAATAATTTGACAAGTGACAGTTGAGTGGGTAAAATAAATAATTATCCACTCAATAAAGTAAAAGCCACGCGGGAGTTATTATTGAGTTTATCTATTTAAAATAAAGCTGGTAATTGTCTCATTAGCTGTATGTATTGGATAAATGTTTTTATTAATATATTACACTTTTTGCAAGGGTATTTAACTTTAGCCAAATTAATTTTACACAAAGTAAGTACTGACAATGATAAATAAAACAGTCTAATTTTAAAAACAAAGAGCTTTTTTCCGCTGTTGCCAAACCGCACATAAGCAGCATTGCCGGTAAGCATTAAAATTCCCTAAAATGTAAGAATAAAATTTTTCTGACAGACAATTTGCAAAAAGTAAGGTTAAATGTGCAATGATTTGACAGTAGAATTTCAAATGTGGTAAGTTTTACAGCATCAGTTTCAAAATTCTTGATTCGATTTGGTTCGATCTTTTACAGAATGTAGCAATAAAACGAAATAATTGGCGCAGTCGATAAAAAAGAAAACTAATTTGACGACGCCGCTTTCTAGTGGCATTAGACTTTTTCAAGTACTTAGAGCACCACTTGGTGTAAATGTTCTTGGCCAAACATCCAATTGGGCAGCCTATTTAGATTAGTTGGCAATAGTACCTAGGGCACTGGATTTCAAGACCTAGTGTCATAACAGAATATACGCCAACGTTTTCTCTCTCTCTCTCTCTATCTCTCTATCTCTCTATCTCTCTATCTCTCTATCTCTCTATCTCTCTATCTCTCTATCTCTCTATCTCTCTATCTCTCTATCTCTCTATCTCTCTATCTCTCTATCTCTCTATCTCTCTATCTCTCTATCTCTCTATCTCTCTATCTCTCTATCTCTCTATCTCTCTATCTCTCTATCTCTCTATCTCTCTATCTCTCTATCTCTCTATTTCTCTATCTCTCTATCTCTCTATCTCTCTATCTCTCTATCTCTCTATCTCTCTATCTCTCTATCTCTCTATATCTCTATCTCTCTATCTCTCTATCTCTCTATCTCTCTATCTCTCTATCTCTCTCTCTCTCTCTCTCTCTCTCTCTCTATCTCTTTCTCTCTTTCTCTTTCTTTCTATCTCTATCTCTCTATTAAAAAAAAAACTATTCTGTTGCTTGACAGTTTAAAAAGTGTTCCAATAAAATCTGCAAAGTTTCCAAACCTACTCTTTTACAGTGTATTCAAGTTGTATATTATTCATGTGAATTAAGTTGTAAAACGTAGTTTTAGCATACATTTAAAGTGATCAGCTGATGTTGACGGTAGTATCTTTGCGACTTTCGTTTTCATCTTGGAATAAATTACTTAAACATGATCTGGGCCGTAAAAGTACACTCGGGGGTGCCGAAGAAATCCCACTTATGTTTTTTCCCGTTGCGAACCCGAATTTCCTTGCGTTTCCTCATTGCAAGCCCGAATTTTAGTGCTGACTAAACATTAAAGATCTATTTTTACCCAAATAGGTTACGAGGACTACTATGAATTTATAGAATTTACATTGTATTCAAAAAATATTAGAAAACAATAAAAACTTTAGAATAAAAAGAACAACCTCGTGCTTTAGGAAAAAAAACTTTGTATATGGGTTGGTCAGACTAAAACTACCGATCTGCACTAGATGAGTTTGGAATGAACTAACTAACTTTATGTCAACTGTCATCAAATATTGTTTAATGAGAGTTGCTATGGATTTAGAAATGGAGTAAAAAGAGTCAACAGATCGTCCATCCCGAACTCCACTACTATAATAGTAATCCCAGAGTTTTTAGAATGTCAAAAATACATCTTTATATGTAAAAAAAATAAAGATAATAGTTATTTTCTTAACTAGTGTATTAAGTGGATAAAATCACTTAATACACGAGTTGAGAATTTAATTTTATCCAACACCTTTTATTTTTAAATAAAAATCTATAATTTTGCGAAAAATTATGTCAAAAATATTAAGATTAGGTTTTATTAACACCATTGCCTAAGTATGCCTATTAAAAATAAACAATTGCTAGTTTTACATTTCTTACAAACGTCAAAATGGACGCGGTGATGACAGAATTTTTAATAAAAACAGTGTTTTATTCAAAAACTAAAGAATAATTTGGGGTTTTCTTTAATTTTTATGGTTTAGTTAACGTGCTTCTATTTATAGAATAGTTATAATACTTAATTAATAGGGTATGTAACTAATTTTGGGTGAGATATAAAGCTGTACGTAAAAGAGTGGGTGGAAAAAACTCACTTTTGACATTTAAAATAGTGCTCAAAACAAGTGTTTCTGTGAAGGTGTTGGATAAAAGTTATTATCCTATTTAAAAACTTGTTTAAGTTTTCTATTTTTTATTATGATTATTAGTCCCTCGGTGGTTGGCCATTAGGCAGGCCATATGTCAATTTGGCAAATTGCCATTTTAAAGAATCATTTCCAATTGAAGTTTTCCTTCGCCTAATATCGGCCTTAATACACCCCCGCTTTTAATCAGTCTTTTAAGTAGGCTACGGGGAAATAAAAATAAATATATAGGAAATAAGGGGGCGAAAGAGAGAGGGTGCTTTTTTAGATTGCTGCAGCTTCCACGTAAGTTACCCGGTTAGTTTTAAACCGAAACGATCAAGACAATTGAGGGTTGTTCCGCGAAAATTATCATCAAACGAAAAATATTACTAGAAGGCCATATTCGAAAGTATAATCGTTAGGTACTCATTTTTTTAGAGAAAGGTGTCAATTTTATGTACCAAATGTTAAACAAAAGACGTCTTCGTAGGCAAATTTATGTACTGCCCTCGTCACATACAGTGCGGTCCAAAAGACACCCCCCCCCCCTTTTAACTTTTGAACGAGTTGAGATATCGACTTCAAATTTAGAACTCTTAAATAAGACAACTTAAACTATCTTCTAGCATATATTAGATATTTTCAGCTCTTAAAATGTGGGCAGGGGGCATGGGGGGACATTTTAAAGCTTATAAAATTCTCTATTTAAACTAACATTTTTAAATTTTTTAAAAATGTTTTTTAAGGTTTTGATTTTTTGTGCTAAAACATTCGATTTTTTAAGTTTTTTTTATAAATTTTTATTTATGTCAACTAAAATTAGTTTAAAAGTATAATTAACATTTTTTTATGATGAAATTAGGCATTTTTTAAAAATTATTTGTTTTTTTTAGAGTAATTTTGACATTAATACCCATTTTCAACCCCATTTTAAACCCAATTTTTTTTTTATTTAAAAATGTGGAGTTAAATGGAGAATTTTATAAGCTTTAAAATGATGTATTACACGATCCCGCTTTCCATTTAAAAAAAGGTGCCCCCATGCCCCCCTGCCCACATTTTAAGAGCTGAAAGTATTATATATATGCTAAAAGATAGTTTAAGTTGTCTTATTTAAAAGTTCCAAATTTGAAGTCGATATCTCAACTGGTTCAAAAGTTAAGAGGGGGGGGGGGTGACTTTTGGACCGCTCTGTAGAAGTAAGACAAGATTTTATTTTAATATTTTAATAATTTATATCGGACTCAAAAAGTAAAAATAAAAATGAACCGACCCTCTCTAAAAAGTAAAAAATAAAAGATAAGTCGGTGCCAATTTCACAGCAAACAATTTAACAACAAAAATAATTTTTAGTATTTAATTTAGGGAGTGGTGAAATTGGCACCGGCTTATTTTTTATTTTTTACTTTTTAGAGAGAGTTCATTTTTTTTGAAAAAGTTTTTTTTTTATTCTCAATTTAAACGCATTAGGTATTTTTATTGTAGCCGTCTAAAAAACTTCGTGTGAGCCGAAAACGCATCGTCCAGAAAAGGCGTACTTTCGAGCCTTGGCATTAAACTATTAAAGAATAAAATAACCCAAATAAATATTGATTTCGAAAAACGCAATTTGCATGAAACGACCCTTGAGACAACTGGGTAATTTAACGGATGCCTTAGACGCGGGGTAGTCTTAGTTGCTACGGCATATATGAGGGGCGACAAGCCATATATTTTTAAGTCGTACATATACAAGTTTAACTTAATAGCATTTTATTACCTCGGGCCGAAATTAAATTTGTTTTTTTCGTTTACCGGCAAATGTTTTATTGTTGTGGATGCCTACTAATGCGATACTTGTTTCCGCTGGTTGCCTTTTTATTTGCACAAGTGTCGAATTAGAGGCAGATAATATCTGCAGGAGTTATTTATACCCCGGTAAGACTGTTTTAATGCGATCGCACGGATTCCGCCATTTGTGCACATCCGCATCTGCATACCAAATATTATTGATATCGGTACACAAAGTACAAAATCGGATAGTAAAGTCTAAGCTCATGATATTACTCATTATTTTTTCTTCAAGCGTACTAAAATGTTCATATTTTATAACTGAACACACTAGTTAGAAGTGATCTATTTTTTTACAGTAAAAAAATGAGTTCGTTGTTGTACGCCGTGAAAAAAGTTAGTTAGCAAAACCACCACTGGCGGCAGCACTCTTTGACTTTGATGCCAGCCTTACTTCAAACTTGTTTGTTTGTTATGTAAACAGGTGGTTGACCCGAGATTCTGTGTAAAAACCTTGTGTGAAATTGATTAAAAATGATTAAAGAAGAATATATGGTTTATACACCTAAAAATCTCTCCGAAATTGCAAATGCTACATTAGACAAGTTACCATCGAAATCGCGAAATATGTACGATTTAGCCTACGAAAAAATTTAAAATGAGCTAAGGAAGATTTAAGTTTATTTCGAAAGGGTTTTATTGGCCTATTTTAATAAAAAAACATACTTTATGACTGAATAAATTAAATTCAAAAATTAATATTTAAAAAATATATATATATGTTTGAAGAAAAAATATTATGTTTCACTCGTCTGTAGTTTCTGTAGTAAATTCTACAGACTAGTAAAAAAAGCTTCACTTTTCCTCTTAGTAAAACAATATACTTTTTTTCATCTATCCTAATGTCGGTTTGAACTAATAAAAAACAAGGCGTAACCATAACAACGGAAGATTTTCGCCATCAAAACACCATATGCAATCAAAAACCTCACTTCTCTAGTTTTATGAATTTATAACAGTTTTATAATGTAATATTATAACAAAATATAAACTAAATTGAAAAGTGTGAGCATGCACAAAGAATCCCACCTAGTGTGTCAGATTTACGTTTTATTTTGCATTCTTAGAGAAGGAAAGAATTAGACAAAGAAGAAGAAGAGGATAAAGTTAAAAAAGAAAACAGTAACAAAGCAAAAAAAGACAAAATCATTCAAAAATTAAATTTAGGAATATTTTTTTTATTTGGTGCCAATTTTGATATAAAAAAGGTCACATCCAAACCAAATTTGATTCTTTTGTGCTTTATGTACAGATACAT
This sequence comes from Brachypterus glaber, assembly GCA_958510825.1. Classification (NCBI taxonomy): domain Eukaryota; kingdom Metazoa; phylum Arthropoda; class Insecta; order Coleoptera; family Kateretidae; genus Brachypterus; species Brachypterus glaber. Next base: position 27,600,299 of record OY294052.1, on the reverse strand, counting down.
TAGAATACACCAGAGCTTACGTATTATTTTTAAAACCAAACAACTAGATAGTGATTGAGTAGAGTGAAATATAATGGACAATAAATTTCCAATTTGTCACGATTTCAACCGTCTTGGTGAATTTATTTTGTACTTTTGCACATTTGTCGTCATTATTTGAATGGAGAAAGGAACATATGGTATTAGACGTACCTTACATTACGAACACTTTATGCGTTATCAAAAATGGAAATTCTGGAATGGAGCTCTCTACAACTAGAATTATGAAACAAATGACGTCTACCCTATCTCTATCTCATTTGTGCTACTCTTTCCAGCCAACCAAATAAATACTGTATTTGTTTTTCATACAACAAATACAGTATTTATTTGGTTGGCCGGAAAGTGTAGCACTGAGCGGCACAAACGAACATAGCTAATGTGAATCTGTAGAATAAGATAATTCTACTAAAATTTAGATGGCGCCAGTAATTTCTTTAATAAAAATATTATAGTTACACTTTTCGCCCAGCCAAGTAAATATTGTATTTGTTCAACAAAGAACAAATACAGAATTTGTTTGGTTGGGTGGAAGTGGGAGTGTATGTATGTCTTGTATCCTTTTTGGGTAGAACTTTTGTCCCTGTCTAATCTAACGGGAGAAATCCCCATTGCAAGTTTTTTTGTTGAAGCCTTAGAAAGGCTGTGACAGTAAGTTAACAAAGAATTCCACATTTTTTTTATATTTTACCTATTTAAATCTCTTAATATTAGGTCATACTTTTTGAAACAAAGAAAAATAAAGGCTATCCTGCTTTAGGACTGCTTGAAAATTTGGTGGTGATATGTTCATTATAGGATATTATTTTAGGTACTAGAGGTACAAAAAAAAATAAATATATATTTTTATCATTTAAATCCGGTGTAGTGTGGATAGTGTTTTCTTTTTTTTTAATGATTATGAACCGAAGAATAGTATATTCTATAACTAATATGAAATAGACAATATTCCGCGCGGGCGGAAAGTTTGTCATATGTCGGCAGGCGAGTATGACGGTCCCGCGAACGCGGAATGACTATTCCATACGTGTTGTAGACTATACTTTTTCTTCAACTGCAAATATGAAACACTGTATGGCTTTAAACTGAGGACAAGGTTAAAAAAAAATGTTTTTTTTTTACTTGACATTGTAAATGCAACAAAACACATATATTGAAATAAAGCAATTAATGTTGTTTAATAATTTTATCAAATCAGTAGTTAAAAAAGATTTTTATTTTAGCACATATTTACAAATATAAATAATCAAAAATTGAAGGTTATGTCAGATTGTTGTGACAGGTTTAAATATTTAACAATAGATGGAGCAGTTTTAATTTTTTGAACTAAATTGATAAAAAACTGGTCATATATTAAGAAAAACTAATAAACTTAATGTAATTTTAACGCAAAACTTCAAATTGCATTAAATTATTCAATATTTCATGGTAAAATATATATATATATATATATATATATATATATATATATATATATTATTGCTAATTTTGCTACAGTTTTCTTTACTTTTATAAACAAGAGATGCCACTACATGTGCTCATTCTAACACTTGATACAGAATATTCATACCATATCTAGAGCTAGAATGAGCTTCTGTGTTTGAAAAGTGTGTGTATTTGCTTACATTCTAAAGCAGTCGTAGAAAAAATATATTTTTGTGACTTTTTAAAGAAATTACTAATTTATTTTAAATTGCTTTTGAATTAATTTTATGCGTATCTAACAAAATGTCTGAGGGTACAATAAAAGTTTTTGACACTCAAAAAAAGGAACACAAAACGCTCATTGACTCTGACACATCCTGCGGTGACAAAGGGTCCCTTTTAATATTTCAATCAAGATATTATGGCAGTTTTGAAATTGCCCAAAGTGATTTTTAATTTGGGGCGTCAGATCGACCGTGGTCGGGGAGAAGGAGGGGGGGATAACAATAGATTCGTTTTCTCTGTGGTAGTTTTCCTGCAAAATCGGTTACACTGTAAAAACAATAGAACAACAGTGGAAATAATTTTGACTAAAATTGTCTTCTAAAATTTTGATATAAATTTGGTGACAATGTGTTTAGTTTTGACAGCAGTTTTCTTAAATGTTCCTAAAAGTTAGATCTCGTAAATTTTTCATGTATATATGCTCCGAAACAGCAGCATCTATGCCATTTTTAATAAAGAAAGCTGAAAAAACACTCGATATTAATTATGTGCCTAGAATTTAACGTATAAAATGTTTTGAATTGTGATATATACAGGGTTATTCAGAAATAAGAAATTTAAGAGGTGATTCTACGTTAAAAAATATAAAAAAAGTTCCTATAAAGGTTGGAAATGAGCCCCAAGGGAGATGCGCCCCTTCGGAGATGGACATATTGAATGAGGAACAAAAAAAGCACCAATAAAATTTTAATGCTGAAGGGCCATTTTTCATTTAAAACTGAGCAAAAAAGTATTCTTCACCAAAACACCTAAACCTTACATTAAAGGAGTTATAGCCTTTTAAAAAGTAACATTTTTCGTGGATCAAAATGTTACTTCCCCTTAATTGTATGTATTTTTACTGAAGGAATCTATATTTAAAAAAAAATCCAAAAAACTACACATAAAAAAGTTTGGGGCAAAAATGTGTTATGCCTCACATATTTTGTCCGTCTAGACACGCTTCTGGATACATTCAAAAAATAAATTAACATAAACTTATTGCCCTTATTAATACTAGTATGCATGCAAAAGATCGTGGCTCTAGCTTAAAGGGTACAAGAGTTATTAATTAAAAACCTTATTTTTATTACAATTTTAAAGAGCTGTAGCTCCCTTAGGACTCATTTCCGGACCAATATAAGAACTTTTTTTCTTATTTTTTAATGTAGAATCATCTCTTAAATTTATCGAACTTATTTCTGAATAAACCTGAATATTAAATTTTTTTTTATACTGTAGAACATACCATTATTTACAAGTTTTTAATCCGAGAATTTTTTTTTCTTTCCTAGTAGGAGATAACTTTATAAACAACTGATAACTGTCACTTGATTATCCTCGAAATGCTAAGACTCGACATTGCTTATATTTTATAACGAACAAAATACAACAATATTTTGCCATTGGATAAAAAACGAGAATGACGAATATTATAAATGAATTAATTATAATCGAATAAAAAATATTATTTATTAAATAAATAACTTACTTATATGATATGATCGTATGTGTTCACATATTTTAAAAATATAAAAACGCTACAAGTACAGTCAACCTTTAGTAAATAAATAAGTTTATTAATTTTTCAAAAATGGCGTATACAAAGGTTAGGTACTTGTTTTTTCGCGGTTAATTAAGGTACAACAAACATGTTACTTTATTGTTGATATACGGTTTTTAAATAGAAAGAATAATTGTGCTAGTAGTGAAAAAAATAATATATAAGCCGCGGTAAAGAGGACCATTGTAGCCACGCACTCTTATATCCCTCGATGCTACGCATACCGGGATATAATAAGTTCGGCTATAAAAAAAAGTCTTCTCTACCTTGGTATATAATTACTATTATGTAAATAAATAAATAAATAAATATTTGACAATGACATGGTACTTACCAAATGGTCATAGATAGCCCTGGCAGCTAAGAGATAAACGAAAGGGAAGCAAAAAGTAAAAAGAGAGACAAAATATATTTTAGGAAAAGTGTAAAACGACTAATCTGAAACTGCATTAAAGGAATATTAAAATTTTTCAGTGTATTTTTCCTGGAAAATCCTGCAGATCGTCCTGCGGAGGCCCGCGGCTACGCACACGTGTCCACAATGCCGTGAAAGGATAATTTAATTTGAGCCACGTGATGTTGCGGGGATGTTTATAATTATGTATTTTCATGAGAGGATTTCTATTAGGGTCTAATATACGGAAATATTATATCTATAATGGGATAGAGGTCTTTTATGAACGTTATTTGACATAAGTTATACGGAGAGAAATAAAAGAGTTTACCCTAAAGTTACCTAGCAAATGGCCAAAGACTAAGAAAAGGTGTTGGGAGCTTGTTGTTATACACTGGCCTTTACAAATCCCCACAAAAAATCACACGGAGTTATATCGGGTGGTCTTGCAGGCCATGGATTTGGACCATCACGATTGTGATTGTTCACCAAAAAGAGGTCACCTCATGAAAAAAAAGGAGCAGAATTCTCATTCTACATAAAAGTATGTAATTTCACTACTCAAAAAAGTAAGGTAAGTTTTCGACAAAAGTTTAGCACACGTGTTCAAATTAAGAAAATGACTCGCTTTTGAGGAGTAAAAGTTCAAATTTGCAGTTGCTGAAACATCTTATACAACGAATTTTGTAAAATATTTTAACTAGGTATTTCCACCTTTTTTTATTATATAGTATATTATAAATTTCAAATATATTTTGCTAAAATAATAGATAAAATAATGCTAAATAGAATCACAGAGTATTTTAGAAAATATTTACTATTATCAAAATCTCATTATGGTTTCAGAACTGGATATAGTACAACAAAAGCCCTATTTAAGGTAATCTCTTATATTATAGACTGCATTGATAAAAAAAGTTTAACAACAGCCATATTTTTTGATCTTACAGCTGCTTTTGATGTTATAGATTATAAAATTCTAATCGCTAAACTAGAGTCATATGGTATAATAGGGCCTCCGCTAGAATGGATAAAATCATACCTAGAAAACAGAGAACAATATGTAGAATTAGTAGATGAACATTTAAAATATAAATCAGAGTACCTAAGGGTTAAAAGGGGCACACCTCAAGGGGGAATACTTTCTCCATTACTATTTTTAATTTTTAGCAATGATTTGTTAGAGTATCTATGTAATAATGCTGATCCAAGATTTTTCTTTCTTCTGCAATATGCTGATGATACTTCAATAGTATGTAGACATGATCATAACTTAATTCAATCGCTAATTAATGCAATGGAAGAATGGTGCCGCCTAAATTTTCTTATATTAAACCCTAGCAAATCAGCTATTGTGCAGTTTTCTACTAAAACTAGAAATCAGAGTATTTTAGCAAAGTGCTCTAATAAAACCATCCCAGTGCTAGACTCCTTTAAGTTATTAGGAGTGACCTTGGACTCTACTCTCTCATGGTCGACACATATTAATCTGGTTGTAAATAAAATGAAAAGCTGTAACTATGCTTTGATAAATTTAAAAAAAAATGTGGATTTAGCCACGTTAAAAATATTTTATAATGCTAATGTAAAAGCACATTTACAATACGGGATTGTATTGTGGGGAGGGTCCCGTCATGCAGAAAGGTTGCTTATCATTCAGAAGAGGTCGGTAAGGTTGATATCGGGCGCAGAGTATAGAGACCACTGTAAACCTTTATTTGTAAAGCACGAAATAATGACCGTAACAGCCTTGTACCTTTTTAATTTAGCATTATATGCATTGAGTAATAAGGATCTTTTTATATCAAACTCTGAAATCTCCGAGGGTCCTGTAACTAGACATGCAACTGATATCTCAATTCCTCAACATAGACTAGTTTTTTATGAAAAAGGACCGATCTTCATGGGGATAAAGCTTTTAAATAAATTACCTGTTTGTCTCAAGGAAGGAACTATGTCTCAATTAAAAAGTAAGCTAAAATTATTTTTTCTTAGTAATCCTTTTTATAACACTAACGAATTCTTTCAATTTAATTTTCAAAATTACCAGTGTTCATAATATCTTTTTTTATTAAGTCTTATATGTATGTCACAGTCTCTTGTAACATATCAGGTAGTTACTTATGCATTTTATATTATATTTATATATGTGTTTTTTTTAATATTAATTATTGAATTTTGACAATATCCGATACTTGTAAAAGTCTGTGGAAATAAATATATCTTATCTTATCTTATCTTATCTTATCTTATCTTATCTTGTTTCTTTCAGAGGAGCAAATATAGATATTTTTTTCGAAATCTGAAACAAACTCAAACTTTTAAGCCTTAAAGCGGTTTTGATGAAATTTTATTCCCCAAATTTTGAAAAATGTTATAACAAAAAATGTAATAAGTAAATATTTAATATAAAAAATGTCATATAGAGACTCTATTTTGGACGAACAAATGAAGAAGGGATACAGTTTTTGTTTATCAATAAAGGGAAAGAGTCAAACCGGGAGGCTTAACTCTGACATGTGGTTTAACTATAGACCACTAAATTGAAAGTTAATGAAATTTTTGTTTTGAAAAGATGAATCGATTTTTTTGTTATAATGAAATATTTTATTTTATTTGTGTTTGAATAAGTGAAAAATAACTAACACAAACACTGAAAAGTCTTATTGAACTTTACATTTTTTTTAACAGTATTTGTATCCATATTAACAAATTAGTTTGACTCGCTTTACTTGACTCGCAATTTTTAGGTCCTGGCATACAAATAACTATAAAGAAAAACAATGGAATAAATTTTGTACAAAAATACAACCAGTATATCTTTCCTTCTGTTAAAAGACTGCTTCTCTTATACAAGAAGAGTAGAACTTTCATAAGTTCTTAAACCTAATTTTTGGCGATAAATGGGTTTTTGTATGAAAGCCGTACCGTAATGTCACACAACAATAATCCAGATCCACACAACTATAGTCCGTGAGCAGCGTATTTAAAAAAGGTTAGGTGGATCTGGCCACGGAAAGCGATGTCACGCGGAATAGTATATTCTATAACTAGTATGGAATAGACCATATCCGCGCTAGCGGAAAGTTTGTCATACGAGCCGGTAGGCGAGTATGACGGTCCCGCGAGTGCCGAATGACTATTACATACGTGTTGTAGACTATACTTTTTCTTCGACTGCAAATATGAAACACTGTATGGCTTTAAACTGCGGACAAGGTTAAAAACAATGTTTTTTGTGACTCGACATTTTAAATGCAACAAAACGCATATTTTTAAATAAAGCAATTAATGTTATTTAATAATTTTATCAAATCAGTAGTTAAAAAAGATTTTTATTTAATTTTAACACATATTTACAAATTATAATGCAAAAATTGAAGGTTATGTCAGATTGTTGTGACAGATATCAGGTTTAAATATTTAACAATAGATGGAGCAGTTTTAATTTTTTGAACTAAATTGATAAAAAACTGGTCAAATATTAAGAAAAACTAATAAACTTTATGTAATTTTAACGCAAAACTTTAAATTGCATTAAATTATTCAATGTTTCATGGTAAAATATATATATTTTTGCTAATTTTGCTACAGTTTTCTTTACTTTCATAAACAAGAGATGGCACTACATGTGCTCATTCTAACACTTGATACGGAATATTCATACCGTATCTAGAGCTAAAATGGATTCATTCTGTATTTGAAAAGTAATTGCTTACATTCTAAAGCAGTCGTAGAAAAATATGTTTCTTTAGACTAGTAGGTATTCTTAATACCTGATGATGCCCAAACACATTTTACATATATTTTTTAAATAAGTTGCTCATGGACTATAGTTGGATTATTAAGTGAAATTACGTTAATACTTGATGCCTAGTTTGCACTTTTATTGTTATTTTTACTTAAGTTTTTGCATATGTATCGAAATATTTTTTGTACAAATTTAAATGCATCAAAAAATAAATAAAATTTTTGTTTCTCCTGCTAAATCTAGTCAATGTTGTTTTAACCTCCTGTGAAAATTGTAGTCGTCGTATAATTTTAAATAAAAGATAAAAATGCAATTTATCCATTCCATGGCCTCCTAGGAATTTATCGTTTCTTTCTTTCCAAAACAAATAACTGTCGTGGTTTTAAGTTTTCCGGTTGCCTCTATGGTCAGGACAATTTTTCTTGTGTTTTCCTTTATCGACACACAAAGAAAACTTTTTTTTTTCTGAGTAAAATATAATATTAAGAACAAGTAGTCATAAATAAAGGTGTAAGGGACGTTCAAGTATCACGTAACGCAAATTGTACCAAAATTCATACACTTCATACCCCGGTTCTCGAGCTATTATAGATTATAGAGATTTCATATTTTGGCTACCCCCAATAGGGGGTGTGTTAGGGGGGGTAGCCAAAATATGAAATCTATACAGCCTTGAAAAACGCGAGAACCGAGGTATGAATTTTGGTACAATTTGCGTTACGTGATACTTAAAGGTTCCCTAAGTAGAGAGATTGCTCTAAAGTATATTCATTCAATAATCTTTTTTTAAAGAAATTATTAGAAATTAATTTATTCCTAATTTGAGCACTTTATTCTCATCGATGCTGTTTAAAAAAAAATGGGGACGTGAAGCTACTATGCTGGACTCGCCTTTTTCAAAGCAGACCCGTCCAATAAAAAAGTTCATTTTGGCCTTGAAAAAACAAATAAATAATTTTTTGGTTTAAATATTTTCTTTTCTGTGTGTGAGAAGGGTAATTTTTCTTGTGTCTATTTCTTTCCCCAACTTCTAAGGAACTGAGGGTGTTTTTACATCATTGTGACAAATAAGACGGATTATTTGTCCGGACCCTGTCCTGCCAATTGATTTACATTGATATCAGGAATTTAAAAAAGCATTTTTTACAACAGTGTTTCCTTTACTATCGGGTTTGGCTTTTGTTGGAAGCAGATTAGGAGTAGGTCAAGAAAACTACAAAGAAAAAGAGTGAAGAATTTATTTGATTTTGATGAAGGTTTGGTATTTTCTTTTTACATTTTATTAACTCTACTTTATATGTAGAACATTAGGGTCGCTAGATAGTCATTTTATAGAAAATATCACATTATTAATGTATAATTTTTCTTTAAACGTCAAAAAATCATTATGTCAATCAACAAAATATAAGTCAGAACTGAAATAGTATATTCTAAAACTAATATGGAATAGACAATATTCCGCGCGAGCAGAAAGTTTGTCATACGAGCAGGCGAGTATGACGGTCCCGCTAGTGGGGATTGACTATTCCATACGTGTTATAGACTATACTTTTACTTCGACTGCAAATATGAAACACTGTTTGGCTTTAAACTGCGGACAAGGTTAAAAACAATGTTTTTTGTGACTCGACATTGTAAATGCAACAAAACACATATTTTTAAATAAAGCAATTAATGTTATTTAATAATTTTATCAAATCAGTAGTTAAAAAATATTTTTATTTAATTTTAGCACATATTTACAAATTATAATGCAAAAATTGAAGGTTATGTCAGATTGTTGTGACATATATCGGGTTTAAATATTTAACAATAGATGGAGCAGTTTTAATTTTTTGAAGTAAATTTATAAAAAACTGGTCAAATATTAAGAAAAACTAATAAACTTTATATAATTTTAACGCAAAACTTTAAATTGCATTAAATTAGTCAATATTTCATGGTGATATATTACAAAAACTCACAAATAAATAAATAAATAAATAAATATATAACTGACAGCTGTTTTACGATTGACATGCCGGTTGCCTATACTGTGCGCTATGGTAACGAGCAGAAAAGTAAAATACTAAGAAATAGATTATTTTAAAGTCTGAAAACTTCATTTGTTTTTGTGGAAATGTTAACTTTTCTATTAGATCATAGAAAATAAATATATTGTGGTTAATTGTAAATGAACTTAATTTTTTTGTGGGCCTGCGTTATTATTACAAGCATGTGTTTTACAAACGTACTACACAAAATAAATATGCTTTACAGTTTGTGATTAAAAGTTTCGAACTTTTTGGATATTGCAGAAATAATGGTTATTGCTGTGGTGTTGATTGAAAATAAAATCCGCAGGGTATAGAAAAACCAAAATCTGTAATCAGTGGCATTGCGGCGAAGCGATTAGCGTAAATCTCAAAGGGGTCACTCCGTCAGGGACCGTTTGTAGAAGCCAGAAAAATAAATGAAAAATATGTTTAGGAGCAAGGCACGTAGGTGTGCTTTAATAAAGAAATTAGCTGAAATTTAAAACAAAAAATATCTAAGACCAAAAGTGAAGAAAAAGTCATATTTCTTTATAAATAATACAGTAAAGGTATGCATCTTATTAAAAAAAAAACTTTTAAAAATAAAAGTTTTAGTCAGCGGACAAAAACAAAATTTTGGCCATAAAGTCCAACTTTTCGCCAGCAAAACATATCCAAAAAGTGTTGCTTATAGATAATTTTAAAAGCGACACTTGATATAATTGAATTAAAACAATATTTCAGTACCTAACTAAATATAAAAAAAAATTAGACAAGCGCTATTTTTTCTGTAACTTCTATGTTTCCGGATTTTTCTGAAAAATCCTTTTTCCTGGACCTCTGTGCACCGGACAGCGGTCTCCTCGAAACCACTAAGGCCATCCAGTTTACCCACGCGGTGTCCAAATCGACCGTAATCATCTGCAAGCAGTCGACATGACTGGTTCACTGAGCACTCATGTTCAAGATAAACCAATAAAAATCTCAACTAATGGGAATTTATGCAACGCAGCTCGCACATACTACTCTCTTCTTACATCTCTCTTAAAAACACACTAATTGACAATTAAGACAACTACGTGAATTTACACTCGCGGACGGGATGTGGATATCCCATTCAAACGAAAATCTAGACTGTTTTCTACTTAATTAACTCTATATATAGATAGAACTTTTATAATCAATTCTTTGTTTGTTTGCACTGGCTTTTAATTGTAAGATCAAGTAGTTGTGCATTAGTAGCTGTAGCTACTACTCTTCTGCGAATTTCAAGGGTAATTAAGAGCAAATATATACATTGTTTTAAAGAAGAGGAAAAAAGAAGAAGAAAAAAGAAGAGGAATAAGAAAATTAAGAAAAAGAAGAAAAATAATACTTTTTCACATGACTAAACTCTCATTTCACCTTTTTAAAAAATACATTAATTGCGAAGTTCTACTTACAGCAATCCAATAGAAGATTTGTAAACTAAAGTTTATTTTTTTAAGGTATAGTTATTTTAAACCTTCCCGCTTGTAAACAATCTCGAAATTACCATAGCAACATAACGCATGCGTCGTAAGCGAAATGACTAGGCCCAATTTACACAACCGTAAAACGTTGACGTGCCATTATCGAGAACAAAACAATGGTTTATTCCTCTAAATTATTGGAATAAAAGCGATTTTATAAGCAAATTTTGTTTCTACAGGAATACAAAAGTGTTTTTAGCAACAGATTTATCAATTCTTTTTTTTTACATCAAAACATCATAAAAACAAAGTAAGTAAACAAAAATTATCAATTTTGGTTATGTACACATTCAAAACAAGCCACATGATTCAGTGTAAATCGGATTTTGTGGAGTAATTAGCGGCAAATTTAAAATAACTATACCTTAAAAAAATAAACTTTAGGAGCAACAATATACTATTATTACAGTAAATGCTATTATTATATTATAATATAATAATACCATTTACTGTAATAATAGTATATTAAAGTACTAGTTTCATAACATACGTTTTTAGTGCACGAGTACAAGTTTATAAAACGAGCAGCTTGAGGCGTATTTTCTAAAGTACTAGTACGCTAAAAACGTGTTATGAAACGAGTGCTTTATACAATTTTTTCTATTTTGGTCTAAAATTTAAAAAAACTTACATTTAAATTGATTTTGGGGATTTTTGTTTTGTTTTGGGTTGGCATTACACTTTACACCATGTTTAAAATTCCAAGAAAAATAAAATAAAAAATAAACACAAAATTTTGTAGAAAATTAAACTTTAAAGCGAAATTGACATTTGTGTAGAAAAATTCAAGCGAAAGGCTTTTGTTTGTTGCCAACCCAAAAGAAAAAAAGTAGAGACCTCTTATGGCCTTATAAAAGCGAGTTACATATACGTTTTGAGCTCACAAAAATACGTAATAAAAATATAGTCTGATTAATAATAATTAAACTTTTTTTTTTTTGTGAACCAGTGTTATGAACTCTATTGTCTCAAGACAAAAGACTTTCCAATCTCAAGAATAAACACTCTTTGAAATCCTTAACTAGCATTTCACGGAAAAAAAAATTATAGCTAGGAGCGCTATAACACACATACCAGCAAATTATAATCGCTTATTATATAAATACAAGGCTTTCTCTTACAATTATGGCAGTCAGTGTAAAAATTTATATGAAATACTTTAATTATTTAGTGAATAATAAAATATAACAAATAGTATGGCATTTATAGCTTAAATAGATTTAATTATTGTCCGTGCTAATAATTTTTATAATATAATAAAATTTCTGTAAATTTATAATAGTGCCTGTAATAAATATAATCGTGTCTGTAATATATATAATCGTTTCCAATTTATTTTTAACATTATTAGTTATTGTGTCCCTTATAATCTATAGCTTAAATCACTATAATTTGCCACTGTTACCAAATATCTTATAATGTATAGCGCAGAGCCCACTAATTTCTTTCCGTGTTTATTTCTTCTGCTTCCCTTTATGCTAGATTTTGTTTTGATTGTACAACATATTGTACAATTACTCTCTGACATGTCCATATTACTCCAAATCTACATTACGTTGAAAACTCCAACTTGGAATGTATCTAACCCTCTTTCACCGAAATATTTTAGGGGAATGATTGCGATATTGTCGATTTCGATTTTTCATTGCCGGCTTTTCGACAAATAATTTAAAAGATTTTATTTATGACAGTTGTGCAGATTTGATGAAATTGCACATTCAGGTCCCTGTGTGGTTCGATTTATTGACCATAAATTTTTATTTATTGCCAATTGTCGAAATCCCCGAATTTTATTTTTGTTTTCCTCTTTAAAATTAATAAAGTCGAATTATTTATTAGAAATTTTTATTCGAATTTTTTATCTATTGGGTAAATATTGTTAGCACCACTCCGAGGAAAGGAAAAAGAAGCTTTAAATAATTAAAATGGGATAAATCTGAAGTTTATTTATCATAAAATCAATATAAAAACACACAGTAGAACGAGTAATAGAGCAACACCTAGGTATAATGAAACGTTTAGAGTATGATCTCAATCTCAAAGTCCTTTCATGCATTTTCCTATTTTCGCGAAAGTCAGCAATCGATACCATGTGAGTGAATTATCTAGTTTATTCCCTAGGTGTATAAATAACCTTATTCTTGCATTGCACTCTACTAGATCGTTAATTCTGTAATTCTTTTCTCCTGCGTCCTGTTCACCAGGATTTATTTTTAATTTAACTCTAACCCTTTTTTTTTCTTTAAGTATATAATAACAATTATTGCACCCTTTTTAGTACAGTCTGTGATTTAAAAGAAACGGCTCATTTAATAAAAATAACACCTATTTTATGGCAATTAAAAGTTCTGCCGCATCTGTTCACCGATGTAAATTCTCTAATTTATTGTAGATTTTTATTAAAAGTAAGACAATGAAATTAAACAATTGCGTCGTGTTTTAAAATATACTCTTAACACAATAATCAATCAATAATATCAAATTACTTAACACCTCTGCTATCTTTTAAATGTATAAAATACTATTCTTCTATTAATATTTTTCCATTGAACTCGATAACTCCGTTTCTAGAAAATATATCGACAAGCAGTTTTTTGTATATTGTTTCTAATCATCATTTAAAGATTTGATTAAATTTTGGGGGTAAACGATTAGGGGTAGGGGGTAAAAGTCCTATTGTGTAATATATTTTTATTCACAAGCATACAGGAAAATATCCTTTATATGCATTATAAAAAGTTGCAAGATCTATAATTTTTGTTTTATTCTTTTCAGGTTAAAAATGCTTTTCTTTTTTAACCAAGGTTAGAAATGAATTCGTTTCTAACCTGTTTCGGCTTTTGGTTACATCAAGATGCCTAGGCTGCGCCTCTCTCAAGTTGGAAATGTTTAATTTTCTTATTTAGATTAGAACCATACTATGATTATTATATCTTTTAAAATTAATATATAGCTAATTTGGGGCTCTTTATGTTTTTGTACGTATTATCTTAATAAATAAATAATAAAACTTTTGAGTATGGTTTTTTTTAAAACAAGTTTATCTTTTTCTGACTACAAAGAGTTTAAGAAGACGGTGAAGAAAAGTTCTAATCCTTTCTCTCCGACACTGAAATACATAAATTTTTCATGCTAATTTTTTTAATTAAAAAAGTATTTTAAGTGCATTATAATTCATTGGAATATTAAGATTTTAAATAATTAAATAAAAACTTCAAGTGTTAAAGTCTTTTTCCTTTTTTGCCAAAATTTAAAAAATAATAAATGAACTTTATGCCTTCAGCCTTGTCGGTTAATTTTCCCATGGGCAATTTTCTCATGGGCAAAATCCTAGTTTTCTCTCTCGTACCATAAATAACTAAAATATTCTCTAAAATAATGATGATGTTAAATAAAAAGTCCAAAAGAGCGCTGGTCAAACGAGCGCTGGACAAAACAGCTCGACCCAAAAGAGACCTTGGACAAAATAGCCCTACCCAAAAGAGCGCTTGGACAAAATAGCGAGACCCAAAAGAGCGCTTGGATGAAATAGCCCGACCCAAAAGAGCGCTTGAACAAAATAGCGCGTTACAAAATAGCGCGTCTCAAAGAGCGCTTGGACAAAATAGCGTGATTCAGAAGAGCGCTTTCTGAATGAATTTAGGGTTATGGTGTGCATCAGATCCATAAAAATTAGTGGAGGGCGTTGGTTTACGTTAACGTTGGTTTGTTTGGTTTTTTGCTGGTTTGGTGTTTTGTTTTTTTTAATAGAAAACGTTGGTTTACGTTGGTTTTGCCCCTGCTGGATATTTTTTTTAGTAGGGAGCGTTGGTTTGGGTTAACGTTGGTTGGTTTGGTTTTTTGCTAGTTTGGTGTTTTTTTTATGCGTTAACATATTTTCTTTGTTTTTTTTTTATTTTTATTGTTTTGTTCTCAATTAAATTATTTGATATATTTTATCCAAGCTTTATTTAATGATGAGCTATTTTGTCCTAGCGCTCATTCGACCAGCGCTGTTTTGTCCAAGCCCTTTTTTGTAAGAGCTATTTTGGGACAGGCTATTTTATCCTAGCGCTCATTTAACCAGCGCTGTTTTGTCCTAGCGCTTATTTGACCAGGGCTGTTTTGTCCAAGCGCTCTTTTGTACGAGCTATTTTGGGACACGCTATTTTATCCTAAAGCTCATTTAACCAGCTCTGTTTTGTCCTAGCGCTTATTTGACCAGGGTTGTTTTGTCCTAGCGCTATTTTATACGCGCTATATTGGGACACGCTATTTTGACCAGCGCTATTTTTTGCCAGAGCCCCTAGCAAAAAAGCAAATTTCTTAGTTTAAACCTTTTTCTGAAATTGCGTTGCAGTTAATATACACGAAACTGTCTCAGATTTTCTAGCATGAAAAGTGTTAATACTTTAAAGTAACCAGCTTAGATGATAAGACAAAATTCTGTATTTCGCTGATGAAGTTAACTAAAGAGATAATAAAAACATTTAAAATTGAGACGCTAGTTAATTCCGCTGCTAATTGCCTGGCACTTAAAATATAATACATTAGACGAACCCTTTAAACCTCGGCCAAGCAGGAAACATTGCTCCTGCTACTGCTCCTGCTGCAGATAAACTTGTTTCGCGTTCTTAAGATTACTTCTTTTGCATGGAGACAAAAGGGTATTGGTGAAGATGGTGAGTTTTAAAAACAAACTCTCATTTAACTTAACCCTCCACACTGAGATAAATTTTTACATCCACGTACATGGGTAATTTACTTGCAGCTGCAGCTGATGTGAATTTACACTCGAAGCGTTAATATAAATGCGGTGTGTATTATGTTTTTACATCCAGTGTGTAAAGTTTACACCAACGCGTAAATATAGTTTTTACCTAAAACCCTTCAATGTATTAAAAAAAAAATAGAATAACCATTTTTTCATTTTTCTTTTTATGAATAGTGTTTTATGGAAAAACTACGCAACAGAAAAATAAAACGTATATTAGTAATCAGCTCTACAAAAAGTACCAATATAAAATAGAAACAGAAAACATACACAAGTCTTAACAACTCAAAATATGCAAGCCAGTTTTACCGCCTAAATAAGTAAAATATTATAAAATGTATGTTTTAAGGATATTGTATTAATCACACTTTTTAAATATTTACTTTTAATCAAAATTTAACAATTATTTCTTTGAAAAATCTAGCACACACAAAATTATACGTAAGCTCTTACAAACGTAAACAATTATAATGGTCGACAGCCACCAGACTCGATGAAGCAGGAATTCTGGCTTCTTGAGTCACGTGACTAGCTTAACGCCCGCGATTGGCTGGCTTGTACATCAGAAGTGTGATTTTTAACTTCGGGTGTATTGTTGCTAAAGGTATGTTTATAAAAATACACTTTCTTGAGCTCCGAGTATATTGTTGCAGAAGAGTGTATTTTTTTACACCTTTTCAATGTAATTTCTTTCAGTGTACCACAGACACGGCGTAGATTTTACGCCTCGATAGTATGCAATTTGTGATTTCTCCCAACTTCGACTAACTACGGTTTTTCGTGTCTCAGTACATTTCGGATATTCTGTTTAAGCCCCAAATCCGAGCAGAGAAGTTGGTATGTTGCACAGTGATTTTTCACGGGTTCATTTAAAGTTTGGAGGCGTAAAAAATACGCCATGTCTCTAAGTAAGCAACAATAAAAAGAATAGGGTTTATCCATTGCACAAAAAAATATATTTTTTTTTAGAATTTTATGCTTATGTTGTTTATTTATGATAAAGTTTTTTATTTTATCCTATAAAAATTTTTTTTCTTTCTTCTACCAAGTTGCTTAAATAAATTTCGCTAGCAAGTCAAAATTAACAAAAAATAATATTATAGTACAAATTATATTATATAAATAACTCATTTAAATATTATGTTCTATTGCATGTATAATTAAATAATTAAAGCTATAAAAACGATAAAAAGTCAAAAAGTCCAAACGATAAAAAGTCAAAACTTTAAAAAAATTGTTCAACTTTTAAATTGTTTAAAGGGAGGCGTAATTTTTACGTCGTGTCTGTAGTAACTTCCCATAAATAAGGTGTCTGTGGCCCTCAGCCACTAGGATTTTTTAAAGCCCTTAATAATTTTATGTAAGTTCTATTGTTAAATAAGTATTTATGTATGTATGTATGTATGTATTCCTGACTTTGCTAAAATTAACTTATTAATTAAAGGGTTATTTTTATATGTAGAAAGTAAGAAAATGAGGAGGGCATTGAAGATAAAAGAAAAAGAAAACAGAAAAATTGAAGAATTTATTCAAATTTTCAACAATTAAACTTTTTAAACTCCTTATTGGTAAAAATAAAAGAATAGTTGTCTCAAGACATGTATGTTAAAATAATCCAAATAATAGGTTTAGTTTAAAATAATTTTATTTTTAAATCCAATATTTCCCCTTTCCTACATTTCTATATCAATCTCTTTCCTTATCTTATTCTGACAATGCATTTTCCAATATTTAAATCCTATTTTTTAAAGTCAAAATTAGATATATCATGTTGCATTTTACTTGCGCGCGTTAGGTATAAGACACAGAAGTAGGTTCGAAAAATACAACATGGCATATATTTCTATTTTTTTTTTGTCAGGATTATACCTATGGATAAATTGGTATGATACATTGTTTTTATTAAAAAAAAAGTTTTCCAGTTTTTCATTATGAAACTATTGCCTTTTTCCCTTTTGCCTTTAGGCAACAAATTTTACTTAGTCTGCTTATTTACCGAGCCCGGTTAATCCACTTGAACCGTTTATTTTAAGGTTTTATTTAATGTAGTCTTATTGCTGAAAAGCAGCAACTTATCGTCACTTATAACGAAACTGAAACTCCCTGCATTACTTACCAACCTACACACAAATAAAACCAACTCATTCATTTCTTTTATCAATCCTGTTTGCAAGGTACGTAATCCCATTATTGTATGAGTGAATATTTTTGCAAAGTAGTTTTTTGAAATCTTGAGATTGGTCAAAAAATTAAACAGTTAAAATAGTATATTAAAGGGAAAGGTACATAAGACTATTTTGGCGCACGCGTCCATGTTTGGCAAATGAGCCGCGAAGCGGGGAGTTTCCCAATAGTTGTGTGCAAAATGCCTTATGAAAAGAGTTCTTTATACTATTTTATCTATTTGTGCGTTTTATTTTGCTTACAAAGTTCTTAAGTTTTAAATAATTTCAATATGACTGATTTTGGGAATTTAATGTTTTTTAAATTGGTAACAATGAGACTGACAATTTAGAATTACAAACCTCCGGATTGCACCCCAACCAAGTTTCCAAAAAGAAACATAACCACTGACTGATATGGTTTAGAGCCAAATTAAAGGAAGAAAAAGAAGAAGAAGAAGAAGAAGAAGAAGAAGAAGAAGAAGAAGAAGAAGAAGAAGAAGAAGAAGAAGAAGAAGAAGAAGAAGAAGAAGAAGTTCATTTGTACAAAAACAAAACAAAACAAATCTTCAAAACTGTTTACAAATTAATACTAAAACTACCAAAAACAACAAAAACTACAAAAAAGTAATAATGAAACGCAAATAGATAATAGTTATTTAAGGTTCGAGAAAGGAAACTAGGATTTTGCTCATGAGAAAAATTAACCCACGAGGCTGGAGGCAGAATAGATTAATTTTAAATAAATAATTTTCCAATCTGTAAAGAAAAGTAAAAACCACGTGCGGGTTATTAATTTACATTACATTACATTACATTTTTGTTTAACCTCGTACTATTCTACTTAATTAAGCATCCCCTAAGTCCAGGACTTGTGTGGGCTAGTAGTAGAGGGAACCACCGGCTTTAATTGACTTTCGAACCAATTTATAGCGCGTGTTCGCTTCACTTACGCCTTCGCCAAATTTCAATTATTAATTAACTGAAAAAGGCAAATCGGCGCCGGTGAGAATCGAACTCACCCTATTTTGGGTAGTAAACACGTCAAGTACGACGCAGTAGTCCACTACACCAATCCTGCCATAAATTAATGAGTTCCTTTATTTAAAATGAAGCTAGTCATTTTCTTATTATCTGTATGTATTGGATAAAATTATTTTTATTACTATAGCACCTTAACGTCAGATTGGAATAAAAAATATGTTGTAACTTGACAACAACTTTTTCTGTTTAATCTGGGCAGTGGCATATTATGTCGATACGCTTACAGCAGTGAATTATTGAGGCTCAATAACTTTCTGTGAGCATTGCAGGGACAATAAAAGCGGGCAAAATGAGTTATGAGTTACTCTACCCGTGACTTTCCCGTCACTTTACGGCTGTTTTATTGTTTGTGGGGTACGAACATGTACAATAATATCAATGTAAGAAGTTTTTCTAAATAAGAACAGGAAAAATATATTAATATTTTATCAACTAAGAGAATAACTGTGATGTAATGTGCTAAAATTTTGACAATAATAAAATTTACTAATTAAATATTTCATAAAGTATTACACGGTTCGCCTGAGCGATTTTAAATGAAAATTTCGTAGATGACATAAGAAATCAATTCCCATTTAAAAGAAAATCGTAAAAGATACACTTTTGTAGACAGATTAGAAAAAATATTTTTTGAGTAATCATTTACTGAAAAAGAGGGCTTTAACGGGGAGAAAATAAAATTTAATGATTTATTACATTACATTACATTACATTTTGTTTAACCTCGTACTATTCTACTTAATTAAGCATCCCCTAAGTCTAGGACGTGTGGGCTAGTAGTAGAGGGAACCACCGGCTTTAATTGACTTTCGAACCAATTTATAGGGAGGGTCCGCTTCACTTACGCCTTCGCCAAATTTAAATTATTAATTAACTGAAAAAGCCATATCGACGCCGGTGAGAATCGAACTCACGCTATTTGTGTAGTAAACTACCAAGTACGAAGCGGTAGTCCACTACACCAATCCTCCCACATAATTATAATTATACATAAAGGTGTCCTTTTATATAACTTATTAATGTTACAGTACTATCCAAGACCTCTAATTTGAACCTTTATAGAAGTCTTTTGGTGTTTTGAAAACAAAGTTATAACGAATTTATTATTTTATTGATTTATGTATAAAGCATTAAATTTTATTTTTTCCCGGTTAAAACCCTCTTTTTCGATACATGATAACTCAAAAAAAAAACGTTTTTTTAGCTGTCTAAAAAAGTGTATATTTACGATTTTATTTCAAATGGGATTTGATTTTTTATGTCATCAGGTATGTTTTAGTCCCAAAAATGTAGGGTACATGAAATTTTAATTTAAAATCGCCCAGGCGAACCGTGATGTAACTTTAATAAATAAAATTTTACCAAAGTTTTTTAGTATCTAGAAGAAAATTTTATATCTATCCTTATTTTACTTTATTTTATTTCTAACAGACTATTTTTTGTACATGTAATTTGAGTCAGATAATTTTTTCTCGGTAGTGATACAAATATGTTTCGATGTGTAGGTGATAAAAAATCGATAGTACCCTAAAAAAGGAACCCTCTTTTAGGCCAAAACAATCAGAATTCTCCGATTTATATCCTCATATCGTAATAATCTATCACTTCTGGTAATTCAGTTACAAGGCACAATGAGACAGAATCGTGTAAAAGCTTAAAATAATGCAAATTAACAAGCATTATTTATTTATTTATTTATTTATTTATAGTCTTCCTGAGACTTGTAAATGGTGTTTTATACCATAGTCGATTTTGATGATTTCTATCAGAAAATCATGTTAAATGGACCCTCACATAATGTAAAAACATGGAATGAGATTGGGCAATACCACTTGTAATAATTATTAAAGAAGACGCTTCTAATTCAAACAGGTCAGTTGCTAGAAAAATTGAAGTTAAAGTTTAAACAATGTAATGTCAATGTACATTACATTACATTACATTTTTGTTTAACCTCGTAGTATTCTACTTAATTAAGCATCCCCTAAGTCCAGGACTTGTGTGGGCTAGTAGTAGAGGGCTTTAATTGACTTTGAAACCAATTTATAGGGAGTGTCCGCTTCACTTACGCCTTCGCCAAATTTCAATTATTAATTAACTGAAAAAGGCGAAAAAAGGAGCCGGTGAGAATCGAACTCACACTATTTTGGGTAGTAAACTCGTCAAGTACGACGCGGTAGTCCACTACACCAATCCTCCCATTATGTTGTATGTAAGTACTGAACATACATTTGAAACTAAAGTTCTTAGTTGATTTTTTTTAAAAACCTTAATTAACCTATTTCGATACTAATTAAGTAGTGACATAAAAGATCCAACCAATTGGAATCAAGCATTTTAAAACTAATGCTATAAAACCTACGACATTTCAACTATTCTATCAAATCAATTAACAAATAACCTTACTTTTTACATATTCTCTTTTATTCTTACATTTCAGGAAATTTTAATGTTTATTGGCAAAACCGCTCATGTGCAACTTGGCAACCGCGGAGAAAAGCGCCTTGCTTTTTAAATTAGGCACTTTTATTTGTCAGTGTCAATACTTAATGTAAAATTATTTACACTAATATATATTTAGCAAATCTTACTTTTATTTGAACGAGGCATATACCACTGTGCATCGTTTTGATTGACGATCAATATTGACAGTTATCTGTCGTTAGGGAATCCAAACCACGCAAAATATAACTTGACTGCCTACCCTTCCCTAATTTGCCCCGTCCCGCTGGACCCGAGAACACTTCTCCACTCGTACTTATATCATTTATTTCCCTGTATCTGGGGATGTTAGATATAGGTAAACATCCATCCTCAAATCATGATTTATTTGATTATATAGGCAATAATGTCAATTATAGGAAAACGTACCTTATATCCTTAAATAAAATTAATTTCTAATAATTTTTAATTTGGGTTTGACCACTTATACACGATGTTTGCAGTCTTCTGGTACATAATAAAGGGAACGTTTAAGTATTACGCAAATTTTGATCATCCTAAGGGAGCTACGGCACATAAAAATTTTTGGGGCAAAAGTGTGTTAAGTCTAATACATTTTTCCGTCTAGGGACGCCTTTGGATAAATTAAAAAAAATAAATTAACATAATCCAAGTACCCTTGATTCTACTAGAATACATGCTCTATTCAAAGGGTACCAGAGTTATTCATTCAAAACATTACTTTTAGTACAATTTTAAGGGTCGTAACTCTCTTAGGGTTCGTTTTCGGACCTATGTCCCTATCCCTATTTTCCCTAACTTTTTGGTTTGGATTTTTTTTAAGCTTTTATTCAATTGTTTAAACCTAAAAAAATAATCCTTTGAAGAATTCAGATAAAGTGAGGATTGGTGTAGTGGACTACCACGTCGTACTTAACGAGTTTACTACCCAAATAGGGTGAGTTCGATTCTCACCGGCGCCGATTTGCCTTTTTCAGTTAATTAATAATTGAAATTTGGCGAAGGCGTAAGTGAAGCGAACACTTCCTATAAATTGGTTTGAAAGTCAATTAAAGCCGGTGGTTCCCTCTACTACTAGCCCACACAAGTCCTGGAGTTAGGGGATGCTTAATTAGGTAGAATAGTACAAGGTTAAACAAAAATGTAATGTAATGTAATGTAATTGTAATTTATATTGTATAATTTCTCAATATTAATCAAAACCCATTATAATAAATAGGGATTAATTAATTTAAAGATAAAATTATAAAAGCTTAATTAAATTATCAGTGGAGTAAATGGTTATAATATTTTCTTGAAATTCTTAAGCCGTGTATATTTTCAAGTTGGCGGAGATAATAAAAATCCTCGTATTTTTACTCCTCGCAACTTTAAAGCTTAAACAGTATTTAAATTAACAAAATTTTAAAAATTCAAAAAAAAAAATACTGCTGCCATCAAAATAATATTTTTTCCTATAGGCTTAGGTTCATTAAAATCAAAAACGAAAAAAAAAAAAATAAATAAAAAAAAAAAATTAAAAAAAAGTTTTTTTTTTCAAAAAAAAATATATTTTTTCGTAAAACGAAAAATAAATTAAAAAATATATGTTTTTGAAAAAAATTGTTTTTACCCCATTTTACCCCCTTTCCCCAACCAGATTTTTACGAAAAAAAAATCCCAGCATAGAACTTTGGATAATCAACCTGTAGTCAAAATTTGAAGCCTTTGGCCCGAAGCGTTCTTGAGTCATCGTGGTCACAAATTTCCCGGACACAGACCGACCGACAGACTTTTTTTTTACGGAAATCATGTTTTTTGGATATAAAACGTCCAGAAACGTAAAAAAGTCCAAACGTTCCCTAACGCAATACTTTCCTGGGGGAAAGTAATATATGTCTCACTATCTTTCACGTTTTTTTTTGTGATAAGGCAAGAACAACAGTTCTGACATAAAATACATCTTTTACTTTCCCAGAGGAAAGTCTTCCATTTCTCGACTTTTCATATCCAAAAAAGATAATATCCGTAAAAACAAAATCTGTATGTCGGTCTCTGTGTGTCTGTCTACCTCTCCGGGAACTTTGTGAACAGGATTATTCGAGAACGCATTGATCTAAAGGCTTTAAATTTGGATCATAGGTTGCTAATCTAAAGTTCTAGGTTGGATTTGTTTTTGGTAAAAATCGGTATGGGGTAAAGGGGTAAAATGGGTAGAAACATTGGTTAAAAAAAATATATATTTTTTTTCTTTCTTCGAAAAAAGAAACTTTTGCAAATTAGATATTTTAAGATATGGCCAGTTTTATTGTTTTTGTTTGCACTTTTTGAAAAAATGTTTAAATAAATATGGCGTTGGGTTCTGCTTTATTTTAAATCAAAAATAGGTAATATGCTTTGAAAAAAAAATATATATTTTTTTTGTCAGAAAAATAAATTGTCAAAGTCCAATCAAATTACAAGATCTGTAAAGTTAGTCCTAATCCTGACTTAGTCGTCTAGTAAAGACTAGTTAGGGCAATTTTATTTAGAAAAAATTAGCATGTTTATAGGATTTGGACTTTTTTTTTTAAATAGGAAATTTCTTTTTAGTAGGCACATGGGGCTAGTGTAAACCAATACAATGGTGTGCTTATCTCAAAAAGTGAATTTTTGCAGATAGGACAACTTGTCTTAGCAGGGCAGTGTAACACGGGTAAGTTTTGTTTTGTTGGCGGTAGATTTTTTTTCTTAGAAAATTAAGACAATCGAGACGAAATCTCGAGAAGCTCCAACTCTTGACTCTCGAGAAAAACTCCAACAAACGAAGAGTATTCTGTAAAATGTACAGCATTCTATATTTTCACGACTTGTTATAATTATTTGTTCACAGTTAATTAGTCCGCTTTTGAAATTAAATATCTTTAATATTACTTAATCTTCTCAATTTAGCATATTTTTTTTTATTTCGTTTTTATAGTGGTACTATAAACCATTAACATTATGGCAAAAAAATATATAATTAGTGAAAATGTAATAAGCGAGTTTACATTATAACACACGTACAGATAAAAAAGCAAGCCGTGAAGATATGTCTCATTTACAGTAAATTGTACATTGATTTTTTCTAAATAGGTGTTTGAAAACATTTTTTTTTGAATATTTTTTTGCGAAAAACGAAAAAAATTTTGAAAAAAAAAATCAAAAAACAAAAAAAATATTTTTGTTTCTTTTATAAAAACAAAAAATTAAAAAAGAATCAATATTTTTTTTATTTCCTTTTCCAAAAAACGAAAACTGTTTGAAAAAAAATTAAAATAATAGTTTTTTGATTTAAAAAAAAAAGTTTAACCCCCCATAACTTTTTTGTTTTTGGGGAGTTACTTTCAAAATTTTCAGAATTAATCCTTATAATAAATTTAATTTTTTCTAAAAAACTTACGGATTTTCTTTCAGAATTTTTCGATTTTTGAAAAGTTTAACCCCCCATAACTTTTTGTTTTCGGGGGGATTACTTTCAAAAACAATAGGGATCTTCCCCTCATAGAGCTTGATTTTTCCTCAAAATTTCAAGTCGATCAAAATATTCTTTCTTGAGTTATCGTGACCACAAAAACATAACATCGGACGAACGTATAATACTATTCTAGCGCAGGCGCGCTGTGAATAGTATAATAAAGCATAAAGCAAAATATAATAATAGTTATTTATGGTACTAGTGGGTAAAGCAGGTTAATTATCGAGAGGGTAATATCGGTTTACCCATGAGTGCCATACAAGGTTTTATCCAATAAATAGCTTAGGAATTCATATTTTTATTAAAAATTTTATTGACATTTACAAGAAAATAATTTGACAAGTGACAGTTGAGTGGGTAAAATAAATAATTATCCACTCAATAAAGTAAAAGCCACGCGGGGGTTATTATTGAGTTTAGCTATTTAAAATAAAGTTGGTAATTGTCTCATTATCTGTATGTATTGGATAAAGCCTTTTTGTTTGCTAAATTTTAATGAAAAAAAAACATTTAATTTTTTTAGTGCCCTTTTTTTAGAATTGCATCAAATGGTAAATAAAATGACAAATGTGTTTATAACTGAATTTAGAATGCAATATGTCCAGAATTTTTATTTATTTAGATACATTTTCCCATTTAAAACAATAATATATTATGTATAAATCCCTTGTTAGGATACACTTTTTTCTATGCGACCCCAAAAAACGATTTGAATTGTAAATGTCCTTGGACAAATTCCCTGTTTCCTTGTTAGTAAAAAAAGTACCTAAAATTGGAAGGGTGGACAGTGGTCAATAGGTTGTCAGACGTTTGTCTAAATTGGAGTAAAGTAAGCCAAATTTGCAAAGGTTTCAATTTATTTTCTGAATTTGGTATGCATACAGAGTGATTCTTAGATAGCTACATTCCTTTAGGAGGGAGATTATATATTCTAATTCTAATTCTAATTCTAAATTTAAGGTTTATATTTTTATATTTTTTTGTGTATTGTTTATCCTCACAAACAAGTACTTCTGGTACTTAAGTGAAATTATGTTTATTTTATTTTTGAAATAAACTATTATTATTATTATATAAAAAAAAAGAAAACTGTTCCCATATATGTGGGTTCAAAATTTGCTTTGCTTACTATGACTATTTAAAAATGGGACATTTCTGGCAGACCCTGACTCCCT
Source organism: Brachypterus glaber (assembly GCA_958510825.1). Taxonomy (NCBI): domain Eukaryota; kingdom Metazoa; phylum Arthropoda; class Insecta; order Coleoptera; family Kateretidae; genus Brachypterus; species Brachypterus glaber. Next base: position 27,574,264 of record OY294052.1, on the reverse strand, counting down.
TAGAATCGATTTTTCTTAGTTTTTTTTAGAATCGTGTAAGTTTACCTTTAACTGCAATTTTGTCGAAAACGGTTAATCCTACTCTATTAGATCAAGAGTACTTTTTTATGTATTTTTACCTGGAAAATCATACTATAACAACAAAACTATAAGAGAGATACTCAGAAAAAAGTTTTGGGCAAAAAAGTGATAAGACCCTGGATAAAATAACTACACAAAAATACTATGGTAGGAGGCCTCATTAAGGTTAGATCACTCGCTACTATAGCTTGAAGTGTTCCTAAAATAAATAAAAACCGATTTTTTGGAGATCCTCTCAAAGGAACGCTTTTCATATTTTTTATGTATAATAACCCCTTAAAAGGAATGTACACCCAAAAAATTTCGTTGTATTTTTAATACTGAATATTATTTGTTAATACATTTTTTTTATTTATATCGCCACTATTGGTATTTAATACTTTACTTGTGATATTATATACTACAATATGTGTATTTTATACAATATGTTGTCATACTAACATAGAGAGCGTGCTGGTACATTTGGATCACCACGCAACACGTGTTTATTAATACTGTAGCATTTGGTAAATTATATCACAGTTATATTTTGGTATACTTTAAGTTGTAGTTGTTGTGTTATTGATCTAGTTTAAAGTATGCTACAGTATTTAGTAAAATAACAATCGGTAAATAATACCAACATTTTGATTAGTAATAATACAGTGGTTGCAATCTTTATATTATTACTAATCAAAATTTTAGTATTGTTTACAGATTGTTAATTTTTCTGAATACTGAACATACTTTAAACTAGATCAGTAACTTAACAATAGCTCAAAGTATACCAGACTATATGTGTGATATCGATTGCGTAGAATGAAAAGCTCGTATATCGGTTTTCAATAAATTTGTCACTGACATTAAATGTATTTGTCAAAACTTAAAAATGTAGGGGAGATTATATCACCATGTGCATATTTTTTTCTTGTAAGCCCTATTTTTCAAAAATAAATATATTTTACTTAAAACTTTGTCAGTATTCAAATTTGCTTTACATTTTGCTTTCCACCAAAATCTCGGAATACCTACTGTCCGAGAAGTAGCTGGAAAGCAGTCCTTGGATTGGTAAAAAAATCATGTTTTGTATTGTCTATTTTTGCGTTTTATGGCTTTATATGCAAAAACACACTTAAGTAAAAAAATCTGTCTGTAGGTCTGTCGGTACAGAACTTAAACTATAAATTTCCAGATTCAATTTTTTTTTTGGTGATTATCGGGCCCGCGGGTTGGGAAAGTTTTTGGATGAAAATCTTGCATAACTTGAGAGAATGCGTAATAAAGCAAAGGAGTGAACTGACAAAACTAAATATAATGATCTACAGGAAATAAAAGTTGTGATTCCAAAAATATATCATAATTTTTATGATGAACTTATTCACCTTAAATAATAATTATTAATTTTAATTTGTTCAATTTGTGGAAGGACAATGTTAAAAATTATCGAATTTTTGCCCCTCCGATAAAAGTTTATTAATAGTATTGAATAGTTATTTTGGTTCCAAAATAACTAAAAAATATTTTTAAATTGTTAAAAATAATCAAATTTTTGCTCCTCCAATAGAGGTTATGTGATAGTATCAAATAGTAAAAATACTTATTTAGCCAAAAACAATCGGGAACAGTTTTAAAATGTGCTATTGCGTAATTTAATATTTAATAAATTATGTAGTTAATAATTAATTATTAAGTATTGTCTTACTTTAGTTGCTATTTAGTATATTTCTTTAATATTTTTTTTATATTTGCACACACAAATAAACATTTGTTTGTTTATTTAAGTGCATTTCAGCATATTTATTGCATTTCGTTTGTCTTGTTTGTATTGTTTTTCTTTTTTCAAGCAATAAATATTATTATTATTATTATTATTATATTATTATATTATTATATTATTATTAATCATTTGAAAACGATCCACCCCAAATACCTTGTAAACTAAGCACAATATAAAACTTAACAATTATTTCATTTTGTGCTTAGTTTGCGAGGTATTTGGTGTGGATTATTTTCGAATGATCACCCTACCCTGTATTACGCAATAGCATATTTCAAAAATGTTCCCGATTGTTTTCGGCGAAGTATTTTTTACAATTATTTTAGGACAAAAATAACTATTTTATTTCAATTAACTTTTATTGGACGGGCAAAAATTCAATGATTTTTAACATTGCCTTTGCTTAATAAAGTTTAGATATAATATTCGTTAAAGAAGCTACCTTGGTTTTGCTTTTATTTATCGGTAATTAAAAAATTATCTGTGATCTCATCTCCCCTATAGTATAAAACTATTGACGTTCACATTCAATGTCAGTTTAAAAATTCAATATGTCAAAAAAATATACGAGCTTTTCATTCTACGCGATCGATATGCTTCACCAAATATTACAGTAATTTTTACTATAACATGCTAGTTTTAATAAACACATGTTGCGTGGGGATCCAAATGTACCAGCACGTTGTGATGACAACATATTGTATATAATACACAGATTGTATTATTTATTGTCACAAGTAAAGTATTAAATACCAATGGTGGCGATATAAATAACAAATATGTATTTAAAAATAAAATTTAGTATTAAAATTACAATGACATTTTCTGAGTGTAGCTATTTTAGAACCATCCTGTATACAAGGTTTAACAATACGCAAAGATGGCTTTGGAATATCGTATTTAAATTCGCTTGGGGATAATTAAAGTCTATCCCCTTTCTTTAGTCTGATTTAATGAAAATTGAACACATCATATGTAAAGGGCAATAAAACTGAATTGGAAGGTATTATTCTAAGGGAGAATATCCTTTTCTATAAAAAAGAGGCCTTGAAGATTTTTTTTGACTTACATACAGGGCGATCAGTTACTGCCATGCCAAAATTTAAGAGGTGATTCTACATCCAAAAATATGAAAAAAGTTTTTATAAAGGTTGGTCCTGAAATGAGCCCTAAGGGAGTTACGGCCCTTCGAAGATGACATATTGAATGGGGAACAAATAAAAGCATTAATAAAGTTTTAATGCTGCAGGGTGATTCTCCATTTAAAACTGAGCAAAAAAGTATTCTTCACCAAAACACCTAAATTATTAAAGGAGTTATACCCTTTTAAAAAGTAACGTTTTTGGTGGCACAAAATATTACTTCCTCTTGATTGCATTTTTTTTTAACGGTTGCTTCTACAGTGTTACACTATATGACATTTTTTATGCATTTTTACTCAAGAAATCCATATATTTTACAAAAAATCCAAAAAAATTACACATAAAAAAGTTTGGGGCAAAAATGTGTTAAACCTAATACATTTTTCCGTCTAGGGACGCCTCTGGATAAATTCAAAAAAATAATTTAACATAAACTTATTGCCCTTATTAACACTAGTACACATACAAAAGCTCGTCGCTCTAGCTTAAAGGGAACCGGAGTTATTAATTAAAAACCTTATTTTTATTACAAGGGGCCGTAGCTCCCTTAGGGCTCATTTGCGGACCAACATTTATAGGAACGTTTTTTTGATATTTTTGGATTCAGAATCACCTCTTAAATTTTGGCATGCCAGTTATTGATCACCCTGTATGTATTTTTAAATAAAAAGGTTTTTAAATGTTAAGTTGAAAGAAAATGGGTTCCATTTATTTTAAATTCCAGTAACTGGAATTACCAACTGTTGGTAATAACAGAAAGGGGCAAGAATATGACTAATTTCAACTGGAAAACAAGAAAATGTTCAAAAATATGCGAGGTATAACAAACGAGTCTATTTTTGCATACTGTACTGTAAAATTATGTCATACCTAATAAATAATCTTAAAACTATATTTTGACAAATTTACTTATAAGATATAAGTTAAATATCCGGGTACTACTTATAACTAGAAGAGAAACTTGGCATATCAGGAAAAGTCCAAAAACACGTTTGTGGGTTTTCCATTTTCCTATTTTTTTAATGTCTCCGCTCTTTTTCCTGATAGAAAAGTCACAGTAAGGCACTTTAGTCGTACTAAAACAGCTGTAACCGCAAATGACATTGGTTTATTCATCGGTTAATTATATAGACTTTTGTTACATGACAGTTTATTAAGTAAATCTAAGCAGTATATCAAAAAATATATACCTATCATTAGAAAACAAAATTGTTCATTTAAATAAAAAGTTATTTCCGATACCGGGAATCGAACCCGAGCCTCCTGGGTGAAAGCCAGGTATCCTAGCCACTAGACCATATCGGATACTGTAAATGTTATATTTAGAAAATATCAAATACATATGTGAGCACTAGCTCAAAAAGGGACCATCTGCTACAAAAGGGACCTCTCTTTCTGCAAAAGGGCATTTTTTGGTGCAAAGGAGACCTTTCTTGCTACAAAAGGGACCTTTTTTGCTGAAAAAAAGGTTTTTCTTGTTGCGAAAGGGACCTTTGTTGCTGCAAAAGGGACCTTTCTTGCTGAAAATAAAAACTTTCTGTCTAAAAATTTCACAGATACCCTATTGTTGATTAAAATAATGTCATTAAAAACAAAACGCAGTATCACTTAGTATACTAAGTTTATAAACAATGGGTACAATTTGATTGTGACAGGCTACTATGTCACAAAAATTAATCCAATTTAGCTAAAAATTATAACCGTAAAAAAAATCTATACGTATCTAATCTTTGGCATTTTGATATTTTCTGTTTAATTTTTCTTATCGCTCTGGGTGGCGATTTTATACAAACTTGTCGCTTTTTTAATTGCTTATTTGTACTTTTTTGTTTAATACTTTATCACTCAAAAAAAACAAAAAACTAAAAAACAGTTTCTATATCAGAAATCTGCTGAAAACACGAACAGTTATATAAAAGCTTGTGTTACTTTTATTTCTCTTAGAAATATTACAGAAGAAGATGCAATTATAATTATATTTAAAAACTGTTTCAGATTAATCCCTGAAGATGTCTCTAGTAGTAAGAGACGAAACGTCGAAAAGTGAAAATCCATTAACACGGTCTAAACCCGAAAGTGAAAGTTCTTTATATTTAAAAACATTGAATAATTTTGGCATATTAAAATTTAAAAATAGATTTTCCTATTCAATTTTGAAGCATTATACGCTTTCTCTAAATCAAAAAAGATTGCAGAAAAATACGTCAATTTACGCAAATAAAAATAAAAACTTCAATGTTCTAAGAAAAGTGATTAATTTTTGCAAAGGCAGTGCCACATTAGGTAGGTACTGAATTTAGAATTCTTCTTCTTTTTCTTTAAACTTTTGGCGTTGTATTTTACATTTCCGCCACTATCGACCGCGGGCCATATAATCGTGAGAGCTGTGTAAGTAATTCATTACCTAACTAGAAGCTACTAGGAACAGCTGCAGCTAAGCGAATATGGAGTCTAAAAATAATTAGAATTATATTATCGACAGCATTTGCTTTGAGAGTAGAGGTGAATATTTTGACAAATTAAAATATAAAAATAGTTTTTCTGGTCAATTTTGACAGTAACAAACGCCTTTTCCAAATCAATGAGAATAGCAGTAAATAAATAACTAGTGAAATGATTTTTATCCAATACATACAGATAATAAGAAAATTACCAGCTTTATTTTAAATAGATAAACTCAATAATAACCCCCGCGTGGCTTTTACTTTATTGAGCGGATAATTATGTATTTTACTTGTTCAACTGTCACTTGTCAAATTATTTTCTTGTAAATGTCATTAAAATTTTTAATAAAAATATGAATTCCTAAGCTATTTATTGGATAAAACCTTGTATGGCACTCATGGGTAAACCGATATTGCCCTCTCGAAAATTAACCTGCTTGGCTGACGCCTCGCAGGTTAATTTTCTCAGGGGCAATATCTTACTTTACCCACTAGTACCATAAATAACTATTTCCCATAGTATAATATTTTAGGTTAAGGTAACCTAAAGTAAATAAATACGAAGAATATAACACGAAACTCAAAGCAGTAACTTGTATTCGCGAATTATTTTTTATTTTAATTGAGCCTTTCTCCACGATCAACGTCGTAAAGTCTGCGTCTTTATCGATAGCATTGATTTTGACAGAGGGGACAAATTCCCCACAAACAGGCCGCCATGTTTACGAGACAGGGGGCCATAAACAATTGGGCTGGATAGGCCCACAATCGCGTGCATTTAAGACATCTTCGTCACTATGCTCAGAAAATAAATAATAATTATTATTATTTTACAGCCACAAAAAAAATGTAAAGAACTTTTTCGGAGACTTTCGCTGAATCCGAATTTAAGGTCAAAATAGTACCTTATCTGTTATTTTCGTGAACTCGAAAATAACGATTTTTAAGGCTATGTCCAAAATTAACCTCAAATTCGGATTCAGAGTCTCGAAATATATAGAATGATCTACTTGAGTGGCTACAGAAAAAAAAAAGTCAATAACTTTTTAGATTACCATTTATTCCTATGTATTTTGAGGCGCTGAACCCGAATTTGAGGTCAAAATTGCACCTAATTTAATAAATTTTGAACATAGCCCCAAAAAACGTAATCTTCGTATTTGAAAATAATGCTTTTTAATGCTATGTCTAAAACTAACTTAAATTCGGATTTAGCCCCTCAAAATACATAGGAATACAATGGTCTTCGACAAAGTTCTTGACCTTTTTTTGTATATGGCATTACATTACATTACATTACATTACATTACATTACATTACATTACATTACATTACATTACATTACATTACATTACATTACATTACATTACATTACATAATAATAATAATAATAATAATAATATTTATTGCTGAAAAATCATAATTACAAATCATATAAGTACAACAGTTTGCAATAAATATGCTAATTATACACTAAAATGTAAACATTTGTGCGTGTAAGAAAAAATTACAAAAAATAATGCTAAATCTAATTCTAAAAATACTTATATATATATACACATCCACACAGACACACATGCACACACCTATATATACATATACATATACATATACATATACATATACATATACACAATAATTAAGTAATAAAAATGAATTAATACAATAAGAAACAGTGTAATGTGTAATTTGAGGCTTTGAAAATAAATAAATAAATTAATAAATAAATAAATGTAATTTGAGGCTTTGAAAATAAATAGTTGCTAAAATCTTAGCAATCGGGTAAGTATTATTTATGAGTTTTTTGGAGTTTTTTTTTTATGAAATATTTTTAAGATCAATTTGATCATTTACGAATTTCCTTGGTTTTTGTAGTATATAGTTTTTGCACATTCTTTTAAATGAATTAATTATCGACGTATTTTTAATGTTTTCAGGCAAGTCGTTATAAACCTTAGGACCAAGATATGCTACACTTCGCTGACCGATAGTTTTAAAAACTTTTGGAACAGGTAGGTATTTATTTTTATTTTTTCTGGTATTAACTAATTTATATGTCTTTTTTTCAGAATGTGAATATGTGAGGAGGTTCAAGTAGAATAATTGTCTGCAATCCATTTTATTAGCAAGCCGGAATAGATCATCAGTCGGGTAAGTTATATCAACTTTATGAATTATTTTAAGAAGTCTTTTTTGCGCAGTTTCCAGATCATCTAATTGGTTTTTATAAACACCACCCCATCCTAGGATACCGTATCTTAGGTGAGACTCTACAAGTGCGTTGTAAACGGTGTTTAGTTGAGGGATGCTTAAAATGGGTTTGAGTATTTTAAAATACGGAATAAGACATCTAATCTTTTTTGTTATTTGTTGTACTTGTAAATCCCACCTAAGATGTGGATCTATAGTAATGCCCAAAAATTTTGTTGAATTTGCTAGAGCAATGGTGAAGGTTTCTACGTTGCTTTTAAAGGTGAGCGTATTAAAATCCGGTAAACTAATAGTATATGAACCAAATGCCATAAAATTAGTTTTTTCTATATTTAACGTTAGGACGTTGTAGTCGAGCCATTCTTTGAATATAATAAAATCTTCCTCAATCAGACTTTTTAAAATGTTCCAGTCAAAACCACTGTAAAAGATGGTTGTGTCGTCAGCAAAACTAACAATTTTGCCCTTGGTATTGACTAAAAACAGATTATTTATATATAATATAAATAGTAAAGGTCCCAAAATTGTTCCTTGCGGAACCCCGTAATTTGGTGACATTGGCTTGCTGAGATTTTTTCCAATCTTTACAAATTGTTTTCTGTCTTTCAGATAGTCAGCAAAGAGTTTCAAAAGGGTACCTCTTACACCTATATTCTCTAAAATCACAAGAAGTTTTTCATGGCTGACTGTGTCGAATGCTTTAGCAAGGTCGAGAAATATGCTTATAGCAGGCATTCCTTTATCAATAGCATCGTAAATTTCTTTTATCAATGTAATTATAGCATTTTGTGTAGATTTACCCTTTTGAAATCCAAACTGCCTATCCGAAATTATTTTATATTTTTTAATATAGCTATCTAGGCGAACTTTTAAAAGTGATTCAAAGATTTTTGTGAACCCAGTTATAAGCGAAATTGGTCTATAGTTTACCGGATCCTTTTTATCACCTTTTTTATATATGGGAATGACTATCGACGTTTTAAAAGAAGTTGGACATATACCTGTTTCGAATATTTTATTAATGAGTTGAGTTAAAGGGTAGGCAATTGATTCCGAAATATGTTTTATAGTATTGGTGTCAATGCAATCTATCCCCACTGATTTTTTATTTTTTAATCTTTTTATAGTTAATTTTACTTCCTCTAGGTTTGTAGGTAATAAAAACATAGAATTTTGTAGCTTTAATTGTTTTTCTTTATAATTTTTTACTTTTTTTATCTTTTTAGCTAATTTATCCCCTAAATTTATATAGTGGTTGTTAAAAGCGTTACACATTTTTTGTTTATCAGTTATTATTTCTGTTCCCTTGCGTATTACATTACATTACATTACATTACATTACATTACATTACATTACATTACATTACATTACATTACATTACATTAGATTACATTACATTACATTACATTACATTACATTACATTACATTACATTACATTACATTAAATTACATTACATTATATTAAATTACATTAAATTACATTACACATGTTTATTATTTCATTACAAGGCTATTTTTACATAGACATATGTCATACAAATAATAATAATATACAATAACCTGTCTGTTTGTGAAAATGGGCCTATAATTTGCAGATATAGTTATTTTTGCTGGAGGAGGATTTATTCTTAAAATAAACCTTTACACGGAAAGAAATTAGTGGGCTCTGCGCTATACATTATAAGATATTTGGTAACAGTGGCAAATTATAGTGATTTAAGCTATAGATTATAAGGGACACAATAACTAATAATGTTAAAAATAAATTGGAAACGATTATATATATTACAGACACGATTATATTTATTACAGGCACTATTATAAATTTACAGAAATTTTATTATATTATAAAAATTATTAGCACGGACAATAATTAAATCTATTTAAGCTATAAATGCCATACTATTTGTTATATTTTATTATTCACTAAACAATTAAAGTATTTCATATAAATTTTTACACTGACTGCCATAATTGTAAGAGAAAGCCTTGTATTTATATAATAAGCGATTATAATTTGCTTGGTATGTGTGTTATAGCGCTCCTAGCTATAATTTTTTTTCCGTGTATAATGTATATATTTTATTACATCTAAAAAAAGTTGATTGACTAAAAAAATATTACTACAAAAAAAAAACAATGATAGAGATGGGTCCACGTCCCACAATCGCGTGTATTTAGGACATCTTCGTCACAACGGCAAGACTTGTGGGTAGGTTAACCTTTTGCATGTAGACAAGTTTTTTAGATTGTTTTTCTTACTTTTTTACTATTTCTTATCGGACAAACAGAGTTTAAGCTATGCCGTGTTATTTAAACCTAAGCTTATCGTTCACAATATTGTTACATTTAAGTTAAGAATTTATATAGAACTAGATTTAAAACAAGTACAAATAATAGGTTGCTTACCATTTTGTAGAATACTCTTTTATATGCACAGTGAAAAAGAATTCCTTGAATCAAGGACACGTGTCTTTCGATATATTCAAAGCCATATTCTCTTGTTTTAAGGCTATTCTTTGAAACAAATTCAATGTTATTAAATGAAGGGCTCTTCATTCAATGACATTGACTTTGGTTAGAAGAAATGCTAGCCTTAAAACAAGAGAATATGACATTGAACATATCGAAAGACACGTGTCCTTGGTTCAAGGATTTTTTTTCTGTACTATCCTTAAATAATTAAAATCTACACTATGCAGATTATTAACTAGTTATTGTGTAGACTATACAGAACCTAGACAATAATGTAGCCCTTAAAAATTAATAGTAGTCATGAAAATTAAAAAAAAACTGCGACTTAAAAAACTTTTTCTTATAACTTTGGTAAATTAGGCAAGTAATTTGTAGTTAAAACTATTTGTATATATTTTTTCAAACTAAATATCTGTTATACAAAAAAATAATTTAGCCCATTTTAATTTGTGATCTATGGTTATTCCACGAAATTTCAAAGAATAGAGCAAAAACTTTGTCACATTGTAAAACTGTTAGTAATTGTAAATCCAAGGATCAATAAAATAGGTCCAAAGAAATTTCAGAATGGCGTAGCGAGTCATTTATTTCGGTTTGCATGACAAAAATAAATTAGCGAAACATTGACCATTTTCTCGAACAAGTCTACTTGATGATTATTTTCGATGTCGCTGCATTAATTTTTATGTTCTTGTCAACGCTGCCAGCTTATATTTATATTTATTTATATTGTTGTCGAGGCAGAACATTTTTTTAGCTGGTGCTTTTTTAGGTTTTAAATCTATAGCAACTGTTAATTTATATTGGCTTGTAATATTTATACCTACTCAGATAATAAATCTAATAATAATTGTTTTTTAACATGTAAAGAGCCAAGTTTTTTAAAGCCAATAAAACTTTTAAAATACCAAGGTTGCAATAGAGGATAGTTTCACTTTTTTTTTGTATACAGATTATCCATCCGTTTTGTATACACTCCAAAGTAGGCCACTAGGATGGACCTCATATTTTTTATTTATCTTAAAATTTTCATTTAGATGTAACTAAAAAATTCTGAAAATTAGACAGTTATCAAACTTCTCTAAGGGTGGGGATCCTAAAATTCGTAAAATTACCATAAATCGAAAAAAATCGTTGAAAATTGTCTGTAATTTTTGTATAAGTGAAAAATTTTAAAGGGCTTGAAATCTTAGTTTTTCCTTTAGAGCCTAAAAATGTGCCTAATTTAAAATTGATCAAAAGATTCCAGCCCGTGTCAAAAATCCGCCAAAGTTGCCCCTAACACTACCATTTAAATCAAACTGTAAACAAACATATAAGTCACACATTTGTCCAAGCAAATTGGCTAAATATGGAAAACCGTAGGTATCTACATTCTGCCTGCCTGTTTTTTAAGATAATATCTAACCAATCACCACCATATCTTTACCAAAAAAACCGTTATAGATCTGATGTTCACAATATAAATATACGTTTTCAGAGCACCCTTACTGTCTCTAAACACAGTTCTGAGCTATATAAACGGTCATTCTCATACAACATTGCCACGTTCTTTAATGATTTATCTGCTAATTAAAAACATACTAAATCTTTACTTGCTTTTAAAAAACAATTATTTAAGCTAACATTTCAAAAACAATTGCAGTCTCTATCTACCTGATATACGTTTTTATCCTTATTTTTTGATAAACATATTCTGAACCCAATTTATTTTTTATGTATTTATTTCTATTTATTTATATTTTATAAATGTTCATATATATATTTTTTTTATATTTAATATTGTTTTCTATGTCATTATTCTCTCCCTGGGTTAGGTGGAAGAATAGGTGGCTGGTAGCTCTTTTTGTTGTGCCTGAGAAGCTCAGCAAGAAATTTATCGGCCGAACTAAACCTCGCCCAATAGTTAAAATAATCTTGTAACTTTTGTACTTATTTTAATAAAGTCCTTTATTATTATTATTATTATTATTATTATTATTATTATTATTATTATTATTATTATTATTATTATTATTATTATTATTATTATTATTATTATTATTATTATTATTATTATTATTATTATTATTATTATTATTATTATTATTATTATTATTATTATTATTATTATTAAAGATGTATCAGAGCTAGGCGCCCAATATTTAGGAACTTTTATTTGGCGCTTAGCTCGTTTATTTTAGTTAAATCATTTAAATATTATAAACAAATATTAAAATGTATTAAATAAAAATAAATTCAGTCCTGTTTGGTACATCGTTAAAATGTTTGTTTACAGTTTGACTCTCATTTATGGTAGAAATTTCTAAATAATTGTGTTAGGGGCGGATTTTCGGTACGGGTTAGGATCTTTTCATCATTTTGAAATTTTGCATAAGGAAAAAAATAAGATTGCAATGCCTTTAAATTTTTTACTTATGCAAAAATTACAGACAATTTTCAACAAAATTTTACGATTTATGGGTAATTTACGATTTTTAGGGGCCCAATTAGGACCATTTAATCACTCTCATATTTTTAGAATATTCTAGTTACTAAATGAAAATTTTAAATGATAAAAATATATAAGGTCCACCCTAGTAGGCCACTCTCTGATGAAATCGGTATCAGTCGTTCCGCTTTTAGGACGACGCGCCGGGCGGCCGGGAGTTATTACTTAGTTGTGTAAAACATATTCGGGGATGTACAGGAAACAGGATTCCTACTTCGAAGTGTATATAACATTAATAGATTACCTGTATATTACGTTATATGATGTAATCCAAAGGCCAATTCAGGCATAATTGTCACTAAACAAACTAAGCCATTCTGTCTTTTTATTGGCCAGGTAAGAAGCCATCTTTCTTTTTGGCCAATGACAAGGACAGAACGGCTTAATTTAGTTATTGATAATTATGTCTAAATTAGCCTTAACTCCATCTCTGAATCGAAATAAATTATTTGGCGTCAAAGAAAATAATTTTTCATGGAATAATATATATTTGTCAACAATAGAAGAAATTTTAAAACTTTAGGTTTTAAGGACAGTAAACAACGGATTTCAGAATATTTTTTTAGGCTCTATAAGTATTTTTGTATTGGGAAATGTAGAAAAAAAATGCTCGAACACTTCTGGGATTTTAAATGTTCAATATAAAAACATCAATAAAGCCTCTAACCGCAACATGTTCGGTTTCGGAAAAATGAAATCTTTTTAACCCACCCTTCCCACACATCGTGCATTTCTACCCTCGAAATCGCTCTTCGATATACTAGAAACTAGAGTGGCAAGAAATCCGCGACTTTTATAAATAGTAATTTTATTCTACTATTTTATTTTATTTTTCTGTCTTCTTAATTTGTTACCTATTTTTTTTGTTTGCGTTAAATCTTATGATAGGTTTTTCACCTACTTCCCATAGACTTAAAACTTTGATAATACAATAATCAGTAGTTAGTTTTATCAAATAATCAAACAATTATTGAAATAATAAACTATTTTTTTGTTTTTTTATTTTTTTTTTGTATTATTTGTATTTTTTTGTTTTGTGTTGTACTTTTTTGTATTTTTTTTGTATCTTTTTGTTTTTTTTGTATTTTTGTGTTTTTCTTTTGTATTTTTTATGTATTTGTATTTTTTGTATTCAAGTATTTTTTTTTATTTTTTGTTGTATTTTTTGTATTTTATGTATTTTTATGTTTTTGTATTTTCGTATTTTTTGTATTTTCGTATTTTTTGTATTTTCGTATTTTTTGTATTTTTGTATTTTTTGTATTTTTGTATTTTTGTATTTTTTGTATTTTTTGTATTTTTGTATTTTTTGTATTTTTTTTATACAATATGTTGACAGTAATATATTTTAGTTTTTGACTTTCTATAACTCCCTAAAGTTACATGAGAAAAAAACAGCTAGAGTTTATGATTAAACATCATAACTGAAAATCACAGAGGAACTTGAAGAAAAAAACAATTAAATATCCAGAAAAAAGGGAGCCAGGTTGAAAATAGGCAATTTTCCGTCCAGTCTATAGGACACCCCGCCGCCGCGTTTTCTCCGGACCCCGGAACCGTTAGCCGGGGGTTACGGTAGTGACTCGCAATTTTTCTCGCGGCCTACGTGTCCTGAATTCCGACCAAATTCCAAGTGTTTTGTTTTTTGAAGGAGAACGAGCCGAATGTCTGGGGATAGAACGCGTGTTCGGCGATTAGACTAGGAAATAGTGCATGCTTTTCTCTAGGAAAAGATCAATTTCCATGAAATGAAGGATTATTTTTCTGCTGTTTATTACATCGGCACTTAGTGCTACTAAGAGTGCCGATGTATTGAAATCTTCGCCGAAAAGTCAAAATCTTTGACCACGTTTTTTTCACATTTCTCGACGTTTTAGACCTTTCTAAGTCGAAATCAGTAAAAAAAAATTGCATCCGTCTGTCTATCTGTCTGTCTGTCAGTCTGTCTGGGTGTAAACTCTCTAACTCCATTTCTACATGAGATATCGACTTGCGGTTTTTTTAATATTGTTTCTTATCGTATTTCGAAGAGCTGATTAGATTTTGGGGGTAAACGATTGGGGGTAAGGGGGTAAAAATAGGGTAAAAGTCCTATTTTTAGCGTTTTTTGTTTATAATTAAGGCAGTTATTATTGTATTTGGTTAATTTAGCACTTATATAAAAGATAATTTTAAATTGGTCAAAAATTTTATAAACAACGTTTTCCTAAAACGCATTGTTTTCGAGATATTGGCGTTTAAAGCAGTAAAAGGTTTTTTAGCATATCTCACATATTTATAACCCGATTTCAAAAAATTATTTTTTAAATAAAAGCTCTTTTTAAGCCCTATAAAAAATGTTATATACAGTTTTTTGCTACAATATAATGTTTTAAAGATACAGAATTTAAAATCAAACAAAACACCTAGTTTGAAATTTGCAAAACTAGATGGCTCTAGTGTACAATAGTGCCGATGTTTTGACAGGGTGCTTGCAACGTTTCATCTAGTTTCTTAAAATTACTTAAATCTGTATTAAAAAAAAGAGCACACATTCGACTAAATATATTTGTTTCTTACAATTTATGAATCTAAAGGACCTATACTTGATGCCTAATAATGTACCTACCAGTATTGGTTGGAGCGAGACAGTAACAAAAACCAAAGAAACCGAATTCCGAGAGCAATTTTTCCAACGAATTAATAACTCTTCTCTCTAGAATAGGCATTTCATTTGTAAAAACTGACAAAAACGTAGCCACATATACATTTGTCTGTCTTACTCGCCCGGCTTTGTTCTAACAGAGACCACAATAACAGTTACTGGTAATTGTTATTGTTCAGGCCTGAATATACCTACTATTTGTTTACAAACAAACCAAGATGTTGGCGATACTTTATATTAACGGTATGCGTATTCTAGAGAGAAGAGTTATTAGTTCTTTGAATTTTTCTCAATTCTCTTTGATAATATTCTATAGTAAAGCCATACCTATATTTTTTACACATTTATAAACAAATGTCAATAAATAAAGCTATAAATTCTTAATTGTTTTTTATAGTTTACATGAAGAAAAAAAAAAGTAATGATAGCTTATTCTTTCGCCTACGCAAAACCAAATCAATTATACTTAAAGTTTTATTATTATTAACTAGCTGTCCAATCACGGCCTTCGATCGAGATTTATTGAAACAAATACCAATTTGATAAAAAAATACAAAGCGAGAAGAAACAAATGCTATTTACCAGAGAGGGTTAAGCACTTTACGTAGACAAAAAAAAATAAATATATATATTTAATATTTGTAATTTTTTTAGGCTATTTTTTAACCCTGTTCACATTTGGAAACAATGTCCATTAAGACCCCTGAATTCTTTAATAATCAAAATACATGGGCACATATTTTTCACTAGGGAACACTGGTCTTTAAGATGGAGTATCTTTTGATGGATAGCAGTATATTGACGGTTAATATTTAAACAGCTGATCACTAGCTGGAGTTGAATTTTTGTTAGTGTGTTGGTTTTTTGTACAGAATAGTATATTCTATAACTAGTATGGAATAGACAATATTCCGCGCGAGCGGAAAGTTTGTCATACTAGCCGGTAGGCGAGTATGACGGTCCCGCGAGCCCGGAATAACTATTCCATAAGTGTTTTAGACTTTACTTTTTCTTCGACTGCAAATATGAAACACTGTATGGCTTTAAACTGCGGACAAAGTTAAAAACCATGTTTTTTGTGACTCGACATTGTAAATGCAACAAAACACAATTTTTTTTAAATTCAGCTATTAATGTTATTTGATAATTTTATCAAATCAGTACTTAAAAAAGATTTTTATTTAATTTTAGCACATATTTATAAATTATAATGCAAAAATTGAAGGTAATGTCAGATTTTTGTGACAGATATTAGGTTTAAATATTTAACAATAGATGGAGCAGTTTTAATTTTTTGAACTAAATTGATAAAAAACTGGTCAAATATTAAGAAAAACTAATAAACTTTATGTAATTTTAACGCAAAACTTTAAATTGCATTAAATTATTCAATATTTCATGATAAAATATATAAATTTTTGCTAATTTTGCTACAGTTTTATTTACTTTTATAAACAAGAGATAGCACTACATGTGCTCATTCCAACACTTGATAGGGAATATTCATACCGTATCAAGAGTTAGAATGGATTAATTCTGTCTTTGAAAAGTGTGTGTATTTGCTTACATTCTAAAGCAGTCGTAGAAAAATAATAAATAATATTTTTTTACTGTTAGGTTAAAATTCATAAGTAACTAGATATATTTTTTTACAGAATTAACCTTAAATTTTACATTTATTATGGTAAAAATCTAAATGTCGTTAATTTTCTCGTTTATTAAAAAAAATTGCAATATAGGCATGAATGACATGATTTATAATTATTAAACATAATAAATTTGATCTAAATAAAAACATTACAATCATAATATAAGGTTAACTAAACCATAATAAAATTATTAATTCCCGATATAAAAAAGTGTGATAATGAAGTAGGTTGATTTGCAATTAAAATAAACAATCTAGTTAAAATAATTTATAACTAATACTACTATTATTGTTAGATATTAGAACGAATTATTTCACCTTATTTAACAGAGTCGAGTATGACGAACTGGTAAATATTTTTAAAATTAAAGAAGAGGAAGAAAAAGAAGAAAAAATACAAAAAGACAACAACAAGCCGTAATGATATGTAATGCTACGCATTCCATTTTATACTATTTACGGTAAATAATATATTGCATTTTCTCAGAAAAATAAAACAAAAATCAAAAAAAAAAAAAAATTTTAAATAAAAAAATAACTTTTTGAATTAACAAAATAATATTTGAATTTTTTTTTTTTTGAAAATGATAATTTTTAATTTTTCTTTTTAATTTAACCCTCAGTAATAATAATAATAATAATAATAATAATAATAATAATAATAATAATAATAATAATAATAATAATAATAATAATAATAATAATAATAATAATAATAATAATACATTTATTGATTCTAAATAGAATTTTACAATTCTTATATCAAGGGTTTCATCATTACTCGAATATAATCTTAGATACACATATTATACATTTAGTAGTAATTAAAATAATAATAAAGTAAATGCATAAAGTAAAAAAAAAATACAATTAAACAGTGAATAACAAAAAATAAAGTAAATGCATAAAGTAAAAAAAAATATAATCAAACAGTGAATAACAAAAAATTTAGCAAAAAGTAAGAGAAAAAAAAAACAATTACATTCATGAAAAAGAGAAAAAAAAAACAAATATCCAAAACACATAAGCAAATCGGCGAAGTAGAATTTATTTTAACTGGAACAAATTTTATTTATTAAACGAAGCAAAACTTATTTTAACAGGCTAGAATATGATTAAGTTCAAGTTTGGGCTTTTTGTAGAAGTTACATAAAATAAAGCTGCAGTTGGGTTTTGTTATTAGGACGAACATCTACCACAAGCAGGCTTCTATGTTTTGCCGAAAAATCATCCCGAATAAGCACTGCAAGGCCTCCGCTTCCACGGCCCCTGGATTTATAACGAACAGGCTGTTCGGAACAGCAGTGACGTAGAGGACATTAAAGTTGTTAATTTTGCGTTGATTTTATTGGCTATTGAACAGGCTGGTTTTGGTTTTTGGGAATTTTTAGTCCAGAATCTCTCTTAGGAGAGTTCGAGTCTGATCTAGTCCTTTTGCTTCCTTTGGTTTCCATGGTTTGGATTTTTTTATTTAACCCTCAGTAACTTTTTTATTCTCGGGGGCATTACTTTTAAAAACAATAGGGATCTTTCCTTCATAGAATAAGATAGGATAATGAGTTCTTGAGTTATCTTGTCCACAAAAATTGTGATATAGGACGGATGGACCGTCTGTCCTTTCATACGGACGTTCATTTTAAAAAAGTTTATTATTTTTCATCAAACACATTTTTATCCAATTTTTTGTCTCGAACCTTTTTTGACAATTTTGTGAAATTCGAAACTACCGCTTCCAGCGCTTTTAGTATAATAAGAAGAATAAAATCGATAATAATCGCTTTTATTTATTTATTTATATATTTATTTATAGTTTACAATTATTACATTACATTACATTACATTTTTGCTTAACCTCGTGAGAATCCTACTCACGCCATTTGGGTATTAAACTCGTCAAGTACGACTCAGTAGTCCACTACACCAATCCTCCCATATGCCTACTGTATCATGAGGAGCCCCAATAAGCCTAACCTTATGCCGGATTTCTTCATAAATTTTGTAAAAAAAACAAAATTTAGAATTTCCATACCTACTAGTTTTTTATTTTCCATATATTATAATAATAATAATAATAATTTTTTTTCACCATGTAAGATACATACAGTATATATGGTTGGTCAGTTAATTTATAAATAAATATATTATACGTAAGTTAACGTAAAAAGTCAGTTAGATATAAACAAATAGAATAAAATTATACAAAACAGAATAGAATAAAATAAACGGAACAAACAATGAAATAAATAAAATAAAATAAATATTACAAGTTTAAAATCATTATTAAAGAGACAAATATTCGTTTAATGTATAAAAAGCTCTATCAATAAAGTACTTTTTTACGGAGTTTTTAAATAGAATGAAGCTTTCTATATTTTTAAGATCTTGTGGTAGCTTATTATATTAGGTAACACAGTTATATAGAGGCGATTTTTTAAAAAAAGAATTTCTGTGACGTGGTACCCGAAGGTTTTGACTGTTGCGGGTGTTATGTGAATGAGTATCTGTGTTCAAAATAAAACTGTTAAGATTCTTCTTGGTATAAACAACACATTTAAAAATAAAAATACTAAGTACAGTTAAAATCTGCTTATCTCTAAAGATATTTCGGCATGATTCGCCAAAAGCTATATCAAAAAGAAGTCTTATTAACCTTTTTTGGGCAATTAGTACTCTGTTAATTTCGACAGCACCTCCCCAGGCAATAATATTATAAGAGAGGTGACAGTATGCTAGAGAATAATACATATTGATTAATCCAGTTTTGTTTAGTTCACCTTTTAACCTAAAAATGCCAAAATATTCACTATTTAGTTTTTTGCAGATGACATCAATTTGACAGTTCCATGTAAGGTTCTGATCAAACATAATTCCAAGAAATTTTGTTTCAGTACTCAAGACCAAATTAGGTATAACAAAATTGTGAGGTACGTTTCTTCTTTTAAAGAAATTAATTGCGACCGTTTTTGACACATTTAAAATCAGCTTATTTCTCTGACACCAGACTTCAAAATCTTCTAGGACTTTAATTAATAACTGATAAAGCTCTAGAAGACATTTACAAGAGATCAAAATCGTTGTGTCATCTGCGAAAATTATTATTATTTTATTAAAATTTTAATTTTGATTATTTCATTATCAAAACCTCAATAAAAGATTCCAAACCTCAATAAAGTATGTATTTGTTAATAATAACACTAAATAAATTAACAAACCAGAAAAAATGTATCAATTTTATCAATAAATAAAAGCTTTACTGCCGTAAAATAGGCCTTTTATCGCCAACTTTATGTTAGTGGCGAGGCGATTTCACGCATGGTTTCCAAATGTGACCAAGAGACTTTTAAAACGACCGCCTGTTGTACATCAAAGCTTTTTCTACAACGATAACATAAAAATAATTAACCCTTTCGTTCCTACGGGTTTTCTTAGGAAAAAATAATATTGAAGAAAATTTTTGAAAAATCAAAAAGGTTTTACACTGATGCAAAAAAATTTACACAGTCGACCATGTAGACCTGAATTGACACCGAATCTGTTAAATTGTGTAAAAACTTGAATTTTAACACCGTTTTTAGTAAAATGTACACAATTTTACACATTTTAACACGTTTCAGGTCTACACGGTCGACTGTGTAATTTTTTTTTCACCAGTGTATAGTCTGGTGACCATTTTTATTTATTTATTTTCTCCCCGCTGTATTTTATATATGTCTTAAAGTACATTCAAACTAAGCTATTTCCAAATGGACAAGTTTTGGATCCGGTTCCTTTGGGTGCTAGTAACCACTAAAAGATGGTGAAATGAGGTACCCTAAAAATCAATTTTTAACTCACCGAGTCAAACACATTACATTTAGATTAGTCTTTTTTCACAGTTAGGGGAACGTTCAAGTATTACGTAACGCAAATTGTACCAAAATTCATACACTTCATACCTCGATTCTCGCGTTATTCAAGGCTGTAGAGATTTCATATTTTGGCTACCCCCCTAACACACCCCCTATTAGGGGGCGCAGCCAAAATATGAAATCTCTATAATTTATAATAACGCGAGAACCGGGGTATGAAGTGTATGAATTTTGGTACAATTTGCGTTACTTAATACTTGAACGTTCCCTAGACAAAACTATTCTGTAGGCCAAGGGGTTAAAACAGTCTTTTAAAGTTCATTTAACATCTGACAATTAATAAAACTTTCATTTAATCAAAAAGTCATTTCAAAAATATGAATAATTTTCTCATTTCTTTAAAAATCTTGAGATAACATATGCCAAAGTCACTTTTTAAAGACTATTTTTACAAGCAAGTTGGAAATAGCTTAATTTTAATGTACTTTAAGACACATAAAATGCAGCCGGGAAAAAATAATGAAATAAAACTGGCTCTCCAATAGTTGGAGAGCTACTATTAAGTTAGCCACTATTCTGCTCTATTTCGAAAACAAAGAGTCTTCTTCTTCTTCTTCTTCTTCTTCATCTGATATGTTTCTTGTTCTTTTGCCTTTCGTTGATCCCAGGCGGCTACCACGATCAACCTGCAATTGTTTATTGGTTTGGGACACACCCAACTCCACATACGCTATCTTAAATGCTATAAAATGGGATATAACAACATTTCTATAAAAATAGTTATCTAATATGGAGGGTATAGAATCTATAGATAAAATACTATTTTATTAGATACTATTATAGTATTATAGAATATACTATATAGTGTATTATAACACACCTACGGTAGTAACTAGAGTTTTTATTAGGAACTGCCTTTTCTATACATACTTCAAAATAAATATTTAAAAACAAAAACTTAAATATTCTATATTTTATTTTTTTAGAACTAGTCTCAGTTTTAAGCAAAGGAGGGTATCGTATTTTGGGCTAAATTGCCTGCAACTATAAGACTTTACATGCTTATAGATATATAAAAAATAAATACTTACCCAAAATTTCAGCCCTTTTTCCAAACGAAAGATACTTTAATTAATTATTTTAATTACGAATTTGACTGTAAAATTAAAATATTTTGTTGTTTTGTTGTTAATTTTTACGGATTTAACATGGTGTAAAATGCACAATGTGTATTGCACTTATCAGACTATTTTTTCGGTAAGATTATCGAGTTGATTTTAAGGTATGTATTTATACTAATAATATAATAAAGTAATCGAGTAGCTCCAACATTATATTATAGTAACCTAGAGCCTGCAGTCCCATGGGACAGTGTGATCCCAGACCAGTAATTTAATGTGGCTTTCAACTTGTGAAATACCTTTATTAAATTAATATTGTACAGTGTTTTTATTATACATTCCAAATGTTATCACTTTTTTAAGATAAGATAGAAGCATTTAGCACGTTAGCATTGTTGTCACGTTTACGGTAACACACAAATTCTTAACCAATAATAATTTTGATAAAAATTTACAAATAAACTCAGTAAACAGTTTTTCATCATTTCTTTTTTAACATTTCTCACTTTTCTTAAACAAAAACATATTATTCTCATTTAGCCCAAAACTCATATTTAAAGCGATTTCCCCAATTAAGAGTCCTTCAACTGAAAAAATTTATATAAAGTCGAGTTTTCGTTACCCAGTTATGTTTATCTCACTCCTTTCGATATTGTAAAATATTATTTATCGCGTACATACTATCTTAGTAACAAGGCTGACTGTTTTGAAATAATATACTGATTTGCTACTACTTGTTCGAACAATTTATTTTTCTCTCGAGCTCATTATTTACTTATGACATATATTTATTGTTCACCACTTTTGAAGGATACATAAATTGGCAAATGTTAGATAATTATCGGGACTAGTATAATTTCAGTTTTTAATTTGACACCTACGCTCAGCCGAGATCATAATTGTATTTTCTTTAGAGTAATAAATAAACAAGAAAAAAAATATACGGTAAAGGTTAAAAATGCAAGGCTAAAATAAAAAATAATAGTTTATGCTTTGTTTAAATGAATTTTGTAATACTCATAAATTTTTACGAATAAAATTATGATCTAGCCTATATGAATGGGACACTTTTTTGTAAATGGCTGCCAAAATGTTATTTTTAATCTTTTATACGTATTTTTTTTAGTTATCATACTTGGAATAAAAACGCAGTTTAAGTGTTAAACCTGAATAATATTTATTTTTACGAAAACTACAACCATTTCAAAAAAAAAAAACGTGAACACGGTATTATTGAATGGGACACAAATAAAAAATGCTATTAAAGGTAATAAATCATAAAAATAACTATTATTATCACTATAACTAATAACAATAAACCTATAATGTCATTTCATAACAAAAAAATAGCTGTTAAATTTTTTTTACATAGAATATACTTTAAATAATTTTACCCTGTTTTTTTCTAATCAATATCAATTATTAGTTTATTTTGAGTTCTAACTATTTCAAATTGTTGTATGGGACACTTTCTGCCGTTTTAAAGTCATTCGTTATCTAAAAGAGATGGATAGGAATGAAATATACAAATTGTCCCATTCAATAATAATAACAATATTATGAAAAAAATAGGCAAAAAAAATTACCTTTATCTATAATATTTGATTATTTGGTATATGTTTTTTGTGGTTCTAGACTATTATATAAATCAAATTTAAACAGTTTCCTTTTACCTTTCGCCAATAAAACATCATTCAAAATTATTAAAAAAGTTACTTTTAACTTGGTAAAACTGACTTATTAAATTTGTCAAAAACCCAGCTGCCTAAACTTTGCCATTTTTTATGACTTTTTAACTGCACATCTAGGGCAATCTAACTATGGTAACAAAAACCAAAAATTGCGAAGCATAGCTCAGAAACAGGAACTGTCCCCTTCAATAATATGTCCCATTCATGGGTATTTCCCCCTACTTTTATTCTAAAACTAATCTATAGGTCTGTCACTCGCAATGTAAAGTCACCTTACTTCTCAATTATTTTAAATATTGCTAAACTGTTTTCTTTATAAAAAATATAGCATCGTTGACAAAGCAAAAAAAAAAATGATTCTACCCAAGCTTTTTTTAAAATAAAAAAAAATAGATTAGCTTGACTTTCAACCACTTTTTCTCAACTCTGAGATGGCACCAGAATGCTCTTTTAATTATTTGAGGTTATGTGCTTTTACTCACAAAAAAAAACAAATGATATTCCACAAGATTATGTCACTAACAAAATACCTATATATCTTTTGTATAGATAGGTACAATGATAGATAGATACAAAAGGGTGCGTATTCTTGAAAACAATCAATGTTGGCAATATTTTCATAAAATTATTTACAACACCTCTGCCACACGGGTCATAATTCAAAACTAAAAATGATTACGTTGTAGTGACTTTGGGATTTCGTCGAGGCACCTCTCAGGCCGAAAATGGAGGTATCATCAAGTCAATAGCGCCGCAGGGAGTGAAGTTCAGATTGTTTCGGTATTCCCTGGGATAAATAATAATAAAACAGGAACAAAATATAAGGATAGTAATCCTGTGTACTATACTGTATACTATTCACAGATTACACAGGCATATAAAAAAAATAAAGCCAATTATGATCAACCAGATTATATTTTTTTACGTATTCTTGTGTGCTGTAAGCAAATTTGACAGTAAAAAAGCTCACTGACCCCATAAATTTTTCAAAAACCTGCAAAAAAGAATACTGGACGAGCTCTTTAAAGTGCTCCAGTATGTAAAGTATTGAATTTTGGGCGTTACACCCGAAGAGACTTTTGATCAGAAAGTCAAGAACTATAACATATCCAAAATTTAACCAAATTTGACTAAAAACACTTTTACATATGAAGGAAGCGAGGTACTTTGGGGGTCAGCAAACTTTCATTGTTATGTATGTTTTCAGCACATAAAAATTTGTAGCTTGGTGTTACTGAACTTTCAAACTTTAAAAGAAAAATACAAAGATCTTTTTTGATATCTTTCTTCTAAAAAATGGATTTTTTGTTTTATATTACTTTCCCTTGTATTTTTTTCTTCTTCTATTAAAAAATGTATCAATTTTTAAATTAAAATCAGATGAAAATTGTTCAGCATTCAAGGAAGTATTTTAGTATGAACATTTGCAGTTTTAAAAAAAGCGCATGTGATGAAAATTTTATTTTTTTTATTTTGTATTTACTTTTTTTTCGAAAAAAAGAAACACTTTGTTTTAAGACTGCGAATGGTACAATAAAACAGTAGTAATGCGCTCGTCGCGTTTAAAAGGGGTGTATTCCTGATACTCCCCAGATACAAATACGGTATTAAAATATGTGACGTATTTTTACAACCGGTAAACGATTATTTTTTCTTGTTGTGCCTTTGTTATACATTTTTATAATTGCTAATTTACTTTGGTTAATATGAACGAAAATTCGGAAATTTATTAGGATTGATCTCTAGATTTTATATTAAAACGTGTGATAAGACCTATTAGTACCTCTTATATTTTATAATTATAGTATATTAAAGTACTAGTTTCATAACATACGTTTTTAGCGCACGAGTACAAGTTTAGAAAACGAGCCGCTTGCGGCGAGTTTTCTAAAGTACTATTGCGCCAAAAACGTGTTATGAAACGAGTGCTTTGTACAATTTTTTCTATTTTGCTCTAATATTAAAAAAACTTACATTTAAATTGATGACTGATTTAGGGATTTTTGTTTTGGATTGGCATTACAGTTTACACCATGTTTAAAATTCTAAGAACAAATGATATTTTGATATATTTTATAGTCATCTCTTTTCTTTTTTACTTCAATTACCCAAGCCACAATTTTACCATGGTTAAAATAACCTAAACACAAAATTTAACTTTAAAGCGACATTGACATGTGAACGGAAAACGTCAAGCGATAGGCCAGGTCTGTTGCCAACCCAAAAGAACAAAAAGTACAGACCTCTTATGGGCCTATAAGAACACGCAAAATGCGTGTGATTATGAACTTATAATATTATTATAACATAATTATAAGTATCAATAACTGCATCAAACGCTTTTTTGAAATCAAAGAAATAAAAATAAATATTAAACAAATGTATAAACTATTATACTTTAAAAACTTGTATAGATTAATTTATACTAAAAAAATCTCTTTATATCCTAGAACCAGATCAAACACTTTTGTGAATACAAATAATATATTTTTAGCTAAAATGTTATACATGTATAACAGCATAAACTTGAAGTACCTATAGATAATTTTGTTGTGCCATTAGCAACAAAAACAACAAATACAGGCTACTGATAACGTGTTACGTAATATTTTATAGAGTAATAAAATCCAATATTATGCACCTGTAGCGTAATAGCTGAAGAAATTGCTATAAATTTGAATACTACGTATGTATTTTAACATAATTTGACAGGCAATATTAATCACAAGAATTTAAACAAACTTTGCTTTAAAGTCCAAAATATACTTTTGTGTTTTTTTATTTTGTGCTTTGATTTTTTAAAAGTTATTTTTGAAAAGGCAAGGAATCGTTCGAATAACGCATCTATTCACTGGTTTTTCTTGATTTACATCGGCACTTAGTGCTACTAAGATGTATTGAAATCTTCGCCGAAAAGTCAAAATCTATGACCACGTTTTTTTTCACATTTCTCGACGTTTTAGAACATTCTGAGTCGAAATCAGTCTGTCTGTCTGGGTGTAAAAACTCCATTTCTACATGAGATATCGACTTGCGGTTTTTTGCATATTGTTTCTTATCGTATTCCGAAGAGCTGATTAGATTTTGGGGGTAAACGATTGGGGGTAAGGGAGTAAAAATAGGGTAAAACTCCTATTTTTAGCGTTTTTTGTTTATAATTAAGGCAATTATTATTGTATTTGGTTAATTTAGCACTTATATAAAAGATAATTTTAAATTGGTCAAAAAATGTTATAAACAATGTTTTCCTAAAACGCATTGTTTTCGAGATATTGACGTTTAAAGTAGTAAAAGGTTTTTTTTAGCATATCTCACATATTTATAACCCAATTTCAAAAATTATATTTTAAATAAAAGCTCTTTTTAAGCCCTATAAAAAATGTTATATACAGTTTTTTGCTAGAATATAATGTTTTAAAGATACAGAGTTTAAAATCAAACAAAACACCTAGTTTGAAGTTTGCTAGATGGCTCTAGTGTACAATAGTGCCGATGTTTTGACAGGGTGCTTGCAACGTTTCATCTAGTTTCTATTAATGTTCCTTTAGCATATATAACCAAAAAACAGACTAAATAAAAAATAATACCTTGTATAATAGCAATTTAATAGTCATGTGAAATAAATTATAAAAGCTCTGATAAGAAGTTAAACACAATACTACAACGTTGTATAGCATTAGCATATATATGTAAGTTTGTAAAAGATAGAGCTATTTCATTGATGCTCTACTGAATATCTAAACTTCTACGTCATACTTCATTTAAATATCATTTAAATACATCGATCCTTTGCAAAACTTGGCCTAGGTCGTCCGCTCAATACTACACACGCTAGGGTGGAACTTTTTTACTATAATATACTAGTTATCAGTTATCTGATAACTATATATGATAGTTATCAACTTGATAGTATCAAAAATAAGAGACATACATTTTTTTAATGGAAAAACTAATTTGGGAAAGCACAGTTTTTGCAAAATGCAAGCAGAGGTGCTCCGAAGGGATTTTATTAGGGATGGGGGGGGAAACAAATATTTTCCAACTTATAACTGAAAAATTTACCAACTCCAAAAATCAGACCAGAAAGTTTTACCCCAGGAGAAGAATTTTGCAGACTAAAAAAAGGTCCTCACCTCCAAAAAAAGTTTTACCCCCCCCCCCCCCGAAAAATTTTGATGACTAAACAAAAAGTCCTCACCTCTAAAAAAAAAGTTTACCCCCCGAAAAATTTTGATGACTAAGAAAAAAGGTACTCACCTCTCTAAATTCCCAACTATGTCCCAAAACAAAAAGCCTCCCAACTATGTAGACAAAATTCACAACTATACCCCTCAATTTTCCAGACTTTCTACCAATTTACCGAAAATTACCACTCAAAAAGTGCAAACCAACTGAACACTAGATTTTCCCAACTCGAACGTGATTGGGGCTAGCTAAATGTTAGAAGAAAGATAGACAGGCCTAATAATTATAATTATAATAAAACTGCTCCTAAACTAGTCTTGAGTTTTTATCTTGATGATAAAGTGAATGAGAGGGACATTTTTTTGGGTAATTTTAAAAGAAAAGTTAGCCAACACCCCCGACGTCAATGGTTCTAGGTGCAACGCACTCTTCATTTAATAGAACCTGTTATTTAAACCAAGATCCAAAAAACGGTACATGCTAGGAACGTAAGCTTTATTTATTACAAGATGTTGCAAATCGTTTTTTAACCAGACAAGTTGGTAACATGAGATATTACATATTTAGCTATATTTTATGTTAAAATATTAATTAAAAGATGCTTCATTTACTGAGGAACTAAGTTTTTGTAAACTCATTTATTAACATACTGAAATGTTATCAAGCAGTTTGTTATTTACCAGTTGCTCTTCATATTTTTACAGTTGAAAAAATAATATTGGGTTTACTTTTCAGCTCCTAATTGTTATCTGATATCAAATTTAATTAGAACACATTTAAAATAAATTAAATTAATAGGGTATACAAAAATTCAACATTTCCTTAAGTCATTTATAAAAATTATAGAATTAAAGGGTCCCAGTAGTGAACCGTGCGTCTTCCCACATTGTTGTTTTTAATTATGCTCTATGTATTAGGTTTAACTTAATAATCTATTTAATGTTCAAGATTCGTATTTATAAAATTATGTTGATATTGATTTATTTGTTCAAATTATTTTATATTACCTTCTTAAACCCTTAGGAAAACAATCCTGGTTTATCCAGTATCTACATACGTTATTATAAATTATTGTTTTATTTTTCTTCAGTTAAGTATACTTAATTATACCGTGTGGTAAAATGGCAAAATTAATTAAATTGGGAAGTATCTGGCATGCATGTTGGCAATAAATAAAGACAAGTCCCACCATTTTAGATTCCTGTAACATATTTTAATTAAGTCCCGCCATTAAATGACTTATTACCCATAATTATTCAATATCTTGCGTTAATCGATTTACAGTAGCCAAAGGAATATTAATAAGAGTTTAAACTCCCACACGGTACATTGGCGAGACCTTTTTTACCGACCGAGTCCTCGTGAGGCCAACGAAACCTAGCTACGAGCTGCCAAGATAACACTGGTTTCCTATTATGGTGGCAGACATTTTAACAGTTTCAGCAAGCAAAATAAAAAGTTTACTAGCTTATTAATTTGCTAGGAAAATAGTTTTAATTTAGAATTCTGTTCATCTGTTAAAAATAAATCATTTATAATAATTATGAGAAGAATGGGACCTAGTACGGAACCTTGAAGTTCACCACATAAACTTGTTAGTCTTCTTGTTTTACGATCATTCATTTATTAACTTTTATGAATTATTTTCTTAAATACGATTGTTGTATTATACTTCATATATTGTTCTATACCTTGTTGTACCATACATAAGGAATTACACTATATGTACCCAGGTAGCAAAATAACATGACATTCACGTGAAAGCCACGTTAATATGTGACATGTGATGTTAAGATTGTAGTCTCATTTAACAAGAATGTAGCATAGTGGGGATGTCCTAAGTCCGCCCCTAATAACATCACACAATGACATCCCGAAAATAACGTGTTTGTGACATCATAAATCCACATTTCTGCGCTATTATATCTAATTTCTTATGGATGCCGTTACTGGTACTTTAATATTTAAATAATATCCTAGGATATTAGCTTTTTCTAAATACAACCATTTAAAACGCTATTACCCTATAAAAAAAATCGGATTTAAAATCAATCAGTAATTGAAACAATCACATATTGAAACAGATAGATTCTAAATACGAAATTGCAGATTAAGCGGAGAATATATTCCTTTAATCCGTGTCCGTTGTCTTGAGAAGCCCGGCAGAGCCCCCTATCCATTGGAAATCGTATAATGTGTATACAATTTCCTTATTATAATTTACTCTATCAACATCATCTTATATCAATTTTTTTGCTTCGAACGTCGGTGAGAAGCAAAATAACATGACAATCACGTAAAAGCCACGTTAATATGTGACATGCGATATATTCACAGCGTTGCTAAATATTTGTTATTAAATAACATGGTTGTCACGTCTCACGTGTTACGTTGTATGTGATGTTAAATACATGTTATTTTTCAATATTATGTGATGTTATGATTTAGTTTAAAAATACACCCAAAAGTAATGTTAATTTCTTGTAATATCACATCCCTTGCTACCTGGGTATGTGTATTAATAATATGTTTAACAAGAATTTCCCATTTTGTTAAGTCAATGTTGTTATTTTCAATTATCTAAATTTATTATTATTGCTTCTTTACATTTCGTTCCACCATATTTTCCAGCACTTAACCGGGAAATTATCTTGTGTATACTTTTTACTCATTACTCTTACACTGCATAATATTTATTATATATTACCTTATAAGTCAATTAACAAATTGCAAACCATTATAAAGGAAGCATAACATACATCAAAACGTAAACGTAGTAGTTAAATGTTGAGCAAAACATAAACCTTGTTTTAACCTTGTTTTTCATTTTATAAATGAAATTTATTAAGCATTTTGATTTGAGTTTAGATTTTCCCACATTTAGACAAAAAAAATAGACTAAAAAGCCACATTTATATTTAATCATAAACTAAAGAATCTGACACCAACTATGCAATATTATCGTGGCCATATTTATATGGATCAGTTTAAATAAAAGATAAACAACCGCAGGAATTATTTATGCAGTTATCTAAAACTGTATATTTTGCTTTAATACTTTTTACTAAATTTTATTTAATTACTAAAAATTAGTTTTGAAAATATGAAAAATCCTAGGGCAGACAGAAGGCTATGAAAGCATCTACTTTGATTTGGTCACGTATCATAGTCTGAAAATAGGATATGAAAGAAGTCCAGAGAATGCCCTTTGCTCCCACAGGACTTCTAATATCGTAGCCTTAAGGATAACTTATTTAATTAACCGATCCCGGGGTAGGACAGGAAAACGCCACTGATAGATATTTCTATATTAATTTAATATAGAGGGTTGGACCTACATATGATGACCAGGCAGGATTTTTAAATCAATAAAACTTATGAAGCGTGTAGAAACTAAACGTACTCTATATAAGTAATGTCATTTAAATGCATTTAACTAATTTAAATAAAACCGAGTATATCCTGAATTTTTATTATCTAAAATACATATTTTTAATTTGACATTAGACTGTCAATTTAAGCCGACCTATTTTTCTATAAACATCCAAACATCAAGGTACACTTGATAAAAATAAGTGGTTTAATAAAAAATATTCCTACCTTTCCTGATGCTGGAATTTTATATTTTATACTTTTTGTTGGTTTGGTCCAAACTGCACTGAAAAAACAGATCCTTTGAATCAAATTATTATGGTATTTACTTAAGTACATAATGGTTTTGAAATATGCCAAAGGATTGGCGAATTTAAAGTAATTTCTTTTGAAAATATCAGTTTGTGTAAAGCACCTCCCTAAGATATAAAAATAGTAATGATTTAAGAGAATTTGGCACTGTGATCAAACTCTGAGTAGATTTTTTTCAAATGTCATGCTTCTTGTCAGAAAAACCAATCGGCATTCATACAATAATCGTTTCTTTGG
This sequence comes from Brachypterus glaber, assembly GCA_958510825.1. Lineage (NCBI taxonomy): Eukaryota > Metazoa > Arthropoda > Insecta > Coleoptera > Kateretidae > Brachypterus > Brachypterus glaber. Next base: position 27,542,604 of record OY294052.1, on the reverse strand, counting down.
GGGAACACGGCAAAAAAATTATAGCCTAGAGCGCTATAAGACATATATTATAATCGCTTAATACAAATATAAATATAAATATAAAGCTTCCCGTTACAATTATGGCATTCAGTGTAAAAAATTATATAAAATATATAATAATATAATAATATTTTTTTTGTGAATTTATAATAGTACCTGAAACAATTATGATCTTTTCTGTAATAAATATAATCATTTCCAATTTATTTGTAACACTATTAGTTTTCGTGTTCCTTATATAGGTTAAATCACTGTAATTTGAAACTGTTACCAAATATCTTATACCTTGCAGCCCAGAGCACACTAATTTCTTTCCGTGAAGTTCGTGGATCTTTATTAATATAAATTTTATTTGCTTTAAGAACAAAAATGCAAAGAAATCAATTCTTTTGCTATAAATAGACCTCTTTTTCCAGTGTGATAAAAAAGGATTTCAATATAAAGCCGATATTTATCGACATCATTATAGTTATCTTAGGTCTCAATTGATATTAAGTGACAGGAGAATTTAAACTGTTTCAAGAATTTATGTTATTAAACCGTTTAGTATACGTATATTATGTATAAAGAATAAACGACTAAATATTTCACAACTTATGGTACAATTATTGGCGGCAACAAGCTCATATGTCATGTTCAAGATAAAGGGTACCACTTTGTGAAGGTTTTTTAGTTTAGTTATCAACGTTCCCTGCCGTTAACTCTTTGAGACCCAATTTTTATTTTTTTTTGTTATAATTGGTCATTGACAATCAAAAAGTTTTGTTTGTTTTATAAAATAGTTAGTTGGGGTGAGAATAGGGACCACGTTAAGAATTGTTGTACAAAAATTCTATCAGCAATGCCAACAAAGCATGCTAACGCAAATATAATAATATGATGGGTATTCTACAAAAAAATATGGAAACAAACAGAAGATCATTTGGTAAAATGTAACTATTTCATGTGAGATTCACTTATTATATCTGTATGTGGCATTTAAAACAAAGATTAACGTCGCAGTTTGGCAGTTAAGACTGGAAAAGGTAAGATAACGAAACTTAACCAGTTTGTCGGCAAGTTATTACCGTTTTTAAAGCACCTTGCCGAAAAGAATTACGCTTCTTTTTCTCATTCTGCACATTGCGGAATATCGTCTCTTGAGAAAATTTTAAATAATTCTTTTGAGATCGACAATCGTTTAACACCAAAACTGCAAAGAATATGAAAAAACAAGAAACTAAAAAAAACTGAATCCATTTTTTTAGATTGAGCGTATACTTAAGTTTTGATTTAAGTCTTGTCATAGTTTTTTTTTGTATTTTTGCTACAAGAATTAATATTACAATATTGAGAGCAAGGCAAGGCACAAAAAAAGCTAAGGGTTCAATCCTAGGTTGTGGAACAACTTTTTCACAGAAATAAAATACCGTCGTTTCCCCACCACGTTGGCTTGTGCTGCCGAAGATCTAAACACACAGCATAAAAAAAGGTTTGCAGTGGATAATGCCGTACTAGCACTCGGACCTGTGATACTATCCGGGGCACCGAAAGGGAGCAGCAAGGTAGTTGTCAGGTCAGCCGAGCTCACTTTAGGGACTTTCAAGCAACCAGGATCTGTATTAAGCCGGTCCAAGTGCACTGGCAGCCAATAAACTTAAGGATCAAAGCCGCTCACTTAGCCAAAAAAGCCTACAAAACAAGGTTCGGATTCCTCGCTAAACTGTAGGTCCCGGGGTACAACAAAAAAATCCTCGTTAGAGTAGAAAAACTAGTAACACAGGGGTAGGCAAAAAGGACCAATATGGTCTAGTTGCCAGGCTTGACCTCCCCACTATTACTACTAAGTATATTTGGCTAGTAAATGTAAGTAACAACTTTTATTATGGGTACTAGGATACTAGTATGGTAGGTATCAAAAAAAAATACCTTGAATATACCTTAATTTTTCACAATGCAACCTGCAACGTGTTTCTTTGAAATAATGTTTTCTAAAGAGATTTAATGAGCTTAAGCTTAATTAACTAAATCTAACTCATATTTTGAGTTAACTTGTAACTTTAAGTTAATTATTTTACCATAATATTCCAAGAATTTTAACTGAATTTATTTAACGATCAAAAAATTTTAATTCGTTTCCATTTATTGCTATGTTTTAATCAATTTAATTTGAAATAATTCGTAATTGGACGGTTGGACATTTTTCAACCGAGGATCGAAAGAATGTTAATTTTGACGAATTCTTTAAATTTGTCTTGAATTACTGAAATTATAACAATTAGTTTATAAATATAAAATTAAACCACTTATTTAAACCCGTCACTGACTGCGTTAAAACAAGTTATCATAGTATATTAAAGTACTAGTTTCATAACATACTTTTCAGCAGAAGAGTACAAGTTTAGAAAACTAGCTGCTTGAGGCGAGTTTTCTAAAGTACTAGTGTGCTAAAAACGTGTTATGAAACGAGCTCTTTATACAATTTTTTCTATTTTGCTCTAAAATTTAAAAAAACTTACATTTAAATTGATGACAGATTTAGGAATTTTTGTTTCGGATTGGCATTACAGTTTACACTAAGTTTAAAACTCTAAGAACAAATGATATTTTAATATATTTTACAGTCATCTCTTCTTTTTTCACTGCAATTAACCAGTCCACAATTTTAACACGGTAAAAAATAACCCAAACACAAAATTTTGTAAAAAATTAAACTTTAAATCGACATTGACATTTGCACGCAAAACGTCAAGAGATAGGCTTTTGTATGTTTCCAACCCAACAGAAAAAAAAGTAGAGACCTCTTATGAGCCTTAAGAAACACGCAAAATGCGTGTGATTATGAGCTTATAAGAGTCGCAAAATAGAAAATAGTATATTAAAGTACTAGTTTCATAACATACGTTTTTAGAGCACGAGTACAAGTTTAGAAAACGAGCTGCTTGCGGCGAGTTTTGTAAAGTACTAGTGCGCTAAAAACGTGTTATGAAACGAGCTCTTTATACAATTTTTTCTATTTTGCTCTAAAATTTAAAAAAACTTACATTTAAATTGATGACAGATTTAGGAATTTTTGTTTCGGATTGGCATTACAGTTTACACTAAGTTTAAAACTCTAAGAACAAATGATATTTTAATATATTTTACAGTCATCTCTTCTTTTTTCACTGCAATTAACCAGTCCACAATTTTAACACGGTAAAAAATAACCCAAACACAAAATTTTGTAAAAAATTAAACTTTAAATCGACATTGACATTTGCACGCAAAACGTCAAGAGATAGGCTTTTGTATGTTTCCAACCCAACAGAAAAAAAAGTAGAGACCTCTTATGAGCCTTAAGAAACACGCAAAATGCGTGTGATTATGAGCTTATAAGAGTCGCAAAATAGAAAATAGTATATTAAAGTACTAGTTTCATAACATACGTTTTTAGAGCACGAGTACAAGTTTAGAAAACGAGCTGCTTGCGGCGAGTTTTGTAAAGTACTAGTGCGCTAAAAACGTGTTATGAAACGAGTTCTTTATACAATTTTTTCTATTTTGCTCTAAAATTTAAAAAAACTTACATTTAAATTGACGACTGATTTAGGGATTTTTGTTTTGGGTTGGCATTACAGTTTACACTATGTTTAAAATTCTAAGAACAAATGATATTTTGATATGTTTTACAGTCATCTCTTCTTTTTTCACTGCAATTAACCAGTCCACAATTTTAACACGGTAAAAAATAACCCAAACACAAAATTTTGTAAAAAATTAAACTTTAAATCGACATTGACATTTGCACGCAAAACGTCAAGAGATAGGCTTTTGTATGTTTCCAACCCAACAGAAAAAAAAGTAGAGACCTCTTATGAGCCTTAAGAAACACGCAAAATGCGTGTGATTATGAGCTTATAAGAGTCGCAAAATAGAAAATAGTATATTAAAGTACTAGTTTCATAACATACGTTTTCAGAGCACGAGTACAAGTTTAGAAAACAAGCTGCTTGCGGCGAGTTTTGTAAAGTACTAGTGCGCTAAAAACGTGTTATGAAACGAGCTCTTTATACAATTTTTTCTATTTTGCTCTAAAATTTAAAAAAACTTACATTTAAATTGATGACAGATTTAGGAATTTTTGTTTCGGATTGGCATTACAGTTTACACTAAGTTTAAAACTCTAAGAACAAATGATATTTTAATATATTTTACAGTCATCTCTTCTTTTTTCACTGCAATTAACCAGTCCACAATTTTAACACGGTAAAAAATAACCCAAACACAAAATTTTGTAAAAAATTAAACTTTAAATCGACATTGACATTTGCACGCAAAACGTCAAGAGATAGGCTTTTGTATGTTTCCAACCCAACAGAAAAAAAAGTAGAGACCTCTTATGAGCCTTAAGAAACACGCAAAATGCGTGTGATTATGAGCTTATAAGAGTCACAAAATAGAAAATAGTATATTAAAGTACTAGTTTCATAACATACGTTTTTAGAGCACGAGTACAAGTTTAGAAAACGAGCTGCTTGCGGCGAGTTTTGTAAAGTACTAGTGCGCTAAAAACGTGTTATGAAACGAGTTCTTTATACAATTTTTTCTATTTTGCTCTAAAATTTAAAAAAACTTACATTTAAATTGATGACTGATTTAGGGATTTTTGTTTTGGGTTGGCATTACAGTTTACACTATGTTTAAAATTCTAAGAACAAATGATATTTTGATATGTTTTACAGTCATCTCTTCTTTTTTCACTGCAATTAACCAGTCCACAATTTTAACACGGTAAAAAATAACCCAAACACAAAATATTGTAAGAAATTAAACTTTAAATCCACATTGACATTTGCACGCAAAACGTCAAGAGATAGGCTTTTGTATGTTGCCAACCCAACAGAAAAAAAAGTAGAGACCTCTTATGAGCCTTAAGAAACACGCAAAATGCGTGTGATTATGAGCTTATAAGAGTCGCAAAATAGAAAATAGTATATTAAAGTACTAGTTTCATAACATACGTTTTTAGAGCACGAGTACAAGTTTAGAAAACGAGCTACCTGCGGCGAGTTTTCTAAAGTACTAGTGCGCTAAAATTGCTCTAAAATTTTAAAAAATTTACATTTAAATTGATGACAGATTTAGGATTTTTTTTTCGGATTGGCATTACAGTTTTCGCCATGTTTAAAATTCCAAGAACAAATATAATTTTGATATATTTTATAGTCATTTCTTCTCTTTTCCACTGCAAGTAACCAAGCCATAATTTTAACACGGTAAAAAATAACCTAAACACAAAATTTTGTAGAAAATTAAACTTTAAAGCGAAGTTGACATTTGCACGGAAAACGTCAAGCGATAGGCTTTTCTCTGTTGCCAACCCAAACGAAAAAAAAGTAGAGACCTCTTATGGGCCTATAAGAACAGGCAAAATGCGTGTGATTATGAGCTTATAAGAGTCGCCAAAATGGAAAAAATTATTAAGATGAGGTCAAATCTTGATAATATAATAAGGAGGACTTTTTTACTCTATTTGCCTATGTTTTAACTACTAGAGGTGTTTATAAAAGCAGTTATTTAAGGTAAACCCCTGGGGAAGGGCAGTAAGAGTGACAATCTTGCTTAAAATTTTATTTTACGGTGAAAACACCCGTTATTGAAATCGACCGAAAGATCAAATTTTGTTTTTGCATTTTTTGCTTTAGAATGTCATGAAACGTCGATAAAATTTGAAAAAAGTGGGTGTTAAAAAAATGTCTGTTTGTCTATCCGTATGTAAACCTTACAACTTTTTAACGGAATGTCCGATTTAAAAAATTCTTTCACCAAAAGATTCAGGACTTTTTCTATTTGAGTTACATTAAATATGGTTAACATTAGCATAGGGCAAGGGGGGCAAAACGGACAAAAACTAAAAATTTTAGCGATATCTCACTTATTATTTACAGTAGCACAAAAATGAAAATAATATTTTATTCCCTACAAAAACATATATAAAATAATTTTTTCTACTACCTAATTAAGTGCTAGCTTACATATTATCTACCGTTGTCAAGGCTTTACCTTGGCAACCAATAAAATCACTGAACTCATTTATTATTGACCGTTGTTAAGCATTGTTTATTGACGACGGTCAATAATGATAAAATTTAAGACAACTACTAACATTTGACAGCTATGTCAAAATATTTTTTAAACTATATTTTTAACTAATATTTGGAGTTACTAGCTGTCTTAAGTGTTCTAGACTAATTTTTTGCCTCGACTCCGTCTCAGCAAAAAAACTTCAGTCTCGAACACTAAAGACTTAGTTCGCATACTAGGTGCATAGTATACTATTTTTCGTAGGACTATTAGTTTCCGAGATATAGGCTTTTAAATTTATTTTGATATTTTTTTACATTAAATTTCACTTTTGACATTAATGAATAAATCAAATTTGTTTGGATTAGATGAAAAGAAGCCGAAGTCAATTTTATATCTCATTTTCCACCAGCCTAAAAAGAGTACCCCTTTCATTTTTTTTATTTTTAGCATAAAATGGCCATTACAATTTTTGTTTAAAGAAAAAAACATATTTTGTTATTTTTTATTTTTTTTTTTTTGTTTTTTTTACTATTTTTTTTTTTCAGTTTTTTCTCAAAATTATGTGTTTTTTGTTGTAAAAAATTTACTATTATATGAGAAAGTAATTTTGTTAACAATAGTATTTTATCCAATTTCGAAAATCAAAAATATTGAGATCCATAATTTAACGTAGGTTTTTTTTTTTTATTATTATTTATATACTGTATGTTTAAACACGTGTTTTGTGATTTTATTGTTAATATTATGTTTATATTGTCTTGTAAATTGAAGTGGACGTTACGTTACTGTGTTTTACATTTATAAATGTTTTCTTATGGTTGTTTTTGACCTTTTATGGATATAGTATTTTTATATATTTTTGGCTAGTCTGACGATGATAATCGTAACCGGTAACTAACCTAAATTATTTAAATTATTAATAAAGTGAATGATGACTAAAAGTTTGATTTTTTAAAATAGAATTTTATTGCTAAAATTCTAAGTTATACATATTAAAAACCTACGTGCCTAACTAAGGGTTAAAATTTTAACTGGTCAGATCATTAAAATGATTAGTTGACAACTAGAAAAACAGGATTTTCAAATGGAATCGCAACTCGGTTTTGCCAACGTTAAAAAAATATATTCTCAATTACTTTAGTTGGTAAAATCAATTACAGTGATATATACAGTGACATTGGTCATAAATTTTATAGTCTAATCATTTCTTACTAATTTTTATTATTTCTAAAGGACATTGATCTTTTTATGCGAAACACACCAGAAAAAAAAAACACAAATTGTTTTTAATTGTCCATATTTTTTTTCTTTTTTCAAGGTTTAAACTTCCATATACAGAGCGGTCCAAAAGTCACCCCCCCCCCCTCTTAACTTTTGAACCAGTTGAGATATCGACTTCAAATTTGGAACTTTTAAATAAGATAACTTAAACTATCTTTTAGCATATATTTAATACTTTCAGCTCTTAAAATGTGGGCAGGGGGGCATGGAGGCACATTTTTTTAAATGGATTGGGGGGTCGTCTAATACATAATTTTAAAGCTTATAAAATTCTCCATTTAACTCCATATTTTTAAATTAAAAAAAAAACAATTGGGTTTAAAATGTGGTTAAAAATGGGTATTAATGTCAAAATTCCTCTAAAAAAAAAACAAATAATTTTTTAAAAATGCCTAATTTTATCATAAAAAATGTTAATTATACTTTTAAACTAATTTTAGTTGACATAAATAAAAATTTATAAAAAAAAACTTAAAAAATCGAATGTTTTAGTACAAAAAATTGAAAAATCAAAACCTTAAAAAAACATTTATAAAATATATAAAAAATTTAAAAATATAAGTTTAAAAAGAGAATTTTATAAGCTTTAAAATGATGTCACACGACCCCCCTTTCCATTTAAAAAAATGTCCCCCCATGCCCCCATGACCACATTTTAAGAGCTGAAAATATCAAATATATGCTAAAAGATAGTTTAAGTTGTCTTATTTAAGAGTTCTAAATTTGAAGTCGATATCTCAACTCGTTCAAAAGTTAAAAGGGGGGGTGACTTTTGGACCGCACTGTATATTAAAATTGTAACTAAGTTAGTTCTAAACAAAATACAATACTGCCATAAATGTTTATACAGGGTCTTCAGAAACTAACATGCCAAAATTTAAGAGGTTGATCCGGAATAATAATAATAACTCTGGTATCCTTTAAGCTAGAGCGACAAAGTTTTGCATGTGTACTAGTATTAATAAGGGCAATTAGTTTATATTAATTTATTTTTTGAATTTATTCAGAGGCGTGCCTAGATGGACAAAGAGTATGAGGCTTAACACATTTTTGCCCCAAAGTTTTTTGTACTTTTTTTAGATTTTTTGTAAAAAATTTCTAGATTAAAAATACATAAAAATATCATATAGTGTAACATAGGAGCAACTGTTTAAAAACAAATGCAAGTAACATTTTGTGTCACCAAAAATTTTAAGTTTTAAAAGTCAATTACTCATTTAATATTAAATTTAGGTGTTTTGGTGAAGAATATTTTTAGCTTAGTTTTAAATGAATAATCATCCTGCAGCATTAAAAAATGTATTGGTGATTTTTTTGTTTCCCATTCAATATGTCCATCTCTTAAATTTTGGCATGCCAGTTACTGAACACCCAGTATAATATTATCTCTGGGTATAAAAGCTGTGACCCTAAATATAAAAACAAGAAAAGTTAAATTCATAACCTTATAAAATATAATTATTTCTGTAAAATTTAAATAAAACCAAAAGTAAAATCGGAAATTCTATATTTTTTATTTTGAAATAACTGCGTATATCTTTGTTTTCTTTACATATATCCTTACATGGATAATATAAGTAAGTAAATTAAAGACATTGTTTTTATTTTTGCTTGAGGCGTACATTTAAAGTCATCGCATAATCTCGGCATCAATCACAACATATAGCCTAGAATTCATAATAATAATAATAATATTAGTAATACATTGTTGTATTGTTAAACTGCTCCATCTTATACAGTATACTCGTAATTATAGTAAACTACAAATTAAGATAACCTAAAATATCTCATATAAATAGCTAGATATCATGTAAAATAGTTGGATATCGAATTACTATTAGCAGCGCAATTGACGTCACAGGTTAGTATGCATAAAATGCGATAGAGAGTAATTTAGAGTGGTAGCCCTATTTATTTGACAGTCCCTATAATCTAACCTAGAAAACACATGCTATTTACTTTAACTGTAGAATTTGACGTTAAAGAAACAAACAAATAAACTTTAATCAACAAGGCTAGCACTCCAAATTACTGTCTAGCTCTTTCTATGTATCCTAACCTATAACATCATAAGCTAAATAACCTTAAAAAAATGTATAGTTTTATTCATTAATGAAGATATTACATAAACATGGGAATTATAATATGTTTTCGTGCTTTATTGGTGGTCAAATCTTGGATTTTTGTTAAAGTATATGTTAGCGCTATGGCTATAGTACCTAATGTAATCATTTGAAGGATAGGGATAAAATAGTTAAGGGCTCACCGAGTGACATCTGCTTCTCCTTGTTCTGTGGGGTACCCCGTAGATTCTGCTTTGCTGATCTTGTTGGTGACATATGAGGATGTTTTGATTGTGGGATTAGTAGCCCTTTTTGCTCTTAATTATTACATTAAGAAAGTTAACCTAAAAAATAGGTAAGTATTTTTTGGCGGCTGAAAGCAACTTTTTGACAGCACACGACATGCTCGGTGGGTCGGTAGGCAGGCAACCCATCATACAGCAAATAGTATACAGTGTTGTATATTGAAAGTAACAGTAAAACAAACTTAAAATGGAATATTCTTCTGATGGTTTTGCCTCCATAAACACCATCACATGTTAGAAATTCTGTACTTATCTTCTTGAAGAAAATGATGAGTGGTTAAATAAAATACCATGTCCGAACGCAATTTATCTAACCAAGTATTTTTCAGGAAAATGCGTTTTCATTTTGCATACTCATTAATTTAACCTATAATTAAATCGGTATTATACAGGGTTATCCAGAAATAAGTTCGAGAAATTTAAGAAGTGATTTTACCTTAAAAAATATGAGAAAAGGTTCTTATAAAGGTTGGTCCGGAAATGAGTCCTAAGGGAGCTACGGCTCTTTAAAATTGTAATAAAAATAAGGTTTTTAATTAATAACTATTGTACCTCTTAACCTCTAGTATTAATAAGGGCAATAAGTTTATGTTAATTTATTTTTTTTATCCATAGGCGTGCCCAGACGGACAAAATATGTAAGGCTTAACACTTTTTTGCCCAAAACTTTTTTATCTATATTTTTTTGAATATTTTGTAATAAATATATATTCCTTCAGTAAAGCTACATAAAAAATTTCGTATAGTGTAAGACCGTAGGAACAACCGTTTTCAAAAAAAAATGCAATTAAGAGGAAGTAACATTTTGTGCCACTAAAAATGTTACTTTTTATTATTTTAATATTAAATTTAGGTGTTTTGGTAAAAAATACTTTTTTGCTTAGTTTTAAATGAAGAATATTCCTCCAGAATTATAATTTTATTGGTGCTTTCTTTTGTTCCCTATTCAATATGTCCATCTTCGAAGGACAATAGGGCTCATTTCCGGACCAACCTTTATAGGAACTTTTTTTTATATTTTTTAAAGTAGAATCACCCCTTAAATTTCTCGAAATTATTTCTGAATCACCCTGTATTTTTTCCGGCTTTAAGTAGGCTGTGATTAATATCAAAAGATTTTTATAACTGTCGAAAATGTCCTAACCGTTTTAATTGAATTCTCCTTTTTCAGTGACATAAAATTGTCATCAAGTAGTTAATAAGTTAGTTATGAGTAATAAACTTTAACTGGGTTTTACCAGTTAAGTAAAATAGATTTTCCGTTAGACGAGCAATGTTGTTAATATTTTTTTTTCTTTTAGGCTTCTTAAAGTAAATTCAAATTAAGCTATTTTCAAATTGCTAGATTCCGGATCCGATTCCTTTGGGTGCTAGAAGCTTCAAAAGCTATGACAATGAGCTGCCAAAAAATCTAGTTTTTATTTGCAGAGTCATATACATTTCATTTAAGCTATTTTCATAGTTATACATAATAATTCTGGGGCCAAGGGGTGAGAACAGTCTTTAAAAAGTGCCTTTAAAATATGTTATACCTTATTTTTTAAAGGAATGAGAATTTATGAAATATCATTTTGATTAAATGAAAATTAAAGAGAGTTTTTAGTGTTGACATATGTCAGATAAGGTTTTTAAAGTCTTTTTTTAACTCTTAGCCTAGTTAATAATTGTTTAAATCCGTGAAAATAGACTAATCTAAATGTAATAAATGTATTTTTTTTGTAAGTTAAAAATATATTTTTCGGGGACCCCATTTCAGCACCTTTTTGAGGCTTTTAGCATCCAAAGGAACCCGATCCAGAAACTGGCGATTTGCAAGTAGCTTAATTTGAATGTACTTTAAGACATATATAAAATACAGCTGGGAGCAAATAATGAAATAAAAATGGTCACCAGCTCTTAGACTAAAATACGCGATAGTTGTTTTAAGTAGTGTAAATCCTGCATAGTTTTGCAGAACCACGGTAATCTGCCCATGAAGATGGGTCGAACATTGCAGTAAAAAGGTGCAGGTAACTCGGGAGTTGTGTTTGTGCTAATAATAGAATGAAAACAAAGCTATCTAGATCTGAGATGACTGCAGGATACGCGGTTGCAATGTGCTGTTTGATTTATGTGCTCCACTTGACTATTACGGCCATAGTTGGTCAGACCAGAGCCTACTGGATCCGCTATCCGTTACCATACAACCAAGACTAACATAGTTTATAGAAAAAAATAATAAATAAAATCAAATTTATTTGAGAGAACATATTCACCATGCCGAACCCTGTTATAGGGGAGTTTTACAAGGAAAAGTGCCAAGAGTCCAGTCAAAAACGAGAAATTCTTATGTTAAATTGCAATAAATGTACACGGGCTGATCTTTTAAAGGGTAGTAGTGGATAGTAACAGAACACCTTTGTTAGTTTTTCACCGGGTGATTTGAGTAAGGGGTGTCCGCTATCTTGAATTTTAGGGGTGAGTGCGGTTATCTTGTTAAATATGCATCTAACAATAAAAATGCATATAACCAATTTTGTTAAGGAAAAAATTTCCAACAATTTTTGTAAGGATAATTTTTTTAATATATTAATAAGGGAACGTTCAAGTATTACGTAACGCAAAATATGGCCATTTTGATCCCCACCCCCCCCCCCCCTCATGTAACGCTGCGTTTATGACTACGATAACTCAAGAAGGGCTAAAGACTTCAAATTTGGACCACAGGTTGATTATCATAAGTTCTAGGCCGGGATGGTTTTTGGTAAAAATCGAATTTGGGTAAGAGGGTAAAATGGGGTATAAACAATTTTTTTGATTTTTTTTTAATTTTTTGATTTTAGAGAACCTAGGCATATATGGGAGAGTATTATTTTGTTGGCAGCAGTATTTTTTTTGCTTTTTTTATAATTGCTGCGAAAATTTGCCACATTTTCATGAGATTATAGCGTATTTCACGGCAAGAAAATCTGTAAATGTCAATATGTATGGGAGGATTGGTGTAGCGGACTACCGCGTCATACTTGGCGAGGTTACTACACAAATAGCGTGAGTTCGATTCTCACCGGCGCCGATTTGCCTTTTTCAGTTAATTAATAATTTAAATTTGGCGAAGGCGTAAGTGAAGCGGACACTCCCTATAAATTGATTCGAAAGTCAATTGAAGCCCGTGATTCCCTCTACTACTAGCCCACACAAGTCCTGGACTTAGGGGATGCTTAATTAATTAGAATAGTATGAGGTTAAAGAAAATGTAATGTTAGTAATTTAATGTTTTAAAATTATGTGGGTAAAAATCTCTGTGCAGCAAATAAGTATAATAAAATAAAATAGTACTGCTTGTAACCGTAAATTTTACAGACACAGCCAATATATTATATGACAATAACTGTAAACTATTTGAATTTTTTAAATCTGAAGCGATAAAATGCTTAATGTCCTTTTGTACCAGAATAGTCTCTATTTTTACTTATGTTCTGTCCTACACTAAGAAAACTAATACTACTACAACATTTAATGTTAATAAATCTATAGAATCTCTTTCTATATACACTAAGCAAAAGGGTGTACAGTGCGATCCAAAAGTCACCCCCTCTTAACTTTTGAACGAGTTGAGATATCGACTTTTTTGAACTCGAAAATAAGATAGCCTAAACTATCTAGATATTTGTACTTATCCTATTTAAAGTCTATATTTTAACTCTAAACGTAAAGAGGTCTGTGACTTCTGGACCGCACTGTAGCAGGAAAAAAGAGTCCTTGATAGATTTAACAACTGAGTTGTATTTTTAAAATATGTATCTCGAGGGTGTGGGGCCAAAAACTGATCAATCAGTCAATAAAAATAATAAAACGACCTGTTAATTTCACCATTCATATTTTTTTGCTCTCTTTAATATTATAATTATTACATTACATTTACATTACATTTTGTTTAACCTCGTACTATTCTACTTAATTAAGCATCCCCTAAGTCCAGGACTTGTGTGGGCTAGTAGTAGAGGGAACCACCGGCTTTAATTGACTTTCGAACCAATTTATAGGGAGTGTCCGCTTCACTTACGCCTTCGCCAAATTTCAATTATTAATTAACTGAAAAAGGCAAATCGGCGCCGGTGAGAATCGAACTTACGCTTTTTGTGTAGTAAACTCGCCAAGTAAGTAGTCCACTACACCAATCCTTACATAATCATTCACCGGATTTTCAAAATAACCACAAAAAAACATATATAATTGCGAAAAATATGTTTTTTGAAGTTATGTTGACAATGGGAGCTAATTTTTAAATTCCGACCTCAGATTCGAATTTAGTGGCTCAAAATACATAGGAATTGACTAGTCGAGTCCGTCGGAGATCAAACTTTTTTCATTTTGTGTGGCTGAATTATCTCTGCAACTAAAAGTCCGATCAAAAAATGTTTTTTACAAAATATTTTACCTAAAAATTTTCAAAAATTTTCAGTTTTGTATGGTAATGATTATAAATAACAGAATGCCATTTTTCCAGGTGTAGTCTCTATTGTTTTTCTTTTATTTTGTTGTTGTACATTTGATGGGCTAGTATTTTGTGCCAACATGAGGCATATCAAATTTTTATTGGCTAAATTTTATTATTAAATAGATAATGATTTTAATAGCGTAAACTCTATTGTTCAACTGTATATAGAAAACCAAAGATCATATGTCCTATTATCCAATGAACAATGTTTAAGCACTTTCAATTGTTATAGATGGTGTCACAACTTCTTTGATTGATTTTATTTAATAAATTTTATAGTGAAAATTTTTTTATTCTTACATTTTTTATAGGTCTATAATAGTACATTATGCAAGGAGTAAGTGAATCAAGTCTTTAGAATGAATGTTTTTCGATGATATAAATTAGAAATAGTAATTATATACCAAGTAGTAGTAGTAGTAAAAGGTGGGTAGGCTCCGACGCCTGACAAGTAGGCCCAATGGCCCTTTTTGTCTGCCCCAATATTACCTATCCAACCTGCCAGACCTTCTGATGAAGTTCATAACGTCTGACCAGGCTAGGAGGCTCAACTCTTCCTTCGCTAGTGTTACCACTCCGAAGATGTCTTGTCTGAGCCTGCCCAGAGCCTCACACTCCCCTATGAAGTTTCCTCGTCCATCCCACACCCAGGGCAGGTCGGATCGTTTACCGTCCGCATGAGGCTTAGGTGTCGCATAAGCCCACAGTGGCCCGTAAGGACCCCTGTAAGGAGGCTTATGGTTGCTCGGCCCCTTCCTAGTAGCCAGACCGCCCTAGCTTAGCTTGGCCTGGTCAGGAATTCCTTTGCCTGCCTGCAACCGCTAAGCTCGGTCCAGTGTTCCTTAAGCTGACTTTCTACCCAAACGTTGAGGGCAGTCTTCACTTGTTTCCTTGTGATACCAAGAATTGGTTCGGGACCCAGGCAGGGCTTTCCGGCACCCAATCTGGCGAGTTCATCCGCCCTCTCGTTGCCTGGAATACCGCAGTGACCTGGTACCCACACAAGGTGAACTCTTTTTGTTCTTGCTAGCTCATTCAGCTCGCCAGCGCACTCCTGCACCAGAGCGGATCTTATTGCGGGTGTGCTAAGAGCTTTTAAAGCTGCCTGGCTATCCGAGCAGAAGTATACATCTGTCTCGTTGCCTGAAGACTGTGGGGTATATTCCTAGCTAAAAGCTTTCCTGTACCTCCCTGTCCTCAATGCAGAATCCTGCTCCCGATGTCTGTGTGCTTGCCATACGGGAACCGTCTGTGTGCTATACAGACGGTTCCCGTATGTCTCCCACTGTTCCTTACTGGGAATTGTGAGAGTGAATTTCTTGTTATACCTAAGCCGATCTTCAGCCTCAATCACTTTGATACTGCTAATAGGGATTTCCTTTTTAGCGATCTCTGCAATCTTGGTGTGACCATACGTTGCTTCTCCTCCCAGCCAGCATCCAGCGTCTCGCATCCTTAGGTGGCTGGCCATCGCTTCCTTCTTTATCCAACATGGAAGCGGGGGCAGCCCCAGTAGAGAATTATATACCAAGGTAGAAAATATATTTTTTATAGCCTATTATATCTCGGGATGTGTAGCATCGAGGGATATAAGAGTGCAAGGCTATAATTGTCTTCTCCACCCTGGTTTATATATTATTTCTTTCACTTCTAACACATTTATTCTTAGTATTTAAACATTTTTATATTAATATATTTTATTTGTATAACGTTATAATGTTTTAGAATAATCGTAAAAATTGTATTCTGTACCTAAAAGTTGACACAACAACGTTTTGTATTAATATTTTTAGATTTTTCTATCAGTGTAGTTTTAGTTTACTTTCTAGCCGAAAAATAAACACTAACATTCTACAGGTTCTGGTACGGAACCGTTAGATTAGATAAACGTCCAATTAATTAAATAAATCATCTGGAAATGTCGTATTTGATACACCTGTGAATATTAAAAAAAAGGAATTTTGAAATGACACTTAAACTAATCTTTCTCATATTTCATTAAGATATTGATTTCGTAAGGTATCTGCCTGTATCTGTCTTTAATATAGCTGTATATATGATTTATAGCAGGTAAATAGGGCGACACTGCAATTTTATTTCGAAAAAAAAAGTACCAAGCCAAAAATAATTAAACACAAAAAATTTCGAAATCAGCTAACTTTTTCCATAAGATACTCTTTTTTCAAGTCTCTCCAATACGCTCTTGTTTAACTTTTTGACCCTTAACATTCTTCTATAGCACGATATTTAAAAACATATTTTTTTACGACTGATTTAAAATATAAGCAAATACACACTTTTCAAACAGAGAATGAATCCATTCTAGCTCTAGATACAGTATGAATATTCCGTATCAAGTGTTAGAATGAGTACATGTAGTGCCATCTCTTATTTATAAAAGTAAAGAAAACTGTAGCAAAATTAGTAAAAATATATATATTTTACCATGAAACATTGAATAATTTAATGCAATTTAAAGTTTTGCGTTAAAATTACATAAAGTTTATTAGTTTTTCTTAATATTTGACCAGTTTTTTATCAATTTAGTTCAAAAAATTAAAACTGCTTCATCTATTGTTAAATATTTAAACCTGATATCTGTCACAACAATTTGACATAAACTTCAATTTTTGCATTATAATTTGTAAATATGTGCTAAAATTAAATAATTTTTTTTTTTTAAGTACTGATTGGACAAAATTATTAAAGTTAATTGCTTTATTTAAAAATATGTGTTTTGTTGCATTTACAATGTCGAGTCACAAAAAACATTATTTTTAACCTAGTCCGCAGTTTAAAGCCATAAAGTGTTTCATATTTGCAGTCGAAGAAGAAGTATAGTCTACAACACGTATGGAATAGTCATTCCGAGTTCGCGGGACCGTCATACTCGACTGCCGGATCGTATGACAAACTTTCCGCTCGGCGGAATATTGTCTATTTTATATTAGTTATAGAATATACTATTTCTATAGGGTAATTACATCGTTCGCCGATTTTAATTTTTGAATGTATACATTTGTCAATTATATTAAAAGACATAATACTTTTAGTTCTTTTCATATTTAGCACAAATATTTTTTCCTGCATTTCACAAGAAAAGCACAATCATAGAAAACTGAAGTTCCACATATGCGTAACCCAAATAAACAACCACAAAAAAACATTTGTTGATAGCTCAGAAGGCACCGTTTATATCATTTATTATCCTTCTCAGTCTCAAAAGTAAAACACATTGACTAAAACTGTATTACATTTAATTTTTTTAAACGAAATGTATTAGATTATATGTTTATCATGACAACAGCCGTTCAGTCATCTTGCTTTAACCATTAATAATGATATTTTGTTCGGTGGCGCCATCTAGCTAAAATTAATGATTTTAATTACAGACCAGTAATAATTAGTTTATTGGTCTCTATTTGTCATTACAGGCCAGGTCCAGCCGTGGAAAACAGTGGGACAAGAAATCACGTACTTCCCAAACTTTATTAATACATGTAATGCATGTATTACATATACAGTTGCGAATAAAATCTTTTTAAAACTAAATGTGCCTTTAAAAATGTATAAGAAATTCGGCTAAAATGTTTAAAATCTTTAAGAATTTCTGAGTTATGTATTAAAAGATAAAATATCTGTTGCTTATATTACAAGGAAATTCGTTGCTTACGTTACATTAAAACTCACTATATTTTTTTGCATTGTAAACTGACTATCTACAATGTATTGCAATACGGAGAGTGTACTTCGACTGGTGCACTTTCAGTTTTTGTCCCAGTTATTGTTTTCAAAATTTTCTAGAAATGCTTCTAGAAATCCTCCACTTTTCTTAATTCCCACATGCAGAACTAATATATTTATGTTTTCACCTATTAATAAAATGTGTATTTACAATGGTGTCCAGGGCAATTTGGACATTTTTAACTGTAAAATTTCTAATATTAAGAGACTTACATTTGATTAACAATGGCTTTATAATATATTTATAATATAATAGGTATGTCCTACTGATTACATTATTTATATTTTGTATTATTATTAGTTTTGTGATCTTTGTAACTAACTCTGTAATTGGGTGTATTCCTGTCGAGTTTTTTATAAATAAATAAATAAATAAATAAAATAATTAAATTTTTTTGCTTACTATCAGTCGGTCGCTCGGTCGGTGGATTTATTCTTGTGGGTCGTTCTGCCCGAGAAAACTTGTGGGTACGATAACTTATAAATACCTTAAGCTAGCTAATAATAATATGTATTAAATTTAAAGCCAGTCATGTCACGATTTGCTGGAATAACCATATAATTTTTTTAAATTTTTTTATTATTTTTTTTGTTTTTACTTTAAACAAATAAGACTTAACGGTGATTAATAAACGGAAAAATAAATATAAATTGTTAAATATGAAGCAATAAATTATTATTTGCCCTTGATTGAATTGTAAATAAAGAAATAAAATTTTATTATTATACTAATTGGTACGGTTAATTAAGTTCGAAATAGTTTTCTTGTGGTGTATTTACACAGGCCTGCGACAACTAATTTAATTTTTTGGAATCTCGTACTCCCTTACTTCTCCCAGATTTTTACGAAAAACAATCCCGTCCGAGAACTTTGGATAAGGAAACTATGGTCCATAGTTTTTAAAACACTACATATTATTTTATTTTTTTTATTAGAAAACTGGCCGCAAGAGGCTAGTTTTCTAAACTCGTGCGCTAAAAACGTTTAATGAAACGAGTGCTTTATACAATTTGTTATATTTTGCTCTAAAATTTTAAAAAACTTACATTTAGGGATTTTTTTTTCGAGTTGGCATAACAGTTTTCGCCATATTTAAAATTCTAAGAACAAATGATATTTTGATATATTTTATAATCATGTCTTCTCTTTTTCACCGCCACAACCAATCCACAATTTTAACATGGTAAAAAAACGTAAACACAAAATTTTATAGAAAATTAAACTTTAAAGTGCCGATCTCGGTGGCGCAGTTGGTAGTGTGTCCGGCTGCGAACACTAAGATTGTGGGTTCGTGCCCCACATAGAGCATGGATGTATAGTGGTGTAAATAGTCGGTAGATGGAACTAAGATGACTAACTGTAATGTGGGTTGCAGGTGAAACTGTAAACACATTTCAGGGTGGATGCGAGTTCTGTTGAGGACCGTGCTTCGGAGGGCACGTAAAGATGGCGGTCCCGTCAATTAGACCATAGCAGCGAAAAACGACGTTAAATGATTAAACAAACAAACAACAAACTTTAAAGTAAAGTTGACATTTGCACGGAAAACTTCAAGCGATAGGCTTTTGTCTGTTGCCAACCTAAAAGAAAAAAAAGTAGAGACCTCTTATGGGCCTATAAGAACACGCAAAATGCTTGTGATTATGAGCTTATATGAGCTTATATGAGTAGCAAAATAGAAAAAAATGTTAAAAATTTTTAATATGCAGCTCTGTGTTATCTTAGGCCTTTCTTCCAGCAGCCTATCTGGAGGAGATTGTCGTCCTTGGCATCTAGGATAATACCCTTGACAACTTCTTGTACTAATCTCGATATAAAATGCAAACATGTTATTTAAATTAGTTTGCCATTAGATGATCAATAGCTATGTTATAATCATAGGCGTGCCCATTATTTTACGACAGAATTCTGATCAAATTTATCTTATTTTGTTTCATGCACTATATAATACACTGCCCAGTAAAAAAGCTTTCCCATTTTTCACCTTCGCTCGTTAAATAGATTTTTATTATCAGATTCACGCTCAGCAACCTTAAAAATCCCAATATACCAATTACCACGAAAACTACCCCCGGCCTCTTGGGGGTATATTTAGAAAAAAAATATTTTAAGATTCAGTTTTAGCTACATCAAAAACCTAAATGTATCAATTTTCAAGAAAAGTACCCACGCTCCTCAAGGGGTGGAGTTAGATTTTTTTTTCAGACTCACTTTCATCAACCTCAAAAACCCCAATATACCAATTTTCACGAAAACTACCCTCCGCCCCCCAGGAGGTGAAATTAGAAAAAATATTAGATTCAGATTCGTGGACCCCAAAAAAAATATTTAAAAATATTTACCCCCTCACCCCAAAGGGGTGGAGTTATAAAAATGTTATTATCAGATTTAATTTCAGACACCTTAAAAATCCCTATATATCAATTTTCAATCAAAAAAAAAAGGATTTTTCCGCATTTGGTCCCCTTGCAGCACCCCAATGTTTACCAAAAACAATCCCTAGCGAGAACTTTTGGTAACATACCTTTATGCCAAATTTCAAGTCTCTAGATTAACGCGTTTTTAAGTTATCGTGCACACAAGATTTCTCACTTTCTTAGGCTTTTAGGTAATTTAATATTTTCTTCCTTTTGTTTGTTTCTTGCCTGGCCTACTCTCAAAATATACTACCAGTTGAATACTACTCCCGAATGCAGATTAATTCATAAATTCACTGCATACGTCTATTTAAAATTCCCCAAGTAAGGTTATAGAATATTAAATTCTCCGACAGCTTAAAAAATTGTTTCAGACAATTAACCAGTACATGAATATGCTATTACTCCTACAACTTACATTTTTTCGTAATTAGGTACTTTACGAGGGCAAGTCTACATATAAAATGTTCCTAAGTTTGGAGACATCTTCATAAAAATATAGATTCAATCCTAAAATGTACTGAGATTACCCTTGGTCACAAGCTATCACTCCTAAGGACCAGTTGCATTTTTTCGAAAATGGTTACTTTACGAGGGCAAGTTTAATATACAATGTTACTAAAGTTTGGAGATATCTTCATAAAAATAAAAATTCAATCTTAAAATGTACTGATATTACCCTTGGTCACAAGCTATCACTCCTAAGGACCAGTTGCATATTTTCGAAAATAGTTACTTTACGAGGGAAAGTTTAAATATACAACGTTACTAAAGTTTGGAGATATCTTCATAAAAATATACATTCAATCTTAAAATGTACTGAGATTATTCTTGTTTACAAGCTATTACTCCTAAGCTACTACTTGCATTTTTTAGTAATTACTTACTTTACGAGGGCAAGTCTAAATATGCAATGGTATTAAAGTTTGGAGATATCTTTATTAAAATATAGATTTAATTTTAAAATATTCTGAGATTATCTTTGGTCACAAGCTATTACTTCTAAGGTCCTACTTGCATTTTTTCTTAATCTTACTTTACGAGGGCTAGTCTAAATATAAAATTTCGGAGATATTTTTTCGAAAATGTTAGGATATTTCTACTTAGATGGACATAGCCCTGTTCTATATTTGCTATATAGCCTAGAAATGTTAAATTTTAATTAAAAAAATTTATAAAATGTAAAAAATACAAAGTGACAATCTACAATTAAATTTTATATACTTTTGGTGGGAAAAAATAGCTGACTTACTTATTTTTAAACTCTTTTCAGCCCCATTAAGTTTGTGACACGTCATGACACCTCGTGTTCTATACCTCTATACAACTCGTTGATAAAACTTAAAATAAGACTAGGTCACTAAAACTTTAAGTCTTAAACCATAAATAAGTTTTATTCAATAGGTAATAAGACAATTACTATAGTAAGCTATAGTTTTATTTTAAATAAATACACTCATTAATAAACCACATGGGGTTTCTCATTTACAGATTAGACAATTATTTATACCGCTTACTTAACAGTCACTTGTCAAACTATTTTCTTGTAAACGTAATTGGAGAAAACTTTGTATGATACTCGTGAGTAAACTAATATTGCCTATTCTAAAATTTACCCACTAGGCATCCAGCCTCGTGGGTTAATTTTCTCCTGGGTAAACTCTTAGTTTCCTCTCTTGTACCATAACGTTCTACTTAGTATTAAGTAAACATTTGGGTTTATTAATATTACACTTGTGCCTTTTGAAGATTTTATAAAACCCACCTGCTTTTGTTTTTCTATTTTGATAGTTGTTAATTAAATGTATCTAAGTGTGCTCAGCTTAAATTTGTTCGTTTTTTTTTAAGCTGTGTCCCGACTAAATGCATCCTCCATTTAGATTCCAATTTTCCAACATAAAGTAAAAAAATATATATTTTATGTTGGTAACACTGTGTTGCGCTAGATAGGAATATTTTCTTTGTTAGAGATGTGTCTTTTCATTTCACTTCAGTAGTCAGTAAAAGTTTCTTTTTGTCGTTGTTTTGTTGCAACAGTTTGTTATAATATAACAATGTTATATATGTAAAACCTAAATCAATATGTTATACTACACAGATATTTATTTATTTTTACCAGTAATTTAAATATAAAAATATAATTCTTCGCACACACCTCTAACATATTCGTGCAACAGGTTAAGATAACCTAATTTATGTATGTTTTGAGTTTGTTTTCGACGTTTTTCTGTTATTTTTTCTACGCGTTTGGTTTTTTGTGCTAGAAGGGTGAACATTTTATTTTATTATAGACTATATAATACCGTTTTTGAACTTTTAAAGTCTTTCTGTGTTTTTTTGTATATTTTATAGTACTTTTTCAAAGAACTAGTAAAGTCTTTGCAATGACGTGTTTTATAAAAAGTTGTAGAAACATAAAACGACTGCTACCTGCAGACAGCAGTATCATATTTTTTAGGTAAGTTTGATTTTTTTTAATATAACATAAGAAAACATTAAAAAGTAAGGTTATGTCGTTTATTTATTTAAATTTTACCCACTAATTTAAATTTCCCGGCTGATTTCTGACGTAAATTCCGATCAAAATGGAGGACTCGTAAATTTGTATATAACCCTGAGATGACAGCTCATCTATGTTCTTTGTCTATGCTAAAAGCTTAAGTCGCAAACAAATTTCATAATAGACTAATTTTAAATCAGCTGATATAAAAATTACCCCTCGTATACAGTTACCCTGAACTTGACCCAGAAATTAGAAATGCTACTGCAGCTTACCTCATTCCTTCGAGACTCCCGGTATATATTAGCATACGTCAACAGAGAATACATTAATATATTAAAAGTTTAAATGCAAACAAATAGGTGATCGTTATTATGCATCGGATAATGAAAGTAAAAGCGGTTTTACATTTTACGGTTCTTTGGAATAGTATATTAAAGTACTAGTTTCATAACATCGGTTTTTAGCGCACGGGTACAAATTTAGAAAACAAGCCGCTTGGGGCGAGTTTTCTAAAGTACTAGTGTGCTAAAAACGTGTTATAAAACAAGTGCTTTATACTATTTTTTCTATTTTATTCTAAAATTAAAAAAAAAACTTACATTTAAATTGATGACCGATTTAGGGATTTTTGT
This sequence comes from Brachypterus glaber, assembly GCA_958510825.1. Classification (NCBI taxonomy): domain Eukaryota; kingdom Metazoa; phylum Arthropoda; class Insecta; order Coleoptera; family Kateretidae; genus Brachypterus; species Brachypterus glaber. The sequence continues at coordinate 27,519,112 of OY294052.1, read as the reverse complement.
TTTGGGTTGGCATAACAATTTTCTCATAGGATATTTTGATATTTTTTATAGTCAGCTCTTCTCTTTTTCACTGCAAGTAACTAAGCCACAATTTTACACAGTAAAAATTAACTTAAAACACAATTTCGTAGAAAACTAAACTTAAAAGCTGTGTTGACATTTTCACGGAAAAAGCTAAACGATTGTCTTTTATCCGGTATTGCCAACCCAAAAGAAAAAAAAAGTACAAACCTCTTATAGGCCTATAAGAACACGCAAAATGCGCCAAATGAGCTTATAAGAGTCGCAAAATAGAAAACAGTATATTATGTAGCAAGTTTGAATAACACATATTTTACACTATTGGAAATTTTGACACACGAGCCGCAGCCGATTATGAGTGTAGAATATGTATTTCGTACGTGTTTTAGAGTAAACTTTTTCTTCGACTACAACATTTCTTAAACCTGATATTATGCTATAAATTTTAGTGTAATTTTTAATTATTTAAATTCATTACTACTAGTCTATAGAATTTACGGACGACGCGAAGCGGAGTCCGGAAACTACAGACGAGTAAAAAAGCACTTTTCCTCTGAGTAAAACATACTATTTTTTCTTCAAGCATCCTATATATTTTTTTAAATATTAATTTTTGAATTTAAATTATTCAGTAATAAAGTATGTTTTTTTTATTAAAATAAGCCAATAAAACTCTTTCAAAATAAACTTAAACCTTCCTTAGCTCATTTTAATTTTTTTCGGTAGGCTAAATCGTACACTTTTCGCAATTTCGACGGAAACTTGTCTAATTTAGCATTTGAAATTTTGGAGAGATTTGTAGATGTTTAAACCATATATTCTTCATCAATCATTTTTAATCAATTTCACGCAATGTTTTTGCACAGAATCTCGAGTCAACCACCTGTTTACATAATAAACAAACAAGTTTGAAGTATGGCTGTCATCAGAGTCAAAGAGTGCTGCCGCCAGTGGTGGTTTTGCTAACTAACTTTTTTTACGGCGTACAACAATGAACTTATTCTTTTACTGTAAAAAAATAGATCACTTCTAACTAGTGTGTTCAGTTATAAAATATGAACATTTTAGTACTCCTGAAAAAAAAAATACTTAGAGCAACTTCAAAATAACTCAATCAAGTAAATAGAGTGACACTATGCGATATTAAAAAAAAATGATACCAGATTTGACGTCAAAAAATGAAAATTTTCGATGAACATTTGTGCTAAATCGCAAGTGCATTGTTGGTGCATTTCTTTATTATTCAGGAACTAAAACACTAAGCCCCTAATCACCCCTAACCTTCAAATCGTACACTCCCTATTTTTTTAGTAAATGTAAAAGTATAGTATATTCTATAACTAGTATGGAATAGACAAAGTTTGTCATACGAGCCGGCAGGCGAGTATGACGGTCCCGCGAGCTCGGTATGACTATTCCATACGTGTTGTAGATTATACTTTTTCTTCGACTGCAAATATGAAACACTCTATGGCTTTAAACTGGGGACAAGATTAAAAACAATGTTTTTTGTGACTTGACATTATAAATGCAACAAAACACATATTTTTTAATAAAGCAATTAATGTTATTTAATAATTTTATCAAATCAGTTCTTAAACAAGATTTTTATTTAATTTTAGCACATATTTAGAAATTATAATTCAAAAATTGAAGGTTATGTCAGATTGTTGTGACAAATATCAGGTTCAAATATTTAACAATAGATGGATCAGTTTTAATTTTTTGAACTAAATTGATAAAAAAAACTGGTCAAATATTAAGAAAAACTAATAAACTTTGTAATTTTAACGCAAAACTTTAAATTGCATTAAATTATTAAATATTTCATGGTAAAATAAATATATTTTTGCTAATTTTCTTAACTTTTATAAACAAGAGATGGCACTACATGTGCTCATTCTAACACTTGATACGGAATATTCATACCGTATCTAGAGCTGGAATGGATTCATTCTGTGTTTGAAAAATGTGTGTATTTGCTTAAATTCAACAATGTATAATACTTTTTAGTTTTTTAATCTCTAAAATTGTATCTAAGGAAAATTATCATGTTTTTTTATCAATATTCGTAGATAATATTTTAAAATCTATTTGTCTTTAAATAAAATACTCTTTAAAACAAATAAATAACAATAAACACAGTCATGGCTATTTTCTTAAATGGCATGTGTGATAATTAATTAACGTAATTAATTTTTTGTGGATCGTTGCGAGGATGTTTCTTGTGAGGTTAAGAAATAAGACTATTTGCCAAAAAAGGTTTTTAAAGGTCGTGATAGAATAGATTAAGGTCAAACACTAATAGTCCAGTTGACAAGCAATTTTAAAAATATTTTAAAATTCCCAATATTTTATTAGGACAATTAGTTCCTCGACAAAAAAAAGATTTCTAAAACATATCGATCTGTTGGTCTGTCAGTCCGAGAAATTTTGTGACCTCGATAACTCAAAAATGCCTGGGGCTCCAGACTTCAAATTTGAAACACTGGTTGTTTATCCAAAGTTCTCGTCTGGTATTACTTTTTGTAGAACTTGGGGGTATGGGGGTCAAGGGAATTAATTTTTTTTTCAAAGAAATGCATTTTTTAACTTTAAATGAAAATATTCTTTTGTTGGCCACATTTTTTCACCTATCAACTGGTCCATAGTCCGTTCTAACCAGTTTTCCTCGTACACTTAAACCCATTGTTTACGTGGGCATACGTGAATGTGGAAATTCTTACGCAACCGTCCTGTAGACATTCCTATGATATTTTTATGACTTTCAACTAGCTATTGCTATATCTTACATTGTCATTTAACATGCGGATTTATATGTTTTTTAAATGTTTTTTACAAAAAATATTTGGCTCGAACTACCATGTACTGACTATTCTTTTCATTTACCCTTCAACTGTTTACTTAAAGAGCCGCGAACTGTTCGGTATTAACTGTTCTTTCTTTATACCCTTTAAATGTCAATGTTTTAGATAAAAAAAAGGTATGCCACGAGGATACCTTCTAGGTCCAATTATATGCATAAAAAAAGATATTTTTATCACCCATTATCTTATTACATATAATAAGAATGTGCAATTAAGTAGTAAACAAACAAAAAGAATGCAGTGGAATAAATGAATAATTTATTTTGCTCACAGCTACCTGGTATTAAATTTGCGCATTTTCTGCAAAAGGTGAGAAATTTTCTATATTACGTAGCCAGAAGGGCCTTTGTTAACCATTGTTTATAAAGTTTATTTTTTAAGGTATAGTTATTTTAAACCTTCCCGCTTGTAAACAATCTCGAAATTACCATAGCAACGTAAGATAGGCATGCGTCGTAAGCAAAATGACTAGACACAATTTACACAACCGTAAAATGTTGACGTGCCTTTAACGAGAATAAAACAACGGTTTATTCCTCTATATTATTGGAATAAAAGCGATTTTATAAGCAAATTTTGTTTCTACAGGAATAAAAAAGTGTTTTTAGCAACAGATCTATCAATTCTCTTTTTTTGCATCAAAATATCATAAAAACAAAGTAAGTAAACAAAAATTCATAAATTTTGGTTACGTTAACATTCAAAAGAAGCCACATGCTTCAGTGTAAATCGGACTTTGTGGAGTATTTAGCGGCAAATTTAAAATAACTATACCTTAAAAAAATAAACGTTAAACGAGAAAAACAGACGACCAAAAACCCTAGTGTATGGGAGGATTGGACTTTTGTAGTGGACCACCGCGTCGTACTTGACGAGTTTACTACCCAAAATAGCGTGAGTTCGATTCTCACCGGCGCCGATTTGACTTTTTCAATTAATAATTGAAATTTGGCGAAGTCGTGAGTGAAGCGGACACTCCCTATAAATTGGTTTGAAAGTCAATTAAAGCCGGTGGTTCCCTCTACTACTAGCCCACACAAGTCCTGGACTTAGGGATGCTTAATTAAGTAGAATAGTACGAGGTTAAACAAAATGTAAATATCAAAAAAATCTGTTAATCTGTTAATCTACAAGAAAAACCGAGAAATACTTATTTCGTTCTATTTATGTTCTAAACTATGATCAGAGTTAGCTTTTTTATTTGCAGTTTGGGGATAGTTTAATTTGACTGCATATGATTCCGTTTTGTATAGGCCTCATCAGTAAATACAATGTGAGAGACCAGCTGAAGACGTACTTTGACATGTAAGGAAATTTATTATGTACTTTTCATATTCTGCTATATTATCAACCATATATCGTAACATATGCTGAAAATAATGTATACCTTACAATAACTAAAAGAACAATTGTAGGTACACGTAGAATTTTGCACTATATATTTTTATTCTCAGTATGATTTTTAAAAAGGTAACTAAAGTGTTTTAGCATTGGTTTTCAAATGAGGAGCATGAAATTTAAAACAACCTATTTTTTGGTTTATTTATCATTATTTGTATCTCATGATAATACTTGACATAATAGTTATTTATGGTACTAGTAGGTAAAGTAAGATATTGCCCATGAGTGCCATACAAGGTTTTATCCAATAAATAGCTTAGGAATTCATATTTTTATTAAAAAAATTAATGACATTTACAAGAAAATAATTTGACAAGTGACAGTTGAGTGGGTAAAATAATTAATTATCCACTCAATAAAGTAAAAGCCCCCGTGTGGCTTTATTATTGAGTTTATCTATTTAAAATAAAGCTGGTAATTGTCTTATTATCTGTATTTATTGGATAAACTCGTATTACCTACTTTGAACCAAAAGAAAATGAGATACCCTTTAGCAAAAAATGTGTATATTACTTTAAATTCTGCATTCATTTGGCATATATGATATCTCAAAAGCATCATTTGTTTGGTCCAAACAAACCAGTTCTTTTTCATTCGTGAAACAGGGAACATCAGTCTTGGCGAATTTAACTTTAGCAACATTTAATTAATGTATAATTGGGTTTGTTATGAAAATATTAGTACATTTATAAGTGTTTTAACTTCTCAAATTGATTTTACAATTGAAATTTAATGTTTGTGATGTACTTTAGTGCACGAAGCCCGATTAGGGTTAACCACATATTTTACTCTTGTAGAAGAAATTTTTATTTAAAAGAAACTATTATAACATATATAAAGAAATTGCACTGCTCTACTACAGAATTTTCACAATCAATGAGAAAATCCCTACCAAAATGTCATATAGCCGCTATTTCACGCTTTTTGCGATCATCAGTGAGATATATTTGTATGGTGGCTTTCGCACTGACTGTTGAAAATTTTAAATACTTATCAAAAATAAATATAACTGTATCGAGAGCGTACAAATTGGTGACGCCATCTAATGTTTGCACAAAAGTACTACACATTAGATGTTGGCAGACCTGTATTCTGATAAGAACTATCTATATCTAGATACACAGGCGGACAAAAATTTTTGTCTCGAAGCCAGCACCTAGTACCGACACGGCAAATCAAATTATAAATGAAAATAAAGTTTAGTCCCTTATAGACGGCAAACTATTAAAATCTATAAAGAAATTGCACTGCTCTACTACAGAATTTTCACAATCAATGAGAAAATCCACGAAAGCCACCATACCAATATATGCTCACTGATGATCGCAAAAATGCGTGAAATAGCAGCTATATGACATTTTGGTAGGGATTTTTTCATTGATTGTGAAAATTCTGTAGTAGAGCAGTGCAATTTTTTTATTATAGATTTTAATAGTTTGCCATCTATAAGGCACTAAACTTTATTTTCAACTATTATAACACTTGTACCCAGCTAATATGGCCTGAGATGTTAAAACCAATAAAATTAAAACAGAATAAAATAGTTCAAAGAACCTTTTTTTTTTCAGTTATTTAGTGAAAAGATTTTTAACTAATTTTCAGCGCATTTTGCATCTTTCGAAGTAAAATTGTCTGATAAAGTATGTCTTTTTGTCCTATTATTTATCATCCATGGGAAATTAATAATTTAATAAAATTAATTGACTGGTGTTTCCCAGTATTGGCTGAGAGTCATTAAAAATGTTAAACCACATTTTCTCTATCTGATTGAATGCAAGTAACTGGTAGAATGCAAAGACATATGGGCGTATCCATAGTAACGGATGTGACAATATCACACTGTAACATACTATTACTTTTTCATAAAGTATTTTGAAAAAAAAAAATCCTAAATCAATCAATTCAAAAAGTAGAAAAAAAATAAAATAAGCAAAAAAAGATTGAGGTCTGTAGGCCTGTCTGTCGGTCTGTCCGTTTGGAGGTCTGTCGGTTTGTTTGTATGTCTCTCTGTCTGTCTTTATCCACAATAACTTAAGAACCCTTTGAGCTAGATACTTGAAATTTAGTACACTGATGTATTTTCATATTATCCTGGATAAATTCGTATTTGAGCAAAATCGGTCAAGGGGGAGGGAGGTAAAAGGGGGGCTAAATTTTTGTTTTTGACTTAACTTTTTTTCATTCACAGTAGGAGAAAAATTTTAAAACCGCCTAAAAGATAAGCTAAAATTACACAGAAATATTACAACTATGTTATAACATCAAACGAAAAAAAAATTGACCAAAACCCTGGAAAATATTTTTGAAGAGCTATTAAAAAATTAATTTTACAGCTAAAAAATTACTTTCGATTTTTGGTGGCCTACTCGAGATAATTTGACCTACACTAAAAATTCAAACGCGATTAAAAAAAATGATAAGCAGAAAATTCCAATCAATGCATAATCTGATTATGCTAGATCAATACTACAATGTAATATAGGTTGCTTTTTTGGTTTGTGTACCTGTGTTATAAATTTTCATACTTAGTTTTCTTCAATACGCGGTAATTTTCCGTGGACAAACCCAAATACGAGTGTCAACTGTTTATTAATTATCGACTGCGTCGACAAAAACAATCGACAGTCGATGTCATCGAACGCAATAAAACTTGATTTTATAATGTACATAGTAAAATGACATTTTTACCAACAACCTGTTCCTGAAGAAATGAAGAAAATTTTAGTCTTTAATCACAGGATAAAGATTATGTCAATTCATATATAAATTATTTAATTTATTATTTCATCAATCGATTTTCTAATCATCGTACAGAATGATATTGGTAGACTGACAGTTTCGGGCTACTGGCCCTCTTCAGTACCAAGAGTTAACGCTTAACCAAGAGTTAACTCTTAACGTTGATTAAGATCAGATCAGTAGTTTGTTTAGATCTAATCACACGGTAGTGGTACTATGTGCTTGAGACACGCAAGTCTTTAACTTGCTACCATTCAAAGTCTCCAGACTAGGAGAGGTATGAGTAGTTGTCTAGATCTAGCAATAGATCTACATCAATCTAATGACTATGTTCCTTTTGCGAATAAAGTTTAAAATAGTTTTCGTAATCAGCGTGCAGAGTTGACTCTTGGTACTGAAGAGGGCCAGCAGCCCGACACTGTCAGTCTACCAATATCACTCTGTACGATGATTAGAAAATAGATTGATGAAATAATAAATTAATATTTTTATAATTTTGTTTAAAATTAGAAATTTCGCTCTTTATATATTATTTATTATTATCCTTTTATTTATATTTATATAGACATCCTCAACAAATAAAAAAAGGTTAAAATTTAAAAAAACTCTCATGCACTTAGATGATAGTGCTTAGCAAATAGGAATTGTAAGTATTTTTTTTTTTTGTTTTCGCTAAGATAAATAGGAAAAATAAATTGATGCCCATCAAGTCTTCCAGATTTGACTCCTATAGATTTAACTTATAATAAAAATAAATTATTATAATTTGCTTTTTTCCAATCTAAAAATTGAATAATTTTCAAGTTTTAAAGGGTATTAAAGTATATTATCGAATACAAAATTAAATAGCTTTTTTTAAACATTGTTCTAAAGTTGCATCAATTTTCAAAAAAGATAAGATTTTAATTTATATGTTGTTTAACTTGATGCACATTGTTAGACATTAAAGTTTATCACATTTTTATTGAGGTCATCTGAAGATGCAATAAAATTGAATGACTGTGCCGACAAGGATAAGTCAGTTTCATTTTTCTAGGTTATGTGTATTGCGTAAGTTGCCGCAAAAAATATTTACGCGTCCATCAGAAAAATTACATATTTTTCTTGGACAATAACAAAAATAAACTCCATTTGCTTTTTGTTACAAAAATACAATAATAATAAAAAAGACAGCAGTATTATTTATAAATAATATTGGTCTCAGTATTGAGCCTTGTGGCACACCTCAGTATATTAGTATAATACTAATACATATTAAAGTGTATCACAAGACACAACACTGGGACCATTATTATTTATTAATAATTAATTATAATTATAACTAAGGTTTTAAGGATTGATTATAATCAATCCTTAAAACCTTAGTTTAATAGATAGTTTGACTTTTTTGTGAACATAGTTTTATGTATTTTTACTTTTTGACATAAAGAAATTGTAGCTATATTATTTCAGGTGTACTCCAGGGCTCAATATTTGGACCTTTACTGTTAATTATACCTTCTGTTAATTTGTTAGGTTACATGTTTATGGTATATAATCTAAACCTAACTTTACAATGACAAAATGTATCTTTTACCTATGAACATACTTATGTGTGTTTTTATCTACGACTTTAGCTGACCATAAAAAATATTTTAAATGATACCTTTGGCGATTAGATCTTGGAATGCCTTATACTTATGTGGTTACGCACTATAGAAGTCTTCACCACAGTAATTATCGTAAAATATTAATATTGTTATATTTTACCATTGACAAACGTATTGTGTTTATTTCCAATAAAATACAGGGGGTCTGTCTCAGATTACTGTTATACCGTTCACAGCGCATAAGTACTACACTCAGAAAATGTCGTTGTATTTTTAATACTGAATGTATGTGTTAATACATATTTTTTATTTATATCGCCACCATTGGTATTTAATACTTTACTTGTAATATTAAATACTACAAGGTGTGTATTGTATACAATATGTTGTCATAATAACATAGAGAGCCTGCTGGTACATTTGGATCCCCACGTAACATGTCTTTATTAATATTGTAACATTTGGTAAATTATATCACAGTTATTGTTTGGTATACTTTAAGTTGTAGCTGTTGTGTTATTGATCTAGTTTAATGTATGCTACAGTATTTAGTAAAATAACAATCGGTAAATAATACCAACATTTTGATTAGTTATAATACAGAGGGAAGTAAAGAAAGGATCGATTATTTTGTCAGTGTGTAATTGTGTGTGGTTGCAATCTTTATATTATTACTAATCAAAATTTTGGTATTATCCACCGATTGTTAATTTTTCTGAATACTAAACGTACTTTAAACTAGATTAGTAATACAACTTAACGACAGCTCACAGTATACCATAATATAAGTGTGATATGCTTTACCAAATGTTACAGTAATTTTTACTATAACATGTTAGTATTAATAAACACATGTTGCGTGGGGATCCAAATATACCAGCACGTTATGATGTGGTAGTATGACAACATATTGTATATAATACACACATTGTAGTATTTATTTACACAAGTAAAGTATAAATGGTGGCGATATAAATAACAAATATGTATTTACAAATAAAATTTAGTATTAAAATTACAACGAAATTTTCTAAGAATAGAATACTAAAATACGACACTTTCAAATTTTCCAAAAATGCCAAAAAACGTCCTAGACAAAAAAAATTGTATACTACAAATATGTTTCATGAAAAAATAAGAAACTTTAAAGTCCTTCTGTCCATCGGTTCGTCCGATGACACGTTTTTTGTGGACACGATAACTCAAGAACGAATTATCTGATCAATTTGAAATTTTCAGGAAAAATCAAGTTTTATAAGTTGTTTTTGAAAATAATCCCCCAAAAAAAACAAAAAAGTTTTTAATAAACCTAGGACTGCTACTACTTCTTCTACTTTTTTTTAGATAGATTAAAATCTAGACGCCCATCTTTAAAAACAGCTAAAAAACTACTTGATGATCAAGTAAATTTCACTCCACTCCGGAAAGCAAACTGGAGAACCAGTATGATGGGAAAATTTGGAGAACAACTTGATCCAACCGAACAGGTTGACGGTTTTGATTTAAAACGACGGGACTGGTGTCAGTTGAATAGACTCCGAACAGGACATGGACGTTCTGCAGAATATAAGCACCGCTGCGGTTGGATTGACTCAGCTAGGTGTAATTGTGGTGCAGATTCACAAAGCGTTACCCATATTATAAATAATTGCCCCCTAAGAGCTTATCAAGGAAACTCTGAAGATCTACTTCACCTTAATGAAAATGTTTTGGAATGGATAAGAAACTTAGACATTTGTTTATGATTTACACTATTTTTACATATTTACCGTTATCTTATAATTTTTATTATTATTTTTAATATTAATTGTGCCATACGATAAATAATAATAGGCAGCCATATTTTATTTTACGTTTTAAATAATTTTAACTTGCGTATTTGAAAAAATGCAATATGTGTGAATAGTATATAATGGAATGCGTAGCATTACATGCCTTCGCGCTTATTGTTTTGTTATATACACATTTTTTATGAAACATATTACTACATAAATAGGAAACATATTTAAAAACGTTATATGAACATAAACCAATCTAACTCTAAAATTAATAATAATAATAATCATAATAATTATAGTAATATTCATTTAATTATAATATTATTAAAAAAAAATAGTTTATAAAATAAATAAAATACTAAATTTAAAAATTTTATTTTATCTTATAAAATATTTTAGTGGAATTTAATCTCATAAGACAAAATGTATTGTACTTTTGAAAAATGTGTAGGACAGGTGATGTGAGCTAAGCTAACTGTGAAGAACAAGTTAAATATTGACAAGTGTATTGTAAAATGCGGTGGTCTTCAAATATTATAAAACCACCTAAATAAATATTACGTGAACCTGTTGGTTCGACATTAGGGTGCAGCTTACCACCCTGGTTAAATTTACTAACCATCATTGTTTACCAGAAAATTCTTTTAAAAGAAAGTCTACATTTCCTTTGATTAGAAAATCTTTTAAAGATTACACTGGAAAAACAAAATCTTTGAATCAAATGAATGTGTCATTTATTCAAAAAAAAAACAAAAAAATAGGCTTTTGATTTAAGCCAAATGAGTAGCTAATTTGAAGTAATATAACTATTTCTTTGTGAAGGTTTTCTTATTTATTACTTTTGAACAAGTCGAGATATCGACTTCAAATTTAAAAATTTTATATAAGACAACTTAAACTATCTTTTAGCATATATTTGATACCTTCAGCTCTTAAAATGTGGGTAGGGGGGCATGGGGAAAGATTTTTTTAAATGGAAAGGGGGGTCGAGTCATCGTTTTAAAGCAAATAAAATTCTCTATTGGTTTGTATATTTTTTAATTTTAAATGCGATTTTTAAAGTTTTTTTTTGTAATTTTTTTTATGTCAATTAAAATTAGTTTAAAAGTATAATTTACATTTTTTCATCATGAAATTAGTCATTTTTAAAAAATAGTTTGATTTTTTAACCGACGTGTGACTTTTTTATGTTTGTTCCCGCATAACTTTGGAACGAATGAACGGAATTTGATGAAACTTTCTGCAACTTAAAGAGGGCATTCCTAAGGTGGTCTCGTTTCAATTTTATAAGATAAGGATAAGGATAAGGCCGGGTAGGCCGGATAATTAAGATAAATCTATTCATTTCACTTAAAACCGGCTTAATTTGGTTCTAATACCAACTAAATTTTTTAGAAAATGATGCAATATTAAAATACCAAGAGAAAATTATAAAATTTGTGATTATATCATAAGGCGTTATATGATTATTACTTAACGCTTAAAGTTTTACAAAGATTTTATTTAGTATTTCGTTTAAAATAAGGTTGGTTAGACTCTTGGTCGCTGAAAAAAAATACTACTAAATTTATTTTTTATAAATTTATCTTTAAGATGATAATGCCACAACGCACTAATATTGCGTTGTGAACTCAGCAGCTTACCGATATGGAAGGACAACTATGATTTAGCTTAGATGACCGTACAGATCTACAAGTTCTGTGTCTCTAAAAAGTAAAAAATAAAAATTTTTCGCAAAAAAAATGAACCGACTTCTGTCTCTAAAAAGTAAAAAATAAAAAATAAATCGGTGCCAATTTCACAGCAAACAATAAATAATTGTTAGTATTTAATTTAGGGAGTTGTGAAATTGGCACCGACTTATTTTTTATTTTTTACTTTTTAGAGACAGAAGTCGGTTCATTTTTGTTGTGAAAAGTTTTTATTTAGAGAAATTTTGACAAAAATACCCATTTTCAACTATCTTAAACCAAAAAAAAAAAAAAAATGTTTAAAAAAATGTTTAAAAAAATGTCCCTCCATGCCCCCTGCCTACATTTTAAAAGTTGAAATATATGCTAAAAGATAGTGCAAGTTGTCTTATTTAAGTCCATATCTCAACTCGTTCAAAAGTTGACTTTTGGACCGCTCTGTATAATAGTCTCCAAGTCATAATTTTTAGTTAATGATTTTTTCCGAATAGGATCTTTTTCATATCCTTAAATCAAGGCTAGATCGTTGGTATGTATTACATAAAAAATATAAACAATATAAAAATGATTTTGCTATAATTTATATAAAAAAAAAGAATAAACGTTATCTTTAAATGTTGTTGGAAATCTATACACGAGCCTCTAAAACATTATACTTAGTACAAGGTTAGATTTTAAACTAAAAACTACTTTGTTAATAACAATAATAATTGAATTATAATGTTTCTTGAAATAACTGTATAATACAAAGTATAAATCATTAATTCTGTTTAATTTATACTTATATTAAAAATTAAAAAAAATATATTCGACTGATTCTAAAAGCGATACTTTTTGTTTATGTTTAACCCTTTGGGATCCAATTTATTTTTGATTGTCGGTTTCTCCAGGTACGATTTATTTTAGGTGGAAGCGTTGGAGATAGAAAATCTGGATTATCCGATTCCGTTTCAGCGACCTCAAAACCCCCTTTTTACCAAATTTAACGTAATTATTGTTACATTGTGAAATAATTACCCCCACCCCGGGGCTGAAGTTAAATAAATGTTATTATCACATTCTACTTTTTCGAGGGGTTTTACCCTATATATCAATTTTGACAAAACTATTGAAAACATCTAAAAATAATTACCCCCTCACCCCCGCGAGATTGAAGTTAGATTTTTTTTTAAAGAAGATTCAGTTTCGGCAACGTTAAAAATCCGTGTATACCAATTTTCAATTTTTTGTGAAAAGATATTTATTTTCCCTATTTGCCCCCAACAATGTTGACCAAAAACAATCCAGAGCGAAATCTTTCGATAATACAGCTGTATTCGACATGAAACTTCATAAAACGCAAAAATACGCAAAAAAAATATTAAGAAAAATTTTGCACCGAAACGACGCTTTCCCAAATTATTGAGAATTTTCAAAACAGGAAAGCAAAAGTAAAAATTAATCTAAATACTTTTTATACATACTAACTAAAACTTGTTGTTTTAAGCTTTTTTAAAATAAGATGCTTTACCTTAATTAAGGTAATGTAATATTTATAAAGGAAAATATGCCTAGTGTAGGACACTCACTTTAATTGAAAAACACTTTTTGAATAAAACTATCTGGTTCTTCCTCTTCTTCTTTTTCTTCTTCTTCTTCTTCTTCTTCTTCTTCTTCTTCTTTATCTTCTTCTTCTTCTTCTTCTTCTTCTTTTTCTTCTTCTTCTTCTTCTTCTTCTTCTTCAATCAATTAAAAAATATTGTATAGAACACGGGATAAAACTTAAATTTTGGTTTCTCAGGTTTATCACACTCGGACAGGAGGCCCTCGGCTTATAAATAACTATTATTTTGATAAATAAAAAAAAGCTACTATTCACACAAAGCTTAAAAAAACATTGAAATTTTTTTAAATCTTAATAAATAAGTTAATTTTGCTCCTTTTGCCTTTTTAGTTCTTTTTTCTTTACTTATATAAATATTGCAAAATACCTGTAAAATTATGAATTTTAAATTAATTAAAAAAACTGTCTAAAAGTAAACGTAGGAAATAACCATCTGACTGGCTCGTCCATCATCAGATAATCAGCAGAAGACAAGCACAAGTTGAAGATCTATGTTGCAGGAAGACCTTCGTCAGCCAAGGTCCTCACGACTCGCCTTTGGCGACGGCATCAACGGCGCTGCAGAATAGCTTTTTCAGAATAGAGATAGTCTCCGCTATTAACGCGATTGCATGCTAGCAAACTTACTTTAGACAAGATTTAAAAATTCTCAATAATGTAATGTAATGTAATTAAATATATGGTTATTTAATTATCAAAATGTAATTAAGAATTAATTACACAGGTTTACAAAAAAAAAGTCAGGACTATTTGACCGGATCATGGTATTCCTAGGTATTTTGGCGCCCTGAATCAGATCCCGGGGTCAGTTTTGCCCCATCACGTTAGGAAAACAAGATTTCAAGATCATTTGAGGTCAAAATGGTGATTTTTTGGAAGCGTCCCCGCGACAATATCTCAAGCGACCGGTTAACTTTATGGGTAACCGTGTAGGTCTTGAATACTTTCTGAAGGTTGAGATGTTGTCCCGGGGCCGCTCCCAAAAAATCACCATTTTGACCTCCAAATGACCTTGAAATCTCGTTTTCCTGACGTGATGGGGCAAAACTGACCCCGGGATCTGATTCAGGGCTCCAAAATACCTAGGAATACCATGGTCCGGTCAACTAGTCCTGACTTTTTTTTTGTAAACCTGTGTTATTTAAGCATCTAAAAAAATAATCTAGTTGCCTATATAAATATTAAAATTTTGATCTGTTTTTGTGAATAGTTTTACCAAAAGTCGTAGGAATGAAATCCAAAGATATGAAAGCTAAAGATCTAAACTAGACCATTTAATTTTACAGAAAAATCCGAGGGGCTGACCGCCAGGAAATATTTTGTACAAGCCAAAGGAACTCAGGAGAAACTCTGGAGGAACTTCGAGGAACTCTGGAGGAACTCCGGAGGAACTCCGAGGAACTCCGAGGAACTCTGGAGGAACTCTGAGGAACTCCGAAGGAAGTCAGAGGAACTCTGAGGAACTCTTTACAAAAAGGAACTCTTTTGTACAAATTTCAGACGCGGTCAGAAACAATTATTATTTATTACCTATGCGAATTAACGTTTTTATTTTCAAACTAGATGAGCCCCGTTACAAACACCTTATCAAAACATCCTACCTTTGGGCGCCAATTTGTTTTGAAAGGGCGCCAAGTTTGGTAGAAACCGTCAGGGAAAAAGCTTTTTTTCCTGTAATACGAGGGCGCCATTTTTTATTTGAAGGGGTCCAAACCAAAAATTATCCCAAGGAACTCTGGAGGAACTCCGGAGGAACTCCGTGGAACTCTGAAGAAACTCTGAGGAACTCTTTGCAAAAAGAAACTCTTTTGTACAAATTTCAGACGCGGTCAGCCCCTCGGAAAAATCTTTATATTATAAAGAAGTAAGTGGGCTTTAACACCCTTTGTTTCTCATGTCAGTTAAAAACTTAATTAAAAGCTTGATTAAAATATTTGGTTCACCCTGCTTGTCCAATAACCAGTGGCGTAGCTAAAGAATTCAAGTTCAAATTGAGTTTTTTTTAAAGAATTTAACAACCATGTTTTAATGTTTAAAGTTTCCATCAAACATAGAAAAAGTTTTAATTTTTAAGAAACTTTTTAATAATTTGGGCTTAAGTCCAGTTGTACAGACATGGCTCAAATCTGAACCTAGCTTTACTGTCACGGAAAATATTGTCACAACAATTGTTTTAATGGTAAAGGAACCCCGCTCAAAGTTAAACCAGGCTTGTAACCGGACCTTATAGGTTAAAACTTTTCAAAAGTGGGTCTGTGATCAATAAATACTTTAAAACTGAAATTTAGTTGGTGAATGCCTTAAAAATTAGTCACTGATTTATTATTTTTAACTGCATCTATAGACGTCTATAGATCTAGTTGCCTGTATACAATTATTGACAGTTAAGTTCGTTTAGCTTTAAACTTTTATAAAAAAATAGCCCTTAATAAATTGTGAAAAACCTGATTTTTATAAGTGAAATTTTTAAATCAAAACTTTGAAAAAAACTTTTTTTATAGAAAATTACTAGTACTGATATAATCTTGTCTGCTGTCATCTTCTACGCCACTGACAATAATCCATGGATGCATCAGGATATACGGAATTAAGTCTATTATGAGTAGTCAATGTTAATCCTTTTAGTCAGGAGAACTTCACAATGAACCACAATATTTTCCCCCGTTAGTTCCCGGGAAATGAGCTTTTATATACCCTTACCGAAAATGGACCTTGTTAACAACACAGGACCACAATGTGGTTTTGAAACAAATTAGGGATCAGGAAGGTCTTATATTGTCAAATTTATATAAATCGCTAAATCGCTCTCGACATTCTGCAAGGTAAGTTTACCCTAGTATCACGGTCGAAACATCCCCCCAGTACTCCAGATATTTTTTTATTATTGATGATTCTTTATTTTCATGACTTGTAACGTATTTAAAACTTTTTTAATAATAGGTGTAAGAAAAGCACAAACATTTAATCCATTGTCGATAAGTCCCGATTTTGATCAAGAGTCTCGACTCTTCTCGAAATCGAGACAAGACAAGACTAGAAATCTCATATTCTCGATTCTTGTGAAATCCCAGCCCTAAGGCTCTTTTCGGGCGTGTACTCACATTTTATTTGATGACGATACGCATTCCTGCGCACATCGAAAAAGGGTTGAAAAGCGAGAATTATATTAATTAGATGAGTTTATTAGAAGAGATCTCTATAATTGCTGTCTCTGCAGCCGCCGCCGAATGAATTCCATCTGTTTTTGATATTCTATTCGCTTTTATTGCTTCTATTAACTCGAGCTTATTTGCAGAAGCGTTCTAACAACTACTAAATTTTTTTTTCTACCACTCGTTTAGAATGCAGGCAAATACACACATATTTCAAACATAGAATGAATCCATTCTAGTTCTAGATGTTAGAATGAGCTGCGATGCCATCTCTTGTCTATAAAAGTAAAGAAAACTGTAGAAAAATTAATAAAAAGTATGTTTGTTCTCGCATAACTTTGGAACGGATGAACGGAATTTGATGAAACCTTTTGCAACTTAAAGAGGAGATGGAAGGACAACTATAATTTAGTTTACATGACTTTACAAATCTACAAGTTATGTGTCTCTAAAAAGTAAAAATAAAAAATAAGTCAGTGCCAATTTCACAGCAAACAATTTAACAACAAAAATAATTGTTAGTATTTAATTTAGGGAGTGGTGAAATTGGCACCGGCTTATTTTTTATTTTTTACTTTTTAGAGACAGAAGTCGGTTCATTTATTTTTTTTTTTGAGAAAATTTTTTATTTATTAAAAAAAAAGACTGCTGTATCCATTATTGATTATTAAAACTATGATATCTGTCACAACAATCTGACATAACCTTCAATTTTTGCACTATAGTTTGTAAATAGGTGGTAAAATTCAATAATCTTTTTTAAGTACTTATTTGATAAAATTACAAAATAATATTAAGTACTTTATTTAAAAATATATGTTTTTTTGCATTTACAATACCTTACAAGAAACATCGTCTTCAACCTTGTCCTTAATTTAAAGCCTTCCAGTATTTTATATTTGCAGTCAAAGAAAAAGTATAGTCTAGAACACGTATGGAATATTCATTTGGCACTCGCAGGACCTTCATACTTGCCTGCCTGCTCGTACGACAAACTTTTCGTAAGTGTGGAATATTGTCTATTCCCTACTAGTTATAGAATATACTCTTTCGGACTTAGTATGGAAAGGGTTTATTATTAGGAAAAGGGTCACACACGAGTACAAGTTTATAAAACGAGCCGCTTGCGGCGAGTTTTCTAAAGTACTAGTGCGCTAAAAACGTGTTATGAAACGAGTGCTTTATACAATTTTTTCTATTTTGCTCTAAAACTTAAAAAAACTTACATTTAAATTGACTGATTTAGGGATTTTTGTTTTGGATTGACATTACAGTGTATACCATGTTTAAAATTCTAAGAACAAATGATATTTTGATATATTTTATAGTCATCTCTTCCCTTTTTTACTGCAATTAACCAAGCCACAATTTAAACATGGTAAAAATAACCTAAACACAAAATTTTTTAGAAAATTCAACTTTAAAGCGACATTGACATTTACACGGAAAACGTCAAACGAAAGGCCAGGTCTGCTGCCAACCCAAAAGAACAAAAAGTACAGACCTCTTAGGGGCCTATAAGAACACGTAAAGTGAGTGTGATTATGAGCTTATAAGAGTCGCAAAATAGAAAAAAGCTATTTTGGAGAGCCAGTTAAAAGTTAGAAAAATGTGGGCAGGCTTATATTGAAATGATTTTCACAAAGGCAAAGGATAGAGTTTCCAGGAAAATAAAATAAATATACCTTTTTTTTTTCGGTAATATTTATTAGGACATGTACGTAAAGCAAGTTAACTTGTTCTGATATAATAACTTAATCTATCTTATCTATATCTAATATGACACTGTGGTAAGTTTCTTTTCAACAGTTGCACCACTTTACCTTTATCTCTAACCAGAGGTAAATCAAAGAAAACCAGTTCCTTCAGATGAGATAAAACATGACAGTACAATAATCCAGAATCTGTGATTTCATAGCAACTTGAAATCCTTAAACTGACTAAAGATCCTTTTACATATTCCAAATGAGATAAGGCTTTGTTATCTAGGAGTGTACAATAATGAAAAACTATAGTTTTGATATATTTACAGTCTTTTAAATGTTCAAATCCGTTGTGCATTATGCTACAGTGATCCGCGTATATTTCTTCTAGTTTTATTTTGTACGAGTCTTTTTCTTCGGGTAGTTCATTGTAATCTTTTAAAAATTCTGACTTTTTAGCAAATTTTACCGAACCTCCATTTCTTAGAATCCATTCTGCGCAGGTTCGGTCTGGGCCAAATGTTTTTCTTCGTTCTTCATCGACAGCGTTAAATTGGAGATTAATCCAATGGAATAAGGTTCGAATTTGTAAAACTTTGACATTTTTAATGCGATATTGAGTCAATAATATTGACATATTGACATATTGAGATTCTAGGTAAAATTAGGGTACCTGAATTTTGGTTTGACGTTTTTTGTCCATACACAGAAAAAAGGGATTCCTTGAACCAAGGACACCTGTCTTTCGATATGTTCAAAGCCATATTCTGTTGTGTCAAGCCTAGCATTTCCAAGTCAATGGCTTTGAATTAAGATCACGGATTTTTAAATAAAGATCAGCGCTCTTTATTCAAGGACATTGACTTTGGTTTAAAGAAATGCTATCCTTGAGACAAGAGGATATGGCTTTGAACATATCGAAAGACATTTGTCCTTGGTTCAAGGAATCCTTTTTTTTCTGTGTCTATAATTGTGTCTCAAGGTGACAGAAAAAGTCAAAGCAAAAATCAGGAATTTGATTCATGCCAGGGACAAGATGTAAAGTTATCTTGATCAGTGATTAAAGATGAATGAAACCTTCTTGATACAAGTCTCTAACTAACCAAATTAATAACATATTTTTAAAGCTGGCCATGAGCTAATTACTAAACACCTAAAAAACACCTTAAA
This sequence comes from Brachypterus glaber, assembly GCA_958510825.1. Lineage (NCBI taxonomy): Eukaryota > Metazoa > Arthropoda > Insecta > Coleoptera > Kateretidae > Brachypterus > Brachypterus glaber. Next base: position 27,499,398 of record OY294052.1, on the reverse strand, counting down.
AAGTCATCTTGTACCTAGAAATCATTGATATTCTAACATTCTGTCACCAGAACCGTAGGAATATATGAGGTCTCCTTTTCCTTTGCACCTAAGTAATCCACACTTAATTAAAACAATTAGAAAATGTAGGATTAAGAAACTCTAGTTGAGCAAGACTTTGGAGTTTGACAATCAATACTTTTTTACTTGTACTTTAAACTATTTTTTGTTTCATTACTAAATAATTTAAAAAAAGGACAACCTACAGTAATTAAGTATCAAAATAAAAGCTCTCCTTTAACATGGACCAACAAAAAAAAAGGAATTTAAAATGAACATGTTCCCAAATTAAACCTTTTCTTTGTAAATTAACCCCTTGAAAAAAAGAAACGTATAAATTTTCCGTTAATTAAGTGATGCAATGTTCATCGGCAGTGTTGTGCAACAACCCTTTCATCTATCTACCCTTGCGAGGCCCCGGGCCAGTTTTCTCAACCCTTTCTCGTCACTTCTTTATCGAGTCGTTAGTGCTGTCAGTGTGGCGTGGCTTAATTATTTCTGTATTTGTGCGCCGCTGATTTATTAGCTTTTTGTTGACTAGTGCTCTAATCATTTAAATCAACTGCTGAAAGGAAGAGATCTGTACTGTTGGTAAATTATTGGGTGGAAACAGTTGTCTTTGTTGATAGGTTTCAATTCCAATTCCAAATTGATTTTTGGCTTTTTCCTTCCCGATAATTGGCCACTAATTCAGGACGTATTCAAGCTTAATCCCTTCTTTTTATTGTGTTACTTTGTGTAAGTTATAATTTTTGCGAGGTTAACAACATGATACACTTGTACCCCGACGCAACCCGTCACACCTGTAAAGTAAGTATCTCTTTGTTAGAGGGAGAGAAAGAAGCTAACTTTATAAATGTATAATGGGTTGCTGTTATATAAAAACTGATTTTTTCCCAACTAGCTTTAGAAAAAGTGGAATGTACTTTACATGTGACTAGGCTACCCTTATGGATTTTGAGCCGCTGAGATCGAATCCGGCCTCAGAATTCCCCTAGAGCCCACAATTTTCCCCTAGGTAACGTTCAAGTATTACGTAACGCAAATTGTAGCAAAATTCATACACTTCATACCCCGGTTCTCGAGTTATTATAGATTATAGAGATTTCATATTTTGGCTACCCTCCCTAATAGGGGGTGTGTTAGAGCGGGTAGTTAAAATATGAAATCCCTACAGCCTTGAATAACGCGAGAACCGAGGTATGAAGTGTATGAATTTTGGTACATTTTGCGTTACGTAATACTTAAACGTTCCCCTAGCCTAGGGAAAAGGTGCGAAATCTTGGAAATTTCAGGCTCAGTTAAAGTAATATTTATACAGGGTAACGTTAATGAAACAATGTGTATTTCGAGTCGCTAAGTTCGAATCCGACATTAGAATTTTTCTACAGTACCTCAGAATTTCCCTAGCCTTGGAAAAAACAGAGGAAAACCGAGAAAACTTGAGGTTTCGCTCAAAGTTTATTTTTGTACCCAAAAGCTGATATCCTTCCGTATTTTTAGTTGCTGAGTGTATACCATTTACTGTGAATAGTATATAATGGAATGCGTAGCATTACATATGTTCACTGTTTGTTTTTACTATAGTTACTTACTATTATATGTTAAAAAAATACAATGGAACATGGTACAAATATATTTTACAAATAAAAAGTCACAGGAACAATTCAAATGTATAGTTTTTGTACTTTTCGAAGCATGAATGAAGTGTAGAAGGAGGCTGTGCCTGGAATTTGGCACGCAGCTACGTTAATTATAAGGCGAGGAGTCTCTTTTGTTCTTCAGGAAAAATTTATTGTTCTTATGAATGGCGAACGTGACGAATTTAGAATTCTTTCTTCGCTGACTTATTTTTCTGTCAGTCGTCCCAGGCGGACATTTTACTTTCTTTCATCATGGTGGATCATAATCAGTACTCGGCGAAATACCAGTACTCGCATAGGCGCTGCGTCGACTCTAGCGTTGACGCGAGGTTTTAAATATTTACATTTTTATTTCTTTTATCTTGATTTCTTTTTTAAATTCCATTTAAACGAGTAAGGTGGGAAAAAAATTTATCGATAAATAAAAATTATAAATCCTGATTTTCGTTATAATTTTTTTAAGCGAAAACCGACAATGCTAGATGTTTTTAACTTAAACATTGTTAAAGTACTTTTTTTCAAGGAATCTATATCAGCTATCATATTTTCCATGGCATTTTAGATTCAAGATCAAGAGTTCACAGAACTTCGTTTTTTGTTATGGGCACCATTTTGGAACTTTACATTTTTGAATACAGTTTTTTTCTGATTACAATTATTTTTGGTGTGCCAAATGTCTTATGAAAAGCCTTCTTTATACTATTTTATTTATTTGCTCTTTTCATTTTGCTAAAAAAGTATCTACTTTACTTTTGAATAAATTCAATTTGACTGATTTGAAGAATTTCATGTATTTATAAAAAAATAATCTATAATTTAAAAATTTTAATTTTTTTAAATTTTAAATTCATCATATTTTTGGGTGTATTTTTATAGTTAGTTTAGATAAAAATGAAAGAGAAAAAATTACCATGCACTCCAGTGCACTCTCAAATGCTTTCATCCTGCCAGCCTGGAGTTTTTGTTACTTATCCGAGAGTAACTTAAACTTAACTGACACAAAATCAAACACAGCCCAAGAAAGCATACAGAACAACACAAACATACATATTTACTAATATTTTATAAGGTTTTTTTCAGATCCTTAGATACTGTTATTATTGTTATTATTGTTATTAATTACCATGGTAAAATTAATGAAATGCAATATACGACGATGTTAAGATACTATTTTTTAAAGAGCAAATAGCTGTAAAGGAGGGTATCGCATTTTGGGCTAAATCGCCTGCAACGATAAGACTTTATATGTTTCGATAAACATAAAAAATAAATACTTAGCCAAAATTTCAGCCCTTTTTACATCCCGGAACATACTTTAATTAATTATTTTAATTAAGAATTTTGACATATGTCAATGTAGGATTTAGCAACATTGCACGAAACTTCAAGTGTCAAATGTCATCTCGTCAAAATGAATGTGACTAGTTTCTAGTACGATTATGGAGTTATTTTTGAGGTATTTATACTATAATAACATTGTAAGCAAACCAGCAGCTTCAACGATAACCCAAAGCATGTAGGTGCATGGGACAGTGTTACCCAAGAAAAATAATTTATTGTGGCTTTCAACATGTTAAATTAGTTTATTTCCATGATATGATTTAATAATAGATTATGAAAAAGTTATACATAGACCTTTAACTTTAACTTTAATGAGTTTTTATACTATCACTCTTTTATTGACATATCCAACCTACTGTATATTGTAAGCAATGTATTTTAGTATTGGACGAATAAAATTATTATTATTATTATTATTATAACTATTAATATTAATTAAATATATTTATTTAAAAATAAATATATTTAATATTTAATATATATTTTGTACAGTGTTTTTATTATACATTCTACCTAAACATATTTATGTTGGTTTTGTAAATAAACAAAAAATATTGCTTTTTTTCAGTATGATAGTCATATTTAGTGCAAGAATAATGCGATGTTGTCGGGTTTACGATAACAAATAATTCCTGAGTTTTTATTTTTTTTTTCATTTTGCTCTTTATTAACAAATAAAAAGGTTTTTATCATTTTTTTTTTCATTATTTTGCACTTTTTTAAACAAAAACATATTTTTTTTATTTAGCCCAAAACTCCTATGTAAAACGATATCCTTCTTTGGCTCTAGAAGTTTTGCAATTTAAAATATGTTGGAATGTTTTGTGCGGCCGATATGACAGATACCTTCACTTTCAGCTCAGTCAATGCAGAAAAAGCGATGTCTCTTCTATTCATATTTTCCATTTCGACTTCGGTTCACCAGAGTAAACAATAGGTTAATAAAAGGGCGGTTTTCTAAAGACACGCTTTTGTTTTATAGTATGTCAACGAGATTTTAAAATAAAATAAAAAAGAATAACGCATCGATATTTTAAACAAAATTGTGACTATTAGACTGGTAGTACCTATATTAGTGTGCAGAGATTGTTTCTGTCCAACATAGAATGCCTTATTGTGACGTTTTCTGTCAAAAAAAGAGTGGAGACATTGAAAAAAATCTAGGAAAGTAGCAAATCTGCAAACATGTTTTTAGCCATTTCGGATAAGCCGCTTCTCATTTATCATTTAACGACAGATAGATAACTTTCTTATATATATTTTTCGGTTATTAACCGACAAACGTGCAGTATATATTTTTATAGACTGTCAATTCTTAACTTATTTAACTCTGCTTAACCGGCTAAAGGTTCATATTATGGTTTAGGTCCTTGGCATTTTAAATGCATGTTACTATACACCCTAAATTGTGTCGGTTTGCCTTTTGGGAACAAGTGAACAGATAACAATGACCACATCAATAGATGGCACTATGCTTTTATATCTATCTAACGTTTTATTTGAATATTAGCAACATACAGGATACACAGTGCTGATGATTCTCAAAAAGGATAAAATGGTATTATTCACTGTTTTCGGTCCATTTGATTTTGACGACAGATAGATAAATTTCTTAAAAATATTATTGTTTAAAGTGGGAAGAGAATATATCATTTTTTTGAGTTGAATAGAGACATGTCATTATCTATGATGAACCCATAGTTTTCTCTCACAATGCTAGTCTATCCATTTTTTCGTCTGAGAAAGTCACATAACTAAAATTCTAGGTATAAATAACATAAGCCCACAAAAAAAAAATTTTGTGAGTCTTGGATTCCAATATGATATTCCTATGTATTTTTTCCCTTTGAAACCGAATCCGTAACCCGTTTAACCCCTACACGTCAGGATTTTGACATAACCTCAAAAGCGCTAAAATCATCTACTCCATACCACTTTCACCCCCTTCCTCCAAATTCGTAATTTCGTAACCCCATAATCCCCTCACCTCGGAATACCATTACTCCATAACCTCAAAACCCCCTAACCTCATTAAGTAGAAAAATCTGGTTCGGGAAAACAGAACAATTACGTGAAATTTTCTTGTAGAATATAGTTATGAATAAGTAACTGTATAACCCTAAAATCCCATCACACCTCCTAACCCCTTTACTCCGTAATCCCATATATTATAACCTCTTAACCCCATCATCCTATTCCGTGGAGAAGTCCGGTTCTCATATTCATAAGAGTTTTGTGAGTGAAGTCATAAATCAAGGTCTACTTCATTATTTTTTTAACCGGACTTTTTGGTTTCTCCACAGAATAGGATAACGGGATTAAGGGGATATAGTATATTATTAAGTTTTTTATAAATAAATTAAAGGCTACTAGCAATACAAATGTTATACTTTTTTCTGTGCCATATGGCAAAAATAGGAAACATTATCCCAGTATACAAAAATTTAACCTAAAGCTAAAAGAAGCTTCCGAATATATTGACCAGTATACCCAAGGACAAGTGGTATTTACAGAATTTAACAATATCAAAAATAAAAAGATGGATAAGCATTTAATCTCCACTAAAATTATTAACAAAATAACTTTAAAAGGACAACGAAAAAATCTTATTCATATTCCATTACAAAACTATTTACCAATTACGTACGTACCTCCACTACATTACAATGAATCCATAGCGACAACAACTAACCCAACAATTATTCATCTGTGTGTCCCCGAAGAATGTCATGATAGTGGCGAAATCAATCAGCATAGTAACGTTAGTTATGTGTCAAGTGGTGGCGACTCTTCGGATGACAGCATGAGTGATTTTTTAGGTGTAAGTCTAACACAAACTTTGATCTAATTCACCTAAACATTCAGTGCCTTTCAAACAAAATAAATATTATCGAATCTTTTAACCAATTACATAAGCCCCTAGTGCTTTGTTTAACAGAACACTGGTGTAAAGTTGATAAATTAAATTCTATTGTAGTTAATGGTTATGTAAATGCTAGTCAATTTTGCCGTAATACAATTGCACATGGAGGTGTTGTTATCTATGTACATGAAAGCATTGCTCAAAATTGTAAAGAAAACAAAATCATAGTTAACGTCTCTGAACAGTTGCATTTTGAATGTTCTAGCATCACTTTTAATAAAACAGTATGTATTTTAAACATATATCGTTCAGATAAGGGTAATATTGACTCTTTCTTTACTAAATTATCTCATGTCTTAAACATAGCCTGCAAGTTCAAACACGTAATAGTTTGTGGTGATTTTAATATTGACCAAAGTGTGCACTCTCTAAATTTACAAAAACTTTCTGATATAATTTTATCTAACAGGCTTGTGTCCCTTGTTAAAGGTTTTACAAGGGTGCAGAAGATCAGAAATAAAGTTAAACGATCAACATTAGATTATATCATCACTAATATTAAAAATCCTAACTGTATTAATTTTGATCCCGGATATTCAGACCATAGCGCACAATTCTTGTATTGCAATTTGTTATCCACGCCGATCAATAAAAATCTCAGTGATATTACATATATTGAACAAAGAAACCTTAATAATACCAATTTTAATAACTTTAAAATTTTAATTGACTCTGTTGATTTTTCCTTTATTAATTCTTACACAGTTAACAATGCTTTTGATACCTTTTTTGGTATTTTTTTGAACTGCTTCAATAAAGCTTTTCCAAAAAAACCTAAAAAAGTAATAACGAAAGAAAATAAAAAAATACCCCTATCTAGGGATTTGTTAGACGAACTTAATAAATTAAGGGATCTTAACACTATGAGAAAATGTTATTCAGACGAATTGTTGAAAATCAACTACAAAACACAAAAGAAACGCATTGAAAATAAAATTAGTTTAGAAAAGAAAAGATTTTATAATAGAAAAATTAATCAATCACAAAATAAAACTAAAACTGCATGGACCTTGATAAACGAACTAAACGGAAAAAAGAATAAACATAACTGTTGTAACTCGTTAAATTATAAGGGAAAAACAATAACTGATCCAGAAGAGATGGCCGATACTTTTGGCTATTACTTATCATCGGTTGTTGACCAAAAATTAGCTAGTGCTTTTCCAGACGGTAAATCAAACAACTGTACTACATGTTTTAATGAAGATGTAAAAATGTCATTTAACACTGTTACTGCCACAGAAGTTAAAAAAATTATCAAAGAATTGCCACTTAAAAAGTCCACAGGTGCTGACGAGGTGCCTTTAAGCGTAATAAAAAAATGTTCAGAAAAGTTATCCGCCCCTTTGGCTGATTTAATAAATATTTCTGTTGCTTCAGGGGTCTTTCCTGATAAGTTGAAAGAAGCAATTATTGTACCAATTTTTAAAAAAGGCAAATCTGATAAAGTTGAAAACTATAGACCCATTGCTCTTTTGAGTAACTTTTCCAAAATTTTTGAAAAAGTAGTTTATAACAGACTTATGGATTTTTTGGACAGCAATGACTTGTTAACTTCCAGACAGCATGGTTTTCGACGTAATCGATCAACCGAAACTGTCTCGATTGAATTTGTGCAGCATTTGTATGATAGTATTGATAGGGGAGAGTATGTGGTTGTTATTCTTTTTGATCTGACAAGAGCGTTCGATACTGTAGATAGTTCTTTTATGTCGAATAAGCTTTATCAGTTGGGTATTAGGGATAATATTAACAAACTGTTGATTTCATTTTTAAAATCTCGTAGATTTAGAGTAAAAATAATGTCAAAATTTTCAAAATTATTTAAAAATAGTACTGGCACACCCCAGGGTAGTGTTTTGGGTCCATTATTATTTTTACTCTTCATAAACGACCTTCCCTTATTTATACTGGAGGGTATACTTTTTATGTACGCTGATGACACGTCCATTGTTGTTTCGGATAAAGTTAAGGCAAACTTGGAGCGTAAACTAAACCTAATTCTAAAAGCTTTTGAGGAATGGTGTTATAAAAATAGTTTGATCCTTAACATTGATAAAACAACAATGGTTGAATTCGGTCATCAGCGCAAAACTTTTTTAAACCTTACAGTTACTTTAGATAACTCCACTATTATTCCTGCTGGTGAAACTAAATTTTTAGGTGTTATTGTTGATAAGCACCTAACTTGGTCGAAGCATATTGATTTTGTGTGCTCTAAACTTAACAAAACCTATTACATGTTGCAACAATTAAAAAGGTCAATAGAGCTACAGGGACTTCTCAGTGTATACTACGCACATGTACAGTCAATACTGTCATACAATGTTGTATTATGGGGACAAAGCTCGGATATATCCAGGGTCTTTGTATCCCAAAAGAGAATAATAAGACTGATTTTTGGTTTAGGCTTTAGAGATTCGTGTAAAGATGTTTTTAAAAATAATAAAATTTTAACTGTGCCGTCTATTTATTTATTAAAAATTTTAACTTATATATATTTAAATCAAAACACAATCTCACTTACAGGTGACCAACACCAGTATGCTACAAGGTTTGGTCATAACTTAAGATCCCACAAACATTCTTTAGAAATGCATAAAAAATCTCCAGTTCATGCTGGTATTTTACTATTTAATAAACTTCCAGCTAGAATTAAAGATTCACCAAATAAAAATAAATTTAAGACTAATTTAAAAGAATTTTTAATTAATAAGGTATTTTATTCTATTGAAGAATTTGAGCAATGCTTCAACTAATAGCTTAAGTTTAATTTTTAATGTATGTCTTTATTTTAATTGTGATTTCGGGTAATCGTTCTATTTTAAATACATCTTTTTTATTTATTTTTTTTTTCGGCTTCTTGGCCGTTTATTTTTTTCTTTTTTTTCCCTTTTTATTTTATTTTTTTTTTTTCAGTTTCGACTGTTTTTTTTTTTAACTTTTGAACAACTTAAAATTTAAAAATAGAACGTTTTCCCTAATTTAATTTAATTTTTTTTTTATTCTGAAAATGTAATCTGACTTGTCACATCTATTTTTTATAATAGCAGTTGATCAATAAATATATTCTATTCTATATGGGGTTACGAAGTGAAGGGATTTTGAGGTTATGGTGTTGGGGGATTTTGTGGTTATAGAGTTACTTACCTATGACTTTGTTCCACAAAAAAAACTGAAGAATTTTTTCTGTTTTCCCAAACTAGATTTTTCTACTTAATAAGGTTACGGGGTTTGGAGGTTATGCGGCTATGGTATTATGAGGTTAGGGGATTATTGGTTTCTGGGGTTTTAGAATTAGCAATTTGGGGACAGGGGGGTGACAGTGGTATGGCATAGATGATTTTAGAGGTTTCAGTAGTTTTTCGGGTGTCTTTTGAGGTTATGTCAAAATCCTGACGTGTAGGAGTTAAACGGGTTGTGGATTCAGTTTAGCGGGAAAAAATACATAGGAATATCATATTGAAATCCAAGACTCAGAAAAAAAATTTTTTGTGGGCCTGTGTAATCAAGAAACATAAAAAAACATACTGTATAATCACAGTGTGAATTACACCAATTACGCCTACCAACCTCTGCAAATGGACACGATTGGTGTTTATTTTTCAATTATTATTTATGAATAATTTATTAAAACTATTAACCGAGTTGATTAAAACGATTTCATTTAAATAATTTAGCTAAAATAAAAGAATTCTATTTGCTGACATATTTTGAGGCGTGACCAATTTGCAGTGATTGGTTTATAAGTTTTTCATATAAGGAAGTTAATCTAACAGAAGTTTTTTTTTCCAAAATTTCTAAAAATAAATATATCACATACAAAAAAAGATTCCTTGAACCAAGGACACGTGTCTTTCGATATGTTTAAATCCATATTCTCTTATTTCAAGGCTAGCATTTCTTTAAACCAAAGTCATTGTCCTTGAACAAGGAGCATGAGCTTAATTTTTTTAATGGAGATCCGAGATCTTCATTTAAGGACATTGACTTTGGTTCAAGGAAGTGCTAGCCTCGAAACAAAAGCATGTGGCTTTGAACATAGACAGAGACATGTGTCCTTGGTTCTAGGAATCCTTTTTTTCTGGGCCCAATTGGATACAAGGGCTATAAGTAGCGAAAAAAAAATTAAATGAAACAAAAACTAAGAACTCTAAACTTAATTTCTAGAAACAAAAACCATGCCATTAGAAAATGTTTCGAAGAATTTTATTGACTAAAAATACAGCTTTTACGGCTTTTCCGCTAAAACGGCAGCATAAAGTATAGCATTAAAAATGTTTCCGCGTTTTATTTAATTTTACTAGCAATAAAACAAATTTATATACTGGAAATTAAATAAAACCTGCAGGGACTCATACATCTGCTGCTTTCGTATAAGGGGTCCGCCTTTACGAAGCTTCGACGAAATTACGCTAGTCGCACCCGAACTGGTATGATCTTCGCCTTTTACCACACATTCGAAACTGAGCCACTGCAGGTTTTATTGAATTTCCAGTATAGTAGATTCTAAACATATCTAGCATTGAGATTTTTGGTGAATTTTAAAGAAAACCGAAATCTTTGATAACTAAGGAGTTAAAGCTACAGATAGACGCCTATAAAACATTTTGGGCTACACTGAAATAGCATATTACACACCAAGTACGCAAAACTAGTTTCCAGTGCACTTGAAGTGCACTATATCAGTGCGACGAGGTGCGTATACTATTTTTTCTACCTATATATCCAAAAAACGCAAACATTAATTTTTCAATTTGACATTTTTTGTTTGACGTTCACTCATTTTCTAACAGCGGATATATAAAATCAGCTGATTATACCTTTTCGACCGCTGTTAAGGGAAAGGTTGGAAAATAAGCACTAACTACTATCTAGGTCATAAGAAATACCTATTTTCCTAACAAGTGTGGAAACAGGCTCTTTTTCGCACTCGATTGCATTTGCCTAAACGACGCGTAGCGGAATTCAGGCAAGCAATCGAGTACGGAAAAGCCTCTTTGTGCATGCGTTAGAAACAATATTTTTTTCTAAGAGTGAGTTAAAAATAAAATATGCTTTTATATATAAGTCTACTTAATTGAATACATTTTATTTTTATATTTTTTTCCAATAGAAAAACAATTAACAATTAAGAAATTTAAACATTTTTATTATTTTGTGAATAAAGATAACAAAAATAACACGACAGAATTAAGATATTAAAAAGTTTTAACAATTATTGAAAAGAATCTAACATTAGTTGATACCGGTTAATATCAATTCTATTTTGGTTGGACATTAATGATAAATTTGTTGCAGTTTTCATTTGCATTTACCATTTCTATTATTCCTTCAGGTAACTTTCATCGTCTTCTTTAAGGTTCATCTTTTTCTTTAATAGAAACTTTAGAATTAAAATTGACAACACAACTGACACGAACAAACTAGCTTAGGACGTTATCATGTTGATCGGTTGCCATGGAAACAAGTGTCATATCCAATAATCTGGAAACACAGTTTTATTGTCCCAATATTTAAATCGGGAGACCGCAACAATATTAAAAATTATCGAGGGGTATCAATTCAATTGAATATTTCAAAACTTTTTGATAGTCTTATCTGTGACCAGCTAACATGGGCCTGCAAACCTTTTATTATACACCAGCAACATGGTTTCTTCTCTGCTCGTTCAACATCGTCAAACTTACTTCTTTATAAATCCAAAATACTAAACAACTTATCCAAGTATTCTCAACTCGATTCGATTTACACGGATTTTTCTAAAGCTTTCGACAGAGTTGATCATACCTTATTAATTGAAAAGCTCTTTAAGTTTGGATTCTCTCTTAAAACTATAAAATGGATTGTTAGTTTCATAATGAACAGAACCCAAAGTGTGACATTTGGAGGTGTCCTATCAGGTATAATCGAAGTAACATCTGGTGTTCCTCAAGGATCTCATTGCGCCCCTCTGATATTTTTAATATTTGTTAATGACATAGGTGATGACATTCTTTTTAGTGAATATTTAATGTTTGCTGACGATTTAAAAGTTTTTCGCGAAGTTAAATCTAGGGAGGATATGTTACTATTGCAGTATGACTTGGACATAATATTTAACTGGTCGATAAAAAATAAACTAGAGCTTAACATTGGTAAATGTTGCTATATCAGTTTTTTTACAGGTACAAAAAAATGTAATTCTTTTTATAATTTAAATAACTCACCCTTAAGCTACGTATCATCGATTAAGGATCTAGGTATAACATTTAATGAAAGTTGCAATTTCTCTGAGCACATAAAAAAAATCACCTCAAAATCAAATAAAATCTTGGGTTTTATTGTGCGAAATTTAACTTCATTTAATCCATCAACTATTCTTACAGTATATAAATCTCTTGTGCGGTCTAACTTGGAGTATTCATCTATTATTTGGGCTCCATACTACCAAATTGATATCAAACTTTTGGAAGGGGTGCAGCATAGAATTCTCAGAAACTTAGCTTTCAAGGTAAACTTTACTATTAGGAACCACGATTATAACGCAATTCAAAATCTGTTAAATCTGAAAACTAGAAGAACATTTTCCCATGTGTGTTTTATATATAAAATAGTACACGGATTAATTGATTGTCCAGATTTACTTAATTTGTTAAAATTTTCGGTCCCAAGACCCGGTATTAGGCAAAGTCGTACTTTCCAATTAAATATTTATCATACAAACTATCTTTTAAATACGCCGTTTAATAAAGCTTTGGTTTATATAAACAACTTTGATATTGACTTGTTTAGATTTAATTTTCAAAACTTTAAAAGTTCACTTTTAGATACATTGCAGTAGTTTAGTATTAAATTTCTAGTTTGGTATACATGTGCATTTATATTTAAGTATATTTTTAGCTATCTTTAAGCTTAGTATTTCTTTTGTTATAATTAATAATATGTAATTATTTCTGTAATGGGGAAGTCCCGTAAAATAAATAAATAAATAAATAAATAAATAAATAAATAAATAAATAAATAAATAAATAAATAAATAAATAAATAAATAAATAAATAAATAAATAAATAAATAAATAAATAAATAAATAAATAAATAAATAAATAAATAAATAAATAAATAAATAAATAAATAAATAAATAAATAAATAAATAAATAAATAAATAAATAAATAAATAAATAAATAAATAAATAATGCTACACGTTTGTATAATCAAGCTACTTGTTTTTAGGAAATAATTATGCGTGCGGAAAATACCTTCTTTCCACATGCATATGAGTGAGGAAAGAGACATATTTCCGTTCGCTCGTAGAAAAACTCCATTACATGGAAATTTGGTCATATAAATAAAATTTGTCTAAAATTTGTTGCACAGTGTTTTAATTAATGAATAAAAACAAGATAAAACTAATTTAGTAGATTCCTAATATATCTAGCATCTAAATAAATTATATAGAAGAATCTAATGTTGCATTAGGCAATTCAAAAAGTCTAATTTAGATTTATTTCGTTGAACTAAATCCCGCTAGTTTTTCAATGGCAATTTATTTAGGACTTGTTAATTTAGGTTTGTCTTAGGGAAAAGTCATTAAAGTCGATTGTATTGGAACTCGGTTGCTATTTCTGGGGCGTGAAGGAAAAGGGAATAACCATACCGAAATACACTGCCCAGGAAAAGAGCTTTCCTATTTTTCACCTCCGAGCGTGAAATGGATTTTTATTATCAGATTCACTTTCAGCAACCTTAAAAACCCCGATATACCAATTTTCAAAACTATGACTTGCTAAAGTTGAGGATAATAATATGGGAGGCATAGCGTAGTGGCTAGCGCATATGCATAGCAAGTCTACTATCGTGAGTTCGATTCTCACTGGCGCCGATTTGCCTTTTTCAGTTAATTAATAATTGAAATTTGTCGAAGGCGATAAGTGAAACGGACACTCCCTAGAAACTGGTTCGAAAGTCAGTATAACCTGGTGGTTCCCTCTACTACTAGCCCACACAAGTCCTGGACTTAGGGGATGCTTAATTAAGTAGAATAGTACGAGGTTAAACAAACAAATAAACAAACAAACAAACAAACAAACAAACAAACAAAACTTTAGCGAAATAATGTCCTTTATTTTAAATTATTTATTTTAACTTATTTATGTATTTTATTTTAGTTTGTAAGCTTTTGACTTGTGTAATATACTTTGTATCCCAATGCACTAATAAATTCCTACTCTATTCTATTCTATTCAATTTTCCAACTCTGCCACTTAATTTTCCAACTCTGCCAGTTAATTTACCCAACTATTTCCCAGCTGGACAGTGGCTTTATCCAACTTGAGCTTGGTTGGGGGGTTGTCACCCACCCTACCCCCATTGTGTTATCCCTGTTTCTGACTTTACTTTGAAACAAAGTTTTTTAGAGGTGGAAAAACCCTTTATTAAAATTGACCGAAAAACCTTCTTTTTTTACATTTTCGGCTTTAGAATGCCATGAAACGTCGAGGAAATGTGGAAAAAGTGGGTGTTGAATAAATTTCTCTCTATCTGTCTGTCTGTCTGTCTGTCTGTCTGTCTATGTAAACTTTATACCTTTTTAAAGAAAAGTCCAATTGAATTTTTCTTTTCACCAAAGACCTTTTCTATTTGCTTCACATCAAATATGGTTAAAATTAAAGTAGGGCAACGGGGGCAAAATGGACAAAACTATAATTTTTAAAGATATCCCATTACTTATAGTATGACAATTTTTTTGCATAAATGAAAATAATGTTTAATTCCATACAAAAACATATATGTAATCATTTTTATCGTAGGACTATTAGTTTCCGAGATATAGGCATTTTAATAAAATTTCATGCATAGGTAAAAATAATTTCAATTAGTTTTTCTTTTAATGAATTTCTGATAATGATGGGGCCAGAAAAACAATCCGATAAACCTACAAAGAAAAAACAAAAGGAAATGGTCCAAAAATACAGGTAAAGTGAAGTCAATTTGATATTATAAACTTCGTCATTTTTCCACCCGTCCAGAAACGTCCCATTTTATTTTTTTTCCTTTTTGCCTTCGCGTCCGATATTTTTTATTTGGCAGCAGTGGCCGTAGTATTACGGCGTTAGCAGGCAGGGGGTTCGAAAAAAATAGCAAGCAATTGGTATGCAGGACACAACAGCGTTGCGAGAGGGGTTGAACGGGAGACCGGAACCAGATCAATAACACCAAGATGGAAAGAACTACCGGAGAAACATCAGTTTCTGTTATTTTTCACCATAGACAACTTTCTTATTCATCATTTTAAGTAAAAGCTATATTTATTGCTTAAAATTTTACATTTACATTTGATAAATAAAATACTGCTGACTATTTCACAAACAATATATAGGCCAATCAAAACGTTGCATTTTTAGTTTCTTGACCAATCAGATCAAAATGAATCTGATAATTTTTGCACATATGCAATTATCACTTGGTTACTATGGAAACAAGAAACTGACAGTTACTGACATCTTAATAAATGTTATATTTTTGCAAAATGTGTTTTTAATTTGTGAAGCTTACCTTTAGTTGATTTATTTTTATTGATAAGCAATATAAATGCTTATTTTGTTACCAAAATATCCTCGGTATAAAAGCTAATTAATTTCAGATAATATATTATATTTTATACACTTTCCATCTTAAAAGCTTTAAATCACTGATATTCATAAATTTTAATTTATTTAATTGAATCTTTTTATTAAAACAGGCCACTAAAAACCAATTTAAACACTTATTTATTAAAAATATATTTGCAGTAAAGAATTACGGAAATCTCAACATCAAATGACTGCGCTGGTACCAGTACAGCGTTGCCAAAGTTTATTAGAAACACCCGTTATTTTATTTCTTTTCAGTTGAAAACTAAACTTTTTAAACAAAAACAGCAATGATCTTTATTTAAATGCTAATATATGTGATAACAACTATTTTATTGGAATAATCTCAAGCATAAAATATCCCTCGAGCAAAGTTTAGGATTGGCAACATTTGCGAACAAGTGAACATAGTAGATTTAAAAAGCCCGGAAAATTTGAGATTTAAATTTTTAATTATAGTTGTAAAGTAATATTGTTGTTTAGTTCTTAAACTTTTAATTTAAATATTATTCTTGATCTGTCAATAACTTTTCTACTCTTATAGATCCTTTTGCTTTAAAGCTGCGATTAAAGAGATCCAGTTCCTGAGCCTACTGATCTTATTTTCTCCTGCAATATCCAATGTCGTTATCGATGGATTAGCGCCTCCTGCCTGTGAATGCAAAACCTCATTTATCTTGATTTCCAAACGCGATTCTGGTTTAATCCCAAAGGGTAAAATCTTTCGATACAGATTATTCACGCAAATGCAATTTAGTTTATATTAATACAAGGTTTGTTTATTTGGCGACAATAGTAGCTTAAAAACTGAAATTAGTTTTTAAAAATTTACAACATTGGCTTTGGTACAGTATTAAACGAAATATTCATAATTAAAAATAAAGATGTATAACATAATATTTCAAAAAAAGCGCCATAAATAACCTGATGATGCATTAGTTGGAAAATACTTGATTCCAATGGGCTGGATCTTTTACAATAACAAAAAATTGGCGCAGTCGTAATTTTTCTAAAATATTATAATTTCTATTAAACGTTAAAGACCTAGGGCTAAAGGACTTAGGTCGATGGCCATTTGTGTAATTTATTATTTTAAATTTTATTTATTACCAATAAAGAACATTTGTTAATATTATTATTGGCGCAGTCGGTATGAATGTACTTAACCTTGGAATCAAATCAAATCAAAATTAAATTTACCTGTAAGTCTATCCGTTTTTAAGTGGTTTTATGTAGATATATGTGAATATGATTCTCCCTTTTGTCTCAAGTCTTTAAAGCCTAATAATTCATATTCAAATATGCGATTATCTAATAACCGTAGTAAATATAATGCACCAATATATCATTGAGATTTAATATCTTAAAGGTATATGTTTCGGGAAGATATATCTTGATCCTGGAAAGGGATGCACTACAATTCGGGGAAGTGATGCATCCTGGTCCATATTTCACCGAAAGTGAGATAAATCAATGTACCCACAGACCTGTCATAGATATTGCGAACGTGTGTGAGTGTGTACACTATAAAAAATGTATTCATTATTATCAAGTTATCAGCGTCAAGATTGGTTGAGTTAGGTCTTCATCCCACCTTATCATTATTAATTTCCCTTAAATTTATACACCTTACATACTTTGTTATTTGTGAGCAGTATTCCATTCTACCTTTCTTCTAACTCAGCTCGCTTTTAAAAGTATATTTTCTTTTCCTATACCGTCAACCGCACACAGAAAAATATTGTCTTTAAAGAAAGAAAGATAAAGAGAGAACTTTAAAATACCTTCCATTATTCTATTTTTGACATCCTTCTGTAGCACTACAGTTCAAAGGACTTTAATTTTCTTCTTTCTACCATCCTTATTATCAACACTTTTTCCTTATGTTTGATGAAAACAGTAATTTTTTCCTTTAATTAAAAATTTTATTTAGTTTTACATAATATAATATTAGATTACATTTTTTATAGTGTAGTTGCATATTATTTAGAACGTACGTGTTATCAGTTTGGCAAGGATATATTGACAGTTCGTGAGCATCCTTTCCTTAATAAACTTCCACGCAATATTATCCAGGAAATATTTGCTAATAAAGATTTACAGTTTTTGCACTTTCTTTTCATTAGACAATATTTATTAAGGGTGCATTTAAGTCAGATGCTCTTTAGGCTTTTTGCCGTCACAGGCAAAATTGAAAAACTGCCGCTTTAATATAGTAAAAAAAATCAAACATCTGTAATTTTATTGTCGGATAATGTTACAGTATAAGTAAATAACCAATACTTACAAAATATAGACATTGTCAAAATTTATATGATATAAAATATTTAAAAAAACATAAATTTCTGCTGTCCCCAGTTAAAAATTTTTAGCAATAAAATTTCTAAAACTGCTCCTAGCCCTATAATTATCATTACTTTTAATTATATTTAGGCAAAGGACGTTTAATTTTTGAAATATTTATTTAATAATTTAATTATTGCAAGTTTTTAAAGATTACTTTTAGCAAAATTAGCCGCCCCTATATTGAAATTATAGTCTAGGGGAGGCCAATATAAAAATAATCTACATTGTAAATTGAAATTTGGCCTCGATTAAAAACGGCCGTCTTGGACAGGGGCAAAAATTGCCCGTATTGTTAAGAGGCCCCTGATGTCAATTTTGGAATACATCCTAACAAGTGGAATACCTACACTGCCGTGCTATGAAAGACCCGCGTATCTCGATTTGACACATAGCAACGTTTTCACGTCAACTCGGTGTAATATTTTGAAAACGCTGGTATTCTACAAATGGAGATACGCGGGTCTTTTATAGGACGGCAGTACATTAGGAGGTTAAAAAAATTTAAACTGTACCCTATTGAAAATTACGGGTTTGTGCCCGCGCAGACCCGTCATTTTCAATAGGGTAGACAAACTTTGAACAAATTAATAAAAGTATTCATTTTACAATTAAATATTAAAGTTTACAGAGAAAAAAAAAACATTTTAAAATAAATTAAAAATATTTAAATTAGTTTTTTTAGCTTCAATCCTGTTAATACGGATTAAGGACTCACGTATCCTGATAATTTGGTCACGAGTCGCTGTCGTTGCTGCGAAACTCTAGTTCGGTCGCGCCAAAGCTATCTAGATATATTTTGGGTCGCGCTCATTCCTCAATGTCATCCTGGCTGGCCTGGCAATCACAGCCTGCTCCCCTAGGATCATATTGGTTATACTCCTAACACCCGATATATTGTCATATCAAGACTGATTTATGTAATTGTATTGAATTTTGCTCTGGTCTGTCCTTTTCTAACAGGTCTGTATTCATGATATTTTTATATTTAATATACGATTCACTCACCGCCGTAATGAGAAGAATCCAGCTCATGCGCACTGATTTTCTTATTTTTGTTTTGACTTATGCCAAAAATTATTTTAAGATTATGTAACATTCTTTTGCAAAAATATCTACTTTTTTCTTTGCGAGCTAACAGTTTTTTTTTTAATTGACTAAAAGTACTCGCTTTTAATAGTATTTTCTTAAAAAAATGCGGAATATTCATTAATAAACATTTGATTCTTAAAATATATCGCCTCTTAATTCTGAAATATCGTATCTAAAAAAAATGCCTCCCATTAAAAAAAAAACACTAATCCAGCAAACTACCAAACCAAACCATTATTAACGTAAACCAACGCCTCCCATTAAAAAAAAAAAACACCAAACCAGCAAACTACCAAACCAAACCATTGTTAACGTAAACCAACGCCTCGCATAAAAAAAAACACCAAACCAACAAACTATCAAACCAAACCATTGTTGACGTAAACTAACGCCCCCATTAAAAAAAATCAAACAGAAATTTTTTGAGTATTTTAACAATCTTTTGCTATATATTCTAACAAAAAAACTAGATTTTCCGCACCTAATTATATTCAAGACAGTAAGTTTTAGTAATAAAACCAGAAATCAGTGCAAAAATATAGTTAATTTTTGTGGACCTGATGCGCACCGTAACCCCACTCAAATTAAACTATTTCATAAAACTACAACTGCCTAAACGGAAGCCACTTTTGACATCCGTCAAAACAAAAATAAGCAAACCTGTGCGCATGTGCTAGATTCTTCTCATTACTGCGGTGAGCGAATCGTTTTAATATAGTTATTTTTCTATTTAGCGACTATTATAAGCTCATACACTTATATCGAAAAAAAGTGGGAGGCAAAAAGAAACCTGTAGTCCAGTCTATACTCCGTCCAGTTATGCAAGATAGTAAGGGGCGCGGCCTTTTTTACACCACAAAGCTCATAAATAGCATAATTATGCATAAATCGTAGTGTATCGAAAATTTAACAGATGTCGGTACTGTTTTCCTAAAAAGGGCCTATCCATAGGCTCGCATAACAAGCATAGTACATAAGAATGAGATGCCAGGATTGGCTTGATGTGTCGTCATGTATCTTGTAATGGTTGCGAGCCCCTGGATATGCCTTAAGTTGTAATTGTAATTTGTACAATATGTAGAATATGCTAATTTAGTGTTAGCTTAAAAATCGCGGGAATTTTAAACTACTATCTGGCATAAGTGGACGGACTATAGTAAAATAATATTTACACCTTTTCCATTATGTTAACCCACATCAAATAGATGCAACCCTGTATTATTCTGGACTTTATGATAAATCTACTGAAGTTTGCTTTCAGACATGATATAAAAACCTCAGTCTATGCCATAATAAATTAATTTACTTGTTATTTTTTGTTTGGTCTTTCAACAATACATCAATAGATCTTCTGCCAAATAAACATATTTTTTTCTCCAAATCTATAACAGTAAAATAGGGTTATAATTTACAGTGAATGGTATATTGCATTTTTCCAAATAGGCAAGTTTAAATTATTTAAAGCGCAAAATAAAATATTGCTGCCAACAAAAGTATACTTCAAAAAAAAAACAGAAAAAAATTAAAAAAAAAAATTAATTTTTTCATTATTTTTTCAAAAAAAGGAAAAATTAAAAAAGAAATGAGAATGATAGTTTCTCGTTTTTTTTTCAACATTTTTGTTTTGGGGTAATTATTTTTAAAAACAATAGGGGTCTTTCTCTTATAAAACTTTATTTCAGACTTATCGAGTTATAATTATATTAATTATAATAATATTTTGGTGTTATTAAATTCTTTTTCGAGAAACTTTTGTTTTTTTTATATTTTTTTGTAAATGTTTTTTCCTCTCACTAAATTACATTTTTTTACATTTTTGTTTAACCTCGTACTATTCTACTTAATTAAGCATCCCCTAAGTCCAGGACTTGCGTAGGCTAGTAGTAGAGGGAACCACCGGCTTTAATTGACTTTCGAACCAATTTATAGGGAGTATCCGCTTCACTTACGCCTTCGCCAAATTTCAATTATTAATTAACTGAAAAAGGCAAATCGGCGCCGATGAGAATCGAACTCACGCTATTTGGGTAGTAATCTCGTCAAGTACGACGCTGTAGTCCACTACACCAATCCTCACCCCTCCTCCCAAATAATTGGAAAGTTATCATTTTTTCGGAATCAGTATTTTTATTACAGCAAGATTTCTGGATACCATCCTAGGGAATCATCGGAAATCCTGCAGGAGAGATACATAAAAATTTACGTCAATTTTTCACGCAGTATATATCACTTAACATCTCCTAGTTATTCAGTATTTATACGAAACGATCGCGGCTGGCCGTTTATGTTATAGCGGTTTTGCGGCAAGCCTAGAGGTGTGTATTTCAGGGTTCATAATTTTGGTGGACCAGAAACTGAAGTTTTTTGTTTTTTAACTAACTTCACAATAAGAGGCGCTTTTTAGGTTGACCTACATACAGGGTGATCAGTAACTGGCATGCCAAAATTTAAGAGGTAATTACATAACATAACATCTGAAAATATGAAAAAACTTTCTATAAAGGGTGGTCCGGAAATGAGCCCTAAGAGAGCTAGGACTTTAGGTGACGTATTGAATGGGGAACAAAAAAAAAGCAACAATAAAATTTTAAAACTGAGAAAAAAAGTATTCTTCACTAAAACACCTAAATTTAATATTAAAGGAGTAATGGCCTTTTAAAAAGTAACGTTTTTGGTGGCACAAAATGTTACTTCCCCTTAATTGCACTTTTTTTTAAACGGTTGCTCCTACAATGTACACTATATGACATTTTTTATGTATTTTTACTCAAGAAATCCATATATTTTACAAAAAATCCAAAAAAAGTACACATAAAAAAGTTTGGACAGACAGACAGACAGACGGACGCAAAAATTTTTTTTACTGATTTCTACTCAGAATGGTCTAAAACGTCGAGAAATGTGAAAAAAAAAACGTGGTCAAAGATTTTCACTTTTCGGCGAAGATTTAGTAGCACTAAGTGCCGATGTAACAAAAGTAGTATTAGTGAAAAAAATATGTTTTATTGTTCCAGTCTACAGGATAGAGTCCAGGCCGATCCTTCTGGCCGACATGGCAGGAATGAACCCGCAGCAAGGATAAATACTCAAGCAGGATAATAGAATTGGTTTGGGTCATTATTTATTTACTGTTGTTGGTTTTCGAGATTATCACGACCGAAAAGTGCTTAAAGGCTTTAAGAACAAACGGTCAATCTATTTTTATCTATTAGCCTAAGCACTATTTGCCCAATACAAATAAAAATCCAACGTTTTACGATTAATAATGAAAATATTATTAACCACGAAGATGATTTATGACATAAAATTAAAAAAAAAAATATGAAAATGACTTTTTTACGAACATGTGCTTAAAATCTTCTTATTTTTATTCACTTTTTAGAAGTTTGTATTACCTTTAGAGAGTTGTGGCTTTCTAAAAACGCGATGCTGCCTTGGTCCAATCGGGAAAGGGTTAGAAACTTTTGATCAGACTAAGATTTTGCGAGCTTATTTTGATACAAAAAAAGAAAAAATATAGATATCAAGGTTTCTAAATTTTATAAAATTACCAACACTAAACACTAAAAGTTAATTTTTTTAAGGTATAGTTATTTTAAATTTGCCGCTAAATACTCTACAAAGTCCGATTTACACTGAAGCATGTGGCTTGTTTTGAATGTCAACATAACCAAAATTTATAATTTTTGTTTACTTACTTTGTTTTTATGATGTTTTGATGTAAAAAAAAGAGAATTGATAAATCTGTTGCTAAAAAGACTTTTGTATTCCTGTAGAAACAAAATTCGTTATAAAATCGCTTTTATTCCAATTATTTAGAGGAATAAACCATTGTTTTGTTCTCGTTAATGGCACGTTAATGTTTTACGGTTGTGTAAATTGGCCCTAGTGATTTCGCTTACGATCCATGCCTATCTTACGTTGCTATGGCAATTTCGAGATTGTTTAAAAAGCGGGAAGGTTTAAAATAACTGTACCTTAAAAAAATAAACTTTAGTATTGCCTTTATTATTTTTTTTGTGAAACGAAACCGTATATCCTGGGGATGTTGGAAATCCCAAAACGAATATATCCATTGTATAAAGCTGTGCTATCTGGGATAGTCACCAGCTCTTAGACTATGCAGTTAACTACTAGGTTATAAACGAAAAACAATTCTTTAAAATACCACTAGTCAACCTTTTTTTTTAACGGGTATATTTCCACGTTTAACTCGAAAATCATGAAGGCTATTATGGTTTTATCCATAACAGATCAAGTGAGCTCGTACATTCAAGTTAAGATTAGTATTTAGCTTCCAATAAAGAAGGGATATCAATAAGAAAAGAAGTGACATCATTAGGGGATTGACCGTAGGGTCAGAAGGTAATAAAGCATCAGTTTTCGGACACATTTTGATAGTATACAACCTTCTTTGACATGTCTTCCCTCTTTGATAGGTTTTTGTTTTCTCCTTCGGTTAGGTGGCTCTTGACGTGTTTACAATGACAGTAAAAGTCCCTGAGTCAATGTACCTTTTTTATTAGGCTCACGATTTTTATCATACCTAATCCTGTTTTAATTTTGTTTTATTGTTTATTATAACTTAAGGGCTAGAATAGTATATTCGGTGTCACATTTAAAGTAGAATGTTTACATTTAAAACAGATAAATGTGAGACGTAATTAAATTTTATTTTATGTATCTCGATGCACAGAACAAAAATTAAACAAATTAAAGCCGGTCCAGTAAATATTTGTTGCTACAAATACCTTGTGGTTGTGGTTAATTATTTTGTGAAATATGATTGGATAGGGTCGAACGTTAAATGGTTAGAAAAGTACACTTCGATACCCCCAAGCAACAAAGCCGTAACTCATATATTGTCATTTTTCAGGACAGCTAAATTTCTAAAAGATTTTTTTTGTTATTTAAGGGTGGGGAAATTATTGAAGTGGAAAAGGAAGCCATGTGATACATCATTTGAAAGCTTATAAAATTCTCTATTTAATTATATAAGTATTTATTGTTTATTTATTGTTTGTTTCTAATAATATTCAAGTTTAGAATTTCTTATTTTAGTGTTTTTAGGTAAACGTTTGGTTAAAATAGCCTGTAGAGAAACCTGAGTAGTATCACCATGTGTGTCTTTTTTCAAGGCGTTTATCTATGAGTATAACTCAAAATGGGTCTAACTTGAGTTACGTCCTTGTTGCATGGGAGTATTGACTTGTACTCGGTAAAAATACATTAGTTTAAATGAGTCTAAAATTATGCAAATCCCGATTGGATGAACAGTTTGACACGCGCCAGATAAAATAATGCCTGTTAAAAAAATCTCTTATTACTCTGGCAGCATCTATAACTATAATACGGTAGTTTAAAATTTCCGAAAATCATAAAAAAACGTCCTAGACAAAAAAAAAATTTGAATAGAAATGTGTTTTATGAAAAAATAAGAAATTTTGAAAATGTCCATCTGTACGTTCGTCTGTGCATTCGATGTCACAGTTTTTGTGGACATAATAACTCGAAATGTTCAGAAAAAATCAAGTTCTATGATGGGACAATCTATATGGTTTTTGAAAATAAACCCCCCAAAAACAAAAAAAGTTTTTAATGGGTAAAACTATTTAAAAAACTGAAAAAACTACCTTTTTCGATTTTTTTTCTCAAACATTTTTCAAATAGGTTGGCAGATACTTATATCTGTCAAAGGAAAAATTATAAACCTTTGAAAAGTATACACTATAAAATATTCCATATTTTTATGGCTGTTTTTTTTTTAATTAAAAAACTTTCTAATAAATATGAATTTAATGATTTGTGTCGTATTCCTTTTTCTGTACGTGTAGGCTTTAAAATTGGCTAGTCCCTAGGGACAACATGAAATTTGGAGAGAAAAGTTGGGGGGAACGAATACGAGATAAGCGATCATTAAAGATAAGTAAAAGGTGAATTGCGATTGGGAGTTTTATTAAATGAACGTGAGGATGAGCCTTATAATACTATTCACAGAGTGTAAGCGCTTGAATAGTATAATACGGAAGTTTCGAATTTTACAAAACTCGCCAAAAACCGTCCTAGACAAAAAATTCTTGGATACAAATATGTTTCATGAAAAAATAAGAAATTTTGAAAATGTCCGTTTGTCAGTCCGTCTGTCCGTTCTTCTGTCTGTCCTTGTGTTCGCCCCATGTCACGTTTTTTTAAGCATGATAACTCAAGAACGAAATATCCGATCGACTCCAATTTTTTAGAAGAACTTCATCTCTATGAAAGGAAGTTCTCTATTGTTTTTAAGAATAATACCCCTAAAAACTAAAAAGTTTTTGCTATTAAATTTTTAAAAAAATCGAAAAAAACTGAAGGGAAAGTCGAACCAAGGTATTTTTTTTTAGGAAAAATTACTTTTATTATAAGGTTCAATCATACCAATTTTCAAAAAAATCGGCCAATGTTTTCCAAAAAATTGAGCAACTTTCTATTGGGTTCGATTCTCAGTTCGACTGCCACTTTTTTATTTTTTAATGTATATTTTACCTAATTTTGCGTTTTAAATTGTTTTGACAGTTTAAACTAATATATTGTTAACTGTAAACACCTTGAAGAATAGTATATTCTATAACTAGTATGGAATAGACAATATTCCGCTTGAGCGGAAAGTTTGTCATACGAGCTGGCAGGCGAGTATGACGGTTCCGCTAGAGAGGAATGATACGTGTTGTAGACTATACTTTTTCTTTGACTGAAAATATGAAACACTGTATGGCTTTAAACTGCGGACGAGATTAAAAACAATGTTTTTTGTGACTCGACATTGTAAATGCAACAAAACACATATTTTAAAATAAAGCAATTAATGTTATTTAATAATTTTATCAAATCAGTACTTAAAAAAGATTTTTATTTAATATTGGCACATATTTACAAATTATAATGCAAAAATTGAAGGTTATGTCAGATTGTTGTAACAGATATCAGGTTTAAATATTTAACAATAGATGGAGCAGTTTTATTTTTTTTAAACTAAATTCATAAAAAACTGATCAAATATTAAGAAAAACTAATAAACTTTATGTAATTTTAACGCAAAACTTTAAATTGCATTTAATTATTCAATATTTCATGGTAAAATATATATATATATATATATATTTTTGCTAATTTTGCTACAGTTTTCTTTACTTTTATAAACAAGAGATGGCACTACATGTGCTCATTCTAACACTTGATAAGGAATATTCATACCGTATCTAGAGCTAGAATGGATTCATTCTGTGTTTGAAAAGTGTGTATATTTGCTTACATTCTAAAGCAGTCGTAGAAAAAATTATATTATGGGAAGTACATATATCTAAAGAAAACGCAATATACTATCCACTATAAAGAGTACACAATGGAATGCGAATCATTACACATCTTTAAGACATGTTTCTAATAGAAGCTTTCATTATTTTTTACTACTTACATAAAGAACATTGGGGAAAGAAAGAGAAATTTTATTGTCAAAGAGCTCAAAAATTTTAACTAAATGTTTGATATAAAGTCGATCGGATTATATCATATTATATTAATTACTTAATTTAACATTTTAGATAAATTTCATAAAAAATACATCAGTTAACAGTAATTCTAATAGGTATACCTACAATTCATCATTAAATATAATTTATAAAATTAATACTTCATGGTTGACCTAATCAATTATAATTATTATCAAGACGTCAGGATAATATAATATATTACACTTCAAGATTTCTTTAGAAATCTTATTATAATACCTACAAGTTAATTTAGTGGTTTGCTATAAATAGATTTTTTAACAATGATCATTCACTACTACATATTATTAATAAAAAGGTATTTTTCATTCAACAAAATGGTACCGGAAATCATGAATCAAAGAAGTTTGGTCAAGGAAGAACATTAATTTACACCCACTTAGATCGAAGACATAGATCTATTGATTTTTTTCTTGTAGAGAACTTAGTGAAAAGGTGGGAAAATTTCATCACAACCTTTCATATTTTAATGAAAAATGATCATCAAAATCATTAATAATGAGTTCATCTGCTTATCAGTGATATATTTAATGTTAATAGAAGGTAAGTAAACAAAATAATGTCATTTTACTGCATTCAAATTTATTTGTAATAACCCGAAACTTTACTACATTAAACATAAACATATCTTTATTCTAATGGGTAAAAAATAAACAAACTGCAGGAGCTTCAAAAAATATTATTGCTTTTTAAAAAAGATTATTGCCAGAGTAGGTAGTACCTACTACACGGAAAGAAATTAGTGGGCTCTGCGCTATACATTATAAGATATTTGGTAACAGTGGCAAATTATAGTGATTTAAGCTATAGATTATAAGGGACACAATAACTAATAATGTTAAAAATAAATTGGAAACGATTATATATATTACAGACACGATTATATTTATTACAGGCACTATTATAAATTTACAGAAATTTTATTATATTATAAAAATTATTAGCACGGACAATAATTAAATCTATTTAAGCTATAAATGCCATACTATTTGTTATATTTTATTATTCACTAAACAATTAAAGTATTTCATATAAATTTTTACACTGACTGCCATAATTGTAAGAGAAAGCCTTGTATTTATATAATAAGCGATTATAATTTGCTTGGTATGTGTGTTATAGCGCTCCTAGCTATAATTTTTTCCGTGTAGGTACGGGCAATAATAGTAAAGAACAAACTTAGAAAAAATTAACAAACTAATAAGAAAATATTGTGGCACAATAACATTTTCAGCTGTTTTTAGGTACAATTTGGGCACTTAAATAACAATTTTTCGTTTTTAGTAAACACCATGTACACTTCATTACGCATCGATTGCAATCTCATATCGGCCTGACCAAGATTCTGAACTCCAAATTCTTCGTTACCTAATTTTCTTGTTATTTTTTGCTATTATATATTTTTTTGTTGTCAACTACTTCGCATTGCAATACTAGGAACACAGCTACTTAGACAACAATCTTAAAAAATTACCTTTTCGCTTTTTTATTGAGTGAAACACAATATGGACCAAGAAAGTGCATGTTTGTGCCGACCTTATTACGTTCCTGCTCTGCAATAATCGATGCCACCCAGCTTGTTCCAGTCAGACTAATTTTAAAATTTTTTATAGTGGAAGCGAAATACTAACTGCGTTTCTGAGTTCTCTATTTCCAACTGGATACAGATACATCATATTTACAGGCATCTTTCCAATATAACAAACACACTGGCAGTGCCATTTATGACACAGGGGACGAACTAACAAGTTTAAG
Source organism: Brachypterus glaber (assembly GCA_958510825.1). Classification (NCBI taxonomy): domain Eukaryota; kingdom Metazoa; phylum Arthropoda; class Insecta; order Coleoptera; family Kateretidae; genus Brachypterus; species Brachypterus glaber. Next base: position 27,471,104 of record OY294052.1, on the reverse strand, counting down.
AGGGGGTGGCAATATTAGGAGCATGGCAATAATTGGCTCACAAGAAATAGAAATACAAAACGTAGTCAGCAATGCTCAAACCATAGACAAAGAACATAGATGAGCTGTCATCTCAAGGTTATATACAAATTTACGAGTCTTCCATTTTGATCGGAAGTTACGTCAGAAATCAGCCGGAAAATTTAAATTAGTGGGTAAAATGTAAAAAAATAAACGACATAACCTTACTTTTTAATGTTTTCTTATGTTATATTAAAAAAAAATCAAACTTACCTGAAAAATATGATACTGCTGTCTGCAGGTAGCAGTCGTTTTATGTTTCTACAACTTTTTATAAAACACGTCATTGTAAAGACTTTACTAGTTCTTTGAAAAAGCACTATAAAATATACAAAAAACACAGAAAGACTTTTTGTGTTACCAACATAAAATATATATTTTTTTACTTTATGTTGGACAATTGGAATTAAAATGGAGGACGCATTTAGTCGGGACGCAGAAGTATGCGCAGACGGTCAAAAATCAATCTATTTGTTTATTTTGTCTATGGCTCAAACCTAGTGAAAACCATGTTAGGAACAACAATCACAGAAATTAGATCTTATGAGTAATAATAATAATAATAATAATAATAAAAATAATAATAATAATAATAATAATAATAATAACTCGATTTATTTCATAAAAAATGTTTTAAATACAATACATATAGCACCTAAATAAAATCATTGATTGAAATATTGTCAAATAAAGCTTTAATTTGGCTTGTATGACTCAAATTCTTTCAGAGAATAAGGTTCCAAAGCACAAATGTAATTAAATAACAGATTTTTAAAAGTTCTATTATTTTTATGTATTTTTATGTGTTGTGGTAGTTTATTAAATAAATACATAGCTGAGTAGTAAGGGCCTTTCTCAAAGGCAGCTAGCCTGTGCTTTGGAATCTTATAGTCCGTAACTCTGTCAGAGCTTGGCTCATTATTAAAAGTTCTTTATTTTTTACTAAAAACATGATACATTCATAAACATATAAACCAAACACAGTAAGTATATTTTTTGATTTGAAGAGACTTCGACAGGAGTCACGATATTTTAGACCAAAAATTGCACGAAGTGCCTTTTTCTGACATAAAAAAAACAGACTCAATATCTTTACATCTTCCCCAAAAAATAATACCATACCTTAAAAGACTCTGAAAATTGGAATGATAAACTAGTTTTAATGTATGAATCTCCAAGTATCTCCTTAATTAGGATTGCTATGCTTTTGATCATTGTACTAATTGCAGAACTAAAAGCAAAATAAAATAGATGAAACGTTGCAAGCACCCTGTCAAAACATCGGCACTATTGTACACTAGAGCCATCTAGTTTGCAAATTTCAAACTAGGTGTTTTGATTTTAAATTCTGTATCATTAAAACATTATATTCTAGCAAAAAACTGTATATAACAGTTTTTATAGGGCTTAAAAAGAGCTTTTATTTAAAATATAATTTTTTGAAATCGGGTTATAAATATATGAAATATGCTAAAAAAACTTTTTACTGCTTTAAACGCCAATATCTCGAAATCAATGCGTTTTAGGAAAACGTTGTTTATAACATTTTTTGACCAATTTAAAATTATCTTTTATATTAGTGCTGAATTAACCAAATACAATAATAATTGCCTTAATTATAAACAAAAAACTCTAAAAATAGGAGTTTTACCCTATTTTTACTCCCTTACCCCCAATCGTTTACCCCCAAAATCTAATCAGCTCTTCGGAATACGATAAGAAACAATATGCAAAAAACCGCAAGTCGATATCTCATGTAGAAATGGAGTTAGAGAGTTTACACCCAGACAGACAGACAGACAGACAGACAGACAGACAGACAGACAGACAGACAGACAGACAGACGGACGGACGGACGCACGCAAAAATTTTTTTTACTGATTTGGACTAAAACGTCGAGAAATGTGAAAAAAACGTGGTCAAAGATTTTGACTTTTCGGCGAAGATTTCAATACATCGGCACTCTTAGTAGCACTAAGTGCCGATGTAACTTTTAAGTTAAACAACTCTAAAATATTCCTCCTAGATTGTGATGAAGTAAAATGCCGATACTTCCTTGCTCAATGATCTGTTTTAAACAATATACCACAAATAAGTATTTAAAATAACAAGAACAGAAAATTCATTCATCAAACCCACAAGACACTAACAAAACAGTCTATTATAAAATACTGTCTATTCATTTTTTAAGAAGACCAAAACTGCAAGTCATCAGAGGCAAAACTTTCCTTTTTGGCTCGTGTTGGGGTTAACCAATGGTTAATAACCATGATCACAGCTTGCTGTTAAATTAAATGTATTGTTGGAACTGTGATTATTACTAGGTTGCCTTAACGTGACGTTTTTGACGTTTTTTGTTGAGAAAAAGAGTGGATAGATGATATATTATGTCCTATTTTTACAGAGGCGTATGCAAAAATTGACTTGTTTGCTATACCTAGTATATTTTTCAACTTTTTTTTATTCTCCAGTCGGGATAGATCATATTCTTCCTCGATTCTGTTATTGCGAGAATGGGTTCAAATAAATGGAAACCATTTTCTTCCGACTTTTACGAACATTAAAACTCATTTTCTTTGAAAATGTTCGCTCATGCGCAAGGGACCGTGTTAGGCCCAATTCTTTTTTAAATTTTTATAAACAACCTTCTACAACAATACGATAATATTGAGGTGATATCTTTTGCAGACAATACATTAATAATTTGCTCTGGTAAAAATTGGGATACAGTCTATAAGCTGGCTGAACAGATTATTGACTCCATGAAACTTTGGCTAGATAACAGCTTACTCTCTTTAAATCTAAAAAAAAATAAATATATATCTTTTGCCCCTAAAAAAGCAGGATTACCAAGTAATTTAAAAAATATTCGTGTTAAGGACTCCACAGACATTGAGAGTGTTGAATCTATAAAATACCTAGGTATTATGGTAGATCAACATATCAAATGGCAATTTTAGGTGGAGTTTTTAACTAAAAAATTAAAAAAAATAGTCTATAAATTTTACACACTAAGAAATATCTTAAAGGACTTTTATATATTAAAATTATTTAATATTTAACAATCTTAAAACAAGATAAATTGTTTTTGCCTCAAATGCGTCAGGTCCAAGAGAATTTTAAAAATATTTCAAAAGCGACATTTTTTTTGGGACAAGATAAATACTTTTGTTTGAAGATACACATCTTTTAAGCTAAAAGAATAACTGTCAAGAGTGTTGACTACTTTGATCCAAGAACGTCATTTTTTTCAGTGTACAAAGACACAAAACAGGCGAAAGCCTAGGTGTCGTTAAAATAAAATCTGTAAAACCTATTGTAAATAAACAAATTAATAAATAAATAAATAAATAAATAAATAAATAAATAAATAAATAAATAAATAAATAAATAAATAAATAAATAAATAAATAAATAAATAAATAAATAAAAATGTCTAAACATAGTTACCAACTAACAAATAACATTTTTTATCAACTTTTTTTATCTCCACTCTTTTTCTGGTCAGAAAACCTCACATTAAGGCACTCTAATTATTACGATGATGTGGTAACTTTAAATTGGACAGGTATTTAGTCGGTTTTGGGCGCGTGGACCACAATTGTTGTACGCAAACGCCCCCTTTACGGTGTATTATAAAAACTAATTTATTTAATACTTTATTGTATGATACTGGCCAAATATCGACCATTTATTCTTTGATCACATTTATTCATTCAAAGTTTTTTTTTGACTGTATTTCAGTTGACTTACAACAGATAGGGTAGATACCCCAGTTATAGCTACCTTAAGAAAAATTCTGTTTTTATTTCTTTTTATTATGTTCCATTATAATGTTAAGGTTGCAAGTTTTAGTTTTTCTGAAACTTACAATATATCTCTACTATAAAATAAATGTTTAAACAATATAACTTCAGCTGATATGTTATAAAATAAAAAACAAAAAAAAATAATACTAATTCTCTAGTTTTAGCCACTCAAGCACCGGTTTTAGCCATAAAAATTCACCAGATATAGCCACCATTAAAAAAAACTAAAAAGATGTTAAAAATAAATTATTTATATTTTTGTAACAGTTTTAGAACATTTAAAATTTATAGTTTTTTTTATAAATATATACTTCTTAATCAATATTTAAAATGATTCGTTTTTTACATCTTTTCTGGGATAATTATAAATATTTATTAATTTTATTTATTTTTTATTTATTTGTTTAGTCTTTTTGGGATCTGAACCAGCTGTTAGTTTATACCATATTAGACACTATAAGTTTTACAAAAAACTTTACATGTATATTACAATTTCACATTGTGACATGTTTAGTTTTCAGCTTCAGTCTTGAATTATTTGAGTCATTTTGATGGCCCGTTCTCGACTATATTTTGTATAATACTCCTCTTTTTATCCCTTTTTTAATTTAAATGTATTATTGGCTAATATTTAAAGGTGGTTTTCGCTAAAATCTTTATTATTTGTACAGTAATTTTGACATATTGATATTTTTTGACATTGGCTATAACTGGTACTACTTAGGTTCCAGTTTTAGCCAATTCTGTGGCTATAGCTAGAAAGAGAAGCATATTAGTGTCCCAGTTATCGCCATGTAAATTTAAGAATAAATTCTGCAAAATATGTATTAAAATAATAATAAAGTAACTGTTTAATGACTTACCTTAAATTTGATATAAATGTTTTACGAATTTAATTTTACCTGAATTAGATATTTAAAATTATTTTTCTGGCGGTTTATTAAGAAAAGTCATAAGAAATTACATTTTTTTCCAAATCAAAATTTTAAATAGGCGCTGTATTCGTTTCGCTACAGTTAAAACTTATTTAACATATTTGTTGTCCCAACTTTTATCATTCAAATCGGATTTAAACGATAATTTTGATCTAAAGTCTCCTATTTCTTAGCTATACCCAAAAAACTACTCTCACTGGCTAAAACCGGTGCAGTGGCTAAAACCGGTGATCCTACCCTAGATCATTCAAGAAAAATTAAATTAATTAAGTAGTTATTTACTACCAAGGCTAGAAAGAACGCCTTTACTGGACACTTCAGGTTTGGGGGACTAGGTACAAAGCTGATAAAAAAGTGACTTTGTTTTATTTCTTAATGGTTAAGAATCGTTTTAGGACTTTACAGAATAGTTTTTTTCTACGACTGCTTTAGAATATAAGCAAATACACACACTTTTCAAACACAGAATAAATCCATTCTAGCTCTAGATACGGTATGAATATTCCGTATCAAGTGTTAGAATGAGCACATGTAGTGCCATCTCTTGTTTATAAAAGTGAGGAAAACTGTAGCAAAATAAGCAAAAATATATATATTTTACCATGAAATATTGCTTAGCGGCTAGTTCGTAAACCTTCCCACTCGCGTGAAATATGTCACTTTCCACACTAGTTATGTAATATAATATATACCATAATAGACTGTAAATATACGTCGCCAGTCCCAATTTAATATTTTTAATTCAAAATATGAAAATTTCATTATTTTAAATTAAAAATATGAAAATTTCATACCCATAATAGCTGTAATGTCAAATCTGCGTAGGTTGCAAGTATGCTTCAATGTTTTTATTGTATTTCTAAAGGTTAATATAACTGTGTAATCATAACTAGTGTGATATTTTATTTTTCAGAACGTAATTATGTGTTTTTTATCTAAGATATATTCCTTGCTTGAGGTAACATTTATAACATATTTTACTTATTTATTTATTTTTTATATGAAAATGATTTGTTTGAAAGGTTTGCGTGTTTATTTACAAATAGATATTAAATGGCAGAAAATACAGAGTAAATTACCTATAGGGTACCTACATTTTTAGAAGAAAACACAGAAAAAAAATATCAAAAGGTTCGTACAAGGACCAGCGATTTTAGAGTAGTACTTTATTTAATATCCACTTTTGTCGGGGACATTTGTACATAGTGAGTAACTTACTTATCTACGATCCTTTTCCCTCAGGAAGGGGTAATACTCTCCAAATTGTCCAACAGAGGAGAACACAATATAAATATTAAATAATAACTGTGAAAAAAACTTATACACATAAACAGACCACAAACACGGACAATAATATCCGCCATTAAAGTCTCGAAAAACGCGGTAAATTTAAAATAATTAAGGAAAAGCCATCGTAGGATATTCCACTAACATCCAAAGGAACATCCACAGGACATTCCCTGGGATATAAGAAGGACATACCGCATATCCTTGGGATATAAGGGCAGTATATCCTCAGGACATACCTTTAGGGATATCCTTAGTATATACGACTAATGTCCCGGTACATGCGACATTGAAAGAATATTGAGAGGATATCCGGGCGATATTGTGTGTTATATGGGATTTTTATTTTATTATTTTTTCCCGGCTGTGTTTTTTAAAGTACATTCAAATTAAGTCATTTCCGTTAAGTTAAATAACATAATGAAAATGGTCATCAGCTCTCTAACTATAAGAAGTTACAAACTTTTATACAAAAAGTAATATATATTAAAAAGTATTTATTTTAAACAAAGTGAATGGTGAGCCTTTGAGTATTGAACAATGAAGCGATTATTGAAGTCACACATCATTTCCGGACAGAATGAATTATACGAGGATCTTTTGAATGCCAGGATATTACAGTAGGCTTTGACTCTAGGGGCTAGAGGCCAAGGATGACTAGAAAATAGAACAATAAGTTATATCGACCTTGTTTTGGTAAAAGGGCCAAATAAATCCATATTAGTTTCTATTTGTTTTCCGAGCAGTTTTTATTTAATACAAAGAACTTTTACCTCAAGAAGTAATTTCAGACCAATGTTTATGAAGGTGTCATCTTTTTGTTTGTTTATTTACTAACAGAAACGCGATACAGCTTTGTGGTGTAGCGATGTTGCGTAGTTTGCACCTTATCATGAATTCAAATCATACTTAAATTAAAAATGTAAAAAACTTTATTGTGTATACTATAATTATGTTTAATAATATAGTATATTTAAATCTATTAAATTTAAACAACTAGTTCATATAAAACTCATACAGAACTAATGTTTCTTAAAATTTACAATAAAATATCCAAAGTATATGTTTCCAATTCGCAACACTGTACCCCTGTCAGTCATTTTACAACATTAGACTGTGAGTTTACACATTCTTTCTCTCTCTTTACGCGTACTAAGTGTAAACAATAGTCACTTCCCACCAGCCCCTCACCGTAGTTGGTTCACGCTTCAAACAAAGCATAAGGTAGATTTAATCATGTTCCTTCTTGAGGTAAAAGTTCTTTGATTTAATATATTAATTTACAAAGAAAGATGTTAGGGAGTGAAAGTTACAACCCCTAAAATGATATACCTAAATTTCTCCCTCAAAAATCCAAATTGACCTATTTTTTAGACTTTTTATATTGTGTTTAGTTTGCGAGATATTTAGGGTTTTCAAATGATTTTATTATGCAATAGCACACTTCAAAAATGTTTTTGATTGTTTTCCACTAAATAAGTGTTTTTTACAGTTATTTTGGGACAAAAATAACTATTTTATACTATTAGTAAGTTTTATCCGATGGGCAAAAATTCGATTATTTTTAACATTGTTCTTCGTATTGTGGATAGGAAAACGGAAGTTATTATCCCATACAATTATACTTTAATTTTTGTTAAAAACAAGCCATGTCCGTCCTTAATTATTAAAGTACGTGACTTTAGAACTAAGGTGTTTTTAATAAAAATTAAAGTACCTATATTTGCATAGGATCATAACTTCCTATCCATTTGTAACTAAATATTCAGTTATAAATGGATAGGAAGTTATGCTCCTATACAAATGTACTTTAATTTTTGTTTAAAACATTATAGTTCTAAAGTCACGTACTTTAATATTTAAGGACGGACATGAAATGTTGCTTGTTTTTAACATAAATTAAAGTACAATTGTATAGGATAATAACTTCCGATTTCCTACCCATTTGTAACTGAATATTCAGTTTACATTTTACAGTCTGTATAATAATCCTAGTTTCTCGGTTTCATAAGAATATTAAATAAAATTCAAAATAATTACTACTTATATCTTGGAACATCAAATAAAATATTTATCAAAAGGAAGCAAAAAGTATTTTTCTGCAGGAATCCTAGAAAATCGCTGTAAATTCCTATGACTTCCTAAGAGTTCCTATGAATCCTTAATAAATTCTTGCCAAAAAAAGCCTTAGCAATAGCATAATCCTTTGCTCAGGATATGTATGTGGTTATCTGCCCTTTTATCCAAATATATATCTTTAAATTTTAACGAAGGTATAATAAGAAAAGTGTCCATCGAAAACCTTTTTGGATATTTATATATGATGTACATCATTTTAACCATGTTATTTACATACGTAAATCGTCAGTTGTAATGCGATAAAAGAAAAAGTAGTTATAAGCCCGTGTTGACAAAGTTACCCTTAATAAAAGTAATTAAAAGCTATTGAGGTAATTTAAAAAACTTGTACCGTAATTAATACGTTCACTGCCAACGGCTAGTTTTGACAGCGGAGCAATGGGTATGGGCAAGGGAAAAATAGAAAGAATTGATTAATGTTGTTAGGGGCGCCAGTTACTTTAGCTTTTACTCCTTTAGGTAAGTAACAACCTAGTGTAAATACTTAAGCTTTTCAGTTTGAGAAAATATAACCCTTAAATAAAATAAGATAATTCATTTGAGAAATTTATTATAAATAAACTTAATGAAAGCACATCAAGTAATGTATTAATATATATAAAAAATATGTGTAATTATATTAAGATATAATTAAAGAAATCTTAATAAAAATTACTAAATTCAGAAATCATTCGACTTAAATGTATAAAGAAAACATGAAGTTCAGCAAGCACCAAGAAATGTATGTAAACAGCAATCATTTCTTGCAGTGTATAAAAGTCATGCTTAAATTAGAAATCATTTAATCAAAAGTATGATATTTAATAATTAATAAATGAGATTAAATGTTGTTTTTTAAAAAAAATAAGTACCTAAAAATAAACAAAAGCCAGAAGGGCATATAGTATTAAACAATACTATATCAGATCTGATAAAGTTTACAGTTATAAGAATATTGAAATAAAAGAATTTTAAATATGAAATATTGCTTTCAAAAGTTTTCAGAATGAGTACTTAGCTGGTTTCTGCAAAATCCATGAGGTATGAATTCCATCGTCTCCATCTGTACAAGTCTCCCCTATGCTGATGAATTCATTTCTCGAATGAAAGAAAAAAATATAGGCTGTCCCATCTACTTTGGAAAAATCATCTTCCAGGATAAAATGTATTATTGAAAATGTTGTCCGGGATAAAATATGCTTTTGAAAATTATGTCCAATGTAAAATTGTCTGCTAGACGGTCATATAGAATTTATCTATGCCGAAAATTACAGAACCATGTTCCAACAGAACATCACTCCATGCGGAGAACTTGTATATCAAATATACCAAAATAAACTTCAACTTAAATTAATATAATTCCATATTAATGGTATAGAAATGGTGAGTAATGGTGGTTAATGGTGCTTAATGGTGCTTAATGGTGCTTAATGGTGCTTAATGGTGATGTCATACTAAGTCTTCGATGTCCATCGAAACGTTATAAATGCGTAATTGTAGAAAATAACAGTTACAATATCTTCCGCATTGTTTAAATATTCATTTTCACTAACTTTAAATAAAAATACATGAAGGATTACTTCGATGATTACAGAAAATAAACACTCGTCAATATGACACCACCATTTTGTATTCGAGTTGCTTCAAGAAGAACGAAAATCGACCTTCTTAACCGGTATGAACCCTTCAGGTAAATAAAATACTATTTCTGAACTATTAGCGACATCTATGCAAGTCATTATCAACTACAGTTTTACCGTATAAGATTCCTAATAAAGGTAACGGAAACTACACCAAAAATAATAACTAATTAAAAGAAAATTTCTTTATAAATCCGTATTAGTGATATCTAACCTCAAAATATTACTCTACGAAACAAATATAAACAATACTTATTGTTTATCAGCAAAACTAATAAAAATACGAACAGAATACTAAGTGCCCTGTGAACTAAGTATAAACAAAATACTGAATCTAAGTGAGCAGTTCCAGCAAACTATTTTCAACAAATTCTAGATTATCCCGAAGGAATAAGCATACAAAACTTTCCAGGAGAGACAAGCTACAGATGAAAGCCAGTGAAATCCAACCCTCAATAGACTCTGAAACATATAAAAACCAGGTAAGTCCATAGACAAATGTATTATAGAGAAATAAGTCATATGATTCTTTATTATTAAAAATCATATTCTAATTATGTTTTCTTATGTTATTTTCAGGTAGAACTATGGAATAGAGACTTATATGGTTAGAATTCAGATCCTGCTACAAAATAGTCCCAGATACAAAATAGTTCTGTACGTACGTAACTATTTATATACAAAATAAACATAAATTATAACGTAAGTAAACGAATAGTTTAATTAACCCTTGCTATATTACAAAGTGACGATTTATATCGTTACAAACTAGTAGTTTCGGGTTTTAACCGTATTGATGGATTATAATCCATCAATAATAATAGTAGTAATAATTATTACTACCCTAGGATAGTAATAATCCATCAAC
>OY294052.1:27413476-27460187 GCA_958510825.1 Brachypterus glaber | reverse complement strand
ATTACTTCAAATTCGTGATTCATTTGGTATATATAAATAAGATATATCATATCATTAAAAACATTATTTGTTTAAGTAAATGCCCTATTCATTTGGTTTAAGAAATCTGTTTTTTTTTTCAGTAAAGAAAATTAGAATTATATGCGTATAAAATCGAAAATATTTGCACTTTAAATTACAAAACTAGTACCGTAGTGAATTATTTTAATTTCTCAAGGAGATACTAATTATCAAGCTCTAATTATTTGAAATTTAATTAGAAATCTAATAAACAAAGCTTATCTTGTTTTTAAATCGAGATTTAAATAGACATCTAAAGGTAATATCACTATTTTCAGTAATTTTCTCTCTGATGATTTTTTAAATGAGACATGGTTTTCTCGTTAGACCACGAAGCGCAATGTAATATAAGGAATATTTTTATTATATCGCAGGATAAATTTTATTGTTACAAGGAAATGTAAGTTTAAGACCAGATGGGTTTTACACCTAAAAGTATTAATATTAAAACAAACTACACTGACAATTTGTTACAGTATTTAATACTGAAATATGTGCTTAGTATAATATTAGTGGACCTTTTTTTATTGTTTTAAAATTTTCATTTTGGTGTATTTAGAACATCCTGAAAATATTAGGGTGATCAAACTTCTCTAAGGGTCCCAATTGGACACCTAAAATCGTGAAATTACCCAAAAATCGTAGATAGATAGATAGATAGATAGATTTATTTGCCATTTAGGTAGAAGGGTACATATGGTAAGTCCCAATTTAAATAAACTGATAATATATAATAACATAAAAAAAAGATACATACAGGGTGTATTTGAAATAGCGTAGGAAATTTTAACAGGTGACTCCACATGATAAAATACGACAAAAGTTCCCATAAACATATGTCCAAAAAAATCGTTGAAAATTGGCTGTACTTTTTGTATCAGTGAAAATTTTAAAAGCCTTGAAATCTTATTTTCCTTTTTAAGTGTCCAAATTTAAAATGAATAAAAGATTCTATCAGGTGCCAAAAATCCGCCTCCAAAACACTAAATTTGATGAATTTCCACCATTATTTAATATCTCTGGAACCTTATAACACATTTCTTAGCATTGGATAAAGGTTATCATTTTATGTAATGTTTATTTGGTAATTTTAAACAGGGACGTGCAAAATGGAGGAGCGATGTCACCTTTTTGCCAAAGTCCAAACTTTTTATCTGTAAGTGTTTTGACATTTTCTCAATAAGATATTAATCCTTGATTAAAAATTCATAAAAAAGCTAGTCTTTATGTAACACCATAGGGCCAACCGTTTTCTAGAAAACTGCAATTAAAGAGGCAATTTTACCTTCTGAGCATCAAAAATCGAAAATAACAAATAAAAATTTCAATACTGCTAGGCGATTCTACATTAAAAATTATGAAAAAAAGCTCCTATACATCTAGGTTCAAAAATCAATTTTAAGTGAACTACGGCCTCTTAAAGATTAACACTTTTTAAGGGACCGTATCTCCCTTAAAATCGATTTGTAGATATTTGTGTATAAAATTTTTTTTTATAATTTTTGATGTAGAATAGCCTTGCAGTATTGAAATTTTTATTGTTGCATTTTTTGTGGGTCTGTATTTAAATGACATTTATTTAACGTTTCTACAGAAAAACTTGGAATATAATCAGATTAATGTCAATCCGAATGATGATATAAATGGTTTTAATGATCCTAAGCGAAAGACCATATGGGCTGTTCTAAAAAGGTTTCCACTGGTGTTTCTTTTATTGAACATTTTTTATGATGGTACTGAAATAAAGCGAAGGAATGTATGCAAATCAAAATCACTTAATTAAAGCGTTAAAAGCGAAAACTAAGAGTGTTTTTTTGCACTTCTTGTCCTTAGAATCATTCTACATAACCACTTTGAAATTAGAGTGTCCCAAAAATTTAGTTCTACTTGAGTTTTTACGTACTTGATAAAAAGAGGTAGAAGGAGAAGAAGAACAAAAAGAACAAGAAAAACCAGAAGAAAAACAAGAACAAGAAAAACAAGAATGACAAGGAGAACAAAAAAGCAAGAAGAACAAGAAGAATAAGAAATATAAGAAAAACAAGGAGAACAAGAAGAACAAGAAACACAAGAAAAACAAGAAGAACAAGAAAAACAAGAAGAACAAGAAGAACAAGAAGAACAAGAAGAACCAGAAGAACAAGAAGAACAAGTAGAAAAAGTAGAAGAGCAAGAACAAGGAGAGAGGACGAAGAATAAGAAGAAGAAGAAGAAGAAGAAGAAGAAGAAGAAGAAGGGGAAGAGGAAGAAGGAAGAAGAAGAAGAAGAAGAAGAAGAAGAAGAAGAGGAAGAGGAAGGAGAAGGAGAAGGAAAAGGAAAAGGAAAGGAAAAGGAAAAGGAAAAGGAAAAGGAAAAGGAAAAGGAAAAGGAAAAGGAAAAGGAAAAGGAAAAGGAAAAGGAAAAGGAAAAGGAAAAGGAAAAGGAAAAGGAAAAGGAAAAGGAAAAGGAAAAGGAAAAGGAAAAGGAAAAGGAAAAGGAAAAGGAAAAGGAAAAGGAAAAGGAAAAGGAAAAGGAAAAGGAAAAGGAAAAGGAAAAGGAAAAGGAAAAGGAAAAGGAAAAGGAAAAGGAAAAGGAAAAGGAAAAGGAAAAGGAAAAGGAAAAGGAATAGGAAAAGGAAAAGGAAAAGGAAAAGGAAAAGGAAAAGGAAAAGGAAAAGAAGAAAAATACGAGATAATATATGGTTAATATGCGGCTAGGTTCGAAGGACCAAATATTTTTAATTTTATTTTTTACTTTCATAACATACTGACTTATTTCTATACTAATTAAATTATAATATGGCGTCGTTCTGTCTGGCCTATCTTTTGTATAGATTAAGATAGTTTGTAGTTGCCCGTTTGGTTGATACATCCTACCACGTTAAATGTTGAATGTTGATAAACAATTTTATTATTATATAATGGTACCGATTTTATAGCATTTAAAGTTGGCTCATAAAATGATGTATAAAATAAAATTTCACATACGTTTTTCATGATGTCAAATGAAGTAAATGGTAAGTTTAAGATTTAGTGGCCATTTCCTAGCAATTGGCAAATAAAATTCAACTTCGTTTTACGATTTTCAAGTAGCTTCGTTAAATTTTATTATTTGCGGTTTTTGTTTTTTTCCTTTCGTCGTATACGATTAATTTACCATTAATTGTACAAATAACAGGTAACTGGTAAATTACCATTGGTAATAAATATACCAAAGCTTATGCAGAGTGTCCAAGCCTACCAGGGAAGTAACGTTTTATTATACTATTTACAGCGTCTGCTCTAGAATAGTATTATACGGTAGTTTCGAATTTCTTAAAATCGGCAAAAAAGATCCTAGGCAAAAAATTCTTGGATACAAATATACAGGGTGTATTTGAAATAGCGTAGGAAGTTTTAACAGGTGATTCTACATGACAAAAAGTTCCTATAAACATATGTCTAAAAATGCGTCATAAGGGAGCTACGCCCCTTTGAAAGTGGCTAAAAAACTCGGTTTTTATTTAATAACTCAGGAACCCTTTGAGATATATCAACGAGGTTTTGCACGTCAACTAATCCTACAAAGGCCCGTTTTTATGTGTTATTTTCATGTACTTAGTTCAACCAGGGGTGTGTGAAACGGGGGGGGCTTATCAGTTTTACGTCCCAAACTTTTTTCTATGTAACTTTTTTGTAATTTTATTTTTGAAATATGATTCCTCAGGTCAAAATACATAAAAAAAGGTACTCTTGTTGTAATACTGTAGGATTAACCGTTTTCGAGAAAAATTCATTTGAAGGTGAAATTCCACGGTTAGCGGACGAAAAATTAAATACTAAAATGTCGAAAATCAAAATTTTAATGATGCAATGTTATTCTACATCAAAAACTAAGAAAAAAAGTTTCCATACATGTAGGTCGAAAAAACGCTTTTAAAGCTACCACAGCCCTTTAAAAATGGTGCATATTTAGGAGACCATAGCTCCATCAGGATTGATTTTTCGAAGTACCTGTATATGAGGTTTTTTTTTTAGTTTTTAATGTACATTCGCCCTGCATCATTAAAATTTTGGTTTTCAACATTTTAGTATTTAATTTTTCGTCCTCGAACTGTGGAATTTCACCTTCAAATGAATTTTTCTCGAAAACGGTTAATCCTATAGTATTACAACAAGAGTACCTTTTTTATGTATTTTGACCTGAGAAATCATATTTCAAAAATAAAATTGCAAAAAAGTTACACAGAAAAAAGTTTTGGAGAAAAAACTGATAAGCCCCCCCCCCCCCCCGTTTCGCACACCCCTGGTTGAAATAAGTACATGAAAATAACACATAAAAACGGGCCTTTGTAGGATTAGTTGACGTGCAAAACCTCGTTGATATATCTCAAAAGGTTCCTGAGTTATTAAATAAAAACCGAGTTTTTTAACCACTTTCGAAGGGGCGTAGCTCCCTTATGACGCATTTTTAGACATATGTTTATAGGAACTTTTTGTCATATTTTATGATGTAGAATCCTCTGTTAAAATTTCCGACGCTATTTCAAATACACCGTGTATGTTTCATAAAAAAATAAGAAACTTTGAAAATATCCGTCTGTCCGTCGTTCGTCCATCTGGATGCATCCGTCCGTCCGATGTCAGGTTTTTTGTTAACACTATAACTTAAGAACGAATTATCTGATCGACTCAAAAAGGTAAATTTAAGTACTTTGTCACCGACTAAATAAATTCAGACTATTCATATAAAACACAGCAAATAATCACTATGAAGCTTAAGGCTAGTTTCAGAAAGTGTTTAAAAAAATGTATTTTTGATGTTTTATTGTATTTGTCTTTATTATTAATTTCGTTTTCTTCCTTTTACATCGGCACTTAGTGCTACTAAGAGTGCCGATGTATTGAAATCTTCGCCGAAAAAGTCAAACTCTTTGAACACGTTTTTTTTACATTACTCGACGTTTTAGACCATTCTGAGTCGAAATCAGTAAAATAATTTTTTGCGTCCATCTGTCTGTCTGTCTGTCTGTCTGTCTGTCTGTCTGGGTGTAAACTCTCTAACTCCATTTCTACATGAGATATCGACTTGCAGTTTTTTTCATATTGTTTCTTATCGTATTCCGAAGAGCTGATTAGATTTTGGGGGTAAACGATTGGGGGTAAGGGGGTAAAAATAGGGTAAAACTCCTATTTTTAGCTTTTTTTGTTTATAATTAGGGCAATTATTATTGTATTTGGTTAATTGAGCACTTATATAAAAGATAATTTTAAATTGGTCAAAAAATGTTATAAACAACGTTTTCCTACAAAGCATTGTTTTCGAGATATTGGCGTTTAAAGCAGTAAAAGGTTTTTTTAGCATATCTCACATATTTATAACCCGATTTAAAAAAATTATATTTTAAATAAAAGCTCTTTTTAAGCCCTATAAAAAATGTTATATATAGTTTTTTGCTAGAATATAATGTTCTAAAGATACAGAATTTAAAATCAAACAAAACACCCAGTTTGAAATTTGCAAACTAGATGTCTCTAGTGTACAATAGTGCCGATGTTTTGACAGGGTGCTTGCAACGTTTCATCTAGTTGATTAATAAAATTTTCAAATAATTTAATTAAAATCTTTAATGGTGTGTTTTGTTTGGTTGAGTAAGCTATGTATATACATATCGTATGGTAAGTAAATTAAATGGTTGATACGAAGTAAAGCCAAAGCAAAATAAATGGAGCAAAAAGTGTTATTGCGTATGTAGGAAGCGCGGAGATACAGGATTAGGGCAGAAAAAGACGTTGAAAGTGGTGGGCCGAAAAACAACAATTTTTGAATTTATAATCTGAAAAAAAATTCACTGGAATGATTTTAAAAAAAAATAATAATAAACTTCCACTTTCTTTCTACATGCTGATATAAATTCAAGTCTTAATAATACAGTAAGTACAGAGTCCCTCTTAATTTTTTACAACGCGTTTGTCCAAAGCCGACTTAGTTTTTCAATAATTTTTTGGGGCTGCTCCCCTGATATGGAGAGACTCCTGCTACTGCAGAAAAAAGTCTTAAGAACAATTTATGATGCTAAGTATGATGATCATTGTATGCCACTATTCAAAAAATGTAAAATAATGACCGTATATGCACTTTACTTGTACAGACTGTTTATTTTTAAAGAAAAACATATCATCCTTTGAAAGGAATAACCAAATAAGTCACGGTATGTCTACTTGACATGACCTCGACTTAGCAACTCCAAAGCACAGAACTGTTGCTTTTGAGAAGGGAGTGGGATACATGGCAATGAAGGTATTCAGAACTTTACCAGCAGAAATAAAAGGTATAAATAACTTTAATGTATTTAAAAATAGGCTAAAAACATTATTTCTTAATAAGCCTTTGTACTCATTAAAAGACTACTTTGGTGAAGGTGGTTAAATTTTAACTATTTATTTAAATTAATGTGCAGTTTGAATGTTATTTATTAATTTGACGTATCCATAGAATTTATTCTCATAAGGCCCAATAAAGTATTATTATTATTATTATTATTATTATTATTATTATTATTATTATTATTATTATTATTATTATTAACACACCCAGAAAATTAGTTACTGTACTAAATACTGTAAAATTTTGTATATGGATCCCCAAGTAACTTTAGTTGTTGAATAAAAGTCTTTACAGTAACAATTTATTGTTATTATTAATAACAGAACAACATTATGCTTTACTGTAACAACTTATATTCAATAACTAAAGTTATTTTGGGGTTCCATATACAAAATTTTACAGTATTTAATACAGTAATAAATCCTCAGTGTGCCTAGTTATTGATTGATATTTGTAGATATTATAATAATCTTATTTTTTTTTCTTTTTTGTAAATAATATATTTTTTGCACGACCAAGATTAAAACCTAATTTTACGCTTTCATTTTCGGGACTAAACTTGCCGTTTTTCTCCCTAGGGAATAAAAATCATGGCAACCTTGATAATATTAAAATATTATACTTACTATGTGCTTTGCTGGTTCAAAAATTAGGTTTGGTGGTGTTTTGTAATAAATTAGCGATTCAAGCCAATTTATTTAATTTAAACAAAGAAAACCTTTAAAAATAACATTGTTATAACAATTTATACATAATTTAAAATTTATCATCTTCGTCCATTTTTTTGACGTTTGTGTCAACCATATTAAAAAACAATTGAAATCGCGATAGCCATGAAACTGACTTTTCGCAATTTACAGGCATCTTGATTAAATTACGAAAATAAAACAACCGATTTTAGACGCGTGGTTTTTAATTTTAATTTTATCTACCTACCTAAATTATGTTTGGTCCTGCAAAAAATAGTGTATATACGTCAGGACTAAACTTGGCTATTTTAGTCCCTTGCATTTCTGTTTCCCTCGCTCGCTACGCTCGCTCAGGAAACACTAATGCAGCGGGACTAAAACAACCAGTTTAGTCCCTTGGTATATAAATAACTATTTTTTTTTTCCTTTTTTTTACGTTTTCAAAAAAACGATTTTTTTTTTGTTTAAATTAACCTAGGTTTTTTGGCCCAGACTATTGAATACTGAAAGGACTAATCAGGACAATCTTGTCTCTGGCTATTAACTTATATAGCGGTATCAATTCCGGATCCGCGCTCTCCAAATCCTCCGGGAAGCAGTTTTAACTTTCTGGCCCTTCTTTTCTTTAATTCGTTTTTCTATGAACCGAAACACTTCTATTAACATGACTTATTTAATAAAATTTTATGGATGTCGTTACAGACTTTACTATAATTAAATTCAAACAATTCTTAAGACGAAAAGAATCGTTAAAGCTTTAGTTAATAAAGGATTTTATCTTATAATTTAAGAATATTAATAAAATTGAAGAAGTCGGCGCAGAATCCATATGATTACCTACACGGTAAAAATAAATTACATTAAATTACACAGTCCGTAAATGGTAATATGTTGCCATAGACCGGAATGTTAAAAATTACATAGTCCGTAATGGTAATATTTTGCATAGACCGGAACAGTAAAAATTACATAGTCCATAATGGTAATATTTTTCATAGACCGGAAAGCTAAAAATTACATAGTCCAGAATGGTAATATTTTGCATAGACCGGAACGGTAAAAATTACAATACTTATGGTGTGTTTAATATTTTTTTAAAAAATTAACATACAGTCATATTAAAAGTGCCTTTAAAACAACTTAAACACTACTATATTTCAAGAACGCTTTGACATAAAGACTTAAAATTTGAAAAAAAATATTTACTAAGAAAAATTTACTTAGAAAATGTTTGTTCCATATTACAAGTCTCGGTGTCAAAGCGTTTTTGAAATATCGTAGCCTAAAGTTCATTTGGTTTAATAAACCAAATGATTTGCATCCTTAATACGAGTATAAACTGCTTACATCTTTCTTTAAAGATCTATTGGTTGATAAAGATCGTAATTTATAATGAATAAATTTTAGGCCGCAAATAAAGCATTTAAATATCGTACATAAATAATATTTACCTTTTTTGCACTTTTGACACTTTAACCTAGCAGCATGCGTCGCTATCTCTCTAACAATAACAATATTAAACGGTCCGTCTCATGATGCGACGCCTTCTTGGTTATTGTCCAAAGCGCACGCGCGTCTTAAAATAACATAGCCCGACATTGTAAAATCTTGTAAAAATATGTAAATCAATGAAATATATTTTTTTACATTATTTTACATTCTTTTGCATTATTTTACATTCTTTTACATTATTTTACATTCTTTTACATTATTTTACATTCTTTTACATTATTTTACATTCTTTTACCTAAATTCATGAACTATGCATAGTCCAGAATAGTAAATTTACCATTCCGTACTATATAAATTCATGTATTTTTTTTACAGTGTACTTTTATTCTAATTAACTTTTTTAAAAGCATTTTTTATAACTATTTGTGAGAAAAAAATTACGGGCAATTTACCTTAATAGCCGAAAGTTATCAAAAGCACGATGGGTAACAAAATATCACTAAAAGGCATTTTTTACCACTAATCATAGCTGCCTTGATTCAATTGTTTACTTAGATTCTGCACCTAGTTTACATGGGATGTCTATTAAAAATAATAAAGAAAAAAATAGAAAAAAAAAATAGAAATAATTTTTTTAATTTTTTTTTTTTCGAAAAAAAAAATGAAAACATTTTTCTTTGAGAAAGATAGTTTTTTCTATTTTTAAAAAAGTTTAACAACCCCCAATAACTTTTTTGTTTTTGGGGAACTTGATTTTTCTTGAAAATTTGGAGAAAAAAAAAACAAAAAACAAAAAAAAAAAATTTTTTCAAAAAAATTTTTTTTTTTTGTGAAAAATGAAAAAAAAATTAAAAAAAATAAAAATGATAGTTTCTTCATTTTTAAAAAACGTTTAACCCACCATAATTTTTTGTTTTTAGGGGGATTACATTCAAAACTGGTAGAATTGATAATAATAATAATAATAATAATAATAATAGAATTGATAATAATAATAATAATAATAATAATTATAATAAGTGAAATTTTTCCTAAAAAAGTTACGTTAATCGTAATTTTTTTTCAGATTTTTTCGATTCTTTTAAAAGTTTAACCCCAATAACTGTTTTGTTTTTGGAGGAATTACTTTCAAAAACAATAGGGATCTTTCCCTCATTGAATTTGATTTTTTCTAAAAAAAAAGTCTATCGGATTATTCGTTCTTGAGTTATGGTGTTCACAAAAATCGTGACAGACGGACAGGCGGATAGATTTCAAAAAAAAGTTGCTTATTTTTTCATAAAAAAAGTTTATATCCAAGAATTTTTTTGTCTAGGACGATTTTTGAAATTTTTTGAAAATTCGAAACTACCGTATAATACCCTTCTAGCCCAGGCTCTGTGAATAGTATAATAATAAGAATTTTGTAAGTGAAAATACTCTTCTAGCTGTAAGACCATGAAGAGTATAATAAGGTATGTTTATTCGATATAAATTGGGGATAATTTAAAATCTGTCCCTCACTAAAAGCAACAATAAGACTATTAGTGTAATAGGTTTTTACGGACCGTGTCCAGAAAGGACACTGTATTACGACAAATTGGGGTAAAATATTACCTTAAAGACATTTATTTTCTTTCTTTATCCTTATTTAGGGAAAAGTGAATTGGGTGAGTATAGAAGTTCATATATTTTCCCGAAAAAAAAAATAGTATTTTTTTTAGACAAATTTATTTTTCTAGATTTTTTTTTAATGGTCATACATTAAGATTAGATAAAGAGAAAACTTTTACAAAGAGAGACAAAAGTATAATTATTATCTTTTAAAATAAAATCAGTAAAAATGTTACGTAACACTTAAAAAATTATAAACTTATAAAATGTTTATTGGATCAAGTTTTTAACAATGAACTAGGCTTAAAGAGACAGATTCCTTGCAAATTTTATTGCACACGGCGTGGTTAACAGTTAACTAAACAAAAACAATTGGAGATGGAAAACCATAGCCAATAACCAGTTTTCGGTTAACCGGTTTCGGAAATTACATCAGACCGGTTTTGGGTTAAAACACGGAAGCAATAACCGGTTAAAAACCGGTTTAAACCATAAAGCAAAATTTCCTTTCATTTCAAAAATGGCCAAATTTTGCGTTACGTAATACTTGAACGCTCCCTTAGGTAAAAAAAATATGTTTTAAATTAGATAGAGGTAAGATTATTGTTTTTTTTTTAAGTAAAAAAGTCTTTTTTAATCTGCAGAACACATAGCTATGTGTACAGTAGGTCATAGGGAACTTTGATCTACTGTTAAATTTGACAGCCACTGATTTTAGCCCGCTGTGTGTGAAGATTTTGTACCTTTTTTTGTGTTTTGTAAGCTATTTTATATGATCTTTAATAATTTTGCCTGTAATACACGTTTTTTGTTGCACTTTTATTAATAAAACCAAATATTTTTAGGAATTTTTACGGGTGGAAACACGGACCGAAAAATCAATTTTTTTTTTTGAATTTTCGATTTAAGACTGTAATGAAATGTCGAGAAAATGTGAAAACAGTGGATGTTAAAACAATTTCTGTCTATCTGTCTGTCGGTATGTATGTAAACCTTATAACTTTTTAACTCAGTTGCTTTTCAGCCGTGAAACGAGAAACAAGTACTTTTGGCAGGAATTATGTAATTCGTTAATCGCGTTTAATTTTTAGCATCAAGTGTTTTAGTATTAGTTATTTATTTATTTATTTGCTATCTTAGATATGCCCCGGATTCGATTTTATATATTTTATAGTGATTGTATGGATGATGTGCAGAAAAATTACGAACATGTGATTATATTGGAGTAAGAAGGGAATTTTATTATTTTTAATCATTTATAATGCTGATAAATTTTGATTTGGAAGCAAGAAATTTTTCATATACTAGCGCATGCGCAAATATAATTACAAATTAGAAAAAACTGCCTTGTCAACAGCTAACACAACCAACAGCAAACACGAAAAGGGAAGAAGGAAAAGAAAAAGAAAAGGTCTTACAGAAGACTGGAAATTTTCTATAATCAAAACAGGAGTGGGCATGGTGAAAAGCCAGACAAGAACTACTCTTGGTGAATTGAGTAACTAAGAGGGATCTGGCTAATTATCTCACTGAGAAAAGGCCAAAATAAAGGAAGAAGAAGAAGAAGAAGAAGAAGAAGAAGAAGAAGAAGAAGAAGAAGAACTTTTTAACAGAATGTCCAATTTTAAAAATTCTTTTACCAAACGATTTATGACCTTTTCTGGTTGCGTCACATCAAATTTGGTTAACATTAGGGAAAGGCAAGGGGGTCAAAATGGACAAAAACTATAATTTTTAGCGATATATCACTTATTATTTACACTAACACATTTTTTTTACATAAATGAAAATAATGTTTCAATCATAGGTAAAATTAATTTCAATTATTTTTTCTTTTAATAAATTTCTGATAATGGTGACCAGAAAAACAATCCGATGAAGCTACAAAACAAAAGGATATGGTCCAAAAATACAGGAAAAGTAAAGTCAATTTGATATCTTATTTTATAAACTTCCTCATTTTTCCACCCGTCTAGACGCGTCTAGAAAAGGTACCCTTTTCAAATTTTGTGATCTGTTCATATGAGTTAAAACTTTTTAAATAAGACCAAGTCATTGCTTTCTAGAACGTTAGTTAAAAAGTTGGTAGTACTGATCAAGATAAGTTACATTGACTTGATCATTACCAACTGTTTTGCACAATAAAAGTTATTAATCAGACGCCGTGTGTTCCAATAAAGCCAATGACTAAATGTCACAATAAAAACCATAAACTCTGTTTTTGAGTGATGCCTTAATTGATTGTACGGTTATCAAAAAATATTATCTTAATGCTCACTGTGTAGACAATGCCTACGATGTTTTCTGTGTGTCAGGTGTTGGATGGAAGAGGAATCAAGCCACTTGCTTCATGGCAAGGCTGATATACATCTAAGTATTTCGAACTGACAAAAATGCATTAACGTTAACAATTATCAAAAGTTGAAATCGTTATTTGAGAAATTATTTCAGAGAAAAACAATCATAATCCCTTTGATTTTAATCTCAAAATTAAATATGTTTAAGCTAAATTTCTGGTTATAGTTAAATATCACTTGAAAAGAGTAAATAATTTAACACCTTATGCATATAGTTGTAAATGATAAACATAAATGTACCCAACATGGAACCTTGTGGAATACCTTTTAAAATATTAGAAAGCATACTGATTCAAAACCAGTAGATTAGAGTAGAGAAAAATTATATATTTCAGTGTCATTTTAATTAAAATTATTAGATCGGAAACGGGCTCTTTTAAGAGCCTTGTATACATGTAGACAACAGGACCTGCTGTGCTGTAGAAATATCAAAAATGTTCAAACCTACAGGTTTTTTTATTGGCTTAAATTAATTTTTAAACATTTTATTTGGCGCGAACTAGTAATAAAAAATCATAAACTTTTACTGCTAAAATAATAAACTTTCTTTATGATCCAAAGGATGTAGGGTCCAGTGGATTATCCAAAATCAGATCTAGGATGCAGGAAAACAGTTGAAAAGCATAAGGAAGGAGTGCTTAAGTTTCCTATGCGATAAGCTATCAGTAAACTAAGTATTTCGAAAAGCTGAGAAATGTATCATTACGATCCTGAAAAAGGTCACTTGGGTGAACTTGAGATAAACTCCGGAACTCTATCTTCAACCTTTGACTTTTTTATCTGGTCTTTATTTGGTGATGTTACCCTCAGCCGGTCAATTCTTGTCTGCCTAATATAAAAGTTTCCTATTAATAGTATATTCTATAACTAGTATGGAATAGACAATATTCCGCGCGAACGGAAAGTTTGTCATACGAGACGGCAGACGAGTATGACGGTCCCGCGAGCGCGAAATGACTATTCCATACATGTTGTAGACTATACTTTTTCTTCGACTGCAAATATGAAACACTGTATGGCTTTTAACTGCGGACAAGGTTAAAAACCATGTTTTTTGTGACTCGAAATTGTGAATGCAACAAAATACATATTTTTAAATAAAGCAATTAATGTTATTTAATCATTTTATCAAATCAGTACTTAAAAAAGATTTTTATTTAATTTTAGCACATATTTACAAATTATAATGCAAAAATTGAAGGTTATGTCAGATTGTTGTGACAGATATCAGGTTTAAATATTTAACAATAGATGGAGCAGTTTTAATTTTTTAAACTAAATTGATAAAAAAACTGGTCAAATATTAAGAAAAAGTAATAATCTTTATGTAATTTTAATGCAAAAGTTTGAAAAGTGTGTGTATTTGCTTACAATCTAAAGCAGTCGTAGAAAAATATGTTTAATCATATTTGATGCCTGATCACGGTTCGCCGTTACTTACTTTTACTTCGACTTCGGAAAACACTCAGTTTTCTTCTATAACCTGTTTACTTATTATGTAAATAATAATTTAAAACAAAAAATTAGATAATCTATGCGGTGAAACGTTTTTTAATCGCAAAAAAGTATCACGTGATCCCCGTAACTTTTTAATAAATAAACCATAGAAAAAATGATATCTCTCCAAAATATAAATTTATTGTCTATTAAACAAACATTACAGCGACAATTGTTTCGACTTTTTTAACATAAAGTCATTTTCAAGCTACAAATAATGAAAAATTAGGTTGAAAATGGTACAATTCATTTTAGAAAAACTTACTTTTTAAATTTATAAACAAAATAACTTGAGTACACATTATTAGAAATGTCATACTGACCTTAACTCTATTATTTTTATGAAATCTTAAAAATTTAAACAAAAAGAAAACTACAATAAGTTAAAATAAAATAAATTAATGAAATCTAAAATTTTAAATTGAATAAAAATCTGGGACATCTATCATAAAATAATCCAAACTATACTTCAAACAGACTAAAGGAATTATCTTTAAATTGCAAAAAAGGTAGAAAAATATAAAAAAGGAAAAAGATTAATTTATATTTAACTTGGTAATTGGAATAAAATTGAAGAGGTGGCAGCAAATTCACATCAAAAACTCAAAAACAAACCAAAAAGGGTACAAAATTTTTGGAAAAGTTTTTAAACAAAAATATTTACTCCAAAGATTAATGCTCTGTAAGGGGACAGGCAACAATCTCCGGTCTAACGTTTAAAACATTATTGTAAACATAAATGTTCAAAAAATCTATTTGTTCATTAACTAACCTATCCCTATGGAACTTTTTGTTGTACAAAATGGCAAATTGTTCTAAAAAGTCCAAACTCAAGTTATTTTGTTTATAAATTTAAAAAGTAAGTTTTTCTAAAAGGAATTGTACCATTTTCAACCTAATTTTTCATTATTTGTAGCTTGAAAATGACTTTATGTTAAAAAAGTCGAAACAATTGTCGCTGTAATGTTTGTTTAATAGACAATAAATTTATATTTTG
This sequence comes from Brachypterus glaber, assembly GCA_958510825.1. Classification (NCBI taxonomy): domain Eukaryota; kingdom Metazoa; phylum Arthropoda; class Insecta; order Coleoptera; family Kateretidae; genus Brachypterus; species Brachypterus glaber. Next base: position 27,445,197 of record OY294052.1, on the reverse strand, counting down.
GAGAGATAACATTTTTTCTATGGTTTATTTAAATCAACTCCAATATGAGTAAGGATCAAGAATTTCTTAATTTTTTTAATAAATAGGTTAATTTGAACAATCATTATCTACATTTTGTTGTTCATTAATTCTAAACAAATTAAGTTTAAAAATACAAAAAAAAAAATAAAAAAATGAAAAATGAAAATTTTAATATTAGAATTTTTGTTTTTCATTTTTATTTTTTTTTTTTTTTTCATAATTTTGTAATAAACCTTCTTTTATTTTTAATTAATAAGTAAGAGAATATAACTTTTGTTTAAACTGACCTATTTATTTAAAAGTTATGGAGGTCACGTGACCCTTTTTTGCGATTAAAAAAAACGTTTCGCTCGGTAGATTATTTAATTTTTAGTTTTAAATCGATATTTACAATAAGTAAAAAAGTTATAGAAAAAAACTGAGGGTTTTTTTAGTCGAACTAAAAGTGAGTACCGCGAACCGTGTAATTACACAGGCGAAAAAATTTTCAAAAACTTGATTTGGATCTAAGAGCTCATTTTGAGTAATTTAGTTATGCTGATTTCGAATACAACCTTCATTTTTGCCCATCACGTAAGGGTCTTGATCAACAGCACAGTGGCCAGGAAAAAAAAACGGGGACAAAATTTTAAATTTTTGCATACGACTATTTTTGATACCGCTAATTTCGAATAAAAGAACGAAAAATAAAAAAAAATCAGCGCCATTAGGGTGGTCCAAAATTTTATTTTAAAAATGTGTCAAATGGCTTCTTTTATATTGATGTAGACCAATGTCCATAACTCAAAAATTCTACACTTCATGTTAAAGAATGAGATTTTTGGCATGGCTTATAGCTGAAAAAAAATATACGTGGTGGAAACAAAAAAATGCTTGTTGGCAGTCAGTGGGTCTTAACTAAGATAGAAAAAAAAACATACTATCACAAAATCCTTTTTGACCTTTGTTATTAATAACCAGCCGTCTAGAAAAGGTATAAGTTTGCTTTTTTTTTAATTTTCTTCTCTCCTATAGTCACTCGACAAAAAAAAAGATTATTCAATGTTCGTTGTTTGAAAGTAATTACGTTTTTATAAATTGCCTTCAAACAAAATTGATTTTCCAACTAAGAAAAATAATTACAAATTCCCAAGAAAGCTTTAAATGAAATACCCAATCGCATTTATTTAAAATGTCATTTTCCGGTCACTTTGGCACCCTCCACAAGAAAAAATGCAATTTAAAATAGTCTCCCTTTCTACCCACGTGAGGGGTGTCAGCCACAGTCCAAGAAAAAACTCAAATAGGCCTATTATAGTCTAACAGTTTAACTTAAGTTCACTGGAGTATACTACTGACAGTAGACAACAAAAAAGAATCGAAAAAAACAAGCCCTGCAGATTTATGTTGCTTTGATTCTAACAGTATACTCTTTTAAAAAAAACATATGAATTAACTAGAATTTAAAAAAATTTGGGGCATAGAAAAACAATGAATGTTGGGAACTGGCTTCTTTGTACAGTGGAATACTTAAATGATAATTAATGTTTTTCTTATGTTCATAATGTGAGGAAACTGGAAAATTATTTATATTTTGACGTGTCCACATTACGCAGTGAAATATAAAGAGTTGTCTTACACTGAGGACATTTATTTCTTTAAACAGAGCTTCAGTTGGGTATCTACGTGCTTTTTTAAATAAAATTTTTAACAAAGTTTCTGTGTAACCTCTAGTCCGTTTAATGATTCGTCCAACATTGCCCCCCAGACACATATGCCATCTAATTATGGATTCAGCCAAGGCCGCATATACCATGAGAAGAAGTTCAAAAGACAGCATGGGCCTAAGCTGATAGAATTTGCAGAACAGTTTTCTCAGTCTAGTGTTTACATAATTTGCGTGTTCTCCCCATTTCAAATGCTGGTCGACAAGAATACCTAGGTATCTAACTGTTTCAAACAACAACAAATGTTATCTTATTTTATAGTTAGTACTATACTACAGCACAATTTGTGGTTGGCGCATATATAACAACATGTTGTTGTATTAATAACGATATAATTTTATCAGTGTACTCTTTTTAAAAAAGCATATGGATTAGCTAGAATTTTAAATTTTGTTTAAAAATTAAATAGCTAGGAATTATACTTTATAGTGACATGAAATGGAATTATTCACAGAAAAAAAGGTGTCTTTCGATATGTTCAAAGCCATATTTTCTGGTTTCAAGGCTAGAATTTCTTTGAACGAAAGTGAAAATGAAGGCTCAAAAAAATATTAGCCTTAAAACAAGAGAACAATACTTTAAACATATCGAAAGAAACTTGTTCTTGTTTCAAAGAATCCTTTTTTTTTCTGTGTTTAATATCGGAAAATTTAAAATAATTTCATCCACTTTTCTCCATTTCCTCTGATGATGCGAAGACTACAAAAATGAACATCCTACTCCTATGAATGTGAGTAAAGACCCTTTTTTTACATGCTTCTTTTAATTTAAGTTTCTGTCAGAGGATCTTAATATTGCACAGCCCTATTAGTTTTTCTGTACACTGAAAAAAAGGATCCTTTGCGGTAATGGCATATGAAATTAGGCCAAATGATTCGCACTCTTGAATACGTCCAAGAGCGCCTTCTCTTAACATGAAAATATAATTCACTTGCCAAGATATTTCTGATTCTTTAACTTAAAATTCTTTGATCTTGTGTGAAATGCAAGTGGTCTTGTCTCAAAAAAAATTCTTGGGTCAAAGTATTTAAAACTATTTAATTTTGAACAATATTAAAACAAGATAAATTGTTTTTGCCTCAAATGCGCCAGGTCTAAGAGAATTTTAAAAATATTTCAAAAGCGACACTTTTCTTGGGACAAGATAAATACTTTTGTTTGAAGATACACATCTTTTAAGCTAAAAGAATAACTGCCAAGGGTATTGACTACTTTGAGCCAAGAACGTCATTTTTTTTCAGTGTAGGCTTTTAAGTATTTCAAAAAAGTAAAGTAATATTATTATTTGGGACTCTCTATGACTCTGTATAAAATAAATAAATAAATAAATTAGTCTGAAAAGTTTATGGAAAATAAAATAGTTGCAGACATAATCAGTTGTTTTAATTTTTCAGTTAACAATGTTAAAGTTCTTTTGTATCTTCGGGAACCAATATGATACCTACTTTTCGCCTCTGTGTGGATTAAATAAGTTTAGATTAAAAGCAAATTAAGAAAAGGAAATAGTTTTAAAAGTTGTTTAAATTCTTGGAATTTTCAGACTCAATATCGATAATGACTAGACTTTTAGAACAATTAAAAGCAAAACAAACTCTATTTAACTTCTTTTGCATAAAATCTAAATAAAGTTTTTTTTTCAGTTTAGAAGCAACATATTAATTATGTACTAAGGTAGAGAAGACATTTTTGATAGCCGAGCGTATTGTATCCCCAGATACATCGAGAATATAAGAGTGTGAGGCTATAATAGTCTTCTCTACCGTGGTTCATATAAAATTTTTACTACTAATAGATTAATTTATAATCAATTCTTTATAAAATTATCCTCTACTAGGAAAGGAAGAAAATGATTATTACTCTAGGTGCAGAAAAAATTACATAACATAACATAACATTTTCTGCGTAATTTTATTTTACCTTTCATGTGGTTTTTAAATTTTTCTTCTCTCGTAAATAGTAAAAAAGTATTACCAAAACAAAAATTTAACCCTCCTTTTACCCCCCTTCCCCAAACGATTTTGCTGAAATACGAACTTGTCCAAGATAATATAAAAATACATCTGCATACCAAATTTCAAGTCGCTAGCTCTAAGCGTCTTTAGGTTATCATGGATACAGACAGACAGACCGACAGACATCAATTTTTTTGTTGCTTATTTTGATTTTTCTCGACGTTTCAGGACAAAAATGATTTAAGCAAAAAAAAAATTTTTATGTTTTTCTATCACAATACTTTCTTTTATGAGAAAGTAAAAAGGGGTGTCGGCATAGAACAGTTTGCAGAAGATATTAGAACGGGTTACCGAATAAGCATACTCTGTCTGCTGGCTAGATAAAATAATGCAAAAGTGAGATTAAGCGAACGTGTTGTGAATTTAAATGAGGATCTGATTGATCGACTGGTCGGGAAGTGACATCTCTCGAAGGGCCAACCATGATGATGACGACGATGAACTGACATTATAAATATTCTTCCCTTTCGAAAATACTAACCTATCAGGAAAGTATGAAGTTATTTTTAACATTAATTTGTGTAATTAAGTAAATATACAAAAATGTGAAACGGGTACCTTTTCTAGACGGGTGGAAAAATGAGGAAGTTTACAAAATAAGATATCAAATTGACTTCACTTTTCTTGTAGTTGTTGACTATTTCTTTTTGTTTTTCATTGTTGATTTATCGGATTGTTTTTCTGGCCGCAACATTATCCAAAATTTATTAAAAAAAATATTAGTTGAAATTTCATTTTACCTATAATTGAAAGTTTGAAAAATTTTATGGAAATGCCTATATCTTGGAAACTAAATGTTTTTGTAAGGAATTAAACATTATTTTCATGTGTGTAAACTGTTTGTCCTATTATAAATAATAAATGGGATATCGCTAAAAGTTTTAGTTTTTGTCAATTTTGCCCCCCTTGCCCTTCGCTAATGTTAACCATATTTGATATGAGGCAAATATAAAAGGTCCTGTATCATTTGGGGAAAGAATTGTTTAAATCGTACATTCCGTTAAAAAGTTATAAGGTTAACATATAAACCGACAGACAGACAGACAGACATTTTTGTAACACCCCCTTTTTTACATTTTCTCGACGTTTCATACCATTCTTAAGCCGAAAATGCAACAATATAATGTGGAAAATTTTAGCAATAAATAAACTGAATAAAAAAGTGGTTCCGCAATTGGGATTCGAACCCAGGAACTTCCATCTGTACTCAGTGCTCTAACCAACTGAGCTATCTGGGAATCAAAGGGTTACACCAAAACCAATAACCTCTAATATATATATATATATATATATATATATATATATATATATATATATAATCATTACCGCGACTATGTTTAGAAAAACGAAATGGCTTATTGACAGTCAATAAATCATTTTGTTCGTCAATAATTGACTGTTTTCTTGAGCATATAGTGGATTTTTTCTTCAAAATATATCCGTTATCCACCATTGAACATCAACAGTTAAATCATGGTAGGAAATCACATGACACTTCACTTGTCTACATTTACAATCATTTAAGATTAAATAAGTTGATTAAATTTTCACAGTGTCTTCAATATTTGCAATCAGTAAAAACGTGCCTTCACGCCTAATAATTTATTTAAGCCTTAACGGATACCATTTACAAATAACACTAGTTTACACAAATGTTTAACGGCTAAATTCAAATCCTATGATTTTTTTTTAGTGGAATCGTTTTGAAGTAAAAATCCTAACATAAAGAGTTAGGTTTACCCGGGAAAAAAGGTTTATATATTTGAGATATGATTGGATCTCTGTATATCCAAATTTCATGTCCAAGAATATATCAAGAGATCCAATCATATATGCTTATATATAAGCAGTTATATATCAAGAGATCCAATCATATCTCGTCATATATGAGCAGATATGCTTATATATAAGCAGATATAATCTATTTGTACAAGAGATTATATATAAAAATATATGTGCATATATCAAGAAATCCGATAATATGTCTTCATATATGAGCAGTTATGCTTATATATAAGCAGTTATATATCAAGAGATCCAATCATATCTCGTCATATATGAGCAGATATGCTTATATATAAGCAGATATAAGCAGATATATATATAAGCAGTTATATATCAAGAGATCCAATCATATCTCGTCATATATGAGCAGATATGCTTATATATAAGCAGATATAAGCAGATATATATGACGAGATATGATTGGATCTCTTGATATATAACTGCTTATATATAAGCATATATGATTGGATCTCTTGATATATTCTTGGACATGAAATTTGGATATACAGAGATCCGATCATATCTCAAATATATAAACCTTTTTTTCCCGGGTAATTAATTATAATTTTGATTACTGGGTCATTCTAAATGAAAATACAAAAAAAAAACAATTCTATAAACAAAGGTCCGTAGATAACTTTCAACGAAATTGCATAGCTCTAAAAAAACATTGGTAATTTTTGAAAATAGGCTAAAATTCAAATTTGTTTTTTAGAGAGCCGTAGCTACGTTAGGAATAATTGAGGCCATATGTTTGTATATTATTTAATTAGTTAAACTATGTTTCAGTATGTTATATATGTCTTAAAGTACATTCAGATTAAGCTATTTTCAAATTGCTAGACTCCGAATCCTGTTCCTTTGGGTGCTAGAAGCTCCAAAAGCTATGACAATGAGCTTCCAAAAAATCTATTTCTAACTTGCCCAGTCATATACATTCAGATTAAGCTATTTTCATAGATATATACAATAATTCTGGGGCCAAGGGGTGAAAACAGTCTTTAAAAAGTGCTTTAAAATATGTGATACCTATTTTTTTAAAGAAATGAGAATTTATGAAATGACATTTTGATTAAATGAAGATTAAAGAGAGATTTTAGTGTTGACATATGTCAGATTAAGTTTTTAAAGTCTTTTTTTAACTCTTAGCCTAGTGAATAATTGTGTAAAACTGTGAAAATAATCTAAATGTAATTTGTTTGATTCGGTAAGTTAAAAATATATTTTTTGGGGACCCCATTTCACCAACTTTTCGAGGCTTCTAGCATCCAAAGGAATCCGATTCAGGACCTGGCTATTTGCAAGTAGCTTAATTTGAATGTACTTTAAGACATATATCAAATACAGCTGGGAGCAAATAATGAAATAAAAATGGTCACCAGCTCTTAGACTATAAGGCGGATTGTCTTAAAACGGACATCTTAATATTTTGTAGATTTGAGTTCAGGAGCCAAAACAAAGTTAAAAAAAAGTAAAAACAAATGTGGTCACAAATGTGGTCACAAAAACAAAACTAAAATTTGTAAGCTAGTGTAATTTATTTAAGCTTAAACGGATGCCATTAAAGCATTTACAGATAATTTATCTGCAATAAATATTGAAGTAAATTTAAACGGCCAAGTTGCAGTGGCACTTTTTAATTGAATTATAATCTTTTTCCTACTTTTATTAATTGGACAATATAAAAAACGTAATTTACTGTATTACATAATAAGTATTTTTTTTCACTACTAGCTTTAGAACATATTATTATTATTATTTATTGAAATCAGTTTTCTTCATCTATAGAAATAATAATTTTTTCTCTCCTAGTAGGAGTAAATTTTATTAACAATTGATTTCTGTCACTTTAGATGTTTCAGTTCTTTGTGCAATTTTTACTAATTAAACCCAAGAAAATAGCTTTAAATAACTTTTTATTTAATAAATATAATTCATTATAATTATTACCAATTAATACAATCAATAATTAGCTAAATATTATGAAAAAAAAAATAAAAAAAAACTAGTTTTTTAAACTTCAGTTCGAAGTATTTATTTGAGAAAATGTCATTGATCAAGGATACTTGATTTTTATGAAAATTTTAAGAAATATTATTTATCAAATACATACAGATAATAAGACAATTACCAGCTTTATTTTAAATAGATAAACTCAATAAAAACCCCAGCGTGGCTTTTACTTTATTGAGTGGATAATTATTTATTTTACCCACACAATAGTCACTTGTCAAATTATTTTCTTGTAAATGTCATTAAAATTTTTAATAAAAATATGAATTCCTAAGCTATTTATTGGATAAAACCTTGTATGACACTCATGGGCAATATCTTATTTTACCCACTAGTACCATACATAACTATTTCTATTCTAGTAGGAGTAAATTTTATTAACAATTGATTTCTGTCACTTTAGATGTTTCAGTTCTTTGTGCAATTTTTACTAATTAAACCCAAGAAAATAGCTTTAAATAACTTTTTATTTATTAAATATAATTCATTGTAATTATTACCAATTAATACAATCAATAATTAGCTAAATATTATGAAAAAAAAATAAAAAAACTAATTTTTTAAACTTCAGTTCAAAGTATTTATTTGAGCAAATGGCTTTTACTTTATTGAGTGGATAATTATTTATTTTACCCACTCAAACTAATATGTAAACTACGGTAGAGAAGACTATTATAACCTCGCACTCTTAAATCCCTTGCTGCTACGCAGCTCGGGATTTAATACGCTCGGCTATAAAAAAAGTCTTCTCTACCTGCACTCTCGTGCACTAAAAACTAAGTTCGCGTACTCGGGTCGTAATATATTAAGATCAATAACAAGTGTTAACTAAAAGCACAAAACTATTTTAAACATAAAGTTAGAATAGAAACCTAAAAATCCCTAGTTTGTAAATGTTCTGCTCTATCAGCTCTATCGAAAAGTCTTTCAACGACAACATAAAACAACCTTCTCCAGTAAGTATAAATTGTGTTATTTAAAGTGAGTAAAGGGGCTGACGAAGTGCTGCGATCACATTTTGCGTGAAATAATACCCCAGGGAGACAGGCATAGGCACAAAGCTGGCCAGGATAATAAAAGGATTAATAGAGCCTGCAGGAGGGAGACCTATTAATGAAGAAACTTAAATGATGATAGATGAAATAATAATAACTTTTATACCAAACAAAAGGTAATACTTTAATTACTTTTAAAGCATTTGCTGAATATATATTTTACAAAAGGCTATGATTAGTAGTTTAAAAATTACTTTTAGTGAAATTTTTATTAACCATTGTGCTTTTGAAAATTTTTGACATTTAGGTTAATTAACTGTCATTTTAACGTCTCTCTCTCTCTCTCTCTCTCTCTCTCTCTCTCTCTCTCTCTCTCTCTATTTATTTGGTCTTTTTCTTCCGAATAATTAACCAGGGTTTCTCTATATAATCATGACGTTTCCAGTGCGCATGTACTAATCGGATATGTATCCTAACTTGCGCACTATCACTGATAAATTACTGTTGTAGTAACTTCCACGCTAATATAAAAAGTTATCAATAAAAACACAAACTTCCATTATTATCAATTACACTTTAACTTGTATATAAAACATTAATATAAAAATACTCTAGGCACATCATAAAAGATGGCAAAACAAAAATACACAAGGCACATCATAAAAGATGGCGAATTCGATGCACTGAATGTGCCAAGAAGGCTACACCCGTCCCTTTCAAAGGGAACACTGTAACTCCATTTTAACGTCGTACAAGTACTTATAAGAAAATGTTTTTAATTATGAAAGTTTGTTTAAAATTATAATAAAAGTGTTTTTTTTAATTCATAATAAGCCCTTTCGGATTGCATACCAAAGTTGTGGTTATGGTTATGATTGGTAATATATTGGTTCAAATTATTTACAAATACTTTAGAATGTGTTGGTTACACTGACAGTTACTCTAGTAAACATAACCTATAAGTAGTGTATTTGGTTTGTTCTGTCAAGAATCTTGAATCTTGACTCAAGATAGTTAGTGCATAGATTTTGGTCAAAATACATCAATTTCGTTATAATTTGTAATAAGAAAATGGTAATATATAAAAAACAGCTGTATATACTGTGAATATTTACGTACAGTATTAACCCTACCTTAATAAATTCTTAACGTTTTGTTTATCCATTTATTAAAAATGTTTCATTCAAATATATTTATATGCATTGTATGCTAATATGACCTAATTATTAGTCTGCCTTAAAGGCCTATGCAGAAGCTTGCATTAGAACATACTACTTAAGAATGCGATGCAGTGATTGGCTTACAAGATACATGGCGGCACATCAAGCCAATCACGGCATCGCATTCTTATGCGATGCCGTGATTGGCTTGATGTGCCGTCATGTATCTTGTAAGCCAATCACGGAATCGCATTCTTATGTACTATGCTTGCTATGCGATGCTGTGAATACGCATTTAGTCTGCCTTTTGAAGTTGTTACCTTGACGTTTTCGTACAAATGTCAACATCGCTTTGAAGTTTAATTTTCTACAAAATTTTGTTTTTAGATTAATTGTTACCGTGTTAATTGTGGCTTGGTAACTTACAGTGAAAAAGAGAAGAATTGTCTATAAAAGATATCAAAATATAATTTCTTCTTTGAATTTCATTTATGGCAATTCAAAACAAAAATCCTTAAATCATTTATTAGTTTAAATGTACTTTTTTTAAATTTTAGAGCAAAATAGAAAAATAGTATAAAGCACTCTTTACATAACACGTTTACCATAGCAATTTAAGATACGCATGCGTCGTAAGCGAAATGACTAGGCCCAATTTACACAACCGTAAAACGTTGACGTGCCATTAACGAGAACAAAACAATGGTTTATTCCTCTAAATTATCGGAATAAAATCGATTTTATAAGCAAATTTTGTTTCTACAGGAATACAAAAGTGTTTTTAGCAAAAGCTTTATCAATTCTCTTTTTTTACATCAAAACATCATAAAAACAAAGTAAGTAAACAAAAATTATAAATTTTGGTTATGTTGACATTCAAAACAAGCCACATGCTTCAGTGTAAATCGGACTTTTTGGAGTATTTAGCGGCAAATTTAAAATAACTATACCTTAAAAAAATAAGCTTTAGTACTCGCAGGAAGCGGCTCGTTTTCTAAACGGGTGTTATGAAACTAGTACTTTTAAGTTTAAAAATATAATATTTAACCATCATAACCTAAATGTTATGGAGGAAGCTTTACTAAAACTGTACTTTTAAAAAGTTACTATAAGTTTACCCATGATGTCACTCTTCAAACCGATCGTTGTTGAGGAAGTAGGGGTAAAAAGATATGGTGCTACACGGAAAAAAAAAATTATAGCTAGGTGCGCTATAACACACATACCAAGCAAATTATAATCGCTTATTATATAAATACAAGGCTTTCTCTTACAATTATGGCAGTCAGTGTAAAAATTTATATGAAATACTTTAATTGTTTAGTGAATAATAAAATATAACAAATAGTATGGCATTTATAGCTTAAATAAATTTAATTATTGTCCGTGCTAATAATTTTTATAATATAATAAAATTTCTGTAAATTTATAATAGTGCCTGTAATAAATATAATCGTGTCTGTAATATATATAATCGTTTCCAATTTATTTTTAACATTATTAGTTATTGTGTCCCTTATAATCTATAGCTTAAATCACTATAATTTGCCACTGTTACCAAATATCTTATAATGTATAGCGCAGAGCCCACTAATTTCTTTCCGTGTACTATATTATGAATCAAACTTGCTAATAACAAAATGCTGCATAAAATAATCATAAATGTTTTTAAACGTGCCCTTTCCAAGTACAGTTTCTGGCAGCTCTCAGATTACAATTGCTAATAGACTGCTCCAAGCTTCTTTACTGGGAACACTCTAAATATACAGGGCGATGTCCAAATCTTATTACACTAGGCAACAAATCGCAACTTTTTTTTTTGCCCGATCGGAAAGTAAATTTTTCTTACTAATTTGAGGGCGTAGAATTCGAATTCCAGCATCTCACATTTTTGAGATATGTCTATTAGGAAATAAAGACGTTCTTTTTCAAAATCTTAAAAAAAAAGAGTAGATTTCTAAAATGTCGCAGTAATTACGCGAAAAAAAAAACAAAGCTTAAAATTAAAGTACAGAGTTTACTTAGTTGGTCATTTGTGGCAAAACTATCAAATTTGTTTAAGAATTCTATAGGACTTAATGTGTAGATTTTAAAATTCTCTACAAAAATATTTATACAAATATTTTTTTATTTTGCTTAGTTTGTTCGTAAAAAGTAAATAAATGAAAAAGAAATAAAATTCAAGCACACAGTGTAAACTTTTTTCCCGAGCCCAAAGAATATATTTTTCTTATCAATTTAAAAGCGCAGAATCCAAATTTAACCTTAAAAAAATCCAGGCCAGATTCGGTCTCAGCGACCAAAAATTAGTCAAAAGATTATTATAGATTTTCATATCACGTTTATTACTTTTCCGATTTAAATTAAATTTGGACAAGGCCTAACCAATATCACACAGATTAAATAAATTAAATTAAATTTTTTAAGATAGCCTAAAAACTAATCATTTTGACTAAAAAAGACCCAATATAAAGTTAAAACTGGTTTGAAAGTCAGTATAAGCCGGTGGTTCCCTCTACTACTAGCCCACACAAGTCCTGGACTTAAGGATGCTTAATTAAATAGAATAGTACGAGTTTAAACAAACATGTAATGCAATGTGTAATGTAATAAGAGATAAATCTTACAATGTTAAACATGAACTGTAAAATCTATAAAACTTTGTCTATATAATTAACGACAAACTTAGTGACAACTCGGATATTAAAAGACATTACAAATCTTTATGTACTCGTGCGAATATGCTAGCAAGAAAATTTAACAAGTGTTCAACAAGTGTTAAAAACTTTTTATTTAAAACATACTGCTACAATCTCTATTCAGGTGGACTTTGGTGTAACCATACCGCCGCATCATGGCGTACCCTGCGTATATGTTTTAATGACGCCTTTCGCATCCTGCACCGACTTCCGAGATATAATAGTGCCTCGGAAGTGTTTGCGCTTGCTCGTGTAGATACTTTGGATACTCTACGCCGTAAAAAACTCTCTATAGCTATAGCTACGTACATCGCTGGAAGTTGTCTACCAACACCCTGCTTAAAGCCTTAATAGAATCTGACGTCTTCTGGAAATCTCCAGTAATCTTTAACTGGCGCCTCTTATGCTTTACTTAGGTTTTATGTTAATTATTTTTCATGTAAATATGTATATGCTCTTATTATTATTTTCACTTATTATTATTATTATATTATTAAGAAAAATATTAAATTAGAGTGTAGATAGAATAGAAACACCCTGTAGAAATTGGCAGAGGCACTCAGAATGTATATGTACCCGTGGCGCGGCGTATCTCATTCATACTTTTGCATAGAAAGTAGATATTTTGTATGTGCAACCGGGACGCCTTTAGCGCGTCCGGCGTGGGTGCGAAAAGGACAGGAACGACCACGTTAGCATGCAAACGCTGTCTCGTGTTCCAGAGAATTTCAGCGGGGCAAGGGAAATCATTGTAGTTAACATATATCCAGTGTTCTCAAGTATTTCGGGGAGTAAACTCGTCCTTTATCAACAAACTAAAAATTAACAACAAAAACCGAACATACAAACAATTACCGTTCCAACGATACCTAATCCGCCATATTTCAGTGTTCGCTGTGTCGTTCTAACCTCAAAATATCTTTTAAATACACTATACATAAACAAACTATTTAATCTTTATCTAATTTACATTGTTACAATGTTTAAAAGTGTCACGAAACAAACGAATAACATTAAAGTTAACCATTACATCCTGAATCCAATGGATACTTCGAAAGTGGTGGGAGCGACCACGTGCTTTTAGCGGATGGAAATAAACGTGATACTTTTCAAAGTAAGAACACGGAGGTAGGTTTTATATTGTTAGATTTACTTATTTACTTGTTTTTTTTTAAAACAGTCAAAAAAATTGTAACTTATTTATTTTTTAAACGAAACTTATTCATTGGATTATCGTGAGGAACACAATCAAAAGCCTTTTAAGGGTCAAACATAAAATACAATATACTACAAATGCAGATTTTTATATTATTCTCAAGAATTGTTGCTAATAATTGTAATTATAGCCTAGTACCTACCATATTCTTAAAGGGGTGGATTATTAACTTTAATTATGTATTCTTTATTTATACATATATGCTAATTATTAACTAATTAATCATCTTTATTTATTAATTATATAGTTCTTTGATCAAGAAAACTACATTTTATAAACTTATGTGCATTATTATCAATTCTTGTTTACATATCTCTCTATGTGAATCTGAAAATAACGGATTTTCTTACTAATAAATAAGTTGGAGAAGACAAGCGCAATAATTAACACGTTATCTTGTTATAGGAAGTTAATATTATGTTAAATATGGAAAATTATTATTAATTATGTATAATTTTAATCGTTCATTGTAAAATAGACAACAGAAGGACTATTTTACAAGTACAAAAGATTTTTTAATGTACAGGTTGTCCCAGAACTAGCGAACATCCTTGAAGGGTCACATAATATATCAAAAACTATGATAAAAAGTCTATAAACATACGGCCCATTGAATGTAGGTCCCTTAAATAGGACCCAAAAAAAGCGATAATAAAATAATTTGATACTGCAGAGAGAAAAAATAATCGTTTATACCCTGGCTTAAAAATAAATATTAACCCTGTTATGATCTCTTAAATAGTATCACTTTTTAGGGGCATGTTCTGTAGTTTTTTTTAATGGATTTTCTTGTATTTTTACTTAAAGAATCCATAGTTTTATAAAAAATTGCAAAAAATTTACACTAAAAACAGTTTTGGGCAAAAATGTGGTAAGCCACGGCGATTTCGCATGCCTAAGCTCGCTTTCGGTAAAATTTACAAACTAAAATGACTTAAAATAATTGACTTTAATAATACCACAAGCCAAACCTTGACCCTCTAGCTCAGAGGGCTCTAGATATATTAAATAAAAACCCAATTTTTGGTATCCCCTTTAACAGGGCATAACTCCCTTAGGGGGGATTTGTGGGTCTACGTTTATATAAACTTTTTTTATATTTTATTCCTCCATTATTGATGACTATTTTCTATATATTATTATTATTTTCAATATTTAAAAGAGATGCCTCCCTAAAAACTGGTTCGAAAGTGTCAGTTAAAGCCGGTGGCTCCCTCTACTACTAGCCCACAGAATACCTGGAATTAGGGCATGCCTTTTATGCAAAATAAATGAATGTTTGGTTTTATTTTGTTTTATTAATACAATTTAATAATGCTTCCAGAACTCGCGTACCGAAATTTAAGAGGTGATTCTACATCCAAAAATATGAAAAAAAGTTTCTATAAAGGTTGGTCCGGAAATGAGCCCTAAGGGAGCTACGGCCCTTCGAAGATGACGTATTGAATGGGGAACAAAAAAAAGCACCAATAAAATTTTAATGCTGCAGGGTGATTCTTCATTTAAAACTGAGCAAAAAAGTATTATACACCAAAACACCTAAATTTAATATTAAAGGAGTAATAGCCTTTTAAAAAGTAACGTTTTTGGTGGCACAAAATGTTACTTCCTCTTAATTGCATTTTTTTTTTTGATAACGGTTGCTCCTACAGTGTTACACTATATGATATTTTATATGTATTTTTACTCTAAAAATCTATATTTTTTACAACAAATCCAAAAAACATACACATAGAAAAGTTTGGGGCAAAAATGTTTTAAGCCTCATATATTTTGTCCGTCTGGGCACGCCTCTGGATAAATTAAAAAAATAAATTAACATAAACTTATTGCCCTTATTAATACTAGTATACATGCAAAAGCTCGCCGCTCTAGCTTAAACGGTACCCGAGTTATTAATTAAAAACCTTATTTTTATTACAATTTTAAAGGGCCCTAGATCCCTTAGGGCTCATTTCCGGACCAACCTTTATAGGAACTTTTTTTATATTTTTGGATCTAGAATCACCTCTTAAATTTTGGCATGCCAGTTATGGATCACCCTGTATAACTAATAGTTATTCAATGTAATAATACTTTATTATTCCATCAATCTATTTTCTAATCATCGTACAGAGTGATATTGGTAGACTGACAGTTTCGGGCTGCTGGCCCTCTTCAGTACCAAGAGTCAACTCTGCACGCTGATTAAGAAAACGTTTTTAGACTTTACTCGCAAAAGGAATATAGCCATTAGATTGATGTAGACTTGTGCGCCATCTATTTCTAGATGTAGACAACTACTCATACCTCTCCTTATCTGGAGACTTTGAATGGTAGCAAGTTGAAGACTTGTGTGTCTCAAGCACATAGTACCACTAACGGGTGGTTAGACGTAAAATTAGTAAGGACAGAAATTTTTAATTTTAAACAAAATTATAAAAATATTAATTTATTATTCCATCAATCTATTTTCTAATCATCGTACAGAGTGATATTGGTAAACTGACAGTTTCGGGCTGCTGGCCCCCTTCAGTACCAAGAGTCAACTCTGCACGCTGATTAAGAAAACGTTTTTAGACTTTACTCGCAAAAGGAATATAGCCATTAGATTGATGTAGACTTGTGCGCCATCTATTTCTAGATGTAGACAACTACTCATACCTCTCCTTATCTGGAGACTTTGAATGGTAGCAAGTTGAAGACTTGTGTGTCTCAAGCACATAGTACCACTAACGGGTGGTTAGACGTAAAATTAGTAAGGACAGAAATTTTTAATTTTAAACAAAATTATAAAAATATTAATTTATTATTCCATCAATCTATTTTCTAATCATCGTACAGAAATAGATGGCGCACAAGTCTACATCAATCTAATGGCTATATTCCTTTTGCGAGTAAAGTCTAAAAACGTTTTCTTAATCAGCGTGCAGAGTTGACTCTTGGTACTGAAGAGGGCCAGCAGCCCGAAACTGTCAGTCTACCAATATCACTCTGTACGATGATTAGAAAATAGATTGATGGAATAATAAATTAATATTTTTATAATTTTGTTTAAAATTAAAAATTTCTGTCCTTATGTAATAATACGTTTTCTCAAGACTATATGTAATGTTGGACTTTATAACTAAGGGGATTATTATTGAGGACAGAGATCTTCATTTGACGTCCAATTATAGAAAATAACTGTTGAAGTTTTCCCGGCTAATTGGGGGACAAAGTCATTTTCAGTCGATAAAGGACAGTTTGAACCCTTAACTAAGGTCTTACGACTGTTTCTCGGAATTACCTTATAATCTACCCAGTTAAATGGCTTCTAACTACTTTAATAATATAACTACGCCAATTCGTGTTAATTTCTTTAAGTATTAATTACACTGTAAAAAAATCGTCTCAAATGAGCTAGATAGAGTAGGTACTAACTCATAAAAAATAATAATAATTTTGTGGCTTTATTTTCTATGGATATCACTGTAAACAATTTTGTTATATTTTGGGGCCCCTCCCCATCCCTTCATGGAAAACAATTATAGTATTTTTTTGTGTATTTGTTGGCCTTTTAGGTGGTTTTTACACTTTTTTTCTATTGTAAATAATAAAACTAAGCAAAGAAACAATTTTTTACATTTTCAAGACAATGGGGGCCATGGAAAAAAATTGTAATAACATTGATGGTGGTGTTGGTTTTTAAATGTTTTGTCCTGTTGAGAATAATAACAAAGTTAAGGCCTCCCCCTTAACCGATTTTGCTCGAATACGAACTTGTCCAAGATAATATAAAAATCCATCTGTATGACAAATTTTAAGTCTCTAGCTCAAAGCGTTTCTAAGTTATCGTAGATACAGACAGACAGACCGACAGACTTCATTTGTTTATTTTGGTTTTTTACTACGTCTCAGTAAAAAATAAGATAATTTAGGCAAAGAAGATTTTCGATACTTTATGAGAAACGAGATGAGAAAGTAAAACTGTAATTAAAACTATGAATTTAAGTGGTTATAGGAAAAAAATATAAATTTAGAAAGGTCACCATCATTCTAGTGCTAGCTAGCTTTTTCAATAACTACCTAAAAAAAAATCTAAAATGTATTTATTGTTAAAAATGTAGATAGACGTGACAAGTAGGCTGGGGACGTGGGGTTGCCGACAATACTCCAGTTAAGTGCGTTCGTCGCTGGAGGGCCTGATTTCCATGACAAGAGAGCAAAAGCTCCCGTCGCTCTCCTTTCCCTGGTTCTGTTTGTAAAAGCTAAATTCAACGTGAAACATCTAATCTAAAGAGTTGGGGGCTAGAGGGTGGCCATGTAGAAGGTGTCTAATGAACGTAATTGTTGCCGAATTACACGATTTTATTGGGAAATTATTGCCAAAGACAACCAAGGCCACACTGTAAAGGTTTTAATTTTTTGTTCTTTATATACGCTGTAAATAAACATTAAAATTCATTTACATATACATATTTTTTTCCGATACCACCTTATTCAAAAAGTCCAATACATGTATTGAAAATTTACTACAAGTGTATATCGAATATTGAACGTTTGAGAAACATAGACAAAATCTAGTAGACATGCAATATTGGCCTTTAAATTTAGCTAAAGCAAAATTATTTACAATGCGACGATTTATGGTATGTTGCTTTACCAGTTATAGGGTGAATGTGTCAGTAATGGACACTGCGTTAGTAATGGACACCTTTAATTTAAAAAAATCGATAACTTTTGTAAAATTGTCTATAAATCCAGTTTTGCATAGTTAAAATGTACTTCAGTTCATACTTCAATAGTTCTAGTGTTGTAACGCAGCTAACTTCAAAGATAAGTGAAATACAAAATATTTTCAAAATGGTTGTCATGAAACTGGTTTTTTGAAGTTCTAGTTGTTTTAAAAGTGATTTTGTAAAATGAAAGTGAATTTAAAAAGTGCGAAGTGTTTCCAACTTTATGTTATGCGAGAAGTAGATAATTAAAATAATAAAAATATATATTATAGAGTTTTTAATGGGGGTGACCATTACTTACTAACACATTTTTTTAAATGTGTTAGTAATGAACATGGTGGGTGTCCATTACTGACCAAGGTTTTTTAGTAATGGTCACCAATAATACAGGGTTAAAATAAAAATAAAACCAGATATTCTATTTTACCTTATAAAAGATAATACCTTTTATTATTATAATATAATTTGCAACACAAAAAAAAAACGAAGGCAAAAAATGCTAGGGGGCACTATAGCGTCCCTGAAATGATCAAATATCTTTAAAAAATATTTACAATAAATAAACAAATAAATAAAATATGTCCATATGCTAACACATATGACATAATTATGTAAAAAAAATAAATTTCAAAGTCGGTTTTTAAAATTAAATTCTTACATTTACATAATATGAATAAAATAGGGTTTTAGTTAACATTTTAAAAGTTGTAATTAATTTATAAAATCCTAAAACACATGCGGTCAAAGGCAAAATATTGTCTTGGGTGTCCATTACTGGCACATTCACCCTACCAACATACATTCATAATAATATATAATATAAGATATTATCTTCTGTTTGATTCATAATAATCATGTTTCATTCATTTTTCAACAATACAAACTGGTTAGCCCACTTCCACTGTCAAATCAACTTTGATAACACAGCCACACAAAAACATAATTTTTTTTCGTATCCAGAGACTAGACCAAATCATTTTTATATTTTCGGGGACGCTGAAACCGAATCTGACCTTGTGTAGAAAAACATTGTGACCTGATGGAGCAATTCTGATATCAGATTCGATTTCAGCGACCCCGAAAATATAAAAATGAGTTGGTCTAGTCAATTTCAAAAAAAAAAATGCATTTTTATATTTTCGGGGTCGCTGAAACCAAATCTGACCTCAGAATTGCTCCAACAGATCACAATTTTTTTCTAAAGTTAAAAAAGTGTGCGAAAATTTCTTAAATTTAGATATTTTTATGGGTAAAATAAAAAGTGATCTGATGAAGCAATTCTGAGGTCAGAGTCGATTTGGACTGCATTGGTATAGTCTCTGGATACGAAAAAAAAAATTTTTGTGTTGCTATGTAATAAATGAAACAGAAGAACTAAATTAAATTGTTTGATATTTACAAATTTAAAAAATCTATATAAAACATTTTACTATTCCTTAAAACGACTTCTGTTTGATTAACGCAGTCGTCCCCCCGAAGTGACTGATCGATTTCGTGCTTTTTAGCACTCTTCAGAGCCACATATCGGTAGTAGGGACAACTACGAAAATCAAATCCTTTCCATATATCTCTATATAGAGTTTAAAAATCGTTGTAAGGAAAAGCAAAAACAGCTAGCGACATCTACTGCTAAAAGCAGAGACTGGATAAACCTATCGACAGTCCAAAAAAGGAAGCAGTTATTGGTTTCAAGAACCTATTGCACGCTGTCGATAGGGGGCAGATTAATCAATGCCACGGTGGACATTGCGGCCAATTGAATCCTAAACGCTAGGAGGTCACCTTTTACAGTGGTATCTGAATTAATAAACTAAATTAAATTGTTTGATATTTACAAATTTAAAAAACCTATATAAAACATTTTACTATTCCTTAAAACGACTTCTGTTTGATTACCGCAGTCGTCCCTCCTGTCGATAGGTTTATCCAGTCTCTGCTTTTAGCAGTAGATGTCGCTAGCTGTTTTTGCTTTTCCTTACAACGATTTTTAAACTCTATATAGAGATATATGGAAAGGATTTGATTTTCGTAGTTGTCCCTACTACCGATATGTGGCTCTGAAGAGTGCTAAAAAGCACGAAATCGATCAGTCACTTCGGAGGGACGACTGCGTTAATCAAACAGAAGTCGTTTTAAGGAATAGTAAAATGTTTGAAACAGAAGATATTAAATGAATGTATGTTGGTATAACTGGTAAAGCAAAATACTATAAATCATGGCATCATAAGATTTGTATAGTAGTCTACAAATTAATAAAACTTTAATTAAAGAGTTTCCATACCAGTATTAAATAATGTTTATTTATTTATTTATTTATTTATTTAGGCCTTTAGGATACAGACGGGTGCATGACCCAAAAATAGCATCCCGGTATTACATGTGTTTAATATAATATATAATATATAACTAATAATATCAATTATTAATACCCAAAATTATAATACAAAAAAAAAATACATATGTATCTATTATAGATACTACTTATATAATAAGTCCGATTATATATATATATATATACAAATATGTTATATCACAGCTGAATAAACCTAATCTAAAAATAATGTCTTGAGATTTTTCTTAAATGTTGTTAGACTAATAGAAAAAATATCAAGACTTTCATTGGAACAGTATAAGTTTGCAAAATTAACCATTCTAACCAAAGGTGAGTTTTGCGAATAGTTCGTACGACGATAGGGAACGACAAATAGATTGTGATTCCTAAGCGTTCGAACCGGTACGTTAAAGTTAATTTGAGAGAGAATTGAAGGTGAACTAGAAATATTATTTAATATCTTAAACAACACAAATGTTGTAATATGTATGTAATGTAATGTAATGTAATGTAATGTAATGTAATGTAATGTAATGTAATGTAATGTAATGTAATGTAATATATATGTTGTAATATTGTAATATTTCAGTTTCTTATAACAGAAAATCTGATCATGAAATATATAATTATTTTGGATTTAAAAATCGCTAACGTTAGATAGTCTGGCAAAGAACCTAATAGAAGGAAGAAGGCAAGTTGCGGCAATCAATACAAGGTGACGACGTCCACGGAATTCTAAGTAGTCCAAAACCGCCGACGATGTTGCCATAAGCATACAGGGCACAAAGAAAACAAACTTACTACACAATACAATGTCTAATATCAGAATAGAAAAAAGTCAATTCTTACAATTTTTTTTTCTTGAAATTTGGAAATTTGGAAAAATAACCCTAAAATATTTATAAAAAAGGCCTCAATGAAAAAGATTTAAAAGAAATTAGACAATTAATAAACTTATTTTAATATTGCTCACCGAATTGTTATTAATGTTTTTTACGTTTATATATATATATATATATATATATATATATATATATACATATTATTGTTTTTCAGTATATTACATTACATTACATTACATTATATTACATTACATTACATTACATTACATTACATTACATTACATTACATTACATTACATTACATTACATTACATTACATTACATTACATTACATTACATTACATTACATTACATTACATTACATTACATTACATTACATTACATTACATTACATTACATTACATTACATTACATTACATTACATTACATTACATTACATTACATTACATTACATTACATTACATTACATTACATTACATTACATTACATTACATTACATTACATTACATTACATTACATTACATTACATTACATTACATTATATTACATTACATTACATTACATTACATTACATTACATTACATTACATTACATTATATTACATTACATTACATTACATTACGTTACATTACATATTTGTTTTACCTCTACTTAATTATTCTACTTAATTAGGCATCCCCTAAGTCCAGATCTTATATGGGCTAGTAGCAGAGGGAACCACCGGCTTTAACTGGCTTTAGCGAGGTTTTTCCTTAACCTTAACAAGTTCGGTCAGTTCCTCCATATGAAATGTGTATATTATTTTATTATTTTTAGTCGTTTGGAACAAAATATATAAATTCTTCTGTTTTTCAAAAACCTTGTATAGTTAAAACTGGAGCAAAGCAATGAAATTTGCTGCAGCGAGATGCCGGATCAGACGAGTGACTGTAATAATGCAGAAATCTATTTTTAATACAAATACCATCGTATATTACAGACAAATCGATGCCGACAATAGATGTGGAATAATCAGTACAAATATTTCAGACAAATATTATAAGGAACAAATATGGCACTCGTGCACATAGTGACATTAGAATGCTAAAAAATTATCTTTTTCTTTAAAATAATAGTATAATGAAATTAGCTAGAGACAAGCTATTAATGCACGAGAAAGACATTTTTTCGACAACGCGCCAGGGGAATAGAATAGTATATTCTATAACTAGTATGGAATAGACAATATTCCGCGCGAGCGGAAAGCTTGTCATGCGAGCCGGCAGGCGAGTGTAGACGATACTTTGTCTTCGACTGCACATATGAAACACTGTATGGCTTTAAACTGCTAACAAGGTTAAAAACAATGTTTTTTTTGTGACTTGACATTGTAAATGCAACAAAACACATATTTTAAATAAAGCAATTAATGTTATTTAATAATTTTATCAAATCAGTACTTAAAAAAGATTTTTATTTAATTTTAGCACATATTTACAAATTATAATGCAAAAATTAAAGGTTATGTCAGATTGTTGTGACTTATATCAGGCTTAAATATTTAACAACAGATGGAGCAGTTTTAATTTTTTGAACTAAATTGATAAAAAAACAGGTCAAATATTAAGAAAAGCTAATAAATTTTAACTCAAAACTTTAAATTGCATTAAATTATTAATGGTAAAATATATATATATATATTTTTGCTAATTTTGCTACAGTTTTCTTTACAAACAAGAGATGGCACTACATGTGCTCATTCTAACACTTGATACGGAATATTCATACCATATTCCCAGTGAATTTTATCGCTGATTCTAACTCAAATTTTGACTCAGAAAGGTCAAAACGTCGAAAAAAGTAAAAAGGAGTGAAATAAAAAGCATGACCTAATTCTGTGACCCTTGGAGCTGATTGAAATACTTCAGCACCTTTTATGCCGTAGTAATATTTTTCAAATATTAAATTCTGGCAAATTCGTTGAAATCATATTTCTCATATAAATGCCGAAGTGTTTTCGTGAAAGATGCATCCTTCGCCGATGGATTCCATACACGGAAAGAAATTAGTGGGCTCTGCGCTATACATTATAAGATATTTGGTAACAGTGGCAAATTATAGTGATTTAAGCTATAGATTATAAGGGACACAATAACTAATAATGTTAAAAATAAATTGGAAACGATTATATATATTACAGACACGATTATATTTATTACAGGCACTATTATAAATTTACAGAAATTTTATTATATTATAAAAATTATTAGCACGGACAATAATTAAATCTATTTAAGCTATAAATGCCATACTATTTGTTATATTTTATTATTCACTAAACAATTAAAGTATTTCATATAAATTTTTACACTGACTGCCATAATTCTAAGAGAAAGCCTTGTATTTATATAATAAGCGATTATAATTTGCTTGGTATGTGTGTTATAGCGCTCCTAGCTATAATTTTTTTTTCCGTGTATAAACATTTTTAATTCCTCCATTTTGGATTGTAAGTAAAATTTCTTTTATCCAATACCTTCACAGAAACACTTGTTTTGAGCACTATTTTAAATGTCAAAAGTGAGTTTTTTTCCACTAGTGACTAAAAAATTTTTCACCCACTCTTTTACGTACAGCTTTTCATCTCACCCAAATAATTAAGTATTATAACTATTCTATAAATAGAAGCACGTTAACTAAACCATAAAAATTAAAAAAAAACCCAAATTATTCTTTAGTTTTTGAATAAAATACTGTTCTTATTAAAAATTCTGTCATCACGTCCATTTTGACGTTTGTAAGAAATGTAAAACTAGCAATTGTTTATTTTTAATAGGCATACTTAGGCCATGGCTACCTATTATTTTAGTATTAAGAAAACTTAATCTTAATATTTTTGACATAATTTTTCGCAAAATTATAGATTTTTATTTAAAAATAAAAGGTGTTGGATAAAATGAATTCTCAACTCGTGTATTAAGTGATTTTATCCACTTAAGAATATCTATTATAAATGGGATTTATATCAGGAAAATCTTAATTTAGTCAAAGTTTCACATGAGAATTTTTTAAGATGATGTTTGGGGGGTACTAAGAGTTTTTTCTCGCAGTCAAATAACAGGAACCATTTTGATCATTTTCGACATTTAGGTTGAATTGACATTTTATGTCTTATACATAATTATAAAAACATATTAAAAAAAAATAAAAGTTTGTTTAAAATTGTAATTTTTTTATTCATAATGTTTTAATAAAATAAAATTTTACATTACCTGAGCTGAAGATACCTAAAAATATATTTTTTAAATAAATTTATAGACCAATTGGGAATATAGCCAAGCGGGTTAGCACATATAATTCAAAACCTGAAATGGCGGCTAGCTTGAGTTCGATTCTCACTGGCGCTAATTGGGGTTTTCAGTTAATTGCTAATTGAAATTTGTTACAGTTTGTGACAGGGGGGAGGGGGGGAGGTAAACGTTACGTAACGGAATTTAATAAATTTAATGTTTATTTCCTAAGCTTGGCAGATGTATTTTTATTTCAACATAAATTACTATTTAGTGGCCCATAATTCCCTTTTTCACACAAAAATTGACGAAACTATGCATATTTAAATAATATTGTAATCAGTAAAAAAACTGTTGACATTGATATTAAAAAAAAAATGTTACAGACCTGTTCTTGCGTGATGAATCATCGGCGATGATACATTTTCGCGCGGAATATGTACTCACAGAACACCAATGTGTGTACTATTTTGTGTACCTGTGCATTATGCGGAATTCTGTATCAAGATATGTTAAAAAAAAATAAAAAATTTTATATCGTTACGCGTTACGCAGGTGGGGGTGTTGGTAAATGTGACAGTTTGTTACACAGGGAGGGTCCAATTTTTTGAAAAATGCGTTACGTAATAGATGGACAGCCCTTTATTCTGCCAACCACAAAATAAAAGACATCATTAACTCAGATCCTGCGTGGAGTTTATGGAATTTTTATGATGTCATAATGTCAACAGTAATAAACTGCTTTTAACTAAATAATTTACCAAAATCCAATAAATCAAATTAAAATTTTCGCTTTTTCAACCGCAAATGAGATTTCAACAATGTGGTTGAAACAAATCCGCTAACTTTCGCAGCATTAATAAAAAGTTGTCAACCAAAAAGTATCAACATTTATTTCGAAGTTTAAAATTTTAGGACACGTAGTAGCATATAAAAGGCAGTTTAAAGCAAATTCCAAAGTTGAATTACATTACAATCAATTGTCTGAAGGAAAATTTATGGACGATCGAAAGAAACTCAAGAATTCTTTGTAAGAATCCAGACGCCGTAAATTACAAGAAGAGACCTTCACTGAGAAAATTTCAAAAAATACCTACGTCTTCTAATGATCCTGTATTAATAAAATAAATTTATTATTCCATCAATCTATTTTCTAATCATCATCGTGATATTGGTAGACTGATAGTTTCGGGCTGCTGGCCCTCTTCAGTACTAAGAGTCAACTCTGCACGCTGATTAAGAAAACGGTTTTAGACTTTATTCGCAAAAGGAATATAGCCATTAGATTGATGTAGACTTGTGCGCCATCTATTGCTAGATGTAGACAACTGTCGGTCTACCAATATCACTCTGTACGATGATTAGAAAATAGATTGATGGAATAATAAATTAACATTTTTCTAATTTTGTTTAAAATTAAAAATTTCTGTCCTTAATAATTCTACGCCTAACCACTCGTTAGTGGTAATATGTGCTTGAGACACACAAGTCTTCAACTTTCTACCATTCAAAGTCTCCAGACTAGGAGAGGTATGAGTAGTTGTCTACATCTAGCAATAGATGGCGCACAAGTTTACATCAATCTAATGGCTATATTCCTTTTGCGAATAAAGTCTAAAACCGTTTTCTTAATCAGCGTGCAGAGTTGACTCTTGGTACTGAAGAGGGCCAGCAGCCCGAAACTGTCAGTCTACCAATATCACTCTGTTAAAACCTTTCGTCACCTGGTTTTGGGTCATCATCAGTTAACTATCATAAAAATAAACAATATAATTATAAAAGTAAATAATAAGCAAAAACATTTAGGTAATAAATTAAAAATAATGTAAAAATTATATAAATATTATATGTAAATCTAAATAAGATTTAGTTACTAAATAGAATTGAGAAACAAATGGTAATTATTTATTATATAAATATTAAAATTTTAATATTTTTATAATTAATAATTACCATTTGTTTCTCAGTTCTATTTTGTAAGTAACTAAATGTTATTTAGATTTATTAAGGATAAAGTTTAACAACAGTTGCTATCATCTTACAAAGTCCCATTTCTTTTCGGAAAACAACTCAGCTTTTCTAAAGAAGTAAAGTATCTGGGAATTCTTCTTGACAGCAAACTGTGTTGGGGACCACACCTTAAGCAAAAAACAGAAAAAGCATGCATAGCTTTTTGGCAGTGTCGTAGAGCACTGGGCAGATCTTGGGGTCTGTCTCCCAGGATCACCCTTTGGCTGTACACCGCTGTCATAAGGCCTATGCTAACATATGGCTCAGTTGTATGGTGGCCCAGAACCCAACTGACTACAGCAAGAACGCAACTAAATCATATTCAAAGACTAGCTCTTATGAGTATAACCGGTGCAATGCGATCAACTCCAACTGCAGCTTTAGAGACTCTGCTTTGTATTCCTCCCCTTAATATTTTTGTTGAGGGTGAGGCCGCAAAGACAGCGCTTAGGCTGAAAGCAAATAGTACGTGGAATGCAAGAGGAACGCGTACTGGACATGAGTCTATTCTTGAACGGTTTGTGTCACAAGCTCCCATTCTTGAATCTCAGACCGATCTAGTTGCTCCCAGGTATATCTTTAATAGATCATACCAAGCTTATGCTTCCACTAAAGAAGAAACTGACAGCGTACCTGACATTGTCATGTACACTGATGGTTCAAAGACAACTGAAGGATCAGGTGCAGGAGTTTTCTGCCCAGATCTAGAGTTAGAAATAAGCATTTCCCTTGGCAAGCATGCCTCGGTCTTTCAGGCAGAGGTAATAGGCATAACAAATGCTGCGAGAGCTATTTCTGAAAGGGAAATCAGTAATAGAAGAATAACTATTCTTACGGATAGCAAAGCTTCCATACAAGCAATCAAGTCTTTCAAAATTACTTCAAAGCTAGTTTTGGAATGTCACCAATCCCTGGAGGAAGCGGCAGTTTCTAATACTGTTACACTCTCATGGGTAAAGGGGCATAATGGAAATGTAGGCAATGAAGAAGCTGATAGATTGGCACGAGCAGGCTCAGGCTCTGTACCTATTGGTCCAGAGCCCATAATCCCTGTATCTGTCGCTTTTAAAACAGCTCTCATTAATCAAGAAACTCACATAAAACACACCCGTAATTGGATTACGAGAAACGACTGTAAACATGCAAGAGCAGCCCTTCCCACTCCGTGTGAAAAGACAGCACGCTTTTGTATGCAACTAAAAAGGGATAACCTAAGACAGTTTGCAAGCATCGTAACAGGTCACTGCAAACTAAATAAGCATCTTAACATCATGGGGAAGCCAGTCGACCCCATCTGTAGAGGATGCTACATGGAAGAGGAAACAATGGAACATGTGTTATGTCACTGTCCAGCGTTAGCCTTAATAAGAGGGTCCATGCTAGACGAGTACTGGCTCGACATGGCCGGTATAAGCAGCATCACTCCCAGACATCTTCTTAGATATATTCAAAGAATTGGATGGCTGAGAGGTTAAATTAAATGCTGCGACCAAAGGGAGGTAGTACAATGGGCCCAGCTAAGTGGCCTAAGTGCGTGTAGATAGCTACCCTCCACCCTAATAACCATAACCATAACCATATCATCTTACAATGCGGGTTAATACATTATGGCATAACACAATTCAAATAATGTTAATTATAGACTCACTTTTTAACATAGCGGGAAAAAGCAGGTTAATAATTAAAATTATATAAAAAAAACTAATTACTTTAAAAAAATTTGAAGAAACACGGGTTGTCTCAAGGCTCAGTAATGGGACCTTTATTAATCTTACTTTTTACGATGAATACACATAATTATGAACATTATTTTATTATATAATATTATTGTATCAAAGGTACCTTAAAAAAATAAGAAAACTAATTTAATTATAGAAATTTGACGAATGAAGGGTATACCTCAAGGCACACTAATAGGGCCATTATTGTTCTTACTTTTTATTAAGATTTAGGTTCTATTCTTTTAAAAGAGCCACTTATAATCTATGGTGTCTGGGCTATAATGCAATTGCTGCAGAATTACACTCTTGTAATATAAACATACATTTATCGCAAAAAAATATCTATCCATTCATGGGGTTTTAATCAATGGAATAATCACCATTAAGACTTTGCAGATGCGATTTCCACGTCTGCGAGCCCATTTATCGAGTTAATAAAAACAATGGCTCTGATACTTTTATTGAGGTGGTGCTAATTTTAACTGTAATATGTTACCAAAACATACTGCCTTTAAGGCTTTTTAAAATTTCTAAAATTTATTACAAATTATAATTATAATGTTTTCTGTCAGTTCAACCCTCTGCCGCAGACACCTTATTCATAAAACGTTACTAAGGACATGGCCTAAAATTTACGCCTCCCTTTAAACAATTTAAAATTACATTACATTACATAACATGTTTGTTTATCCTCGTACTATTTTACTTAATTAAGTATCCCATAAGTCCAGGACTTGTGGGGGCTAGTAGTAGAGGGAACCACCAGCTTAAACTGACTTTCGAACGAGTTTTTATAGGGAGTGTCCGCTTCACTTAAGCCTTCGTCAAATTTCAATTATTAATTAACGGAAAAAGGCAAATCGACGACAGTGAGAATAGAACTCACGCTAGTTGGCTATTAGACTTGTCATGTACAGACGCGGTACCACTACACCAATCCTTCCATAAAAAAAAATAAAACAATCCGAACAAAGTTTTTAAAATTTTGACTTATTTATCGTTAAACGTGTTCTTTATATCTTTAATTATTTAATTTAATTTAAAAAATTCAATAGAACATAATATTTAAACGAGTTATATACATTATATAATTTATACTATATATTATATAATTTATACTATATTATTTTTTTTTGTTAATTTTGACTTGGTATGGGGATTTTTTTTTAATAACTTGGTAGAAGAAAGAAAAAATACGTATAGAGATAAAATTAAAAACTTCACAAATAAACAACATAAACATAAAATTCTAAAACAAAATTAAAAAATGGGTAAACCCTATTGTTGTTATTATTTCGTACAGATATGGCGTATTTTTTACGCCGCCTAATTTTAAATAAACACTGTGCAACATACCAACTTCTTAGCTCAGATTTATATATTAGGGCTTAAACTGCCCGAAAGGTACTGAGATGCGGAGAGCCGCAGTTAGTTGTAGTAGAGAGAAATCTCAAATTGAAAACTATCCAGGCGTAAAATCTACGCCGTGTCTGTAGTTAAGGGTTAATGTATTTTTTTATTTATTTTGTCAATTTTTATACCAAATGGTCAAGTCTGGAATATTCGACGACGCTTCTCGAGGCCATCAAATTACCTCTTAGTCAAAAAAAGTAGAAAAATTCCAACACATCCCTAAAACATAAATTGTTTAAATAATCGAGTTTCTTCTTCTTTTTCCTCATAAGGGCTGGTAATTTAATTCGAGTTTTTCCTTCGTGTTCAAATTTTAAAAAATCAACTTCGTTAGCTCTTCGAGCCGAAATGGCAGCTGTCAGCCACAATGTAGCGGTTTGGAGTCAAAAATCCCCTAGCAATTTATAATTCCCCATTGTAGGGAGTTGCGTCGCGGTATCACCAGCCTCTGGCGCTATTCGTCCAGATGCCGAAAATTCTAATCACCATTTTAAATGGAAAGTAATTCTTTCTCATAATTTTAATAAAGTATTGTGATAGAAAAAACAATAATTTTAAAAATATTTTATTTTTTCCTGAAACATCGAGAAAAATCAAAATATGCAACAAAAAAACAATTATTCTGTCTATCGGTCTAACTTGGGAACGCTTTGAGCTTACGACTTAAAATTTGGTATGCAAATGTATTTTTATATTATCATGGACAAGTTCGTATTTGAGCAAAATCTGTTAGGGGGGAGGGGGTAAAATAGGGGTTTAATTTTGGTTTTGATTCTAATTTTTTTACTATTTACATTAAGAAAAAAAAACTACACAAAATAATGTTATCATTTTTTTCAGCGCCCTCCCCCTGTCCCCCAAAATATAAAAAATAGTTTCTAGACATAACTTTTTATTATTCACAGCAGAAGAAAAAATTAAAAACCAAATAAAAGGTAAAATAAAATTACATAAAAAATTTAATTACTATTTTTTTCAGACACCTCCCTCTCTTCCTAAATATTAGAAATTTTTCTGGACCTCGTTCTGCACATAACTTTTTTTTATGATGAAGTATTCTCGCTCATTCAAGACGGCTGGGTTATTAAACAATAATAGATAATTCTTTAAATAGACAGAAGGTTTAAAGTTTCAACAAAAAGTGAAAAAAATAAAGAAAATTGTTACTTTATCTGTGTTATTTTTTAGATAATTTCGTATTTTTTTTGTAAACTTAAAAAAAAAACTATAAAAGTAATTTTTGCAAAAAAAAATACTTGCATTGAAATGATCACTGGTACGGAATTTGAAAAAAAAAAACAAAGACAAAAAAGTTATAGAAATCGAAAAAATAGAAGGAAACGTGCTATCAAGGTAATTTTTTCGGGAAAAGGTATAGGGAGAGCAAAACCCATTTTTTTTTTCAATTCCTTGGTCAAATGACATATTTTTGTTTAAAAACCTAATTTCGTTGCAGTATTTTGAAATATTGTTTTATTTTTTTAACTCTTGTTAATTGTTTTTTACTGTTTTGATTTTTTTTTGTTTATTTGTTTATTTAGCGGCAGTCTTTTTACTGTATAATAAAATTTCTGTATTGTTTCTATTTTAAATTTTTAGCGTCTGGGCTAATCCCCTAATGTATTGTGTTGCTTCGCGGTGTCGTCCTCGGGCTATGATGACGACGTCGCTACGTTGGCACCCCTGTCGATGTCACCGATCAAAATACATGGTCGTTATTGTCTAATTATACTTTTCGACAAATTTGATTCTATTTAGAAAAGCCGACAGTGCGACAAATCTACACACATAATAATAATTACTCAAATCAAGTAGATATTAGACTAA
>OY294052.1:27253244-27413276 GCA_958510825.1 Brachypterus glaber | reverse complement strand
TATTTTTTAACTAATATTGAATCGCCTAATCAAAATTTGTCCTCGGAATATTTTTCACTCCCATGATTTTAGAAAAAATGAGAAATAAATGATAATGATTTTTTAACATTTTTATCTCATTTTTCTCAGAAACCTTAGGTAATAGAAATATTCTGAGGCCAGATTCGGTTTCAGCGACCCCAAATTATTTAAAAAACATATGACTCCAATCGGGGCAAGAAACCGTGTTGCCTAGTGTAACTTATTGCAAAAACATTCAGTATTCAATACTATAACAAATTCTTAGTAAACGTAAAGTTATTGCTAATAACTTATTGTGTTGTGTCCCTTAAAATATCTAGCTTAAATCACTATAATTTGCCACTGTTACCAAATATCTTATAATATATAGAGCAAAGCCCACTAATTTTTTTCCGTGCATTTATGCAAAAACATTCAGTATTCAATACTATAACAAATTCTTAGTGAACGTAAAGTTATTGCTAATAACTTATTGTGTATCAAATTAGGCAACTGCCTTAAATAATGCACGTCTAATACAACGAAAATTTATCCAATTAGCAAAACTACTAGTGCCAAAATGGATCCATATTTCCGATAATAACACTAGGCAACAAATATCAACTTTTTTTTTGACCCGATCGGAAAGTAAATTTTTCTTACTAATTCGAGGGCGAAGAAACCGAATCTGACTTTAGAAATATTTCAGCACCTAAAAATTTTGAGATATAAGTCCAGGAAATAATGACTTTTTTTTTCAAAATCTTAAAAAAAAGAGTAGGATTTTGAAAATATTATAGTATATTAAAAAAAAATACGAGGAACTCAAAAATATATATGCCAAGAACCTACTGTCACAGTAACTACGCGAAAAAAAATAAAAAGCCTAAAATGAAAGTGCAGAGTTTACTTAATTGCTCTTTTGTGGCAAAACTATCAAATCTGTATAAAAATTTTATAGGACTTAATTTGTAGATTATAAAATTCTCTACAAAAATATTTATACAAATATTTTTTTATTTTGCTTCATAAAAAGTAAATAAATGAAAAAGAAACAAAATGAAAGTACACAGTGTGAACTTTTTTCCCGAGCCCAAAAAATATATTTTTCTTCTCAATTTAAAGGCGCAGACTCCAAATTTGACCTTAACATAAATGCAGCACGTCTTATTTTTTAAATTTTAGTACAGGCAATTATGCCAATTTAAAAATAATTTATAAAACAAAATATTGTGTATTTTTGTTTGTTTTTTTAATGGTTCTACATCATAAAAATGTTAATTTAATACATAAGAACCATATTACGTAACATTTTTCTAGTTCATTTTTGACCACCTAGTAATGATTTTTGACAATTTTTAGCATGAGTACGTGACGATAAGCTTGTCCCCTTATGTACCCTTCTCCTTACCCTCCACCCCTACTTAGTTTTGTCACATTATCCATTTTTGTTTAAATATTTTTTTTTATAATATCCCTATTTATTCTACCTATGAATTTAAAGTTTCCATGTTTTAAGTTGGGTATTTTTTAACTAATATTGAATCGCCTAATCAAAATTTGTCCTCGGAATATTTTTCACTCCCATGATTTTAGAAAAAATGAGAAATAAATGATAATGATTTTTTAACATTTTTATCTCATTTTTCTCAGAAACCTTAGGTAATAGAAATATTCTGAGGCCAGATTCGGTTTCAGCGACCCCAAATTATTTAAAAAACATATGACTCCAATCGGGGCAAGAAACCGTGTTGCCTAGTGTAACTTATTGGGTATCAAATTAGGCAACTGCCATAAATAATGCACGTCTAATACAACGAAAATTCTATCCCGACATGTATCCAATTAGCGAACTACTAGTGCCAAAATGGATCCATATTTCCGATAATAATTTGACCCCAGACAATAAAAATAGGAAAAACCATGCGAAAATATCTCATTACGCCACCCGTCTCACATTCCCCGTCACAAAAATCCAAATATACGGAAACACAACAGTGGAAAAAGCACATTATCTTGAACTAATAACAACAGAAGAATAAAGGCACCAGAATGGCCGGGGTGACATTGAGAGAATAAAACTGCTAATAGTCTAGGTGTCGCGTGGCCGGAGGCAGTCCATGGGGGGCGGGTGCGATACATGGCCTAATTCGAGCCACGGGATGTCCGATAAGCAACACATTGCACATACACGAAAAAAAAAACATTTACAAGATTTCACCCTTTCCTATTTTTACTAGTTTTCCTTTTTTAAATAATTTTCTTTTTTCCTTTACTTCCTCGTCTTCTTCTTCTTTTTCTTCTTCTTCTTCTTCTTCTTCTTCTTCTTCTTCTTCTTCTTCTTCTTCTTCTTCTTCTTCTTCTTCTTCTTCTTCTTTTTCTTTTTCTTTTTCTTTTTCTTTTTCTTCTTCTTCTTATTCTTCTTCTTCTTCTTTCTTTTCTTTTCTTTTCTTTTCTTTTCTTTTCTTTTCGTTTTCTTCTTTGTGATCTTCTTCTTTTTCTTCTTCTCTTATATTTTTTTCTTTTTCTGCTTCTTCTTCTTCTTCTTCTTCTTCTTCTTCTTCTTCTTCTTCTTCTTCTTCTTCTTCTTCTTCTTCTTCTTCTTCTTCTTTCTTTTCTTTTCTTTTCTTTTCGTTTTCTTCTTTGTGATCTTCTTCTTTTTCTTCTTCTCTTATATTTTTTTTCTTTTTCTGCTTCTTCTTCTTCTTCTTCTTCTTCTTCTTCTTCTTCTTCTTCTTCTTCTTCTTCTTCTTCTTCTTCTTCTTCTTCTTCTTGTTCTTCTTCTTCTTCTTCTTCTTCTTCTTCTTCTTCTTTCTTTTCTTTTCTTTTCGTTTTCTTCTTTGTGATCTTCTTCTTTTTCTTCTTCTCTTATATTTTTTTTCTTTTTCTGCTTCTTCTACATTTTCTTTCTATAAACTATTTTCTTTCCCACATAAAATCTCCTTTTTTCCTTTCCTTCTTCCGCTTCTTTCTCCCTGTTCCTCTTCTTTTATCATTTCTTACTGTTTCTTTTCAACCTCTGAGACTTTCATTTTTTTTACACCCATATTTACCTAAAAATTAGAAGTTAAATTGAACAAAATGCTTTGTCAAATTCAATGTAGTAGCAAAACTTCTTAACATATATTTATTTAAAGCTTATAGGTATATTTTTTAAATTATTGCATGTTGCTTTTTCTCAGTGTAATTCCTCAAAGCTGCGGGAAGCCCCATAAAGTAATATTGCACTTAGAACACTTTTTACGACACTTTTGCTGATTGGATTTAAATAAAACTAGAAACGAGGACAGCTGTTGTTTTGTACGGCCAGTTTCACCATTTATGTATCGTCACCGGTCGAAGTTGGGGGAATAATTGGGATTAAGATTAGGTACCTTATTAGCGATTAAAGTTTTAAGTTTTGAAAAGGGTGGCGAATTGTTTGGTGATTTATTTCGCGTCCACGCTTTTGTACAAACCTGATCCAGTTTTAAGCTAATGTGATTTTGGTAGGCCGTGATTTCAACCGGAATACTAGATTAAGATTTAAATTATTACGACTTCATTTAAAATACTGACCAATATAGAAACAAATTAAATACGGTATTATACCGTATAATACAGTATAATACTGGTATACCATAACAAAATGTATTTGTTTTATATGTTATTCAAATTTAATAACAATAATGATCTGGCTCGAAGGACTATGTAATACTAGGGTGGACCTTATTTTTTTATTGTTTTAAAGTTTTCATTTTGGTGTACCTGGAACATCCTGAAAATATGAGGGTGATCAAACTTTTTTAAGGGTCCCAATTGAACCCCAAAAATCGTAAAATTTATTAAAAATCGTGAAAAATCGTTGAAAATAGGCTGTACTTTTTGTATTAGTGGAACATTTAAAATCCTTGAAATCTTAATTCGTTCTTTTGACTGTACAAAATTATAATCCGAATTTCAAAATTATCAAAAGATTCTATCAGGTGCCAAAAATCCGCCAAAGTTGGCCCTAAAACACTAAATTTGACAAATTTCCACCATAAATTTGAAGAAAGCTAAAAAAGCATTTAAAAAATATGTTAATCTAGACTTAACTTAATTTTATTTAATGTTTATTAATAATATGGGAGAATTATCTCAGCGGTCTAAGGCATCGATATAGCATTGACACTGAGCCAATGATCGTGAGTTCAAACCTCACTGGCGCCGTTTGCCTTTTTCAGTTAATTAATAATTGAAATTTGGCGAAGGCGTACTCCCTAGATATATTGGTTCGAAAGTCAATTAAAGCCGGTGGTTCCCTCTACTACTAGCCCACACAAGCCCTGGACTTAGGGGATGAGTAATTAAGTAGAATAGTACGAGGTTAAAAACAAAATGAGCTAAGGGAACGTTCAAGTATTACGGAAGGCTCCTAGAGGGGTGGGAGTCATTTTGGAGTATTATGCCCCCCATGTTAGTGGTATAGGAAAATAGCGTTACGGGGGGGGGTGTCCAAACATCAAAATTTTCGTTACGTAATACTTGAACGTTCCCTAAGCGCCAAATAAGAGCACTCAAAAAGGCCTCTTATTTGGTGTTTAGCTATTTTGTTTTGTCAAGTTATTTTATATTATTAATATGTATTAAATAAAACTAAGTTAAGTCCAGATTGACACATTTTTTTAATGCTTTTTAGCGTTTCTCACATTTATGGTGGAAATTTGTCAAATTTAGGGTCAACTTTGGCGGACTTTAGGCACCTGATAGAATCTTTTGATCATTTTGAAATTTGGCACATAATTTTATACACTCAAAAGGAAAAAATTAATATTTCAAGGCTTTTTAATTTTACACATAAAAATACAGTCCATTTTCAAAGATTTTTGCTTAATTTCACAATTTTAGAGGTTCAATTGGGATTCTTAGAGAGGTTTGATCACAATCATATTTTCAGGATGTTCTAGATACATCAGAATGATAATTTTGAAACAAGGAAAAAAATAAGTTCCACCCAGGTCTATTCCTGTTTTATGCCAAAAATATTACCAGGTGACCTAATAAAGGAATGAATGTAGGAAAGACAAACCGTATGGTTTTAATGCATTTGTTTTTCGAAAGATGTGCATACGTCAAGCAAAGAAAAACTGTTTTTCAAATAAGGAAACAATAAATTTTAATGTACTGGCAACATTCTTCTTTTCGGAGTTTATTTTATTTTACTACCATTTCCCGAATAAAAATAATACAGCATGCTCGTGCCCTACAGTCGGATTTCAAATAAGATAAGTTTATATTGATATAAAAACCGCTACACAATGGTAGTAAGCGGATTATCGGGGGTGCGACCAGTTTCGATCGGCATATGGGCCTCAGCAACAAAAAAAAACTATCCTACCTTCCTTATGTGACATTTTTTAAGGCTATTGTTCGTACAACACTTGGTATATCGGGGGATTTGAATCCTACGCCAACTCGTACTGATAAAATTCAACATTTGTTGAAATTTGATCTGGTTACTTGTAACTTGTTTGTATACAATGGGGTATTTTATTACTCATAAAATACTTGTCTAAAAATTGGCTATATAATCATAAAATTGAGAATGGATAGGTATTGCATTAAATAAAACTAGCTAAAGGATTTCGAAATTTCTAAAAATGTTTATTAGAGGTGTAAATTGTAATATTGCATAATAGGCTTTTGTCTTTAAGGCTTTTTGAAATGCCTTATATAGTTACTGTTCAAACAGTATCATTACCTTGCTTATATTTTAACTTACTTTGTAAGAATGTATGCATGTACTACAGCATTGAACCTCAAGGCACACCAAATTTTTAAAATTTTAGCTGTTTTAAGTGCTTTATTTACAATTTTTTTAGGGTTATGTACAATGTCAGTGGAACTTTTGAAGGACTCGAACCTTCATTCCTACATATATATTTGGTTTTGGCATGTAGAATTCTTTAATTTCTCGGTCATTTTTCTTATATTAGCCCTATTTTGTTAAAATTGACTTTTGTTGCTGGCTTAAGTGATGAATGTTGACACATTTGACACTTGGAGAAATTATGTTTCAAACAAGACGACTGTTATACTTAGTTTTATGTATCTCTAACTTAGTTAAGTCATCAACTGACTTTAGTGACAAGTTAGATTTAAATGATACAATTTTTGGGTGTAGTACTTTTTAAAGATCGCAACTGTATGTGACTTTTCGAATAAGTTTTTCAATTAGCATCAAAATAATCTAATAGGAAGCTGGTAAGTTAGATTAAAAGAAAGAGAAGTTCTTCCTCTAATAAACTAACATAGATAATGAATATTTTCTTTATTTAATACTTTATTCTTCTTAACCTTTAGCTTTTTTTTGCCTTGTCCAAGCATTTCCGTCATTTCCACTTACAATCATTTTTAACTTTAAAGCAGCGGACTTTGGGGTCTTACCATTGAGTGAGAATTTCACCGTGTGATTGAAGTTTTTCTTCGAAGATAATTTAAACTAAGATTTAGTATTAAGGTCGATTCAGGCATAATTATCACTAACTATACTAGACTGAATTAAGAAATTCAAAAATTAAGATAATTAAGAAACAACCTTAAATTTTATAATAAATTTTCCGTGGTATGCAACAATAAGGTAAATGCCAAATTTATTTATTTATATTAGATAATAAGCATGTGTAAATACGACTGAATAAGTAAAAAAAACAATATCTATTGCGCAGGAAGATTATTACTATATTTGCAGTTGTTGGTACTAAAAATCGTGCTTTAAAACCAACTTATCTCCAAAAGTGCCTTTTATTTTCTTATGTAACTACTGTGTTTTTCCTTAATTCTGAAAATATACGAATTTTTAAAATACAGAAGTGTCGTAATCTTCATTTTTATTTTTATACTTGGATAACCATTGTTTATAAAATTTTGCACTAAATTTTGTGTATTTCAGAAATTTTTTTTATATGGTGTATTTTAAGATTCTATCATTATTTTATGCTATATTTTATACTTTATCTTAATTGTTGCATACCACTGAAAATTTATTATAAAGTTTGAGGTTATGTTTCTTAATTTTATTAATTTATTAATTTCCTTATTCAGTTTAGTGTAGTTAGTGATAATTATGCCTGAATCGACCTTTAAAGGGAACGATAGCTCGCATACATAACTTTATAAACTCAAATATTTGTGTTTTTAAATGGATGGAAGGATTTTGCATGTAAACAACAAACTTCTTTAACGAATTGTCAAATTTTTAGATTAAAGTGACGCAGTGGAGACGCAATTGTTTAAATAAATCAAGTGAGTATGAAATTAGGTAAACTGCCGATGGTCGCAACCGCATGCTCAATGGCGAGTGATAAAGGTCGATTCAGGCATAATTATCAGTAACTACACTAAACTGAATTAAGAAATTAAGAAATTAACAAAATTAAGAAACATAACCTTACATTCTATAATACATTTTCCTTGGTATACAACAATTAAGATAAAAGAAAAAATATAGCATAAAATAATAATAGAATCTTAAAATACACCATAGAAAAAGAATTTCTGAAATACACAAACTTTAGTGCAACATTTTATAAAGAATCCTTATTCAAGTATCAAAATAAAAATTAAGATGGCGACACATCTGTATTTTAAAAATTCCTACATTTTCAGGCTTAAGGAAAAACACAGTAGTTACATAAAAAATAAAAGGTACTTTTGGAGATAACAACTGCAAATAGAGTAATAATCGTCCTACGCAATAGATAATTGTTTTTTTAATTATTCAGTCGTATTTACACATGCCTATTATCTATTTAGCAGTTACCTTATTGTTGCATACCACGGAAAATTTATTATAAAATTTGAGGTTATGTTTCTTAATTTTGTTAATTTCTTAATTTATTAATTCAGTTTAGTGTAGTTAGTGATAATTATGCCTGAATCGACCTTAAGTGGCTTATTTGTGTGAAAGTTAGGTTAAGTTAGAATTTCTAAAGGAACGTCAAAATAAGTTAAGTGGCTTACTTTAAACTTATTTCTCAGTTGAATGGTAAGTAGCTTTTGATAAGTTTAACAAATATTTGTTGCTCGAGGCAAGAACATTCAAAAATTAACACTTTGAAACCCATTTTTCTCAGAAAATTGCAATTGCCGAAATCAAGAGCACTAAATTAAAACTCGATTTTTTAAATCGAAAAATTAACATTTTCAATTTTTATTATTGATAATCACTCATCACGTTACACTGAGTGAACATGAATGGCTAAAAAGCCTTTTCATCCATTAATTATTCATTTTTATTTTGGGGACTGCATTTTTGTGGCCTCAGGCTACATGATACCTGTTGTGTAACAAAAAATGGAATAATGCATGAGCAACAATAGAATAAAGAGTCTTTTATAAGAAAAGGACACATTTTGCCAAAACACATTATTATTCTGTCGGATTTTCTTAAAAATACTGCTGCCAACAAAATAATACTTTACATGTAGGTCTAGGTTCATAAAAACAAAACAAAATTCAAAAATCATTTTTTTGAAATCAAAAAATTCAGGAAAAGTTAAAAAGATTTTTTTTAGAAACGGAAGATATTTCTTGGGTGAAGTAAAAAGTATATTCACTCCGAGCATCCAAAATTACAGTTTTTTTTCAAAAATTTTGGGTTATCAAACCAACTTAACAATGTCTCTCCGTTTGTCCGTCCGTGGTAACTTCTTTATATACGCGATAACCCAAGAACGAATGTTTTTATCGACTTAAAATTTGCACCTAAAGTCATATATACTTTATAACTAGGATCTTGAGTCAATGTAACTAAAAATTTTAATATAGGGTTTTAGTTAATCTCCAAAATCTTGAAAACTACTAGTCCTACGTTAAAAATAATCAAAAATACTTTAGAAGGAAATCCAAAATAATGTTTATCTGTGTAAGAATTTTTTCTGTGATAAGTTTTAAACGAGTTATTGCCATAAATATTAGATGTTGTCCCTTTTGCACCAATATTGACTAAAATTTGCATGAGGCAAACTATAAAAGTTTCTGAATCACTTGGTGAAAGATTTTTTTTAATCTGAAATTCCGTTCAAAAGTTATAAGGTCTAAAAATAAACGTACAAATGGACAGACAGACCAATATGTTCTAAACACTCGCTTCTTGAATATGTTCTCAACGTTTTATTCAATTCTAAATGTAAAAATGCAACCACGTGGAACAAAAACTGGAAAATATAATCCAAACTTGAAGAAATCTTATATTTTCCAGATTCTAGTTGGCAGAGGGGGTATTTTTCTTGTGTACATACCCAAATAATAGCTAATATAGATATTGAGTGGCGACAGAGCATAAAAAATCAATTACCCTCATAAGTTTTATTTGTTATAAAGTACTTGACAATTAATATATTGAGATTGATTCCAAGTATGCTACTTCAATAGAGTTAAAGAGTTATGGGAACAGTTTTATAAACACCCCTATCAACAAGAATACTTTTTGAACGTTAATAGTAAGAGTTTATGTGTAATTAATATATACGTAATAAATTAGAGGATATATAATTCATAAAAAGAAAATTAAAAGAATAAATACTATCTATAAGTACTACTTATTAAGTAGTCATAACTGTTTAGACCTCTACTAACAATAAAAAAATAAACTATACATCTAGGGAGAGTAGAAATATGATCTAATTTCCATATCATACTATGATAAACATGGTCAATATAAAGGTCACACTTCTAGCCTAGAACTTCTAGGGAACTAATTTAGATTAAATAAGTTAAGAATTGACAGTCTATAAAAATATATACTGCACGTTTGTCGGTTAATAACCGAAAAATATATGTAAGAAAGTTATCTATCTGTCGTTAAAATCAAATGGACAGGAAACAGTGAATAGTACCATTTCATCCTTTTTGGGAATCATCAGCACTGTGTATCCTGTATGTTGCTAATATTCAAATAAAACGTTAGATAGATATAAAAGCATGGTTCCATCTATTGATGTGGTCACTGTCATCTGTTCACTTGTTACCAAAAGGAAAATCGCCACAATTTAGGGTGTACAGTAACCATGCTTTTATATCTATCTAACGTTTTATTTGAATATTAGCAACATACAGGATACACAGTGCTGATGATTCCCAAAAAGGATGAAATGGTACTATTCACTGTTTCCTGTCCTTTTGATTTTAACGACAGATAGATAACTTTCTTAATTTAGATTAATTTAAAAATGTAAAGGGATTTGATGTACAAATTGCCTAAACCTAAAATATATGTAAAACTAATTCGTCGTCCCCATGTGGTGGCGAGAAACTCTCTGCCGATGCATATCCAAATATGTTTATAACTAAAACATGACGGGCTAAGTGTAGAGAGGCGTCCCCGAGGCCCAGGGAGGTTCGACAGAGTGCTCAAAAGGTTTTCATTCTGGTCCAACGCCTTGGGGTTTGCCCGGCCTTTGAAGTGTCGTCCCTTGACGCGGCGGAGACGGGCGTCAAAGCTTTGCCTGACGGAAAAATGACACCTATTTAATTTCCAATGAAAATTACTTTTAAATTTTGATGGATGGTGAGATAACGTGTTTCTACGTCAATGTCATGCGCCATGTCAAACAACCTCGTATACTGAAAAAACTAAAAAAATAATCAACAAAAAATACTACTGGCAGCAAAAAAATCTTTTCCAGCAGGTTCATTAAAACATTGTTTTTTTTTTTGGAAAAGCAAAACATTTTGAA
Source organism: Brachypterus glaber (assembly GCA_958510825.1). NCBI lineage: Eukaryota > Metazoa > Arthropoda > Insecta > Coleoptera > Kateretidae > Brachypterus > Brachypterus glaber. The sequence continues at coordinate 27,402,576 of OY294052.1, read as the reverse complement.
AAAAAATATATACAGGGTTATTCAGAAATAGGGTCATAATTTTGAGGGGTGATTTTACATGGGAAAATATGAAAAAAAGTTCCTGTAAACATATGTCTAAAAATGCGTCGTAAGAGAGCGAAGCCCCTTTGAAAGTGGCTAAAAAAATCTGTTTTTATTTAATAACTCAGGAACCCTTTGAAATACAGCAAAGAGGTTTTGATGTAAACTACTATGATACTACTACGACTACTACTACTACAACTACTACTATGGCCCTTTAAAAATTGTGCATTTTAGGAGACCATAGCTCTCTAAGGATTGATTTTTGGAAGTACCTGTATATGAGTTTTTTCCTTAGTTTTAGATGTACATTCACCATGCATTATTGAAAATTCGGTTTTCAACATTTTAGTATTTAATGTTTCGTCCTCAAACCGTGAAATTTTATCTTCAAATTAATTTTTTTAAAACGGTATTTTTGACCAGTTGTATCACTTTAAAAATACCATATGGTATTACCATATACGATGTTTGTTGATATAAGGGCAGCATAGGGGGCTATATTTCTGCAGAGGGACAGTGTCAACTACCTAATGAGCTGTGGAGATTAGATCTTCCCAACCCCACGCTTTGATTCTGCCTCAAAGAGACACTTGATGACTTGTTTATCATTTGCTTTTAATTTTCTTTTAATATGTAAATTACTCTGCTCTCCTTTAAGTGTGTTTTTTTTACGCTCCAGCCAAATCAAAAGCAAATCCATAACTTATATGTTGTACGACCGAATTTTGCACTTCTTACAGAAAAGTTTCCTTCACGAAAAATAATTGACATTTTTTAAAGGAATGAGAATTTATTATTATTATTTACGAAATTAGTTTTTGATTAAATGAAATTGACAGATGTCATATAAACTTTTTAAAGACTGTTTTTTTTCCTAGCCTGCAGAATAATTGTGTATAACTGTGAAAATAGCCTAATCTGAGAATATAATAAATGTAATGTAAAATATACTTGGCAAGTTAGTTAAATGAGTTTTTCCCGTAGTATAATATCGACAAGGACGTAACTCAAGTTAGAGCCATTTTGAGTTATACTCATAGGTAAACGCCTTGAAAAAAGACACACATGGTGGTACTACTCAGATTTCTCCACAGGCCATTTTAACCAAAATTTTACCTAAAAACACTAAAGTAAAAAATGTTAAACATGAATATTATCAGAAACAAACAATAAATAAACAATAAATACTTATACAGTTAAATAGAGAATTTTCTAAGTTTTCAAATGACGTATCGCATGGCTTCCTTTTCCACTTCAATCATTTACCCACCCTTAAATAACAAAAAAAAATATTTTAGAAATTTAGCTGTCGTGAAAAATGACAATATATGAGTTACGGCTTTGTTGTTTGGGGGTATCGATATTGTAGATTAGAATTTTGGGGTATCGGGGGGTATTCAATTAAAAAACTTCTTTTCTCTAAATTGTGACGTTTCGATAGAGCCTTTCTATTGTTTTCGAACCTTTAATTAATAAATACTGAATTAGCATAATTAACAACAATAAATTAAGGTATGGGCAAAATATTTTCTGCCACTATGCAAAAAAAAATAATTAATTTTTATACTTACAAATTAAAATTCAAAGTCTCTCATTTGTCAACACATCTACAAACATTTTACCATAAAGTTGGACGTTATACATCATATTTTAAATACATAAATACAATTTTCTACATAAAATTACAGATATAAACATTGACAGGTTAGAAATTTTTTGGTAAGTTAAAAATAGATTTTTAGGGTACATCATTTTACCAACTTTTTGGGCTTCTAACACCCAAAGGAACCGGGTCCAGGGCCAGGCGATTTGAAAGTTTAATTTGAATGTAATTCATATATAAAATACAGCCGGGAGAAAATAATGATAAGAAAATAGTCGCCAGTTTTTAGACTATTGACCTATAATACAAAAATATTACTGTCTGTATCTATACAATGTATAAAATTTGTCATTATTCCTATAAGATGTAAGGTCAATAATATTTTTTAATCTTTTAATGTTTTATAAAAAAAAAACTAAAATTAATCTTTTAATAAAATTAAAAAAAGCTAATATCTAAAGAATTAATCCAAATTCCCAATAAAACCTCACGTCTCTTAAATCCACACGTTTCATCTGAGCTACACATTCAGTACTGAATCTTCCCTATTTAGATTTACGCCCCGACAGAAATCGGCTTTAAAATTAAAAGCATTGACGGATCCCACAACGACAATATCATCAAATTAAAAGGTCTATAATTTGTCTCTAATTGTTAGAGTCCAACCATATATTAGAATCAAATTGGAGAGTATTCACTCAAAATTGTTTAACAAAGCATTTTTTTTTTGTAAAACCGCAATTTTATCTTTTGCCTTTAATAGTAGTAGTCTTTTGCCTTTAATAGTAGTAGTTATGGTACGAGAGAGAAAGAATACTAGGATTTTGCCCATGAAAAACATAACTCACGCGGCGAAGTGGGTTATTCTTAGAAAGGGTAATATTAGTTTACTTACGAGTGACATACAAAGTTTTATCCAATAAATAGCTTAAATATTCATGTTTTTATCAAAAAAAATTACATTTACAAGAAAATAGTTTTAAAAGTGACGATTGAGCCGGTAAAATAAATAATTTTTTAATCCGTAAAGTAAAAAACCACTTGTGGGTTATTAATATGTTTCTTTATTTAAAATAAAGCTAGTAATTATCTTATTATTTGTATGTATTGGATAAAAATATAAAAAAAAATAAGAAGAGCTGTGTAGGTAGACGTTTAATAGTTATTTATGGTACTAGTGGGTAAAGTAGGATATTGCCCATGAGAAAATTAACCTGCGAGGCGTCAGCCAAGCAGGTTAATTTTCAGAGAGGGCAATATCGGTTTACCCATGAGTGCCATACAAGGTTTTATCCAATAAATAGCTTAGGAATTAATATTTTTATTAAAAATTTTAATGACATTTACAAGAAAATAATTTGACAAGTGACAGTTGAGTGGGTAAAATAAATAATTATCCACTCAATAAAGTAAAAGCCACGCGTGGGTTATTATTGAGTTTATCTATTTAAAATAAAGCTGGTAATTGTCTTATTATCTGTATGTATTGGATAAAAATTGTTAATTGGTCAGTATGTCTCTAGACAGGATAATTCTTGCTACATCATCTTGCGTCGCGTCGCGTCGATTCGTCCCCATAAAAATACATCCCCGTGTAGTCCTAGAAATTGAAGTACTTAAGGACATTTTTTTGTTTGAAAAAATATAGGTATACCGGTACTTCCTGCTACGGTAAAGCTAAATGGAAAAATTCAATAAACTCCATATTTACCGTATACATTAAACTGTTTGCAATCTGATGAAAAAAAAGTGTAGATATGTACACTCAAATTCAGATACGAGCTGGCACACTAGATATCCACGAAAGGGAAAGCGGAATAGGATCGCTAACCTGGCTCATGAATATGGATGAGGCGGGTCCCCGATACAGGCGGTGGCCTAGGAGGCGGCAGTGGCGCAGGAGGGGCGGAGAGAGAGAGAGTGCTAAGCAAAAGTCTGAAAGATATTTTGGTAAATTTTGGTGATTCAGAAATAAGGTACAAAATGTTCCTATAAAGGTTGGTCCGGAAATGAGCCCTAAGGGAGCTACGACCCTTCCAAGGGTACATCTGAAACGTAGTTGTTGTTTAATATCTTTGGAACCTCATGAACCACAGTCAAGTAAAACGAAAAATAGATTAAAAAAGAACTATTTTGATAAAAATTGTTTTTACACCCATTTTACCCCCTTACCCCACCCCGATTTTTAACAAAAACAATCCCAGCCCTGAACTTTGGGTAACACTAACCCACAAAATGATTTTTTTAAGCATACCTACTTTTTTTTTGACTTAACCTATCTTAAAGCATTTTTTCTCCTGATGATACATAAAAACTGTGCGGTCGTAGCCCAAATCGGAAAAAAGATTTGGAATCAGGAGAAAAAATGCTTGCAAGATAGGTTAAGTCAGAAAAAATTTATATTTTCGTTGTGGGACAGTGTAATCAACCTATGGTCCTTTGAAGTCTCTAGCTCAAAACGTTCTTGAACTATCGTGGTCATAGACGGATCGACGGACCGACAGACAGATTTATTTTTCGGCGGAAATAATATTATTCGGAAATAAGACGTCGCGTCGAGAAACGTAAAAAAACAATAATTTTTTAAAACTTTTTTTACTAAGACTTTCCTCGGAGAAAGTAATAATGTTTTGTTTGCTTAAAAATGTAATGAGAAATAGGTACAAAATTTGCAATTTCAACGTGACTTTTGCATGAAATTCACAACAAAAGCATCCTGCGGCTGAGTCAGACCCATCTGGATTCCACCGCCAACGTCTATCGATAAGATGATGATGGAAATGGGGTGAACCAAGGATACTAACATGCGTTTTGTTGTTGTCTGTCTGCAGATCCTGTTGTTGGACGAGCCTGGACTGATTCCAAATCAGTGATTTACACTGAACCAAAAATTAACCTGATATCGATAAAAATGAAAGTCATATCAATAAAATTACATTGATGTTGCACTTATGTACATTTTTAATCGTGACAATAAAATTTTTATTATATCAGTGCTTAAAATTGGTTTTCTTAATGTAAAATTTATTTAATAAAAAAAATTCGTTCTTATAATGAATTTATTCATAAAGGCTGGTGCTCTAGAACTGACACTGGAAAATAAATCTGTCATAATTTAAAAGCACGGTGTTTTTTTATCTGTTGCTTAGCCGCACATGAACGGCTTTCACAATAAGCAGCAAAATTGCCTAAAATGTAAAAATAAAATGTTTCTAAAAGACAGTTCGCAAAAAGTAAGGTTAATTGTCAAGTAATTTGACAGTAGAATTTTAATTGTGGTACGTTTTATTGCACCAGAGTGGAAATGCTTGATTCCAATTGGTTGGATCTTTTACGGAATGCAGCAATAAAACGAAATAATTGACGCAGTCGATTAAAAAAAAGCTAATTCAAAAATACAAAGTTTTTTTGCCTCAAAAAAATCCAATCTTTTTTTTTGACTTAACCTATCTTAAAGCATTTTTTCTCCTGATGATACATAAAAACTGTGCGGTCGTAGCCCAAATCGGAAAAAAGATTTGGAATCAGGAGAAAAAATGCTTGCAAGATAGGTTAAGTCAGAAAAAATTTATATTTTCGTTGTGGGACAGTGTAATCAACCTATGGTCCTTTGAAGTCTCTAGCTCAAAACGTTCTTGAACTATCGTGGTCATAGACGGATCGACGGACCGACAGACAGATTTATTTTTCGGCGGAAATAATATTATTCGGAAATAAGACGTCGCGTCGAGAAACGTAAAAAAACAATAATTTTTTAAAACTTTTTTTACTAAGACTTTCCTCGGAGAAAGTAATAATGTTTTGTTTGCTTAAAAATGTAATGAGAAATAGGTACAAAATTTGCAATTTCAACGTGACTTTTGCATGAAATTCACAACAAAAGCATCCTGCGGCTGAGTCAGACCCATCTGGATTCCACCGCCAACGTCTATCGATAAGATGATGATGGAAATGGGGTGAACCAAGGATACTAACATGCGTTTTGTTGTTGTCTGTCTGCAGATCCTGTTGTTGGACGAGCCTGGACTGATTCCAAATCAGTGATTTACACTGAACCAAAAATTAACCTGATATCGATAAAAATGAAAGTCATATCAATAAAATTACATTGATGTTGCACTTATGTACATTTTTAATCGTGACAATAAAATTTTTATTATATCAGTGCTTAAAATTGGTTTTCTTAATGTAAAATTTATTTAATAAAAAAAATTCGTTCTTATAATGAATTTATTCATAAAGGCTGGTGCTCTAGAACTGACACTGGAAAATAAATCTGTCATAATTTAAAAGCACGGTGTTTTTTTATCTGTTGCTTAGCCGCACATGAACGGCTTTCACAATAAGCAGCAAAATTGCCTAAAATGTAAAAATAAAATGTTTCTAAAAGACAGTTCGCAAAAAGTAAGGTTAATTGTCAAGTAATTTGACAGTAGAATTTTAATTGTGGTACGTTTTATTGCACCAGAGTGGAAATGCTTGATTCCAATTGGTTGGATCTTTTACGGAATGCAGCAATAAAACGAAATAATTGACGCAGTCGATTAAAAAAAAGCTAATTCAAAAATACAAAGTTTTTTTGCCTCAAAAAAATCCAATAGTCTTAAAAATTGGTGGAGATGTAGTCTAGACTTTTCTGATGGACATACTAAAAGTCCTGAATGATTGAAGGTGAGCTCGCGGCGCCATCTTGATTTTAAGCTACAATTTTTCAGTTTTTTGCAAATAACTTGTAAACAATCATTTTTTTTAGAAAATAAGTATTGATAAAAAAGGAAGCCTAAAAAATTCTCTACAAAATAGTATTAAAAACTTTTTTCTTGCTTCCTTGGTTTTTGCGAAAATCAGAAAATTTTGGTACGTTTTTCAGAAACATCTAAACTAAATTTCTACCAATTTTGAAAACTTTTGGATTTTTTTTGGGCAAACAGTGATTTTTATACTTCGTTGCTGGGACTATTTGTCGTGACATTTCCCTTTTTTGAAGTACAATGTAAAAAGTAACTGAATATTTAGTTACAAATGGATAGAAAATCGAAAGTTATTATCCTATACTATTGTACTTTAATTTTTCCTAAAAACACTCAACATTTCATATCCGTCCTTAAATATTAAAGTACGAGACTTTAGAACTATAGGGTTTTTAACAAAAATTAAAGTACATTTGTATAGGATCATGACTTCCTATCCATTTGTAACGGAATATTTAGTTTACATTTTACAATGTACATAGACCATATGCTCTGTAAGGAACCCATCCGTAACCAAAGATTTACAGAAATTGCATTCCTTTATTAGTATATGTATAAAAAAACAATCCGCACAATTTTTTTTATCATAGAGGTTCTTTTAGGCAGCAGAATTTTAATTTTTTAAGATAAAGCTTAATTTAGCTCAGTAATAAATCCTCGTCTTAAACAGCTTTATTTTCTATTGCATTCCAATCCCATTTCACCAAACTAGTAAACCATTCTGCATTGCATCATAAAACACGTATAATCTACGATTGGAAGTCATCCTTTGGACGCATACCTGCTTGAATCACTCAGTGGTTGTCTCCGGGACTGACAAGCCCCCTCTTTGTCTCCCGAATACCGGACAGGCTTAATTAGAATTTACATTGGTCCCTTGGGGGATCAGATTCTGTCTTAATCGCCCTCAAATAAATATATAGGAAAGAAGCCTAATTTCGGATAGGTTCCTAACTTCGGATAGTAGTGTTTCTAAGATACCAACTGCAGAGGTAAACAGAACCCTACTTTTATGTGAAGACAAAAGTCAAACTAAATCCATTCTGTAATATGGTAAGGGTAAAGCTTCTCCACACAAATTTTCCTATCCTTGTTGATAGTAGACTACCTCTTCATTATATACCACTAGTCACCTAAATCGCAGCTGCTCCTTCTTAGGATAAGGACTTTTAGAGGAACACTGTAAAAAATATATATATGATTACACATTATTCTGTATGTAAATTTACATTTTATAAAAGTGATTCAATACAGAACAAATGCAAAATTTACTACATTTTACTTTACTCTACAATTTTACATGTAATTTTACAGTTTTATATGCATTACAAGTAAAATTCCTTTTAAAATATAATAAATTTTACATGTACCTGTATTAATTTACATTTACATGCAGAATCATTGGTAATATTTTTTTCACAGATAATTTGTTATTGTTTAAGAAGTTTAAGAAAAAATGGCGTGTTAATAACACTATTCATTATAATATTTGATTATTCTTGCAGATAAAAAGGCTACACTTAAAATACATCTTATGTTACTATTGCTTTTTTTTGTAAAAATACCATTTAAAAATGTGAATCGTCGCTCGTTCGGTTTTGAGCTTTGAATAACGGTAAATCAGGGATGTCCAAATTTTGATACCTTTTAACTAGACTTTTATATCCACTTCCTGATTATAAATAAAACCACTTGTAAAATAGAATAGCCCATTGCCTAGATAACCTACTTTGTCTATTTCTATTTCTATTTCTATTCATTGGCTCTTTTTTTTTTGAATAATTGGCCAGATCACGACATGACAAACTACCACGTGGGGAAGAGTAATATCATATGTATGATTCTTCTTCCACGTTTTAATTATTTTTTTTTAAATATTATTAAAAAATACTGTCCACATTATATTAAATACAGTAATAAAATAAATCGAATCTTAATATATTAATGATATAGTATATATAACAATGTTGATGCTGAACAGCATTTGATACGAAGCGTAAAATTTTTCATTTAGTAAAATGTTTTAAAATAGTAATTTTATTTTAATATACATAGCCTATAAGATCTGCTTCTTAAAATCAAGCATGAATAACGTCGGATATTTTCGGTTTCGGTTCGGACACCTCTAAGTAAAATCGTTGACCTTTGGTAGTGGGGAATTTAGATATTCTTGCTAGGTCCCCACCCAGAAACATAAGCTTGTGTGACCTAAATATGCCTCATTTTAATTTATGGCTTTTCAAAGAGAAGAAAAAAGGTAGGATAGGGTGAAACCAAAAATTTGCATGAGCAGAAGGCCTGTGCACTATCCATTCCTTTAAACCATTAATAATTAGGGCAAGGAAGTTCCGGGACCAGTTAACTTGACATGGTCCCGGAACCGATTATAAACCTTGGTTTGGGATCAAAAAAATTTCCTTATTCCCGGAAAATCCCGGCCCGGCATACCGGGACTGCATGCTCTATTGGCTATGTGCCATAATTTAAAATCAATGTGTCTAGTGGACAGCCCTGCTAGTTAATCGCGTCCTGCGTAAGCAGTAGCTGGCATCAACTCGGAGAAGACGTTGGCAATTCATGCTTTTTGCTGGACTACTTGTCCGTCTGGACAGACACATCAAGATGCAGATGTCTGGTGGCAGATAGCGGGACGACCAGCTTTATGTGGACCACCGCATCTACGATGCATAACCACTTTTTGCACGAGGACGACAATGGCCCGCCCGGGCCTCCGCCTGAGTGGAATATTCAATTCATGGGAATCATACGATCCGAAGAAGTATTGTTTCTATTCAATATGCTCTTCGTTGGATTTAAGCACTGAAGAGTACTTAAATTTTCAAATATGTTTGATAAACTTAATATTTTGAAATTAAAGTCAAAATTTTGAGATAATGTTAATATTTTGAGATAAAGTCAAGATTTTGAGATACAGTCATTTTAAGAAAATCACATTTGGGAAAATGTCAACATTTTAAGATAGTCAACATCTTTAGATAAAAAAGTAGCTACCGTAAGCATTTAGGATAAAATTTCAACATTATAAGGTAATATTTTTACATAAAATGTCAGCATTTTGAGATAATATCGACATATTAAGATAAAATATCAACTTAGGATGAAAATCAACATTTTGAGATAAAAAACTCAACATTTTGAGATAATAATCTCAACATTTTAAGATAAAAATGTCAACATTTTGAAATAAAAGTGTCAACCTTTTTAGATAAAAATGTCAAAATTTTGAGATAAAAATGTCAAAATTTTAAGATAAAATGTCAAAATTTTGAGATAAGATGTAAACATTATAAGGTAAACTATAAATATTTTTAAATAAAATATATAAATTTCGAAATAATAATTTTAACTTTATAAGTGTAAATATTTTAAAACGTCTATATTTCGAAATAAAATATTTTGAGATAAAATATCATTGTCTTAAAATATAAAATTAAATTTGAGATAAAATGTTAACATTTTGAAATAAAAATATCAACGTTTTAGGATAAAAATGTCAACATTTTAGGATAAAAATGTCAACATTTTAAGATAAAATGTAATCATTTTAAAATAAAATATCAACATTTTAAAATAAAATGTCAACATTTTAAAATAAAATGTCAACATATTGAGATTAAAATTTCAACATTTTAGAATTATATAATAATAATACAACATTTTGAGATAATATATCAACATTTTGAGCGTAGATATCAAAACTTAAAAAAAAATAAGCATTTTTATAGGTTTGAGATTTTAAATCATAAAATTTTTAATTTAATAGAGTATTCTGGAAAAAACAAAGCATTATATACCTTTACTGCTTGTTTCTACTCATTCTTAAACATCGTTTTAATTCAATCTCGGACTTTTCAGCTTTTTTACGACTCAGGAATTCGCGTCAGAGATTTTTATGACTCCCATCAACTTAATATTTGTTACATCTTGAAAATTCATGGTAATTAAGACAATGTTTTAAAGATTTTTCTTCTGTTTTGTTTTATTATGAATTTGTTCTTGTAACCTACAAAATCTGTTACTTATCTTTTTATTACCCATGAAATAATAACAAACTTAATTTTCCCCTTTGTTGATTTTTTGGAATAACATTTTTCGTTTCTGCAAATCTCTAAAGTTCGTCTTTTTTTTTTTTCTCGTATAACAAAATCACACTCAAAAGAAACTAAAACCCTTATTACTTGTTGTAAGTACTATTTACTTTATCAAATTCAGAAATTATTTACGAAACAATTTTAAATTTTTCTATTAGTATTATTACAGCATATATAAAAAAAAGCTTTTGAAGAAAAAACAAGTCAAAGATATGTTATTCTTCGCATTCCATTATATTCCATACACAGTAAAACTTGGTATGGTATATCGCATTTTCCCAAATTCTTAAAAATAAAAATTCAAAAAAAGAATACCAAAAATATCATTTTTTTTAAGATGATAAAGCATTTAGTTTATCACTATGAACGGTGCATTGTTGTCATGTTTACCATTGTTAACGAATGTTTAATAAAAAAAATATATTTTTTTTAACAAATATACTTAGTTAACGGTTTTTGATCATTTCTTTTCATTAACTTTATTAAACAAAAACATATTGTTCTTATTTAGCCCAACACTCGCCTTTAAAGCTATAACCTTTTTTAGAAATGATTGACAAAAAAGTTTTTAAAATTTATATAGAAATTATAATTTTGTTATAGCATATAGAAAATAAAAATCCAAAAAAAAAAAAACGAGAAAAAGCTGTATACATAATTTATTCGTTGATATTGTCGGTATGGAGCTTCAGAATGATTTGTGGCCGCCTAAACAAGTCTCTTTTCTATTTCGCAATTCTTTATATCCTTTAGTGGTCTATTTCAGGTCTTCTTCTTTCGAAGTCTGCTCATAAATCAACTCCAGGCAGCATACGTTATACGGGTCATACGTCATTCCCAGATATTCTCATAAAAACTATTTCATTTTACCAAATATTTAGGTATAATGATATTAAATATATTTCATAAAAAGAAGAATGATGTCACTGCTACATTGTAGCTACAACCATATATCAAACTTGAAATAGGGCTTTCTTTATAATTGTATAAAAAAACTAGTGATGACAAAAAAGTTTAAGTAAAAATGGAGATACTTATATCAATAATAAACTGTCTAGAATCTAGAATATATTAAACACTTTTATTTAAACTAAATTAAATTGTTTGATATTTACAAATTTAAAAAATCTATATAAAACATTACTATTCCTTAAAAACGACTTTTGTTTGATTAACGCAGTCGTCCCTTCGAAGTGACTGATCGATTTCGTGCTTTTTAGCACTCTTCAGAGCCACATATCGGTAGTAGGGACAACTACGAAAATCAAATCCTTTCCATATATCTCTATATGGAGTTTAAAAGTCGTTGTAAGGAAAAGCAAAAACAGTTAGCGACATCTACTGCTAAAAGCAGAGACTGGATAAACCTATCGACAGTCCAAGAAAGGAAGCACTTATTGGTTTCAAGAACCTATTGCACGCTGACGATAGGGGGCAGATTAATCAATGCCACGGTGGACATTGCCGCCAATTGAATCCTAAACGCTAGGAGGGCACCTTTTACAGTGGTATCTGAATTAATAAACTAAATTAAATTGTTTGATATTTACAAATTTAAAAAATCTATATAAAACATTTTACTATTCCTTAAAACGACTTTTGTTTGATTAACGCAGTCGTCCCTCCGAAGTGACTGATCGATTTCGTGCTTTTTAGCACTCTTCAGAGCCACATATCGGTAGTAGGGACAACTACGAAAATCAAATCCTTTCCATATATCTCTATATGGAGTTTAAAAGTCGTTGTAAGGAAAAGCAAAAACAGTTAGCGACATCTACTGCTAAAAGCAGAGACTGGATAAACCTATTGACAGTCTATAGGTTCTTGAAACCAATAAGTGCTTCCTTTTTTGGACTGTCGATAGGTTTATCCAGTCTCTGCTTTTAGCAGTAGATGTCGCTAACTGTTTTTGCTTTTCCTTACAACGACTTTTAAACTCCATATAGAGATATATGGAAAGGATTTGATTTTCGTAGTTGTCCCTACTACCGATATGTGGCTCTGAAGAGTGCTAATAAGCACGAAATCGATCAGTCACTTCGGAGGGACGACTGCTTTAATCAAACAAAAGTCGTTTTAAGGAATAGTAAAATGTTTTATATAGACTTTTATTTAACATATAGTAATTGGCTAATTAAATACATAGGGAACATTCAAGTATTACGTAACGCAAATTTTGATCATCTTGGACCCCCCCCCCCCTGTAACGCTATTTTCCTATAGCATTAACATGGGCGTAACACTCCAAAATGACCCCCCACCCCCTTAGGAGCGTTACATGATACTTGAACGTTCCCATACATAAAAGTTGGAAAATGAATTATTATCAACTCCAACTTCCTAAAAAGTTAGAAACTCCTCATTTTCCTTCCTTGGTCGGAAAGGCTTGTAGCTTACTTCACGTATTTCACTTGTCAAACATTTGAATTTATTGACTTGAATTTTATGACAAAATAGTTTTAAATAAATTTATTTTTTATTTATTAATTTAAGTTAAATTTGTTTGGTATTTATGAAAAATAAACAGTGACTACTTCCAACTTTATAAGTTATTATATTACTATTTTTAAGGTTTAGTTAAAATGTACCTAACTTGATATAACAAATAACAAAAAATAGTTTTAAAATTAGATAAATTCCAGAATTTTATTTACCTCGGCAGCCAATCATTTGTGGACTTCTTTAGTGTATTTCTTTAGTGTATTTCTTTGGTGTATGCCTAACTAAACGTCAGCTGTCACAAAATAGAAAACAAAAACAGCTTCGTCAGGTGCTGCCTCTATTGGTAAACTAACGAAGTAAGATATTTCATTTCTAGTAGTTTTTATAGAAAAACATTTAAATGTATTACTTAATTTATATTAAATGAATAAATATGTTTTAAACTGTTAATTAACAAAAAACAAAGGTTATTTTATTGATTTCTATTTATTATTCTACATTCAAAAAGCAAAATTTCTAACGAACTTCACTGAAATTAAACTTTTTAATATGTCGTCAAAATTCAAAAAGTTGTTGTAGTGGGAAAGAAGGCAAACAATTGTTAATAAAACAGGTATGGTTCTGTTATAGAAACCTCGTTTTAACATTTCATTTGTCCTTCGGGAATTAGCAGACCTCGGGGCTAAGCCTGACTTTCCCTCAGGAAATCAAACAGTTTCCACCTCGGTATGTAATATGCTACTTAAATAGAGATAGTTTCATTGGTAGATATAATTTCCAGTTTTTTTTTTATAGAGATATTGGAAGTTTTTAAACTGTTTACTTCATTTTATGTAATTTGCAACAAGAAAATTATGCAAAATATCTTGATATATCACCTAGTACCTATCTAATGTACAAGCTGTTACGAAATGTTCACGATATACATAAAAATAATTAATCTAAGGACCCTAAAGTCAGCCTGACACAGTGAATTTATTTTAAACGGTGTATGTCGTTTAGACCTTTTACAACGTACCATGATGGATAGTTTTTTTTGCGCCGGAAACGGTTAATCAACTCTCGAAGTAGCATCGCTGAATGGATGTATATCCAAGGAGTTCTTGATTTATCGCATAGCCACCTAGATCGCCCCGTTGACAACCCATCCCTTTGTTGTGTACATCTCATTACTTTACTATTTACCAGTTGAAATGACAGTCTACGTGAAAGTTAATGAAAGAAGGTGCCATAGAAGAAATGGAGCTATTGATATATCAATATTATTCGAACTAGTTGATAGCTTTCAACATTATTCATTTCAATTTTATTTTATTTAACTTTTCAAAAAGATATTACTATTATTATAAATTACTATAAGTTACTTGCCATTTAATTGAGAACTAAGTTTAGTAAGCCACCTTACTGCCTTTGACGTTTCTTTTGATATTCTAACTTAACCTAACTTCCACACAACTTTTTTTATTTTTTTTTTATTTCTTCGAATTCATTACAGTCGTGAAAAGACTCAAATAAGCTTTAGGCTTATGGTAGGGGCTCTCCACAAATTAGAACAAAACAGAATAGTAGATAATCTTCACAGTAAATTTTGATAGAAGACTTGAAGTTGCTTATTACTCCCCTTTTCCATGGAGCCTGTGGTCTCGACCATCGGCAGTTCACCCAAGTTCGTACTTACTTGATTTAGTTTGAACGATTGCTTCTGCGCTGCATCATTTTAATCTGAAAATGTTAAAAAAGGTTAAAAAAGTTCTTTGTTTACATGCAAAATCCATCCATGCATTTTGTTATCATGTCAAATCAGAAATGTTTGGAGTTTGCAAAGTTAGGTATGGTAGTGATCACTCCCTTCATCACTAAATGTTAGGTTAGATCATTTTTGAAGAAAACCTAACCTCAATCTCACCTTCTTTGTATGGTAAGACCCTAAAATAGGTCCAAAATATGTATTTTCTATTTTGTGACTTTTTATAAGCTCATAATCACACGCATTTTGCGTGTTCTTATAGGCCCATAAGAGGTCTCTACTTTTTTTTCTGTTGGGTTGGCAACATACAAAAGCCTATCTCTTGACGTTTTGCTTTCAAATGTCAATATCGATTTAAAGTTTAATTTTCTACAAAATTTTGTGTTTAGGTTATTTTTACCATGTTAAAATTGTGGCTTGGTTAATTGCAGTAAAAAAGAGAAGAGATGAATATAAAATATATCAAAATATCACTTGTTCTTAGAATTTTAAACATGGTGTAAACTGTAATACCAATCAAAAACAAAAATCCCTAAATCAGTCATCAATTTAAATGTAAGTTTTTTAAATTTTAGAGCAAAATAGAAAAATTGTATAAAGCACTCGTTTCATAACGTATGTTATGAAACTAGTACTTTAATATACTATTTTTTGTGACTATTATAAGCTCATAATCACACGAATTTTGCATATTCTTATTCTCTTAGGCACACAAAAGGCTAGTACTCTTTTTTCTTTTGGGTTGTCAACAGGATCCTGTCGACAAATGTCATGCATCTTCCTTGCAAATGTCAACATGGCCTTTAAGTTTAGTTTTCTACGACATTGTGTTTTAAGGTAATTTGTACGTGTTAAAATTATGGTTTTGTTACTTGCAGTAAAAAAGAGAAGAGCTGACTAAAAAAGATATCAAAATATCGTTTGTGCTTTGAATTTCAAATATCGCTAAAATTGGAATGCCAACCTAAAACAAAAATCCCTAAATCGGTTCTCAATTTAAATGCAAGTTTTTTTTTTAATTTTAGAACAAAATAGAAAAAACTGTATAAAGCACTCGTTTCAGAACACGTTTTTAGCTCACAAGTACTTTAGAAAATTCGCCGCAAGCGGCTCGTTATCTAAACTTGTACTCGTGTGCTAACAACGGGTGTTATGAAACTAGTACTTTAATATACTATTCTTAACTTATCTCTATTTTCCATCCATAATTCAAAAGCAACCTACACGTTGAAAATTAAACTATCAAAACGATCGTAGAAAAACAATTAAAATAACAACTTTGCAAGTTATGGTTTTCCTCACTCCCATCTTACACTACGGTCCCATTATTCTCTCATAGTTAAAGTAATTTAGGAAGAATAGTGGTTTGTTAGAAGGGTTGATGTAGATAGTTGGTTTAAATGGCTAGAAGTATACCCTAAACGCTTTTGGGCCATATTACACACTGAAATAAGAGATCTGTAACACACTGTAACTGGTTAATGGTCTGCGACCAAACGTTACTAAATAGGAATATATAATATTAGAAGAGTCACATTTAGCGTCATTAAAATATATTTTTATTATAATTGCATTTAAAATAGGATGATTTAAGCAAAAAAAAATATGTTTTTTTATTACAATACTTTCTTTTATGAGAAAGTAAAAAATCAGAACCTGCGTTTATTAAATCAATGGTTATTTTTTATATTATTATACTTATAATATTTCTTTTTATATAAAATAATAAAAAAATCTTGCTATTAAGAACACATTAATAAAAAACTATATGTATATAAAAATTTTTGCAACGTTTCGAAAATAATTTCTCCCTTCTTTTTCAAGGTAAAAATTAAAAATAGAGATAAAACATTATATAAAGTTAAAATCTTTTTTTATAATATATTTTTATATATAGTATATAGTTTTTTATTAAAGTGTTCTTAAAAGCAAGATTTTTTCATTATATTATTATTATACTATCCACAGCGCGTAAGCGCTAGAATAGTATTATACGGTATAATGTTCCAAAATCGCCAAACGTCCTAGACAAAAAAAATTTTGGATAGAAAATATTCGTCAGTCCCGAGGTCCGTCCAATATCACGTTTTTTGTGGAAACAATAAGTCAAGAACGAATAATCCGATCGATTTAAAATTTTTGGGAAAAATCAAAATATATGGGGGGACATCCCTTTTCTTCTTGGAAATTATTCCCTTAAAAACAAAAGAGTTATTGTGGGTTAAACTTTTTAAATAAAATAATAGACCATCATTTTCAAAATATTTTTTTCGTTTAAAAAAAGAGATATGTTTAAAAAAAATTAAAGATTTTGAATTTTTTTTGATTTTTTTTTATATATATATTAAATATTTTCATTTTTCGAAAAAAAAAAATGCTAATTTTTTTTTAATTAGTTTTTTGAAATTTTTTTTTTTCAAAATTATTTTTTAAAATCTTTTTAAATAACATTTTTTTTTTTCAAAAAAATAATCATTTTTTTTTAAGATTTTTTCTTGAAAAAAAAAACTAATATAGGTATATAAATATTTTTAATAATTTGGAATTAAAAAAAAAATGGGTAAAAACAAACCTTTTTTATTTTTTTGCAGAGCGTTATGTAACGCTACATTAGGCCACCTCCCCCTCGTAACGCATCCTTAAGTTAAACACCCCCGTCCAAAGTGCGTTACGTATTTTAAGCATGGCCCCATACTAGTAATAAGCTACAGGTTACACCGTAACCTAACCTAACAATTTTTCCTTTATTTAGAAAAATTTTAAATAAATTTGAATAAATAATGTACCGGTATGTAATATTCTAGGTAGAGAGAAACGGTCGACTTTCGCACCGCTATAACATATCGATTACTTTCCGTGAGGGAGCGCACCAGGCGGCGGGGGCGCACACGCCGCCCCCGCACCGCCGTCGCACTGGCATGGCGTCGCATGCAAATCAGCATGGCGGCGGCGGACGCCCGATGACGCGACAATTTACTACGCGTCCTGCATCTAAACTTTTGCGGAAGAACCCCGTATTGTTTATAGTAATAAAATACGAAAAGGAGGGTATCGTATTTTTTACATACTTGTAGATACATAAAAATTAAATATTTTCTCAAAATTTCAGCCTTTTTTATTATCCGTAACGTACTTTAATTAGTTATTTTAGTTAAGAATTTTGACATATGGTAATGCAGTATTTGGCAACATTGCACCTAACGAAAATTCAAGTGTCAAGTTTCATGTCATGTCAAAATAAAAATAACTTTGCTCATTGACTACTACTGTGGGGCCAAGGGGGTATTGTGTTAACTGCCCCTGACTGTAAAATTAAAATATTTTATTGTTTTTTATTAATTTTTATTACGACCTAGTTAGTAGTTAGTGTCTCTTTCCCACTCGTTGCCAGACGATTAGCTGATTTTACATATCTGCTGTCAGAAAATTAGTAAACGCCAAACACATAACCTCAAGTTGACAAAGTAATTTTAAATAATTTTTGCGTTTTTTGATGTTTAGGTGTTAGGTCGTAGGAAAAATAGTATACACACCTTGACGTAAACCATTTCAGTACACATCGAGTGTACTAAAAACTAGGTTCGCGTACTCGGTGCTTAATATACTATTTGCGCGTTTAACATGCTGTAAAATACACAATGTGTAATTAGGCCGTACTTATCTGACTATTTTCTTAAGTTTCAGTAAGATTATGCAGTTATTTTTGAGGTATTTATCCTAATAACATTCTAAAGCAATCCAGCAGCTCAAACGGTAACCCAAAGCATGCAGTCCCATGGGACAGTGTGGCGCCAGACTAGTAATTTAATGTGGCTTTCAAGTAAACTCTTTAAAGAAAAAGATGAATACCGATCCGATTCCAATACATATATTAAATCGCATGAAAAGTAATGAAATATTATGAAGACTCTTTAAATCTTATGAAACCCTATGTAAAATGTTTAGATATTGGGTTGTTTTTTATAAGGGTAGCATGCGTTCTGCATTTAATTTCATGCATTTTGTGTCTCTCGGTATCAATACAGAAATTCTGGCTAGTCTAATATTTGCAAGGTGAGAATATCAAAAATTTAAGTGATTGAATTTAGGTAAATTGATTTAGGTTAACATTTAAAAAAAATATTGTTTTATTTAATAAAAATTATTTTGTCAAAATATGTGCTACTTAAGTTAAAAAAAATGATATGACTTACTAGGTTGTATTCTGTGTAGCAAGTATTTCATTTTACATTGTTGTCTTTATTTTTATAAAATTAGAACTTTTTTAATAATTTAATATATTTCTTTAAAAAATATTATTTTTCTTTTTGTTTTTTTTATGTAAAACATATTATATATTTTGTATTTACGTACGGAAAATTATTTTTAACATGTCCCAATAAATTTATTAACACTTCATGTGATTCAGTATATTGAAGTCGTGTTTATGACATGTCATAAAGTTAAAACGATGTTGGTAATGTCCAAAGTTCGCCCGGTTACTGGACGTGCTCCAAAATCAGCATTTACATACATATTTACGGCTATATTTACGGCTATATTTACTATTAGCGGATTTATGATACGAAATGGCAAACGTCGTGTTCAATAAGAAATTTATTATTGCATAAATTTAGTTTATGCTGTTGCTTGAAGTGCAAAAGAAAACAATATAGTTCGTTGCTAAACATTAAGCTTTTTTTTAAGACAAGATATATCTATATCTCTCATTTCAAGATGAGTTAAACTTTATTTATCCAATACATACAGATAATAAGACAATTACCAGCTTTATTTTAAATAGATAAACTCAATAATAACCCCCGCGTGGCTTTTACTTTATTGAGTGGATAATTATTTATTTTACCCACTTAACTGTCACTTGTCAAATTATTTTCTTGTAAATGTCATTAAAATTTTTAATAAAAATATGAATTCCTAAGCTATTTATTAGATAAAACCTTGTATGGCACTCGTGGGTAAACCGATATTGCCCTCTCGAAAGTTAACCTGCTTGGCTGACGCCTCGCAGGTTAATTTTCTCATGGGCAATATCTTACTTTACCCACTAGTACCATAAATAACTATTATCTCAAGCTGAATACTTTAAGCATTTTAATTCACAGAATACCCACAAAATAAATAATTCTTTAAAAAACCCACTAAATGGGGTTACTCCAAGTTAGATTCTTATCTAATATTATTACTAGGTATTTTAAAATTCTAAAATTATCAATTTTAATCAAGGTTATTTAAAATGAACTACTGTTCTCCTGTTGATTAGATTTTTGGGTTACCAGATCTGTTTTAGCTAGCTAAAGCTAGCTAAAGAAAACTAAGTGAACCACCTTAATATAGTCATTACAAGTTAGATTTTTATCTAATACTATTTCTAGGTATTTTAAAAAGTCAACGTTACTTAAAATGTACTCCGGGAAAAAGTCAACATTACTTAAAATGTACTCCTGGAAAAATGTTCCATAGTAGTAAGATTTTTGTGTTAAGAAATGTATTTTACCTTAAGAAAATCCTTTGTTTACCTCTTTTGCGCTTTGGGTGACCATATGTTTCGTGCTTCCATAGATTTATGTCACTTATAGCAAATTTTTCATGCATCTAGAAATTGGTCCACGTTTTATTTTTTTGATATTTTCTTTATTGCATAGTACTTTCTCCGCTTTTATTTATTGCTTAGTCGCGTGCAACTCTTTCACTAAATAACTCTGGAATATATCCATCAAATATCAAGATTAGTCGTTTAGTTTTATTTTAACTCTTTTTCCTTTGTACTTTTAAAACTTATTTTTAGGTCCAATAAATAAGAAATATCAAAAAAACTTCAGCATCTATCTGGAAGAAATTGCCTTACAAAAAAGAAAGGATAGACTAGTAATAGATCTGCTTGAAAACAGCTTGTGTTGGTCTCATGTCCAGAGTTCTTATTATGTGCAGAGTAATCTCTTAATATTATCAAAGAGAAGTATTTCTAATTATTTCCATTTAAATTTTTAAATTTTATATGAAGTCATAATAAAATTGTTAGAAATGTTGGAAAAATAATCCTTAGAACAAACCACGTTTCTATAACTAACAAAAATATAACCTAGTATGCTTTCTTAGCAAGATTTATTTCAAGTATAAAAACTGTGTATTCCCATATAGAACTCCAAATCAATTCAGGTTCGAGACTTTTAAAACAGCCTGTATATACATTTTAAAGTGACGTGGAATCGATGCTGTGATGTCTGTGATGATAGTGATGATCACTAACAGTAGTAGCGTGGTGCAAAACGTTCAATGTTTACAAACAGAACGCAGTCAGCTGTGAGTGCCTCGCTTTGAATTAATGCTGCATACATTTAAATATATTTACTCCACTCTCCCTGATTGTGCGGGAGTGCGGGGTAAAAGGGGCACTTTTGGGGGAACACGAGTGATTCTCCAACTGTTGAAATTGATTTCTACTACAAATATTTATATTATACCAAATATTTATACAATACAGCATTATTATTGTTATAGTATAATAAACAACTTGTTCTGGCCAAGATAAGGTTTTAGAAAACTACCCTCTTGTGTGTAACAAATGTGATTATTCTTTGTATTCTTTTTGTTCTTTTTCTTCTTCTCCTTCTTCTTCTTCTGCTTCTTCTTCTTCTTTTTCTTCTTCTGCCGCTGTTTTTTTCTTTTTCTCTTTTTCTATTTATTCTTCTTTTCTTGTGCCTTAATATAAAACTAAAAATATAAAAAAATATACGAAATATAATTTTTCTACGACTGATTTTGAATGTAGGCAAATACAGACTTTTCAAACATTGAATGAATCCATTCTAGCTCTAGATACGGTATGACTTTACCATATCAAGTGTTAGAATGAGCATTTGGGTACCATTTCTTGTCTATAAAAGAAAACTGTAGCAAAATTAGCAAAAAATACATATTATTATACAATTATTCAATATTTCATGGAAATATGTAAATATTACCATGCAATATTGAATTTTATGCAATTTAAAGTTTATCGGTAAATAATTTAATAAAAGTTTATTAGTTTTTCCTAATATTTGAACAGTTTTTAATTTAGTTCAGAAAAAGCTGCTCCATCTATTGTTGTTGATTTAAACCATGATATCCGTCAAAACAATCTGACATAACCTTCAATTTTTGCATATTTAATTAATTTAATAAAGTAGGTCGTGAAATTCAATAAAAATCTTTTTTGAGTACTTATTTGATAAAATTGTTAAATAATATTGAGTGCTTTATTTAAAAATATGTTTTTGTTGCATTTACAAATTTCAGTGACAAGGAACATTGTCTTTAACCTTCTCCGCAGTGAAAAGCCACCCAATGTTTCATGTTTCCAGTCGAAGAAAAAGTATAGTCAGTAAAACGTATGGAATAGTCATTCCGCTCTCACGGAACCGTGATACTCGTTTAACTGCTCGTATGACAAACTTTCCGCTCGCTTGGAATATTGTCTGTTCCATACTAGTTAAAGAATATTCTATTATAATAGATATAAATACCTAAATATTGCATACCTATAGAAATTTTTTATTTTTAATCCAAACCAAACACCTATAAGGTATTAAAAATTTATTTGTTAGGTCCCCGCATGACAATAAATCTATCTATCTAATATTTTACTATTCTTGTTCTATTAAATTATATGTAGGTATATTTTCTTGCTTTTTAGAACACGTAATAAAAAATACAATGGGCAACCCAGCCTCCCCAATTTTTGCTGCAATAGTTATGAATTTTATTTTAGAAGAAGTAATTAGAGGTTTGCAATTTAATTTTGTTTGTCTTAAAATCTTTGTGGATGATATTTTTACAATAATTCCTAACGGGGAAGAGCAAAATGTGTTAAATTTATTTAATTCATTTAACCAAAAAATTCAATTCACTCTCGAAAAAGAAAACAATAAAAAACTAAACTATTTAGACATTACGTTAATAAGACAGGAAAATGGTTCTATATTAACAGATTGGTACCAAAAACCTTCAAATCGATATTTACATTTTGATTCCTTCCAAAATAAAAAATATAAATTTAATACAGTTAAAATTTTGAAAAATAGAATTCTAAAATTAAGTGATCAGCAATTTCACAATAAAAAATTAAATAAAATTAAAAACATACTTTTGGAAAATGGTTACCCTTTAAACTTACTTAATACAATTCTTTTTCAAAATCAAAATACACAAAATAATCAAAATAATAATCCTCGATTAAATCCAAACGATATAAAATATTTTAAATTACCTTTAATACCTAATTTAAGTTTAAAAATTACAAACATTTTAAAAAAGGAAAACATTGTAATATCAAACCACAATGATTTTACAATAAATCAACTTTATAATAAATTAAAAGACAAAACCCCAGATAATTTAAAATCAGGACTTATTTATAAAATAGACTGCAAAAAGTTTTATTTACGTGAAACAAAAAATATTCTCAAATCTAGGGTATCACAGCATAAATCCAGTTGTAAAAATATCTGTTATAAGGATAAAACAGCCCTCAGCACTCACTATTTCAATGAAGGTCATTTTTTCGACTTCGATAATGTTAAAATTTTAGATAGGGAGAAAAATAAATTTAAACGAAAATTTTTAGAAATGGTTCATATTAAATTAAATTCAAATAATACTATAAACTTTAGAAAGGATACTCAAAACTTAAGCACTTTATATCTAAACATATTAAGATAAATCTTTTCACTAACTCATTAACACTTATACCTGTACACCTTAATTAATTTTATATATTTGTCAAGTTGACTTTTAAAAGTCCAAATATTTTTACTTTATTTTATTTATACATTTATTTTTTAATTCATCCTTGAAAATGGCTATACAATAAACGCCGAAACGTTGGAATAAAAGTATTTTTTATTACGTGTTCTAAAAAGCAAGAAAATATACCTACATATCTATCTAATTAATAAAACAATCTTAGGATATTTTCAAATATTTTATTATGACT
Source organism: Brachypterus glaber (assembly GCA_958510825.1). Classification (NCBI taxonomy): domain Eukaryota; kingdom Metazoa; phylum Arthropoda; class Insecta; order Coleoptera; family Kateretidae; genus Brachypterus; species Brachypterus glaber. The sequence goes on along the minus strand of OY294052.1, from coordinate 27,378,899 downwards.
TTGTATTTTCAGAATCGCTAAAAATGAAAAGTATTAAACAACTCAAGACAAGATTTTCATTGAGAGACAGTGAAAAGCTGAAAACAATTTCCCGAAGTTATTTGAAAATTAACGAGAAGGAAAACAAGGAAAAATAGGTAAGCTATAATTTTAATTATTTAAGAGGTGAAAATATATTTTGTGAAAAATTAATTTTTAAAATAAATTTAGCAATTAAAAAAAAATGCCTAAAGAATTTTCTTAAAAAAAGTCCAAACCTATTAAAATATATAGTTTGTTTGTTTGTTTGTTTGTTTGTTTAACCTGGTACTAGTCTACTTAATTAAGCATCCCCTAAGTCCAGGACTTGTGTGGGCTAGTAGTAGAGGGAACCACCGGCTTATACTGACTTTCGAACCAGTTTCTAGGGTGTGTCCGTTTCACTTATCGCCTTCGACAAATTTCAATTATTAATTAACTGAAAAAGGCAAATCGGCGCCAGTGAGAATCGAACTCACTATAGTAGACTTGCTATGCATACGCGCTAGCCACTACGCTATGCCTCCCAATAGTGGCCCTAATCCTTCTGGACATGGTAGTAAATGAGGACCTGTTTTTAAGGTAACCATAATCCTCAATAAAAACAAGAATGAAAGTTTTTTCACGACGTGCCAGCGGAGTGAACAATCATTCGAGTGCATAAAAAGCCACTCGTTAATGAATTGCATATACTATTTTATCTACATTTTACAGCTCAAAGCTTCAAACATGGAAAAACTTAAAAATTATTACACTGATAATAGAAAAAAGTAATGCCAAAATGGAAAAATAAAAGCATTCGGGTTTCATATTTGTAATGTTACATTAATAAACTCAAATGTATGCTTCATACTAAGTAGATAGATAATAGTTTTTATCCAAAACATACAGATAATAAGACAATTACTAGCCTTATTTTAAATAAAGAAACTCAATAATAACCCACACGTGGCTTTTACTTTATAAATTGGACAGTTATTAACTTTACCCACTGTCATTTGTCAAATTATTTTCTTGTAATTGTCATTAAAATTTTTAATAAAAATATTTATCCACGGCTGTGATTAATAGGCTTATTAACCACGGGTCTGCAAAAATAAACCGTTTAAAATTTAAAACGACCGTGGATAAAGTATAGTATTCTACTCGCGTATAGCTATTAATCATTTGGGTGATAAAGTCACTCGCTTTTCGGCTCGTGTCCCAAAATTCACCCTCATTGAATTATAGCAATTATTATACGCTCATTGAATAATATACTATAATTTCTAAGCTATTTATTTGATTAAACTTTGAATGTAACTCTTGAGTAAACTAATATTGTCCTCTCTAAAATTAATCCTCTCTGCCTCCAGCCTCGTTTGTTAATTTTCTTATGAGCCTGGCTGAAAAATTAAACTTTTTGTACAAGTTTATTATACGAAAAGTGGCGCTTTTAGATACAGTGGAATAAAATTGATTATTGACGTTTCTAATAAAATTCCTCGTAAAATTCTAACTTCAGAAATCTCACGGTTTGCCGGAAGCAACGTAATGGCTAATTTGGTGTTATACCCGGTAAAGATATAAAACAGGAGAATCTAAAAATATGTCTGGATCCATGAATGTTGGCATTGTGTCTTGATGTAGTTCAGGGCCCACTGTGTTTATTTAGATATAATTTCTATGCAGGACCCGTGCCTCGACGTTCCCGTCTTATGCATTTTACATGAGTGTGAATGCCGCCATGACAGAAAACCTAACCTAACCTAACATGGAGTTTAGGGTGGAACGATACCTGTTTACAGCAATATTTTTGTCTCATTATAGACTAGAAAAATATAGGTGGTATTACTGGTGCACTCTTTTATGATGTCCTCATATAACACCTAGGTATCATGAAGCCCGGAGAACAAAGTGCGGACTATAAAAATAATATTTAATATGATCAAAAGTAAGTTTTAATACATATTTTTTCAAAAAAGTGAGATCATACTGCACTGAGATAAATTTTTACATCCACGTGCATGGGTAATTTACTTGCAGCTGCTGTTGATGTGAATTTACACTCGAAGCGTTAATATAAATGCGGTGTGTATTATATTTTTACATCCAGTGTGTAAAGTTTACACCAACGCGTAAATATACTGAATAGTGTTTTATGGAAAAACTACGCAACAGAGAAATAAAAAGTACATTCGTAATTAGCGCTACAAAAAGTACCAATATCAAATAGAAACATAAAACATACACAAGTCCTAACAACTCAAAATTTGCAGGCCAGTGTTACCGCCTAAATATTATAAAATGTATGTTTTAAGGATATTGTATTAATCACACTTTTTAAATATTTACTTTTAATCAACACTTACCAATTATTTCTTTGAAAAATCTAGTACACACAAAATTATACGTACGCTCTTACAAACGTAAACAATTATAATGGTCGACAGCCACCAGACTCGATAAAGCAGGAATTCTGGCTTCTCGAGTCACGTGACTAGCTTAACGCCCGCGATTGGCTGGCTTGTACATCAGAAGTGTCATTTTTACACTTCGGGTGTATTGTTGCTAAAGGTATGTTTATAAAAATACACTTTCTTGAGCTCCGAGTGTATTGTTGAAGAAGGTATGGATGTAAAAATACACACTCTAGGTCAAAATCACCTCACCTGTGTAGTGTCACATCACATGTTGATGTACATTTATATAAAGGTGTAAAATTTACATATTTATAGAGTGTATTTTTTTACAACTTTTCAATGTAATTTCTTTCAGTGTGTAGGCTCAGTTTATCGAAATTTTTGTTAAAGAAACCGGTTGTAACGCAGTTCAATCATTCAATAATTTCAAAAAAATGATTTCGTGCAAAAAAATTAAATGTTTTTTAAATACATGATAAATATAATATTTCCGTCCATACTTTTACTTGTTTAAATAAAGTTTTCCAAGAAAAATATTGTTTTTTGGATATATGAAACAATATTTTCCTTTCCAGCTTAGACAACAGCCCTCTTATTTCACTTTCTCCACACAACAACCATTTGTGTGTGTGTGCCTCACTGCCCTTTATATACAAAAATTCCACCCCGGTCAGTCGAACATAAAATTATAATTTTAAATTTTTCCATCGATTTTCCACTGTCTACCACCACAGCCTGACTTGATATGTATGCATAGCGTGTTGCATGTATGGGCATTGTTGACTTTATTAATACGTTGCACAAAATGAAAGAAAAATGAAAAAGAGTTTGTTAAATTCTTGTTATTATCTTTTTTGTCGAAAAGGAAAATTTATACTAGTTTCTATGTACTTTTTACCTAACATTTCTAATTTCTTTAATAGTTTTACATGACTGATAGTGTCAAATGTCTTTGACAAGTCAACAAAAATTGCAAATGATTTTTCTATGAAAACAAACAAAAAAATCATATAATTCCTAGATACCTATTTTTTCACTTTTATTTTGCTTTCTCCGAGGAAAGTCTTGCTTTAGTAAAAAATTTTATTGCTTTTTTTACGTTTCTCTACGTTTTATATCCAAGAAAGGTAATTTCTGTCGAAAAAAAAAATGTCGGTCTGTCTGTCTGTCGGTCCGGGAAGTTTTAGACCATGATAACTCGAAAACGCTTTTGTACAAAGGTCTATGTTTTAGATTCTTTTAGGTAAAAATCAGGGTGGGGTAAGGGGGTAAAATGGGATAAAATGGGGTAAAAACAAGTTTTTTCAATTGTTTTATTTATCGTTTTTCGAAAAAAAAAACTTTTTTTGAAAAACGTTTGCTGGCAGCAGATTTTTTTTTGTTTGGTTGGTTATTTTGTCTTTGTATCAGTATTTGTTGTATCGACTTGTTTATAATTCGATCTGAAATTTGAAATGGGGAAAACGACAAGTGAAAATAACACAATGTCTCGATAAGAAATTGGGACCCGCAAGACATAAAATTAATGAAACGTCACAAGATTTCAATATCAAACTGATTTTAATATAGATAAAATGCGAGCATGTGTAAAAATTATTATAAGAAAAGTCAAGGAGGAGTCGGGAAACTGGAAAATTACACAAAAACACCCAAGTTGTTTTTGATTTTTCTTTGTTTAATGCATGAAAATATCAGCAATACAAATCATATTAATTTTTGCCTTAAAGAAACAAATTGATAAAATAGTTCTTTTTTACTTCTTTATAGTATATTTTCTATATTGCGCACGAAGTACGCGAACCTAGTTTTAAGTACACGAGGGTGCTTATTTTTTTACAAGGCGGAGCCGAGTTGTAACTCCATAAAGCCTCGGGTCCGATATAGCGTCATATGTCATCATGCAGTACTGTTATTCAGATTTATAATTCATATTGATTTTTGTCTTAAAAAAACAAATTGATAAAGAATATGCATTTTTAGCCCTTTTTAAGTCTTTTACACATTTCTTCCTTATAAAGAGGTGCAAAGACAGAGCAATTTTTCTGGACTTTGCAAATGCGTTTGATACAATTCGCCATGCAAAATAAATGAAAGGTTATGGTATTACGAAAATTTTAATGTATTTTTTGTAATATATCTTTTTGTTTGGACAAAATAAATGAAAGGTTATGGGATTACAAAAATTTTAATGTATTTTTTTAATTTATCTTTTTGCTATTGTTTTGGTAAGAATAAACTATAGGATAAACTATTGTTTTGATGTCTAAACCCGGAAATATAAACTGTTATTTATATAAAATCCTATAATGGTAAAATAGACGGACGGGCACATAATCCACCCGCTTGGTTACACTTAACGTTAAGTAACTCCATAAAGCCCCGAGTCCGACATAGCGTCATGCGTTATTGTTATTCAAATTTATAATTCAATTTGGGGCTAATATATTTGCATAAAGACGGAAGGGCTCTGCAGGAAAATTTGCTCTGCTCTTCTATTGACGAGCCTGTTTGATTTGTCCAGTCAATAGTGCTGCCAACATAGCAATAGCATTTTCAAAACGACTGTATTGAAACAGTAGTAGTGAAGTCCAAATAAATTTGTAAAATAGTCAAATATAAAAGTTTAGGGCCCCTAAATGACCCCTAAATAAACCACGATCAACTGCAAAAAAACGGTATATATATTGCCCTATAGAAGGATTATTTAACGTATAACTATGTATACAAAAACTATAGTTTACCAAATTCAGTTTGAAATGTGGTGACCACCCTCAGGTTACATACGTAACATTTTTTATGTAACGTACGTCACAACTATAATAATTTCTGAAAATAATATTTATTTATTTTTTTATTATCCCATATAGTATGCCTATAACAAAGTAATTAATTTACAAATTAAGCAAACTTAATAAAAAAAACTCAAATCAAATTAGCAGATTTCCATTATCATTTACTTAATTGCAAATTTAGTAGCATACTTTAATATCTTCAAAATATCTACAAATAATTAAAAAAAAAAAAATATTAAAAATTTAAAAATTAAAAAAAAATAAAAATTTAAAATATAAAAAAAATGAAATAAAAATAAAATTAAAAAAAAAATAAAAGAAAAATAAATGAAAAATACAAATAAAATATATACATTTTTTTAATTTTTGAAATAATATTTAATTTTTTCATAAAAATATTTTTTTATTAAAAAAAATACATAAAACTTGGACCCCTCTAAACACCTTAAAAACATTTAAATTTTGGCATTTACTTAATTTGTCTCCTTAATGAATGGACTAAAGTTTGTTCGATGAATCGAGAGAAAATCTGGGTGCATGGGTGACGAACAAGTGGTCAATTAGAATAAATTTTACCATTGTTCGATGTCATTGTTTGATTTGAAGAGTTGTACAGGAATTTTTAAAATAAAAACTATGACATTTGCCTCGGAAAATATGACTAAATATTTATTTAAGGTAACATACATTTCGCTACCATATACAGAATTAACTAGAATAGTATATTCTATAACTAGTATGGAATAGACAATATTCCGTGCGAGCGGAAAGTTTGTCATACGAGCCTGCAGGCGAGTATGACAGTCCCGCGAGCGCGGAATGACTATTCCATACGTGTTGTAGACTATACTTTTTCTTCGACTGCAAATACGGAACACTGTATGGCTTTAAACTGCGGACAAGGTTAAAAACAATGTTTTTCGTGACTCGACATTGTAAATGCAACAAAACACATATTTTTAAATAAAGCAATTAATTTTATTTAATAATTTTATCAAATCAGTAGTTAAAAAAGATTTTTATTTAATTTTAGCACATATTTACAAATTATAATGCAAAAATTGAAGGTTATGTCAGATTGTTGTTACATATATTAGGTTTAAATATTTAACAATAGATGGAGCAGTTTCAATTTTTTGAACTAAACTGATAAAAAACTGGTCAAATATTAAGAAAAACTAATAAACTTTATGTAATTTTAACCCAAATCTTTGAATTGCATTAAATTATTCAATATTTCATGGTAAAATATATATTTATACATATATATATATTTGCTAATTTTGCTACAGTTTTCTTTATAAACAAGAGATAGCACTACATGTGCTCATTCTAACACTTGATACGGAATATTCATACCATTTCTAGAGCTAGAATGGATTCATCTCAACTCATTTAAAAAGTGTGTGTATTTGCTTACATTCTAAATCAGTCGTAGAAAAAAATTATAATGCCATATTTTACTTTTTTCACATATTAAGTGTTGTTCACAAAAAAAATCTGTCTGTCCGCCGGTATGCCAAGAATATTTGCAAATTTTCTAGTTTTATTTTATTGGTATTGATTTTTGACACAAAAATGTTTATTTTGTACTTTCTTTGTTTTTTTTTTCTTTCTTTTTATTGTTTTATTTAAAAAACGACTCAACAAAATCAATGTTTTAAAAACATTTTTTTAATGTAAAGCATAAAAATAAGGAAATAAAATGGAATTTTTTGCAACAACACAAGCCTTTTTCTGTTTTTTTTTTATTCTTTTAATGGGAAAGCAATGTACGGAAAAATCTTACAAAAGTATATTTATACTGACAGATCAGATTTTTTTTATATAAAAAGTCTAGAGAAAAAATACAAAAAAAAAACATTAAAAAATCTTAAGTTTATTTTCTTTTTTCATATTTTATTATATTGGAATTTTTATTTCTCTCTTCTTACATATAAAAAAATCTCTGTAATATTAACAGTTACAGCAATAGCGAAATCTTAAGCAGCGGAATTCGGCCAATGCCTTCTAGACCAGCCATATCGACGCTTATAGGACGAAGGACTAGTCGTCATAGCGACGCCCGGGCGCCTGCGTCGCACCTTTTGTAAGCGTCGTGACGTCGATTTTTGATATACGCCATCTTATTAGGGTTTCTCTGATTTTAACAGCGAATCGTAAATAAGGGTTAATTTTTGGTAAATTTTCGTTTTATTCTGCTTAATTTTTGTCACAATTACTTTTTAATATTTTTTTTATTACTTTATTACTTCTTGACGTTTCATATACAAAAAAAATATTTCCGGGATAAAAATCTGTCTGTCTGGGAAATTTGTGACCACAATAACTCAAAAACCCTTCACATTTGAAAATAGGTTTCTTATTCAAAGCTCTCGGCTGGGATTATTTTTGATATAAATTGGTAAGGGGCAAGGGGAAAAAGTGGTAAAAACTATTTTTCAACAAAAATCGATTTTTGATAAAATATATTTTATCCAATACATACAGATAATAAGACAATTACCAGCTTTATTTTAAATAAATAAACTCAATAATAACCCTCACGTGGCTTTTACTTTATTAAGTGGATAATTATTTATTTAACCCACTCAACTATCACTTGTCAAATTATTTTCTTGTAAATGTCATTAAAATTTTTAACAAAAATATGAATTCCTAAGCTATTTATTGGATAAAACCTTATATCGGTAAACCGATATTGCCCATGAGAAAATTAACCTGCGAGGCGTCAGCCAAGCAGGTTAATTTTCGAGATTACTTTACCCACTAGTACCATAAATAACTATTTTTAAAATAGTTATTTGCGCTCCTAGTAGAGGTAAGTGAATTTTTCTGTATGAGGTCTTATTTTGTGGACCGAAGCGAAGCTGAGGTCCATAAACACGACCGAAGATAGAAAAAAACTTAGCTACGAGTAGCGCTTTACGTTATTCTCACTACCAAGGAGTTAAAATCGTATTTTATTAATAATATTTTTGACATTTATATGCGTGACAATTTAACAAATAATTTTTTTATGAATAACTCTATAAAATTAAAAATAGTGGTCTTGTGTCTAGATGTCCCCCTTAGGTAAGTGTCGGACACTTCGTGTAATAGCGCGGTAAAACGTTTTTTCTGTCTAGTTACGGTTTTGTTTGTATTGATTTCATCTATCACTTAGTGTGCTCGATATAGTACTTTCCATTACTGTCGGCTTTTTGATTAAGTAATGTCAACTTACCTAGTTGGTAGTGAGAAAATTTTTTTTATTAAAACAAAACACAAACACATTTAGTTGTCACAACACAACATAAAACAAGTTAATTCTTATCTGTAATTAAACAATAAAACAAACAAAAAATTGATAACATTTTTTGAAAAATATTGATAACCGTAAAACCTTGACAGAAAAAAATCATAAATTTAACTAAAATTTATGCATATATGCAGCACATTAAAGACATGTACAGTAATTACTTTGGTATATTTTTGTGATAATAACTATGTCTAGAGGGTCGTGCCATTTAAAGTAAGGTGAGAATTAAGTTAGGTTTTTTTCTAAGATTACACTGGTCGACAAATTTTTTTTTTTTAAATCTGCATAATAAACTGCGTCCTTTATATGTATAATGTTCCTAGAAAAAAAAAATTAGGGCTGAAAATTTTTTTTTTCAAAAATAGAACCCTGATGTCATCATATGGAGGTCAAATTCGTGTTCAGCATCAAAAAGTTAATCGAAAATGATATATCAGACAAAATTGAGAGATTTTTTTTTGTCGACCAGTGTTATTTATACTAAGATTTTGTTTTAAAAGGAACGATAGCTACTATACCTAGCTTAACTATGAACTACAAACATTTCTAATTTTAAATGAAAACATAATAGATAGACGGATTTGGCATGCAAACAACGAACTTCCTTAACAAATTGTCACATTTATAGAATAACATGGCGCAGCGCAGATGCCATTGTTTAAATAAATCAAGTGACTACGAACTTAAGTGAATTGTCGATGATCGCGACCACATACTTCAAGGGTAAGTTAAGTGATAAGCGTCTTAGTTGTGTGGAAGTTAGGTTAAATAAGAAATTCAAAAAGAACGTCAAAGTTAGTAAGGTGGCTAACTATCAAAGAACTTTTACCTCAAGAAGTAATTTCAGACCAATGTTTATGAAGGTGTCATCTTTTTGTTTGTTTATTTACTAACAGAAACGCGATACAGCTTTGTGGTGTAAAATGTAGATATCACTAGTCGCCTTTCAGGCTACCTAGTAGCGATGTTGCGTAGCTTCCACCTTATCATGAATTCAATTATCATTATACTTAAATTAAAAATATAAAAAAACTTTATTGTGTATTCTATAATTATATTTAATAATATAGTATATTTAAATCTATTAAAATTAAACTACTAGTACATATAAAACTCATACAGAACTAATGTTTCTTAAAATTTACAATAAAATATCCAAAGTATATGTTTCCAATCGGCAACACTGTACCCCTGTCAGTCATTTTACGACATTAGACTGTGAGTTTACACATTCTTTCTCTCTCTTTACGCGTACTAAGTGTAAACAATAGTCACTCCCCACCAGACCCTCACCGTAGTTGGTTCACGCTTGAAACAAAGCATACGGTAGATTTCGTCATGTTCCTTCTTGAGGTAAAAGTTCTTTGCTTACTATTAGCTTAGTTCTCAGTTAAATAGAAAGTAGCTTAGGTATATTCTGACCTGATAAAAAGGTGTCATTCATTATTTATATCACACTAAATTTTATCATTCTTAGACCCTCCCTCACTATTTATTAATTTTTTTACCAAAGAGTACTCAAAAGAATGTTAAAATCAAAACAGTATATTATGAAATTAGTTTGCCATTTAAGCTTTTAGTGCACCAAAAGTGGAAAAATCATTTAAGGGCACTAAACACAAGTCGCAAAGGAATTTTATTTACTATTTTATTTACGTTCTATAGCCCAAAGCTCCAAAACCGAAAAAAATAATTACACTGACATTTACTTGACAATAAAGTACTATCAAAATAAAAAAGCAAAAGCATTCGGGTTTCATAATATTTCAAAAAAGACACAAGTATTATAATGTGAATATTAATAAACCAAAATGTATGCTTAATAATAAATAGAACGCAGATAAAAAATTAATTATCCATTTTCTAGCGGCCGTAGGAAAAATCTTGTATATGATATGTGTGGAACTGAATTTTACTCCCAAGATAAAAAGTTTGTCAGTGACCAAGTCCAACTTACTAAGCGGATATTAAATATTAAATAGTAAATTTTACTGTTTTAAAAATACTATTATAATTTGAATAAATAATAATAATAATAATATAATGAAAATTTGTATTTATAAACAAAAAAAAAAGTTTTTTTTATATAGCTTTTCTTGTAAAAAGTTCAGAAAGAAAATACGACATTGTTCGAAGTCCTTAACTAAGTTTTCTTGGTTTTATCGATTGGCCAAAATTTATTCCATCGATTTTCTTACCATTTACATATTTCGTCCATTTACATATTTATATGTGGGACACCCTATATTTTATGCTAATCCCATTCCCAACTACATCAAATTGTACATATTCAATTCTTCTATCCTAATACAAATTATCTTGAAATTATCTCAACAAATTATCTTGCCCTATACATATAAAAATAACAAGTCGTGAAGATATGTAATGCTGCGCATTCCATTATAAATCGTATATTGCATTTTTCCAAATAAAAAAAAATTAAAAAAAACTTAAAAAAATGTTACAACAATTTTTTTTATTTTTTGAAAAACAAAAAAAAAAACTTTTATTTTTTTTTAATAAGATTAAACCGTTGTTTGTTAATTGATCAATAAAAAAAATGCAATTTTTGTTTAAATTGACCTATTCATTTGAACGGAGGTCATGTGAACCTTTTTTGCGATATAAAAAACTTTTCGCACAAAAAATTATTTTATTTTTGATTTTAAATTAAGCGCCAAGCCAAATTTTTGCCTCCTAGTATATATTTCATGTGTTTCTGTCGTCAGGGCCACAACAGACACTTAAAACAGACACAAATTTTCTATATCTTGAGGCCATAGTAGACACTTTAGCAGACACTATGTGTTTAGCAGACATGCGATCATTTTAAGCCGTGTCTGCTGTGGCTCTGTGTGATTCGCAAAATATGTAACGTTCTACCAAGCCAGGAGAGATACAAAAAGTAGACACACCTATACAACTAACAGATATGAAACTGTCACATATCTATTAGTTACCGCTAAATCTCCTGTCTGCTTGGTCCAGGGAGATAACATTTGAAACAGACACCGGTGTCTGCCATGGCCCTGTAAAGGGTATATGATGCAGACACCGGTGTCTGCTGTGGCGCTTAACGTGTTAAAGTAGATAGCGGCAAACCGTGTTTAGTTTATAATGTTTAACATTATTTATAATGTGATATTATAGTATTTTTAAAGTTAATTTTTCATTTTTAAAGTAAATGTACATTTATGGAGTAATTTTAGCATATTATTAAGTGGGTTTTTAATTTGATATAATAAAATATTGTCCAATATTTACATCATACGCGAAAATTTACCATACACTAGATGGGTTCGAAATGTCTCACCTAGAATATTGTAAATTGACATCAATTCTTGACACATTGTAGATCTACAAACAAGAATTTATGTAAATTTACAATACACCACATCTAGTTACAGTGTAGGGGGAAACGAACTAACAACTCTTCTCTCTAGAATACCCATACCGTTAATATAAAGTATCGCCAACATCTCGGTTTGTTTGTAAACAAATAGTAGGTATATTCAGGCCTGAACAATAACAATTACCAGTAACTGTTATTATTGTCTCTGTTAGAACAAAGCTGTGCGAGTAAGACAAACAAATGTATATGTTGGCTACGTTTTTGTCAGTTTTTTCAAATGAAATGCCTATTCTAGAGAGAAGAGTTATTAGTTCGTTGGTAGGGGGTAAGTTTGGAGAAATTGTGGAGGTTTATAATACAGTATTTCGTGCTAAAGAGTAGTTAATACACCCTTTGCTTGATTTCTACTGGTGGATAGATAATTTCAGGCAGAGCAACTGACAGAATTGGTACCCGGTGAAGCGTCGTCCCCCAGCTCTTTGGTGGTGTGTGGGACGAAGCGTGAAGCCGCGAACAAACCCTTTGGTATCCCCTTATCCCCGACAGATCTACCCTGGCGCGGAAGAGACGCCCTTTGCCTCCCCCGTAACACACTGGTAAAAATGTTAAAGAGAAAAATATGAAAAATACTTTTTAAATATTGAAATTTTTTTGAAAGAATTACTGAAAAATAGGGATTATTACAACTTCGCATTATTGACAGGATTAAATAATGTATTATAACCAAAAATAAAACCGTGGGGGCGCTTGTTAAGACAAAAATAATAGTAAATAATTTTGCTGCATTAAATTCAATTATTTTTGTATTAATTTTATTATTTTCAAAAATCCGTAAGTGATATGTCAAAACTGATATTAGTTTCAAAATTTGTAAAAATATTATAAATTTTTAGAATATATTCTAAATGTACAGCATTAGAATTTTTTTTTAATGTTGTACATTTTTATTTTGTTGCATACTAGCGCCTCCACCCGAATTGCGAATATAGTAGAGAGTACACTGAAAAAAGTAATAGATGGCGCACAATTCTACATCAATCTAATGACTGTATTCCATTTGCGAATAAAGTCTAAAATAGTTTTCTTAATCAGCGTGCAGAGTTGTCTCTTGGTACTGCAGTGGGCCAGCAGCCCGAAACTGTTAGTCTACCAATATCACCCTGTATGATGATTAGAAAATAGATTGATGGAATAATAAATAAATATTTTTAAAATTAAAAATTCCTGTCCTTACTAATACAGTAATTATTGTGCAAAATTTCAAGGTTAGAGGACCTACAAACTAGGTAGGATTTTTATTTTCTATTTTTTTATTAGTAATTCCCAGCTCTTTTAAAACCTCGTCAAAGGAGGGTATCGCATTTTGGGCTAAATCGCATGCAACGATAAGACTTTACATGCTTATAGATACATAAAAAATAAATACTTAGCCAAAATTTCAGCCCTTCTTATGTCCCGGAACATACTTTAATTAATTATTTTAATTAAGAATTTTGACATATGGCAATGTACGATTTGGCAACATTGCACGAAACTTCAAGTGTCAAATGTCATCTCGTCAAAATAAAAATAACTTTGTACATTAACTACTACAGTGGGGCCCAAGTGGGTCTGTCTTGTGTTCACTGCTCTTGACTATAATATTAAAATATTTTGTTGTGTTTTATTAGTTTTTACGGATTTAATATGCTGTAATTCAATGTGTGATTAGGCTGAACTTATGTGACTAGTTTCTTAAGTTTCAGTACGATTATGGAGTTAGTTTTGAGGTATTTATACTATAATAACATTGTAAGCAAAGCAGCAGCTTCAGCCATAACCCAAAGCATGTAGGTGCATGGGACAAGAAAAATAATTTAATGTGGCTTTCAACATGTTAAATTAGTTTATTTCTATGATATGACTTAATAATAGATTATAAAAAAGTTACACATAGACTTTTAACTTTTAATATTAATTAAATATATTTATCTAAAAATAAATATATTTAATTAATATTGTACTCTTTTTATTATACATTCTACCTATTTATGTTGGTTATGTAAATAAATAAAAAATATTGCTTTTTTCAGTATGATAGTCACATTTTGCGCAAGAATATTGCGATGTTGTCGGGTTTACGATAACAAATAATTCCTGAGTTTTAATTTTTTTTTTTTCATTTTGTTCTTTATCAACAAATAACCCAGTTTTTTATCATTTCTTTTCATCATTTTGCACTTTTTTTAAACAAAAACATATTTTTCTTATTTAGCCCAAAACTCCTATTTAAAACGATACCCTTATTTTGCTTAGTGTGTATTCTAGAGCAGAAAGAGCCGCCCTTTGCCGTCCCCCTCTCCGTCCCATCCGCAGCCCCCTAAGTGCAAGTATATCATATGCAAATGGCTAGATCAAAGTGTGCTTCTGATACCACTGCTTTGGATCTGTGTGTTTGTAAATCCATAAACTCTCGCCGTGCTAAGCCACCGCCGCCGCCACCCCCGGAAAACAGGCGATAGTCGCACAGCGTATTGGTTTCAAAATATTTTGCAAAAAATAAAATAAATAAAAATTAAAAAAAAAACCTGCTGCCAACAAAATAATACTTTCCCCTGTAGGTCTAGGTTCATTAAAACAATTTTCTTTTAAACATGTTTTTGAAAAGTGAAAAAATAAAAAAAATTTTTTTTTTTTTTAAGAAATTTTATTTTTTTAATTTAAAAAAAAATCAAAAAAAGTTTATTCGAAAAACGAAAAAAAAAGTTCAAAACATTTTTTTTAAGTTGTTTTTTACCCCATTTTACCCCCTTACCCCACCCCAATGTTTACAAATTTACAATACCAGCCTAGAACTTTAGATAGGCAACATATGGTCAAATTTGAAGTATTTAGCTTATAGCTTTGTCGAGTAATCGGGATTACAAATTTCTCGAACAGACAGATAGACAGAATTATTTTTTTTAACGAAAATCTTTTTTTTTTATATAAAAAGTCGAGAGAGTGGGGAAAGTAAAACGATAAAGTTCAAAAAACTCCTTTTTTATTGGACATTTTTCGTTATGTTCTGTTTTTAGGAAGATAGATTCAAAATTGTTTTCTTCTTCTTCTTCTTCTTCTTCTTCTTCTTCTTCTTCTTCTTCTTCTTCTTCTTCTTCTTCTTCTTCTTCTTCTTCTTCTTCGCTTTCTTCTTCTTCTTCTTCTTCTTCTTCTTCTTCTTCTTCTTCTTCTTCTTTTTCTTATTTTTCTTCTTTTTAGTTTACCTGATGAAATATGCCTAGGAAGTCATATTTAGGCCTTTTAGCCTACCAGGGTAATTTCGACGCTGCCTATTGTCAAGAGTCTTGAAAATAAAGACTTTTTCTAAATAAAAAGATTGTTAAAAAATGCCTTTTAAAATGTCAAAAATCTTATTTTCATCGCTCTGAATTCCACTATGCGTTACTTCACAACTTTGCACTTCTCTGTTCCTGTGTTTGGACGCTTTTACGCTGAATCTCCTCTTTCATCTTGGAGCTTTCTCGTCAACGCTTAAGCTACATATTATTCAAGATAAATTCTGTGCACTTAACTGCTTCATTTTAGATCGCTACAGGTAAGCTTAGTTTACGAAACTATGCAGCAAGTGTTTTTTTACCAGCCCAATTATTCATGGTCATGGTCATGGCCAGGCATATTTTAGTTTAGGTTTTCACTATCCACCAAGGTTTGACGAAAATCGATATAATGAGATTTTTTGTCTGGATTTCAAAAAAAAGTCATGGCAAGTGTAAATTAAAACATTAACATAAGACGAGAGTTACGACCCAGGAAACGAGTTACGACCCGGACGTACGATCGACGTCAGTTTTAGGTAATATTTATGACGTCATACATACAAAGTCAGTTTTTGGTCAAATCTTGACATCATCAAAATGGTACGTCGCTGGGATATCAATTTAAGGCTGAAGCTATAGGTGGCGCCACATATTGATTTCCACCACTAAAACAAGTGTTAAAATTTATATATTTATTAAAGATTGATAACTTTATAAAGTCTTTTTCTGGAATTACGTAAACTGAACAGTACTGTTCAGTGGCTATAGCGAATATAGTTAGCCTACTAATTTGGTGTACACCATCAGATTAGTATGGATTTTCTATGCCTGTGGAAAATTCCTTTCACTGGACAAGAGCAGATATGTGGATGGAGTAATAGAATAGTTTATTCTATAACTAGTATGGAATAGACAATATTATAATATGGAATGACCATTCCATACGTGTTGTAGACTATACTTTTTCTTCGACTGCAAATATGAAACACTGTATGGCTTTAAACTGCGGACAAGGTTAAAAACCATGTTTTTTGTGACTCGACATTGTAAATGCAACAAAACACATATGTTTAAATAAAGCAATTAAAGTTATTTAATAATTTTATCAAATCAGTACTTAAAAAAGATTTTTGTTTAATTTTAGCATATATTTACAAATTATAATGTAAAAATTGAAGGTTATGTCAGATTGTTTTAAAAGATATCAGGTTTAAATATTTAACAATAGATGGAGCAGTTTTAATTTTTTGAACTAAATTGATAAAAAACTGGTCAAATATTAAGAAAAAGTAATAAACTTTATGTAATTTTTACGCAAAACTTTAAATTTCATTAAATTATTCAATATTTTAAGGTAAAATATATATATTTTTGCTAATTTTGCTTCAGTTTTTTTACTTTTATAAACAAGAGATGGCACTACATGTGCTCATTCTAACACTTGATACGGAATATTCATACCGTATCTAGAGCTAGAATGGATACGTTCGGTGTTTGAAAAGTGTGTGTATTTGCTTACATTCTAAAGCAGTCGTAGAAAAATAAATTTTCTATGAAATCCTCTCATAGAATCTCATACTATAATATTGCCCTCTCTAAAATTAACCCACTCCGCCTTCAGCCTTGTGGGGTTATTTTCCCCTAGGCAAAATCCTAATTTCCTCTTTTATAACTATTAATTGGCGAGATATAAAATGTTAAACACGTTATTCTAACATCATATTTCTGACGTTATTGTTACGTCAGTAATGTTACTTCCCTTGGCTGTGACTTATACACGTGACTGGGATGACAGCAAGTCGTCATAATATGATGTCATGTAGGTCAGTTAGTGCACAATAATTGAGTCAAGACTCTTGACTAACCAACCAACCTATTTCTTTCATAAAAATCAAGAATCTCGATAATCGAGACGATAAACCAAACTTCTTATTTACTTTCCACACTGTAGATAAAAAAATATAAAAGTTTTCCACATCCTATACTATTTTCTTTTTTTCTTATTCAGTATCGGACAATAGCTATACAAATTTATTTACATTTCAATTTTCATAAAAATATCATGCTCCATTACGTCCTGTGCTTCTCAGTGCTCGCACTTCCACGTCAAGAATAAAATAGACCAAAAAAAGATAGAATGGCATCAGAGACAAAATAGAGCAAAAGAGATGGGACGATATCACGGTGAGGAGATAAAAGTGTCGTAAAAAGATTCACGAAATGCCAAATCAAAGACTAATAACCAAAAGAGGAAAAAAATCCTTTTGCTCTTCCATAATTTTTTGTATTTGATTTTCGTCACTTAAAAATAAAAACCAAAAAATCGTAATAAAAATATTAGTTTCCGCAAAAAAAATTATTATATATTTTTTACAGTAATAGTACTGTATACTGTGTAGAGGTTTTCTTTAATATAGTACCTACTGAATCCATGACAAACAAAAAACAGACAAACAGACAAACAGACAAACAGACAAACAGACAAACAGACAAACAGACAAACAGACAAACAGACAAACAGACGAACAGACAAACAGACAAACAGACAAACAGACAAACAGACAAACAGACAAACAGACAAACAGACAAACAGACAAACAGACAAACAGACAAACAGACAAACAGACAAACAGACAAACAGACAAACAGACAAACAGACAAACAGACAAACAGACAAACAGACAAACAGACAAACAGACAAACAGACAAACAGACAAACAGAGAAACAGACAAACAGACAAACAGCCAAACAGACAAACAGACAAACACACAAACAGACAAATAGACAAACAGACAAACAGACAAACAGACAAACAGAGAAACAGACAAACAGAGAAACAGACAAACAGACAAACAGCCAAACAGACAAACAGACAAACACACAAACAGACAAATAGACAAACAGACAAACAGACAAACAGACAAACAAGCAGACAAACTGACAAACAGACAACCATACAACAATACAGGCAGACAAACAGAGAGCCATAATATTTGTTTAAACATTTTTTTTTATTAAGTACACAAAAAATAGCTCGATTTCAATAACAGGTGCTGCCAGACTAAAAATTAAGAAAATTTTGCTTCAGTGTTCTATCCATATTAAAAAATGTTTTATTTCACAAAGCAAGTTCCCACGTACCAGCAGTTTACCTCTTTTGGCCGCATGCCATAAAAATACCGAAGATGAAATATACGTCGCGACGACGACGCCACCGTCGTCGTAGCGGCATCCAGGCCATCTAGATGTTTGCAAAATCAAATGGACCGGAATGGGTGACTATAACAAAAACGATTCAAGTACAATGTTCCATAAATTTATGAATACGGACCTATCCAAACTTTGCCAGTGACTATTTTTGTTCACTGAAAAAAGGAGGTTTATTTGAAGCTAACGAATTGATTTCTTTGCCATTTTTGCTGTGATGGATAATGAAATTAATTTTAATAATAATCCTCGCACTTCTTTCGAAGAAAGGTCCAGTTTTTGGTAGGTATGAATCCTACATTCTTTTTCCAATTAGTTTTTCTGATAAGGAGCATGAAATTTAAAGCAACCTATTCAGTATACTGTAAAAAGAGTAAACTGAATATTCAGTTACAAATGTATAGGAAATCGTAAGTTATTATCCTATACAATTGTACTTTAGTTTTTGTTAAAACCAGGCAGCATTTCATGTGCGTCCTTAAATATTAAAGTACACTGTAAATTTAAAGCAGTTATCCTTGTGAGGAAATACTGAATTATACTATCTCATATAAGCAAATTTACAAAAAACTGTAATAATGCTTAATTTTTCATGTTATTAGTAAATTTTAAGTTAAACCACAGGTTAGGTTGTAATATCCCTTGAAAAATACAGGATATGCTTGTAACAATGGGTCGAATTCACAGTTACATTAAAAAACACAGAACAACTATAAAAAAAGCTGTAAAAACACGACGCTAATACAGTCAAACGCTTTAAATTTACTTTAAAATTTAAAGTATTTTTACAGTCGCTATTTAAAAATACAGTTAGGCTTTAAATTTACCATAACAATTGCTGGCAATAAATCGCCTAAAATAATTGCTGGACATGTTTTTAGAGTGTACGTGACTTTGGAACTATATTGTTTTTAACAAAAATTAAAGTACATTTGTTTAGGATCATGACTTCCTATCCATTTGTTACTGAATATTTAGTTACAAATGGATAGTAAGTTATGATCCTAAACAAATGTACTTTAATTTTTGTTAAGAACAATATAGTTCTAAAGTCACGTACTTTAATATTTAAGGACGGGCTTTAAATGTTGCGTGTTTTTAACAAAAATTAAAGTACAATTGTATAGGATAATAACTTCCTATTTCCTAACCATTTCTGACTGAATATTTAGTTTACTTTTTACAGCGCCAAATTCTCTTACATCAAAGCATCATTATTTTTGTGACTTTACATAAACTCATATTACCTTGATCCAGAAGAAAGTTGGAAACCCTTTACTAAGAAATTGTTACGAAACTTTTAATTTATATTAAATTAAATTAAATTTAAAATAAAGTCGTCTTTTTCTTAACAGAACCTTTATTATACTACGACATATGGCGCCCCATGTAGGGCGCAACGACGCGAAACGTAATTTATTTTAATTTATTAAAATATTCACCTTCCTACAAAATAAGTTTCATTTAATTACATTTTTAAAATGTTACTTATAAAATTTTACTGTGGGACAATTTTTTACTGACACATATCTTAAAATTTAATTTATATTTTTTTTTATTAAAAAGAGCAGGAAAAAACAATTTATTTCAGTATTTTTTTTCTGTGGGTATTGTTTTGGGATCTATTGGTTTTTATCAATTTTTTTGTGAAATTAAACTACTTTTAGGTAAATTTATTTGTTTTTATGATTTTTTTGTAAAATTAAACTGCTTTTGGAGGAAAGTATTGCTTTGTTGGCATCATTGATTTTATTTATTTAGTCACTTATTGATCAGTAGTAAATTAAAGCACGTCTACTTCTTTGAAATCTGTTCCTTTTACAAGAAACACAAAAGATAGCATAATAAATAAAAGGTAAGAACACAGTATTCTTCTTTTTGCATGAAGTGTTTTAAGGTGTTTACGTATGTACAGGACGTTAGTGAGTTACTAAGAACAAATTCAACAGATAAAATTTGATTTTTTGACTCGATCCAAAAAAGTGTGAAAAAAGTGTGTTACTTTTTTTATGGTTTAATACTTTTTTAAAAGGAATGGTAATGCTAGGGAAAAACTCAAGTTTGTAGAAAATTTCGCCTGCGGTACAAGAAGGGTTATATTGACCAGGCTTTCTTTGTGGAAGTTAAACTTTTAATACTTATTTCTCTTTTTAAATTCTGATGTGTTTAAAAAATCGCTTACGGCGCTGATTTGAAAATCTTTCCGATATACGGCGCAGCAGAAAAATTTATTACAAAGCCCGGTTATTGTACATAGTACAGAAATAATCATTTTTAGTGTATACTTATTTATATTACACATACTTATTTAAAAGTGACAAGAACAATAAATATTTAGTTTTTATTTAAGCAAAAAAACACATTTTTATATAATTTTGTTAAAAAAAATAACAAAAAATAAAAATTCTTCTTGGTAATAAATTTTCAGTGGTATTTTGCAACTACCTACCAAAAATTATGGTCATAAAAATATTAAATAATTAATAATTTTTAATTAACAATTACAAAATTTAATTTTTATCGAGGAATCAGTTTATATTATAAAAAATAATTTAAGAATTACGAAAATATACCACTTAAATAACTTAAGAACTACTGCAGTAGTTCCTAAGTAATTAAACAAATTTTTGGCTTAAAATTCAAATATTCATCAAATAAGGTGTAATTTAATCATAAAAAATGATTTTTAAGCAAAAATATAAATGTTGGATAAAATTTCGTACAGCACGCATGAGGTAAGTGATATTAATCACTGAAAAAGTTATCAACTGTTTTTTTGTGAATAATATCTTACTTACCTTACCTGTACTGTAAATAACTATTATTCAATACATACAGATAATAGGATAATTACCAGCTTTATTTTAAATAGAAAACTCAATAATAACCCCCGCGTGGCTTTTACTTTATTGAGTGGATAATTATTTATTTTACCCATTCAACTGTCTTTTGTCAAATTATTTTCTTATAAATGTCATTAAAATTTTTAATAAAAATATGAATTCCTAAGCTATTTATTGGATAAAACCTTGTATGGCACTCATGGGTAATCCGATATTGCCCTCTCTCATGGGCAATATCTTACTTTAGCCACTGGTACCATAAATAACTATTATTTACTTAAATCAAGTAAACCATTTCTTTCTTAGTTGGCGTTAGAGTGTACAGCTCCGTCGAAACAAAAGCTTTGACTAAAGGCTTACTGTTTTCAGAATCGATTGTTCCCACAGCTGAGCTATGCAAATGAGCTAGTGCGGTGTCCCGTATTTTATACAGCGCTTATTTCTACTGGCTTTTACACTCAACACACGATTTTAAGTTAAAAACGCGTTATACGCAGACGGTTTCGCTTTTAAAAACAATTGGGTTTTTACTATTTTAGTTTACAGACGTTATGTTTATATCCTGAACATAAATAACAACACTAAGCATTCCCAATTTTTAGAATTTTAAAATAGAAAAGCAAGATTTCAGCAAAAATGTGCAAGAAGGCTACATCAAATTATTAGTATTATTTTAGTTTTCTTGTACTCTGTAAAAAGTGAACTGAATATTCAGTTACATATGGATAGGAAATCGGAAGTTATTATCCTATACAATAGTACTTTAATTTTTGTTAAAAACACGCAGCATTTCATGTCTGTCCCAAAATATTAAAGTACGTAACTTCAGAGCTATATTGTTTTTAACAAAAATTAAAGTACATTTGTATAGGATCATAAATCCTATCTATTTGTAACTAAATATTCAGTTACAAATGGATAGGAAGTTATGATCCTATACAAATGTACTTTAATTTTTGTTAAAAACACTATAGTTCTGAGGTCAAGTACTTTAATATTTAAGGACGGACATGAAATATTGCTTATTTTAATGGCGGCAACGTTGGAAACTTGTAAAACATGTCAATGCGAACTCCGTTAAAATATTTAAAAAAGTATATATAATAAGTAGTTTTTTGCCTTATGTATAGTACACCTTTTTACTGAGACTTGGAGAAATAATTAGACTTTACTATCGCAATAATTAAGGTATATCAAAAACTTGTTCATCTTATGCAAATGAGAAGGGTTAAGATAAGTTAGTGTGTTGTAAATCCACGTATTAGCTTTAATAGCATGCTAAGTGCAAAACATTAGCAGAAATGCGTTAGAAACTGTTCCTGGAGACAGGGAAGTGGTTTAGGGAGAGAAAATTGGGAATATGTCTGCATGAAATATACACTGTTAAAAAGTTGTTTAAAAAGGTTAACACATAATTTATTTGAAGATTTAAAAAATCAAAAACATGAAAAACAAATAAATATCTGGTTGGAGACCAGAACAATAGTTAAATACGGATCAGCAATTTTTCTGGTTACTACAACCAGAAATCGTCTAGGACAACAACACAACTTGTAGTGGTTGCCAGAAATAACTTTTAGGTTTGATTAAGCACAAAAATTGGTCTTGTTGCTCTTAGGGAACGTTCAAGTATTACGTAACGCAAATTTTGATCATTTTGGACCCCCACCCCCCCCTGTAACGCTATTTTCCTATACCATTAACATGGGCTTAACACTCCAAAATGACCCCCCCCAGAAGCGTTACGTAATCTTTAAACGTTCCCTTACCAGATTTCTGGTTGAATCGAAAAGTAAACTGAATATTCAATTACAAATGGATATGAAAACTGAATTTATTATCCTATACAATTCTACTTTAATTTTTGTTAATAACACGCAAAATTTAATGTCTGTCCTTAAATATTAAAGTACGTGACTTTAGAACTATAGTATTTTTAACAAAAATTAAAGTACATTTGTATAGGATCATAAATCCTATCTATTTGTAACTAAATATTCAGTTGCAAATAGATAGGAAGTTATGATCTAATACAAATGTACTTTAATTTTTATTAAAAATACTAGGTATAGTTCTAAAGTCAGGTACTTTAATATTTATGGACTGACATGAAATGTTGCCTGTTTTTAACAAAAATTTAAGTACAATTGTATAGGATAATAACTTCCGGTCCTATCCATGTGTAAATGTTCAGGTTACTTTTTACAGTGTGGAGAAAAAGATTGTTTCGTATTTAACTACTGATCTGGTTGACCCAACCAGATTTTTTTTTTCAGTGATATGAATAAGTATATAAAAAAATTACATTTACAGTTGCAGTTACAGCAGTACATAACAAGTTGTTTCTCATCATTTGTGTAATTTTACATATTTTTTAACAGTGTATATAAAAATCCATTAGAACCGAATTATTGAACTGTCGATGTACCAGTTTAATTATGAAGTGCTGAAAGGACCAACTTCAAAGGATCCGCTCGCTGAAAGCGTCAAATTGTGTTATTCGCCAAACAGACGACCCCGAATTTTCAGCAAAATCACATCAAAAATATACGAGTATATTTTTGTTTGGATTTTATGTTTTTGATGAAATTATACCTACCACGTGATGTAAAAGATATTCCTATCTTTGTCAACATTTTAACAGATAGTTATAGTTTTTCTACGTCATCTATGTATGTAGTGCTACTTCATTTATGACGAGTATTATGTACGAATTTGTATCTAAGTGGTTAAATTTTAATATTCAGATAGGTACTTTTGTACCTGGAACAATTATCGTCCACAAACTTTAGATAAAACATTGAATATTGAAACAGGAATTAAATTTATGTTCTATGATCATTTATAACTAATTAAATATTATTTTAATAATATTAATTAATTAATTAATATTCTAATTTTAATATTTTACTCAATATTAATGATAGATAGTTGCTTCGAACACTATAGTGTATTGAATATTCAAATAGGTTTTTATAGAGCTTTTAAGAATAAATTTAATTATTTAGATATATTTGTAGGTACTTTAAATAATTATTATTTACAAATGTTAAGTAAAAAATTGAATATTAAGTCAAAAATTTAATTTATATTCAACGTTCGCTTAAAATTAATTGAATATTTTATTTTATCTTTTAATTTTAAGATTTTACTCAATATTATCTACAATTGTCAATTAATATTGAGTGCTCATTTATAACTAATTGAATATTATTTTAATAATATTAATTAATTAATTATTATTCTAATTTTAATATTTCACTCAATATTAATGGAACATTTTAGATAGATAGTTGCTTCAAACACTATAGTGTATTGAATATTCAAATAATTTTGTATAGAGCTTTTAAGAATAAATTTAATTATTTAGATATATTTGTAGGTACTTTAAATAATTATTATTTACAAATGTTAAGTAAAAAATTGAATATTAAGTCAAAAATTTAATTTTTATTCAACGTTCGCTTAAATTTAGTTGAATATTAAATGTCTCTTTTAATTTTAAGATTTCACTCAATATTATCTACAATTGTCAATTAATATTGAGTGCTCATTTATAACTAATTGAATATTATTTTAATAATATTAATTAATTAACTATTATTCTAATTTTAATATTTCACTCAATATTAATGGAACATTTTAAATTATACCTACCACGTGATGTAAAAGATATTCCTATCTTTGTCAACATTTTAACAGATAGTTATAGTTTTTCTACGTCATCTATGTATGTAGTGTTGAATATTGAAACAGGAATTAAATTTATGTTCTATGATCATTTATAACTAATTAAATATTATTTTAATAATATTAATTAATTAATTAATATTCTAATTTTAATATTTTACTCAATATTAATGATAGATAGTTGCTTCGAACACTATAGTGTATTGAATATTCAAATAGGTTTTTATAGAGCTTTTAAGAATAAATTTAATTATTTAGATATATTTGTAGGTACTTTAAATAATTATTATTTACAAATGTTAAGTAAAAAATTGAATATTAAGTCAAAAATTTAATTTGTATTCAACGTTCGCTTAAAATTAATTGAATATTTTATTTTATCTTTTAATTTTAAGATTTTACACAATGTTATCTACAATTGTCAATTAATATTGAGTGCTCATTTATAACTAATTGAATATTATTTTAATAATATTAATTAATTAATTATTATTCTAATTTTAATATTTCACTCAATATTAATGGAACATTTTAGATAGATAGTTGCTTCAAACACTATAGTGTATTGAATATTCAAATAATTTTGTATAGAGCTTTTAAGAATAAATTTAATTATTTAGATATATTTGTAGGTACTTTAAATAATTATTATTTACAAATGTTAAGTAAAAAATTGAATATTAAGTCAAAAATTTAATTTTTATTCAACGTTCGCTTAAAATTAGTTGAATATTAAATGTCTCTTTTAATTTTAAGATTTCACTCAATATTATCTACAATTGTCAATTAATATTGAGTGCTCATTTATAACTAATTGAATATTATTTTAATAATATTAATTAATTAACTATTATTCTAATTTTAATATTTCACTCAATATTAATGGAACATTTTAGATAGATAGTTGCTTCAAACACTATAGTGTATTGAATATTCAAATAATTTTGTATAGAGCTTTTAAGAATAAATTTAATTATTTAGATATATTTGTAGGTACTTTAAATAATTATTATTTACAAATGTTAAGTAAAAAATTGAATATTAAGTCAAAAATTTAATTTATATTCAACGTTCGCTTAAAATTAATTGAATATTTTATTTTATCTTTTAATTTTAAGATTTTACTCAATATTATCTAAAATTGTCAATTAATATTGAATGAAATTTTAAAATTAAGTCAAAAATTTAAATAATATTCGATTAATTTTAAGGTAAGACATTATAAAATCTAAAGTATTTTTAAATAGTCAAATTACTACAATGTAAAAAAGTAAATTGAATATTCAGTTACAAATGAATAGGAAATCGGAAGTTTTTATCCTATACAATTATACTTTAATTTTTGTTAAAAACACAAAATATTTCATGTCCATCCTTTAATATTAAAGTACTTACCATTGGAACTGCAGTGGGTTAGGCTAAATGTAACACCCAGAGTAATTGTAACATGTCTTGTTATAATTCTTCAACAAGTTTAAATCAAATCTAAATTTTACGCGAAATATTTAATACTGTCAAAAATGCCAGGGTCGGATTGGATATAAACTAGTTTAGAAGAATTATAACAGGACATGTCACAATTACCCTGGGTGTCACATTTAGCCTAACCCACTCTATAGTCATTTTAACAAAAATTAAAGTACTTTTTTATAGAATTAAACCAATTAATGGAAATGTAACAAATAATACAGAAAAAGGTAAATTTCTTAGTTTAGTTTTTATTATTAAGTAAACCATAATTTAATTAAATTTACCAAATTTAATGATTAGCATGTTTCTTTTTAGGTAAAAAAAAACATGTTGAATTTAAAACATGTAATTTAACTGAACGTACAATAACTATTATTACCCAGGTAGGTAGGTATTATATATAATCTATAGATAAACCAATTGCATTAAAAGTTTATAAAAAAATACCTGATTTGCATTTAAATAACAAGCTTGTTCTTTTTTGTATAAGTAGGTATTTTACACTGCGTTTTTCACAATTATTGTTTTAGTTTCTAAATTATTATGCAACAGTTTTTTTAACAACTCGCCTTATCTATAACAGCATACTAATAATAATAATAACAATAATAATAATTATTATTATTATTATTATTATTATTATTATTATTATTATTATTATTTTTTTCACAGCATTTTGCCTGGTTTACAACAGTAGTCGATTCATAAGTAAACAAGACTAATGTCAGATAGTCACATTTCCAGGAACGAACGGACAATGTGTGTGGCCTGGAGGACAACAGCCATTTGCATTCTAAGGTATTCCAGGGCACCCCTATTTCAATCAGGCAGTCTTTAAGGTTTTTTGGCATTTATTATTATTATTATTATTATTATTATTATTATTATTATTATTATTATTATTATTATTATTATTATTATTATTATTATTATTATTATTATTTGACTTTTCCACATTTCCTCACTAAAAAAAATTAATTTTTTGGGCTTGAGGAAAGTTATTAAGCTAGCATTGGTCCTTCAACAAAATGCATTGCCTAAATTTTTAATTTTAGTTTTGTTCACCAATAATCCTTCTTATTATACTGCAGGTATCAAGTATGACTGATTTTTGCATAGACAGTTGTATTGTTTTACTGAAGTCTTCATCTAAATCCAATTTTAGAAGTCCTTGGAGCAATTTTTTTGGTATTTCTCCAGTAGCACCTAAGACAATGGGAATTATTACAACTTGATCCAACTTCCACATTTTTTTTAGTTCATCCGCTAGAGGAAGATACTTATTGATTTTTTCAGTTTGAGCTTTTTGAATATTTGCGGCAAGAGGTATTTAACATCAATAATGTAAGCTTTCTTTTTGTCTTTCAGTGTTAACAAAATATCGGGAATATTATTAGGAATAGGTTTATCAGTAATGACTTGCCTATTCCAATAAATTCGTGTTTGTTGATCTTCATATACTGATAGTGGTTCATATTTATAGTATGGTACAGTTTCTATTAGTTCCATATATTTTACTCTTAAAGCTTGATGCAGTATTTTTGCTACTCTATTGTGGCGATCTAAGTAGGATTTTGGTGCTAAAACACTACAACTTGAAATTATATGGTCCAAATACTCCTCTTTTTCTCCACACATACGACATTTGGTATCCAATATTTCTTCTTTCAGTATCTTTTTTTTGTAAATCCTGGTTGGTATAACTTGATCTTGAATAGCTGAAATAAATCCTTCAGTCTCAATAAACAAGAAACCAGTCCTTAGATATTCAGTTGATGCTGTGGTATCAATTATTTCATTTTCAATTGTGCATAAATATTATTATTATTATTATTATTATTATTATTATTATTATTATTATTATTATTATTATTATTATTATTATTATTATTATTATTATTATTATTATTATTATTATTATTATTATTATTATTATTATTATTATTATTATTATTATTATTGTTATTATTATTATTATTATTATTATTATATTTATATTACCTACCTATATCTTATTTTAAAATTTATAACAATAACTTAATAGTTAAGAATTAATTTTAATTAATAATATTCAAGTTTTTTTTTACATATTTTTTTGATAATGGTTTCTGCTATAGCATGATGTAGCGTGAATAATCAGGGGTGTAAAAAAAGTCCAAAAATAGTGTGACGTAATTAATGATTGGCCCCTTTTAAAGTACTTTTCAAATAAATATTATTTTTTGAAAAGTGTGAACACAATACTGAAAAAAGTTTTTTCGTTAAGCATGTTTAAAACTCTTAGACTTATTAAAATTTATGGCAAAAACTTTTTAAGCCAATTTTAATTCTGCGCCGAAAGTCCGCCGGCAGGTCATAATTTAGGTCTTACATTTTATAATTTGTTGCTTTTTGAGATTAGGTATGTATTTTTTTCAAACTAAATGAAATGAAAAGTTTATGTATCAATCTAAATTTTTATTTTTAGAATTGGCGCCCAAACGTTCACTCGTATTAATATTGAATAAAATCTTAAAATTAAGAGACAGTACTGCTAAATAATATTCAGTTATTCATTAATGCAAAATTTAATTTAATTTCTGTCTTAATATTCAATTTTTTACTTAAAATTTGCGGATGATCATTAGTCCAAGTAGTACTTTCTCTGAATATTCAAATGTATTCCGAAAAGTTTTATACACATGAGTTAAATATTAAAACTAGTGTTTTAAGCATATTATAATTGCTGGTAATCATCTAGGTAAAATTGTACATTAATATTCAGTGGAATCTTAAAGTTAAGAAAAAAATATTTAATTAATAAGATTGTAAATTAATAGATATTCAAGTTAATTGTTAACTGGCTTTATCTTAAAGATTTTAAGTAAAATTCCGAATGAATTCACATTTTTATGTTAATTTTAAGTTTTTGCTGAATATAATAATATTCAGTAAAAATAATTATTGGACAAATGTACCTACTGTTAAAATTTTACTAACTGGCACCTGGCCAGAATATTTGGAATGCAAGGTCGCCTTACAACACACAATATTTTATATCTTCTCTTGCTTGTCTCAGCTCACAGGTGCCAGTTAGTAAAATTTTAACAATATATGATAATTAATTTAGATTTAGATATAAATTTAATAAAAGTTAATAAAAAAATATTAATTTATATGTAACGAATTTTACTTAAAAGTTTTAAGTTAAAATTATTAAAGAATTCAATATTTATTTACATTAAATTTTGTCTTAATTCTACATTTTATTTATTTATTCCGAAAATAAAAATTTAGTGACTAAAGTTACCTCTTCAACTTTTAGATAACATTCAGATTTGATTCATATATTTCCTCTTTTCACTGAACTGAACTGAACAATAAATGCCTATTGAAAATAAAAACCTTAAAACTACGCCAGGATTGTAAATTAATAGATATTCAATTGTTCATTAATTTTTATCTTAAAGATTTTAAGTAAAATTCAAAATAAATTCACATTTTCATGTTAATTTTAAGATTTTATTGAATATTATAGGACAATTATACATATATGGTAATTTTATTATAAATACGTCTAAATATTTAAATTTTATAAGGCATTGGATAATTAGAAAATAGAAAATAATAGTCCAATAATACTTAGCGAATTCTTTAAATTAAGACGAGATTTAAATTTATTCTGAATTTTATTTAAAAAATTTAACTTAAAATATTTAAACAATTAAATATACATATTTATATTAGAAGTATATTAGTATAGGTATATTATGTCTTAATGTAAAGGTTTTTTTTATTAATGAATTATTATTGTCTATTAATATTCATTAAAATTAAGACAAAGAATTAATTCATTCTGAATTTTTCTTAATTATTAACTAATTAATGTTCAGTGAAAACTGAAATATAAGACAAAATATGAATATAATAAATTATTTATATTATATAAAATATAAGACAAAATAAGAATATAATATATTACCTATATACTGAATTTTTGAGTTAAAAAATTAATAAACAAATGAATATTTATTAGTTTACCATTCTGTCTTAATTTTAGATTTTTTTATTGTTAATGAGCAAATATTGTCCATTAATATTTAGTAAAATCTTAAAATTAAGACAAAAAATATGAACTTATAGCTAATGAATTTTGTTTGAAATTTTTAAGTTAAAAATTAATAAACAATTATTTAATATAATTTGCTTTCTTAGTTTTAAAATTGTAATTTTTAATGTAAAAATCTAAATGATAAGTACAAAATATATATGTTTTTAAGTAATATTCTAGTAGTTAGGTAGGTATTGAGTACATAAAACTTAAAAAAAGTATGAGAAATCTAAATCTAAATTCAATGGAATTTTTGATTCTAAATGAGAATTTTTGATCATTAAAGTAATTTTAAAACAAAACATTTAAGAAAAAAGTATAAGTAGTATTTGTAAAAAAAATCTCACTTGACAATTAACAAATCCCACTCAAAAAACGATAAAAAACAATATAATTATATATTCATCTCCAATTTGCTTACATTACCGCCATCTATATCAAACTGTCTGAACTTTCGTCAACCATTTTGTTTAGCGCTATGACTTCAAACCGCTAGGTGACCTCAAATCAGCGCATGCCTATTGGCCAGCTCACTTTTAACTCCTCCTTTTTTCAACACAGAACTTCCCCCACTTGAAAACACGGTTCTCCTCCTCATGTATCCTCACCGCGTGACTCCCCTCATTCGACTGTTGGTGGGGATTCCGGTGGAGGGGGTCAATAAACACATCGTTATGGGTAAAGCTCTGTTAAAAGTTGTTTTTATTTGAAAATAAAATTGTTAACAGTATCTCAATATTGATTTATATGATGTATTTATAATTTTTTATGTTTATTATTTTAAATGTTTATTAAAATATTTATTTTTTAATTAAGACATAGGATAAAAATAGCTTTTTTAAATTAAAACTTCTGCTAAAAGTTGTTTTTATTTAAAAATAAAATTTTTAACAGAATCTCAATATTGATTTATAAGATGTAGTTAAAATTTTTTATGTTTATTATTTTAAAATTTTTATTAAAATATTTATTTTTTAATTAGAACACAGGATGAAAAATAGCTTTTTTTTTAAATCAAAACTTCTGCTAATAGTTGTTTTTATTTAAAAATAAAATTGTTTACAGAATCTTAATATTGATTTATATTATGGAGTCATAATTTTTTATGTTTATTATTTTAAAATGTTTATTAAAATACTTATTTTTTAATTAGGACACAGGGTGAAAAACAGCTTTTTTTATCAAAACTTCTGCTAAAAGATGTTTTTATTTAAAAATAAAACTGTTAACAGTATCTCAATATTGATTTATAAGATGTAGTTAAAATTTTTTATGTTTACTACTTAAAACGTTTATTAAAATATATATATTTTGTTTTAATTAGCATCCAATATTTTTTAAAATAATTTTATAAATATTGACAGGGTAAAAGCAATTTTTCATCATAACCTGTCAAATTCCATTATTTTATTTTATTATGTTTTTTTACGTTTTTTTTTTCGTTATATTTACGAAGCATTTTAATATTGACGCACAAAGGTAAATTTTGGACAAAACCTAATGATTAAGAATTTAGTTTAAAAATAAAAGAGTTATTGTATTTTTAGGAATGAGTTGCCAAAAAATTGTTAAAAAAAATGTTGGAAAACGTCCGAGACGCTAGTTTTAAAGAAAATGAAAAAATTAAAAGCCCTTTCTTAATTTGGGGTATGCACGGTAAAAAAATAATGTAAAATAATGTAAAAGTACCTTGTTAACTAAGTAATTTTACAGAATTTAACTATACATACTTAAGTAAGTTTAATTTTGTGTAAATAAATTTCTTGCAAAATAATGTAAAAGACTGGTAAAATTTTGTAAATTAAATGACTGTAGTAAAAAAACTAGTCATGTAATCGAGTTATGCTTATCTTGATTTTTGACAAGAAGGTCAAGAAAAGCAAAATATTAAAAATGTAAAATGTGACTGGTGGTCATTTCTCATGAGGTTCTGGCCTTTTTCTTTGTATTTGCATACGTTTCGATCAGCTTTTAGTGGTTTTATTAATTTAATTATAAGTTTTTTATTTTTTTTATTCTCAGTAAGGTAAATTATTAAAATTGATATTTAAAAAGGAATTAGAGAAATTTAGTTTATAAATAGCAAACGTCTAACAAGAAATGCGAGAAATGTTAAATATTTTTAGATTAATATTGTTCTAGTGTTAATACCAATAAAGTAAAAGAAATATTCCATATATTTTACGAGCAGGTAAGTGGAAAAATTATGATAAAATATTTCCATCGTGGAAAATGTTGTAAATTTAAAGCAAACATCATAAAAGTAGGTAATTTTTGCAGAAAACGGTAAATAAGTTGGTATTGAATTATATGGAAGTTACATTTTAATTTTTATGGCTTTCACTAATCATGTTTTTGTTTTTACAAAATCGACCAAAGACAGACTCAGTTTTAAACAAAAAGAATCTATCTGAGTAAAAACTTGGATATAATTAGTGGTTAAAAAATTACTTGTAATCATATTTTATTACCAATTGTGTTTTTGATAAATTTTAATATTTAGATTAGATTGAATGTCATTTTAAGTTTTATAAATAATTATTAGAAAATATTTTTAAAAAGTGGAAGGGACTGTATCGCTTTATATTAACACAACAAAGATAAAGAAAAACTAAGCACTAGTACCTTCTGCCCTTTATATAAGTCTCTAAAAACAAATTCCTCCCACTACCTGAATTTGAATCTCTACAACATATATTTTTTGACTGTCCTATCTATGAACCTCTCAGAAATCCATATGTACTCAGTCTAAGAGATATGAATGAGCCTATCTTTCCACTGAGTAACCTAAACCTCTAAAACTTAAACTGTTATTTTTTGTAACCAATGTTCTTAAACTGAGATCCTTTATCCTTAACGAATAAAGCGCCTCACTTTTAATTTAAGATTAGCTCACAAGTTTGTTATTTCATTTTAATATTTTATGTTACATATGTAACAATTGTTGTAATCTATCTATATTATTTTTACACAATATTTGCAGATTGGTGCTTTAGATGCCTTTTTAAGGACTTTTTTTTCTTTCTTCTTGCTTTTAAATTATTTGAATTTTTATAAATGTCAAAATAATGTTATTGACAATAAATTTGAAACACAAGATATTCAACTTTATTCTTTTTTTTTGGCTTCAACCTTACATAGGGAATTAAATTTATTGCACCAACCCTAAAACAAAAAACAAATGAGGATCAACTCAGATAGATACTGCACATGGTTTAAGTATAGACTAAAGTTTAAAAATAAACTAATTTGAGATGTCTTAAAAATTAAAACAGCACCTTTTTGAAAATTTGTAGTCTCTACAAATCTTTACAGTAGAGATAAATATCTACAAATCTCTACAGTAGAGATAAATCTACAGTAGAGATAAATCTCTACAAATCTATAGTAGAGATAAATCTCTACAAATTTCTACAGTAGAGATAAATCTCTACAAATCTCTACAGTAGAGATAAATCTCTACAAATCTCTACAGTAGAGATTAATCTCTACAAATCTCTACAGTAGAGATAAATCTCTACAAATCTCTACAGTAGAGATAAATCTTTACAAATCTCTACAGTAGAGATCAATTTCTACAAATCTCTACAGTAGAGATAAATCTCTACCAATCTCTTTAGTAGAGATAAATCTCTAAAAATCTCTAACGTAACGTAATAAATACTGAACGTTTTTGCTTATATAGAACTACACCAAAATTTAGTAAACATTCACTGGTTCAACCAGTCTGGTTGTTACCAGAACTATAATAACGTTGTATTACTTTAACAACTAGTGAATGTACGAAAAACGCTCAGTAGGTAACTAATTCTCAGTGTATCTTGTTTTCTACTTTTTTTATAAAACAATCTATTCGAGAGTTTATTATTCAAAATAAACCCTGTTTTCCATGTCAAAGTACAAATTTATTTTGAAAACGTACAGAAATATCAATAACATTACACCGAATGTCAATTAGTCTGAACCAACATTACCCATTTACTTCATTTGATAATTATTTAATTTTTGATAATAAAACTGTAAAATCATTTACTCTTCGCTAATTTAAAACTGAAAACATCAACTCCATAATTTTCCTAACTGGGCAGTAGATTTTCCGAACTCGAGCGGGGTTATAGGGTGGGGCAAATTCATTGAACATTCAGTAACCAATGGATAGAAAATTATCCCATACAATTGTACTTTAATTTTTGTTAAAATCACCCAAAATTTCATGTCCGTCCTTAAATATTAAAGTACGTGACTTTAGAACTATAGTGTTTTTAACAAAAATTAATGTACAGTTGTGGCATTAAATATCGGGACAACCTCAAAAAAAATCGTGTCATTTTTATATTTTTTTCATGGATTAACATGGGATTATTTTAAGAATTAAAAACTAGGTTACTTCGTTTTGACCTAACTGAAATATTTAGTTGAAGTTCACTGTCAAAAAATATTAAATTAATAAATTAATATTTATTGATTTATTAAATTTTACACAAATGTTGTAATTATTTAAATAATAATAAAATTGATATTCTTTGGATCAAAATTGTACTATACGGGTAAAGAATATGTGTTTAATATTCATTTTTCTCTTCAGTACAGCTAAAAACTTACAAGGTTTTATAAATTTTCTACTGCAAATGGATTTGAGTTTAAGAGTTCATTACTGAAGAGCCTCACTGAGGTAAGCGAAAAAAAATTCCTAGTATACGGCAACTGCACCTTGTTTTTCTCGATTTTTCTTATATAATTAAAAATTGCTAATATTGAGTCGATATTTGCATGAAATTCCAAGGGTATACTGTAAAAACCCATGCAGTTAATATTTTGACCATTACATGTTTTAATTTTCTCGTAATTATGTTAAAAACAAAATGAATCCTTGTGTCGCATTAATGTGATTTATATGCAACATCATTAACAAAAAATTAACACTGCCTAATGAAAATCAAAATTAACATATTCAAATGTTTCATTAGTAGATAAAAAGTAGAAACAATTGTTGTTTTGCATTTTTAGATAAGCTAAACTACTGCAAAAAAATTATACACATTCTAGGAGAAAATCCCTTAAGGTTTCTTCTAAATTTTCTTTAAGATTTCCAGATTTCATTTAAATTTTTCTTAAGATTTCTTCAGATTTTTCTTTAATAGGTATATTTTTTTAAGATTTCCTCTATTTTCCTTTAATATTTTCTTGGAATTTTTCTTAAAATTCCCTCGAAGAACCTTAAAATTGGTTTGGTAAAAATGAGATGTCCTCGAGAGATGACCTCCAAGATTTTCTCCAATTTGTACACCTGTTTACCCTTTAGCTAAAAGTTTAAAATAAAAAAAATACATTAAGAAAAATAATTTAGTAGAGAGACATAAAATTAAAAATAAAGCAAGTCTTAAAATTTAAAAAATTTCGCATATTTACCCTAAAATTTTGATTTACCATCATTTTAAAATTTCAAGTTATCACTCTAAATTTAATAAAGGTGAAAAATTGTATCCAGAATTACCCACAACTGGAACTCAATAGTGGACAGGGTGTTTCAGTCAAAACTTCCAGGGTCGAATACTCAAAAACTATATTAGATATATCTAAAATCTATAAAAAGCACAAGATAGATTTATTTTTTAACTATATTTTGGCATAAACTAGACTTCTTAACGTCCCATGGTATAGGGGTAGCGACTCTTTAAAATATAGGTTCTAGTAGTAGTAAGGCTGGGTACGCTATAAGCCAGGCCTTTTTTGCAAGAATATAGGTACTAAATTTTTGAACTTTTAAAAGTTGTTTTTTTTTGTCGCTTCTAGGACTTTATAAAAAGTTTTAGTATACATTAAATATAATGTTTAAATATATATATATATAGGGGAAAGGGGGGAATGGCGGCCGCCCAAGTCTCTTTGTAATTTTTAACTTTATTAATGATTTTTTTTAAATGAAACTTAAAGGTATGCTGTTAAAACCATATTCTCAAAAATTATTTAAGTTGAAATTCAAATTTTTTACAATTTAAAAAAAAGCTTGCAAAGGCAGCCATTACTCGCAGGCTGGGAGTAATTACGGCATAGGCCAGAATTACCTCCATTCAAAAAAAATATATATACAAAAATCACAAACAAAGACTTTTCCTTCAAAGTTTGTGAAATCTTTGTACCCATAGGACACAGTTTAAGCAGCATATTCATAGCTCACGGCTTTAGCAAACTCACCACACATTAGACATAGTTCGTGATTCATCGCCATGTAATTTTTATCATCACTTTCATCCGAAGAGTCTTCGGAGTTTTTCTTAAGTTTTTCAGACCTCCATTGTGCTTTTCCACTCATTCTTTTATAAATTCGGGATATCTCCAATATTAAAACTTAAATATGACTTATCCCAAGAGTAGCAGGCCGGCATTACCCCAAAAAGTACGTTTACAAATTTTTACCCAAAACACAAAATTAACTAAATTTAATTATCATTACATAGTCCTAAACTACACTAGAGACTAATACTACATATACCACAAATGTAACTAATAAGGCTCAATTAATTTATTTTTATGCCTTTGAAACTAGAAGAGTGATACATCAAAACTGGCAAATTGCAATTTTCTCTAATAACTTTCTACTTTACCGATTTGGCGTCGATCCCATTCTAGGTACACTATGAACTATAGTATACTCACGAGTACAAGAAGCATCTAGTATTTAAATTGAAAAATGAATATACAACTGAGATATACGATAGCCGCCATTACCCTAGAGGCCGCAATTACCCTAGAGGCCGCCATTCCCCCCTTTCCCCTACACCATTTAAAAGACATACTGTACTATAATTTCTATTCTGCAAATAATAAATTGTTTCGAAAGCCGCCACCGCTGATCTTCGCGATAAAATGCAAATTCGAATTTATAAATATTCATTCGGGCGACAGATGTCGCTACGGCGGTCGCCGGTCAACCGGAATTTTAGTTCCGGTGTCCGGACCCCGATGCTTCTTTGTTTCCCGCAATATCAACCGCTCTGCGCACAGCGTGTTAATTCAGAAACCTAGGAAAACAACAAATATTATTTTTTTCACTACTAGCTTTAGAACATATATATCGTGTTTTCAGACTGTGAAATCAATTTTCTTCATCTATAGCAATAATAATTTTTATCCAATACATACAGATAATAAGACAATTACCAGCTTTATTTTAAATAGATAAACTCAATAATAACCTCCGCTTGGCTTTTACTTTATTGAGTGGATAATTATTTATTTTACCCACTCAACTGTCACTTGTCAAATTATTTTCTTGTAAATGTCATTAAAATTTTTAATAAAAATATGAATTCCTAAGCTATTTATTGGATAAAACCTTGTATGGCACTCAATGGTAAACCAATATTGCCCTCTCGATAATTAACCTGCTTAGCTGACGCCTCGTTAATTTTCTCATGGGCAATATCTTACTTTACCCACTAGTATCATAAATAACTATTTCTCTTCTAGTAGGAGTAAATTTTATAAACAATTAATTTCTGTCACTTTAGATGTTTCAGTTATTTGTGAAATTTTACTAATTATACCCAAGAAAATAGCTTTAAATAACTTTTAATTTAAAAATATAATTAATTATGATTATTTTCAATTAATACAATCAATAATTGCCTAAATATTATAAAAAAGTTAAAAAAAACTAAATTTTTAAACGTCAGTTCAAAGTTTTTATTTGAGCAAATGTCATTGATCAAGGCTACTTGATTGTTATGGAAATTTCAATAAATATAATTTTTTTTAATAATTTATTTTATTATTTGAATAAAAATAGTCAAATAATAGTGCTAGTAGTGAAAAAATAATATATAAGCTACAGTAGAGAAGACTTTTATAGCCTCCCACTCTTAAATCCCTACCCAGCTACGCAGTTCGAGATTTAATTTAATTAATTAATTAATTAATAAATTAATTAATTAATGCGCTCGGCTATAAAAAATGTCTTCTCTACCTTGGTATATAATTACTATTTTTCGATTATATTTAAAAGCACCTGTATAAAAACATGCACGAAAAATTAAACCCACCACCTGTGGGTAGTTTCAGCGCCTATTGCCTGTAGCCCTGTTTTAGGTAGTTAGTAACGATACCTACTAACCCAGGGGGGCCACAGCTTTATGTGCCCTCGAAGCACATGCATGGTTACGGTGGATTTTTTTTTAATTTTTATTCTCTGACCGAGGATCGAACCTCGGACCTCTTGGTTAGAAGACCAGATTCTCGACTGAGCTACCACCGCTCCCATAAAAGCAAAATAGTCGACGTTGATTGGTTGATTGATATTTAAACTGTTGACATTTGAATTATAACCTCAAATTTGTTGTAAAAATTACAAAATTTAATGTATCTATTTTTAAAATTGCTATATGAAATTATTATTTTAATTCTCAATTTTAGCGCATTAATTTTGTCGTGACCTTGTATAAAGATTATGTGTAACTATAAGAAGAATTTTAACAATTTATCATTATTATTATCCATTATTAAGGACAGAAATTTTTAATTTTAAACAAAATTATAAAAATATTAATTTATTATTCCATCAATATATTTTCTAATCATCGTACAGAGTGATATTGGTAGACTGACAGTTTCGGGCTGCTGGCCCTCTTCAGTACCAAAAGGCAACTCTGCACGCTGATTAAGAAAACGGTTTTACCTGAGAGTGTACTGTCATTAAACATTTTTACTCTTTTTAAAAAACAGGTTAAGGCCTTTCTTATAAACCTCGAACGATATTCGCTAGATGAATATTTTTAAAAATTGTTTTTCCTTTATGTATATTTTAAAATACATGTTAGTTCTATTTGATCAGTTTAATGTTCACGATAGTCATGCATAGGTTATATGTTATTATAATTATATTATGTACGATGTGTCGTAATTTATGAAATAAAGTTATTATTATTATTATTATTATTATTATTTAGACTTTATTCGCAAAAGGAATATAGCCATTAGATTGATGTAGACTTGTGCGCCATCTATTGCTAGATGTAGACAACTACTCATACCTCTCCTAGTCTGGAGACTTTGAATGGTAGCAAGTTGAAGACTTGTGTGTCTGAAGCACATAGCACTACTAGCGAGTGGTTAGGCGTAGAATTATTAAGGACAAAATTTTTTAATTTTAAACAAATTTGTAAAAATATTAATTTATTATTCCATTAATCTATTTTCTAATCATCGTACA
The DNA here is from genome assembly GCA_958510825.1 of Brachypterus glaber. Classification (NCBI taxonomy): domain Eukaryota; kingdom Metazoa; phylum Arthropoda; class Insecta; order Coleoptera; family Kateretidae; genus Brachypterus; species Brachypterus glaber. The sequence goes on along the minus strand of OY294052.1, from coordinate 27,339,229 downwards.
GAGTGACAGTTTCGGGCCGCTGGCCCTCTTCTAGCAATAAATGGCGCACAAGTCTACATCAATCTAATGGCTATATTCCTTTTGCGAATAAAGTCTAAAACCGTTTTCTTAATCAGCGTGCAGAGTTGACTCTTAGTACTGGAGAGGGCCAGCAGCCCGGAACTGTCAGTCTACCAATATCATTCTGTACGATGATTAGAAAATAGATTGATGGAATAATAAATATTATCCATTATATCTTCTGTTTCATTCAACAAATCAACAGGCTACAAACTTTGCATAGTTGGATTACGAATAAAACAGAAGATATTACGAATGAGTGTATGTTGGTAAAACTAATGATAAATACAATAAATCATCGCATAGTAAAAAATATATCTACTTCTTTGCTTATTTATCTTTTTGCAAGTCTCGTTAAAAATTTCAATAAAGGTTTTAAATTAAACTAAAAAAAAATTTAAGTTATGTTTAAATTATATTTCGATACCCATGTTAAATGTTTTTTTTTATTTAGTTTAACTTGTCCACTGTGCTGTGCACTGTTTCGCACTAGGGCGAACTTTAATTGCCATCTGAAAATCCAGTGCAAAGTTTTGCTGTTTTGAAATGAAAATATTGCGAAAACTGATAGAAATTTCATTCTGTTTCATAAAACACGAAAAGAAAAGGACATTTTTGTAAAATGTCCCGAGAATTTAGAAGAAAACTGAATATATTTAGACTTAATTTCTTGAAATTACCTGTTTTTGTTTAAAAAATCCAAAAAAAAATCCTTGTTAATATTTTTAAATCCTAAATTACAGGATTTAATTTGTAAGATAAGGACGGCAATCACAAGAATTTACCAATTATTCCTGGATCGTTGAAATTTGGCATATCCCAGATCACACAGATTTGATTATATAGATTATAATGCCGTGATTTTTAGTTTGAAAAATTATAGTCATAAACCGTCAATTTTAGCTAACAAATAGCTCGCTAAAACTGGGTCAAACAATAAAAAAAAAACGAATTGTATGTTTTTGTTATTTATTTAACAGTTTTTCCTCCTATTTGACAGATTTTTTAAATACAATATACTTTTTATATTGCATTTAGAAAAAATCATTTAAAAGTTGTCAAAAAACGAGGAAAACTGACACTAAAAAATTATTAAAAAAAAAAAATAGTTTTTCTTTAATATTATTTTACCCAGAAAAGAGTAGACCCCTCTTTAAACTAAAAACTTAAACTACAAGCTTAAAGTCTTCTCATTTTATCTGGTTTCTGGACTATAAACCGACAATCTGTCAGGTCTGTCAGACCGAAATTTTTACAAAATGGTCTCTAAAACATCGTGATGAGTAAAAAAAATTGAAAATAAATACATAAAAGTGCTGAGAAAAATAGAGGGTTTGGATTAAAAAAATTTATTTCAATACTTCTGTATTTTTTAGATCAAAAAAAAAATTAAGTACCTATGTCTAAGAAATATATATTTAGTTACCAATAAAAATAAATACAACGGTTTTTAATTTAATGTCCCATCGTTCCGCACGTAACACGCTGTCAATTTTCCTCAAAGAAAATTAAATATGTATCTTCTATAAAGATCGGCCAATAAATTAAGTTCCCTTATCCGCAACCATCGCCACGGCACACCGTGTATTTTTTTCTAATTACGCCTCTTTGTCAATGTACATATTTTGTGTACTCGTGACAAAAAGGATCTTGTTTTTTTTCGGATATTGTTTAGAAGATGAGCATTTATTTTTAATCAATATTAAAATTGGTGGATTTGGATTTCTGTGGATTTTTGTTTCGATTTTTGTTTTGCTTATTTTTTATCGGACAAAAAATCTTACACGGTTAAATTTTTAAATTTTCTACAAAATATCTTAAATAATTTTTGTCGTAGGACTATTAGTTTTCGAGGAATAATGATTTAACGGCTTTTTAAAATCTCGATATACACACACGGTGTTTGCAGTCCTTTGAGATTAAATAAAGGATATGATTCTACATCACAAAACATGAAAAATCAACCAAGGAACTAAGCCCTAAGGGATATACGGCCCTGAACGTAATAAATAGGGAAGAAAAAAATCACCAATAAAATTAAAATTATGGATGGCTTGTCTTTATAACTAAGCATAAAAGTATTCTTCACCCAAACACCTAAATTTAATATTAAAGGAGTAATAGCCTTTTAAAAAGTAATATTTTTGGTGGCACAAAATGTTACTTCCTTTTAATTACATTTTTTTTTAAAACGGCTGAAACCGGTTGGTAGAAACCGAATACATTATTGAAAATTAAAAACTCAAAATGACTACTGCTCAATTTCATAAATCGTCCAAAACTAATCCTTAAACATTAGGGACGTTTCGTTTCTATTTAAGACTTTATCAACCTAAAAAAGGAAAGTCGAAGGGAAGTCCAGTCCCTTTTTAGGATGAGTACACGTCATTGTAACGGTGTCCTTTTATTACATCCTACCTTGCTACTAGATTTCTATCATCGGTGGGTTAATTATAAGTTTGTCCAAGGATAATTGCGAGTATTTCCAGTTATTAGGTCCTTATTAAAATTGAAAACCGTGAAATTATTATTAATGGTAATGTAATGAGTTTTTCTTTTAAATGAATTATGTTATAATAACCTAATGCATCTCTACACTACACTAAAAAAATACTTATGCTAACAAAAGAATAATTTCCTCTAATATTTTCAAAATATAAAATAAAAACAATTTAATTATTTATCAAAGAACTTTTACCTCAAGAAGGAGCATGATGAAATCTACCGTATGCTTTGTTTGAAGCGTAAACCAACTATGGTGAGGGGCTGGTGGTGAGTGACTATTGTTTACACTTAGTACGCGTAAAGAGAGAGAAAGAATGTGTAAACTCACAGTCTAATGTTGTAAAATGACTGACAGGGGTACAGTGTTGTCGATTGGAAACATATACTTTGGATATTTTATTGTAAATTTTAAGAAACATAAGTTCTGTATGAGTTTTATATGAACCAGGAGTTTAATTTTAATAGATTTAAATATACTATATTATTAAACATAATTATAGTATACACAATAAAGTTTTTTACATTTTTAATTTAAGTATAATGATTTGAATTCATGATAAGGTGGAAACTACGCAACATCGCTACTAGGTAGCCTGAAAGTCAACTAGCAACATCTACATTTTACACCACAAAGTTGATCGCGTTTCTTTAGTAAATAAACAAACAAAAAGATGACACATTCATAAACATTGGTATGAAATTACTTCTTGAGGTAAAAGTTCTTTGATATAGATCCTCTACTTCAAATTTAAACTATTTAACTCAAAGAGTTCTCAACTTATCAAGTCTGACAGACGGACTGACAGACAGACCGATAGAGTTCAACACATTTTATCCGCCAAAATAAATTTATTTGCAAAAAACGTCTTTAGCGAAAGCAAAAATAAAAATTGTATTATTTTATTGCAATACCTTCCCATTCCTTCAGAAAATGTAGTTTTATCTGAAAAAGATGTTTTGCATAATCTAAAAACACATTTTTCTTGGAGATGAACAATGTGTCCGCAGAATGAACTCTAAACATAAAACAGTGTGGACGGATGGAAAGTAGAAAAAAGGCAAAGGGATTCCTTCCTTCGGTTTTCATGGAATATTCTTCGCAAGGTTATATTCCCTGAAATTTTCAAACCTATTGTTTTCTAAAATTATAAAAAACCTACTATGGGCACAGTGTTTAGTGTGTGTTTAAAAGAAGTTTAAAAAGAAGAAGAAGAAGAAGAAGAAGAAAACGAAGAAGAAGAACAAGAAAAACAGGAAAAACAAGAAGAAAAAGCAGAAAAAGGCGAACAAAAATAACAAGAAGAACAAGAAGAACTAAAAGAACAAGAAAAAAGAAGAAGTACAACACGAAGAAGACGAAGGAATTCAAAAAGACGTAGAAGAAGAAAAAGAAGAGGAAAGAAAAGAAGAAGAAGGAGAAGGAGAAGAAGAAGAAGGAGAAGAAGAAACTAAGTAAGTTTCCAATAAAGTATCTACTTTAAAAATAGCCATTTTCTAAATTTTGGGTTGCCTCAGGGGCAGTAAATTTCAAAATTTTCAATTTATTTATATTAAGTTTTATTATAATTGAAGCGTCAAGTGGAAGGTGTTATGTAACATTTTTTTAAATTTTTGTAATTTTCATTGAATAAAGAAGGTATAAGACCCTGCTATGATAATATCATAGAAATTTAAAAATTAAAAAAAATATATAACATAACACCTTCGTCCACTTGACGCTTCCATTAGCTACATATTTTTCTGCCTGTTATGATGTGTAGAGTATAATAACGCAAAAACTCTCCAGATATTTCTTTAGGCAAATTTATGACGAGAAAATCCATCCATCTTACTCATTTTCCGTCGGATTTTCTTCGCTAACATTAAAATAAAAACATCTTTATAAGGACTATGGAAAATTGTTGCACGTCAAAAACACTTTTCATGCTAATTTTTGTAATTAATTAAAATATTATGGATCGTTTTTTTTATGGTTAATTGTTTGAATTCACCCAGTAAACATTTGTCAGTGGACACGAAAATGTATCTATAGGACCTTAGTACTACTTATCCATCAATTATTAAAATCAATAATTAGCTAAATTAATATTACTAATAATATTTTATTATAAACAAAATCCCAAAAAAAAAGAATTTTAAATGTATGCTTAAAGTATTTATTGGAGAAAATGTCATTGGTCAAAGCTACTTGATTTTTTATGAAAGTTTTAAGAAACAGCATTTCTGTTAATATTTTACAATATTATCTGAATAATAATAGCTATATAGTGGTAGTAGTGAAAAAATATATAAACCACCACCACGGTAGAGAAGACTATTATAGCCTAGAACTATTATATCCCTCGATGCTACTCATCTCGGATTATAATACCCTCGGCTATACCTTGGTATATAATTAGTAACATTTATTATTAACTATTTAATTTATTTATCTACGATATGTGTCAAATTAATAATTACGACATAACAAATTAAATCTTAAAACAAAAGAAATAGAAGCCAATCTTATTAATAACTTTGCAGTCTTTAAATTGAAGGCTAAACGTAATACCGTATAATTAACTGAAAAGAAACGACTGAAATGATGTATATTTTTCTGCAAATATGACGGTAGTAACCGCAATCTCTAAAATCTAAAATTAGTTTAAGACAACTAGTTCTGTCACGGTAATTAAAGAATACACAACGACATATTAAGAGAAAAGGGCCAATACACCACACATTATTTTATTTATTATTTTATTTATAATAGGTATTTATATATTTTTTATTTATTTTTATTAATATGGCTATTTTTTCAATGATGTTAATTAGGTTTGTATAACGTAAGTAAAAATAAGTTTACAAGCTAAGTACAATGTGACAAAGTCAATTTAAATAAGTAAAATGAATTATATTTGGCATAAAAATCATAACTATTTTCCCACTTAATTTTTATACAAGTGTACTATACAAAAAAAACTTTATTAGAGAAACCTGAATCAATTATGGTCCTTGAGTTTTCAAACTCCCAGATAGCACTTTTATACCATGGATATCCCGAGAACATACATTTTAGGATTTCCGACATCCCCAGGATATACGATTTCGTCTATAGATAGCAGTAAGACATCCCAGGATATACTTTTTTACTAAAGGGGAAGCCGAGCGAATTCCTAACCGTATAACCCAAGAATATCACGAAGGTATGTCCTGAGGATATACTGTACGTCTGTCCTAAAGATAGCTACTAATTATGTACACCTGTCCCGGACAAAAGTGGCTATCAAATAATATTGCTTTTATTATTATTTTTGTGAAATATTACTATTAGCATCTTACACCTAGGTGCAAGTTATTTAAATTTAAGATAATAATTTCACAACAAATAATAAGATACTATTTGATAGCCACTTTTTTCGGGGACATTTGTACAAAATTAAAAACTGACTTATCTACGAAATATATTTCCTTTTTCCCCCAGGGAGGGGTAATGCTCACGAAATTGTCCAACAGAGGAAAACACAATATAAATATTTAAAAATAACTGTTTAAGAAACTTACACACATAAACAGAACCCAAACACCGACAATAACATCCGCCATTAAAGTTACAAAAAACTTGTTAAATTTAAAATAATGAAGTAAAAGTCATCGTAGGATATCCCAGGTACATCCAAAAGGACATCCACGGGAAGTCCCTGAGATGTACGAAGTACATACCGTATATCCTAGGTATATACGGGCAGTATTTCCTCGGGATATCCTTGGGATATACGACTAATGTCCCGGGAATGCGACATTGAAAGGACATTGAGAGGATATCCGGAGGATATCGTGTGCTATGTGGGCTAGAACTTGTCAAAGTCAAGGAAAATTCCAAGTTAAGCGTAAATCTATCATTGCACCAAGAAATTGTATTGTTGTAAATGCTGAAGTATATCTACTCAAGTTATATTTTGGCATTTTTTTCTGCAAAAGTCTCAAAATATAAAGGATATCTGGATGTACCTAAACAAAATCTCGGCTTAGTGTACTTTTAACAGAACACAGTCTTCCATACCGCAATAGACAAGCTGAGCTACCAAGTGTTCTGTAATTATGGTGGCATTTGTATCACGGTCCCGTGAATATCGCTCCTTTACTCTATTATATTCTATTCTCTTACGATCTTTTCTGCCACCAGTAATTTCACTGTTGGAAGGAAATTGTTAATCTTAGATATACCGTAAAATGGTGGAACATGTCCATTTTTAATTGTCCATTATGAGTCATAATTTATGACTCATACGCTTATACAGGGTGATCAGTAACTGCCATGACAAAATTTAAGAGGTCCGGAAATGGGCCCTAAGGGAGCTAGGCCCTTCGAAGATAACATATTGAATGGCGAACAAAAAAAAAAGCATAAATATAATTTTAATGTTGCAGTGTGATTCTTCATTTTAAACTGAGCAAGAAAGTACTCTTCACCAAAACACCTAAATTTAATATTAAAGGAGTAATAGTCTTATAAAAAGTAATGTTTTTGGTGGCACAAAATGTTACTTCCTCTTGATTGCATTTCATTAAAAACGGTTGCTCCTACAGTGTTAGTCTGACATTTTTATGTATTTTTACTCAAGGAATCCTTATTTTTTACAAAAAATCCAAAAAAAGTACACATAAAAAAGTTTGGGGCAAAAATGTGTTAAGCCTAATACATTGTGTGTCCATGGTCCATGATTATTCGTCATTAACACTAATAAATAACAATTAAATACAATTTTTAAAAATATATGCATTCTTCTGTCAAATTATAATGATGTAGACATTATTGTTTTGTGAAAGTATATTTTAATGATTTACAACTGATGTTACAACTTGTTGACAGTTTTTTTAGTATATGGCCTGAAGATGTCCCTTAATAATTAGGGATGAAACATATGTAGCCAAAATATAAATTAAAAAATTGTGGAGAAGAATTGTTTTATTTTTGAAATATTTTACTCCATTTTAAGAATGGACAAAACGTTATTTAAAAAAATAATATTTTGCAACATAAAAATTACTGCGGGTAACAAAAAAAATATAATTTGCCTTATAGCCTATGGATACTCTGAGATTTAAATACTTAATTTAGTAGATCATTAAGCGATTGTTTAAATATTTTATGGGACTTAAACTCAGATTTATTGGTATCGTTTTTTCATTTAAGTCCATGCTAATAGTAAAAGAGGTTGTACCAAAAGGGAGGTTCACAAAGGGTAGAAATTTACTTTAAAAAGATAAACAGCCACTGTAAACATCAGAGTTACTTAATCACGTATTTCGTAGGGGCGCAAAATCGATCTGCCGATGTCCAAAAAAAGACTTCTTTACTTTTGCTTGCCTTATTAGGGTGGACCTTATTGCTTTCCCATTTTGAAAATTTTCAAAATTTCGGAAAGCCTTGTATTCGTGCAAAAATTTTACATTTTTTTTAGAAAAATTTGAAAATTTCTATATATGGGTTTTCAAAGTTGCTGAAATTAAATCTGATAAAAAAACTTTTCTAATTCCACCCCCGAGGGGGTTAGGGGGTAAATATTTTTCAATATTATTAATATTTTCTTCAAAATTGGTATATAGGGGTTTTTGGGGTCGACGAATATGAATCTGATAATACTTTTTTTCTAATTTCACCCCCTGGGGTGGGGGTAGTTTTCGTGAAAACTGATGTATTGGGGTTTTTGAGGTTGCTGAAAGTGAATCTGATAATAATTTTTTCTAAATCCACCCCCTGGGGAGTGGGGAGTAGTTTTCGTGAAAATTGTTATATTGGGGTTTTTGAGGTTGTTGAAAGTGAATCTGTTTATAAACAAAATTCTAACTTTACCCCTAAAGGGACAGAGGGTAGTTTTCGTGAAAATTGGTATATTAAGGTTTTTATGGTTGCTGAAAGTGAATCTGATAATAAAAAATCCATTTTACGGGCGGAGGTGAAAAATTGGAAAGCTCTTTTACTGAGCAGTGTATTTTTTTATTGTTGCAAAATTTTCATTCTGGTGTATCTAGAACATCCTGAAAATATGAGGTTGATCGTAAAAAATCGTTGAAAATGGACTGTACTTTTTGTATCAGTGGAAAATTTAAAAGCCTTGAAATCTGAATTTGTTTCTTTTAAATGTACATAATCATGTGCCAAATTTCAAAATGATCAAAAGATTCTATCCGCCAAAGTTGCCTAAAACACTAAATTTGACGAATTTCTACCATAAATTAGAGAAAAGCTAAAAAAGCATTTAGAAAATATGTCAATCTGGATTTCAATTTTATTCAATGCACATTAATAATATAAAATAATTTAACAAAAACAAAAAAAACTAAGCGCCAAATAAGATGCCTTTTTGGGTCCTCTTATTTGGCACTTGTTAAATTATGTTATATTATAAATAGGTATACATTAAATAAAAGTAAGTTGCCCAGAATGACATATTTTTTAGATGCTTTTTGTCAAATTTAGTGTTTTAGGGGCAACTTTGGCGGATTTTCAGCAACTGATAGAATCTTTTGATCATTTTGAAATTTGGCACATTATTTTGTACACAGAAGGAAATAAATAAGATTTCAAGGCTTTTAAATTTTCCACTGATACAAAAAGTTCAGCCCATTTTCAAAGATTTTTCACGGTTTTTGCGTAATTTAAAAATTTTAGGGGTCCAATTAGAGAAGTTTGATCACCCTCATGTTTTCAGGATGTTCCAGGTACACCAGAATGTAAATTTTAAAACAATAAAAAATAATAAAGTCCACCCTATTGCCTTATATTAAACTACTAAAGTTGATTACTTTATATTCAATGAATTTGCTTCAAATATTTGATTTTTGAAATTGAATTTGTTTAATATTCGGTATTTTTCTTTGCCATACAAAGTAAAATATTATATCAAACTAGTAACACTACATGTTTACTTTGTTGCAAACAACAATTTTTAATTTAATGAAGAAGAAGAAGAAAAGGAAAAATAACCAGAAGAATAAAAATAAGAAGAAGGGTAGGAATATGAAAAAGAAAGGAAGAAGAAGAAAGAAAAAGATGTTTCGTTATTTGTTTACCAAGACAGCACATAATAACCAGTAGATATCCAGGGGATATACTTTCCGGATATCCATAAGAGATTCTGGATATAGTGGATATTCTGGATGAACAGTAGATATCCCATGGATATCCAAATGTCCGCCTATATCCAGGATATAGTAGATGTCCACTGGATATCCACAAAGATATCCATTGGGATATTATAATATCCACTGGATATCCATAAGAGATCCATCATGCCCTACTGAAACCAATATTTTAACCTCATAAAACTTGCAAGTTTTATAAGGTTTAATTCGGTTGGTGAAACATGTTTTATGTGGTTTTATGAGGTTAAAATATTATTTTCAGTAGAGTGGAGTGGATGTTCAGTATATCCACTGGATATACATTAGAGATCCATCATGGACTGGACATTTAGTGGATATAGGGCTTTCTAATGGGTATCTAATGGTTTTTATGTGCTATCTGGGTAGTACTGTAAATGACGATTATTTTCAACGTTAACGTTTAATTTTACATAAATAGGTAAAAAGCTTACTTTATACGGTTCTAAAAAATAATAAAATAATTTGAATGTTGTCAGAAAAGGGCTAACCAACGTTCATTATTACTGACATTTAATAAGATAATTTAACGCGTTGGTAATTAGAGACCGGAAGGAAACACGAGTAAAAACTAGTCGGAGATTCATCTGTGATACATAAAATTATCATATTTTAGCATAAGTTTATAGAAAAAAAACACACATTCAGTACTCGCCATGGGGCATGTTTACCACAGTTGTTTACTTCCACTATTTGCTTTTTATTTTAGCCGGTAGACTAACTCTGGGAAAAGTGTTGGTCACATAAGTGGGGCTATTTTTGTTTAACCAGTAAAAGGCTTTTGTAAACAGTATATAAATATATAAAGTTAACTAAATATAGCGCACATCCCGAAGAAACGTGTAGTATATTTCAAAGTTCTAAAAATTAGGCTTTCTTTCAAATGAGATAAAACAACTTATCCAATACATAAAGATAATAAGAGAATTACCAGCTTTATTTTAAATAGATAAACTCAATAATAACCCCCGCCTGGCTTTTACTTTAATGAGTGGATAATTATTTATTTTACCCACTCAACTGTCACTTGTCAAATTATTTTCTTGTAAATGTCATTAAAATTTTTAATAAAAATATGAAATCCTAAGCTATTTATTGAATTAAACCTTGTATGGCACTCATGGGTAAACCGATATTGCCCTCTCGAAAATTAACCTGCTTGGCTAACACCTCGCAGGTTAATTTTCTCATGAGCAATATCTTACTTTATCCACTAGTACCATAAATAACTATTATATCAATTTCGATAAAAAAAATATAAAAGTTGGTTTGACATATTATAAATCGTTAAAAAATAATCTTTCGAATTACACATGATTCTTCTTTAATGGAAATAATTACTCCAGGGGCATCGCCCCTGTCGTAATTATTTCCAGACAGCAAATATTCATGAAAACAGCTAATTTTTCCCGCATAATTCTGTGTAATTATATATGAACATAGTATTTGATAATTTTGGAACGTTTTTATTGCAATTTAAGTAATAAATCTGTGTATTTTAGGATCCTTAAGTTACCTTTAAAAAAATATTGTTACTTAAGGTATATATCCGGCTGAAGTGATTATGTCTATATGTCAATGGTGCTGACCCATAGACACATGCGTGAGAAAGTATATTATTAGATTTTAATTACCGTAAATTTTTTATTCACGGGTATTAAACGAGATTAATATAGACGCGAGTGTATACATATAGCCATAATTTAGATTATGAAAAGTACAAGTACCTATATTTCTTCGCATGATGTCGCATCTTGATTATATACCTTACAAGTCAAAATAATTAAAATGTCTCATGCCAATCCAGATTTATATCATTCAATAATTATAATTAATGCAAAATTTAATTATATTACGTAAGTGGAACTTCATAGAACTACATGTAGTTTGCTTATTTTGCTTAGAATTGAATAAAACAAAAATACTGCTGCTAACAAAAGAATACTTTTCCCCATAGACATTTATAAAAGAATCTAACGAGAGAATAATATTAGAACATCAAAATTTGTTTCTTCTTTCTTTTCTTCTTTTTCTTCTTCTTCTTCTTCTTTTTCTTATTTTTTCGTCTTCTTTTTTCTTAGACTTCTTTTTTTTTAATTTTTCTTCTTTTTGTTCTTCTTATTTTTAGTCGACTTCTTCTTCTGACTATGGTTTTTGAAGAGAGTATACATTACCAAGTAAATACTTTCTATGTATGGATAAAGACAAATGTCCAATAATAACAACTATAGCTATCAATAAAAATATATATCTTTATATTACCTTTGTTCTCTTTTTGTAGTCGAAAATCAAGAAGTAGCAATGTCCTAGAAATGCGAAAATTATCACCAGTCGGATGTGATGATCATTTCATATCTTGACATATAAAAAGATTATTTCCGGTTTCATCGGGAATCTGCAAGAAAACTAGGGTGATTTTATTTGTGTTGCGTTTTTGTGCGGAGGTATAAATAGCCTCCAATTCCACAATGCGACAAAATAATTTTTACTCTACTGCAACAACACGAAAGGTGGGCTATGTTTTGACACTGAAAATGTTTTAGTGACCTTATAAACCCCAATATATAAATTTTCAAGAAACCTACCCCCGGCCCCTCAGGGGATGGAGTAAGAATTTTTTATTATCAGATTCACTTTCAGCAACCTAAAAAACCCCAATATACCCATTTTCACGAGACCTACCCCCACCCCTTTGGGGTGAAGTTAGAATTTTGTTAGATTCAAATTCACTTTTAGCAACCTCAAAAACCCCAATATACCAATTTTCACAAAAAATACCTCCCATCCCTCAGGGGGTGGATTTAGAATTTTTTTATTATCAGATTAACTTTCAGCAACCTCAAAAAGCCCAATATACCCTTTCACAAAAACAACTCCCCACCCTTCAGGGGGTAAAATTAGAAAAAATTTATTATCAGATTCATATTCATCTACCCCAAAAACCCCTATATACCAACTGAAGAAAATATTGAAAATATTTAAAAATATTAACCCCCTCGGGGGTGGAGTTAGAAAAATTTTATTATCAGATTCAATTTCAGCAACCTCAAAAACCCCTACATAGCAATTTTCAAATTTTTCTAAAAAAAATGTATTTTTCCCCATTTGCCCCCCTTGCTGCACCCCAATGTTCACCAAAAACAATTCCCAGCGTAACTTTTGGTAACATACCTGTATGCCAAATTTCAAGTCTCTAGCTTAAAGCGTTCTTAAGTTATCGTACACAAAAAATTTCCCGGACAGATCGATCGACCGATCTACCGATGGACCGATCTTGACTCGAAATTGATTTATATCGACATAAAACGTCATAAAACGCAAAAATACGCAAAAAAATGAAAGTTTGAAGAAAAATATAGATTTTAAAACAAAAAACAACAAAAAGGGTGAGCACTAAAAAGTCCCAAAGATTTACTTAAAAAAACTAGATGTCAAAACATCGGCACTATATTTAAAATTATCTTTTATATAAGTGCTAAATTAACCAAATACAATAATAATTGCCTTAATTATAAACAAAACACGCTAAAAATTGGAGTTTTACCCTATTTTTACCCCCTTACCCCCAATCGTTTACCCCCAAAATCGAATCAGCTCTTCGGAATACGATAAGAAATAATATGCAAAAAACCGCAAGTCGATATCTCCTGAAGAAATGGAGTTATAGAGTTTACACCCAGACAGACAGACAGACAGACAGACAGACAGACAGACAGACAGACAGACGGTCGCAAAAATTTGTTTTACTGATTTCGATTTCGATGATTTCGAATGGTCTAAAACGTCGAGAAATGTGAAAAAAAAACGTGGTCAAAGATTTTGACTTTTCGGCGAAGATTTCAATACATCGGCACTCTTAGTAGCACTAAGTGCCGATGTAAATAAGTTAAAAAGTTTCAAGTCGATTTGTCATATTTTGTAACCTGATGATGTCCATAACGAGCAAGGATTTTATAAATATGAAAATAGTTAGCGCTTTCAGCGTGGGGATTTTTTGAAGATGATAGATGAGTGCATTGTACTAGTTATTCTTAAAGATAAGTTATCGCAGGGTGTAAGCTAAAAATGATAGAATAGTACCTATAGCCCTGAATAACAAATTCCTGCTGAAAATATACAGGATTATAAGATCATTTATCTTAATAACAAGCTCTGCACCATTCACAGTAAATATTATATTACATTTTCCCAAATATATTTCTTATTTTTTTTTTAAATTCAATAACAGGTAAATTAAACCATATTTTTTAAATTTTTTTTTGGGAAAACGAAAAAAAAATTTTTTTTTTTAATAATTTCTTTAATGTTTCAAAAAAAAATTTTTTTGATTTTTTTTCGAATCGAATTATTCGTTCTCGAGTTATCGTATCCACAAAAAAACTTAACATCAGTGGTTTGCACTGTGCCCAAATAGGGTCACACGCTCGGTGTTCTAAGGAAAAAAGTTCATTACACTAGGCAACAAATCTCAACTTTTTTTTTGTCCCGATCGGAAAGTAAATTTTTCTTCCTAATTCGAGGACGTAGAAACCGAATCTGACCTTAGAAAAATTTCAACACCTAAAATTTTTGAGATATAAGTCCAGGAAATAATTACGTTTTTTTTCAAAGTCTTGAAAAAAAAGAGTAGGATTTTAAAAATTTTAGGGTATATTAAAAAAATACGAGGAACTCAAAAATATATATGCCAAGGACCTATTGTCAGAGTAAGTACGAGAAAAAAAAAATAAAAAGCTTAAAATGTGCAGAGTTTATTTAACTGCTCTTTTGTGGCAAAACTATCAAATCTGTATAAAATTTTTATAGGACTTAATTTGTAGATTATAAAATTCTCTACAAAAATATTATACAAATATTTTTTTATTTTGCTTAGTTTGTTCGTAAAAAGTAAATAAATGAAAAAGAAAGAAAATTAAAGTACACAGTGTAAACTTCTTTCCCTAGCCCAAAAAATATATTTTTCTTATCAATTTAAAGGCGCAGAAATTTGACCTTAAAAAAAATCCAGCAGGTCTTATTTTTTAAATTTTAGTGCAGGCAATTATGCCAATTTAAAAATAATTTATAAAACAAAATATTGTGTATTTTTGTTTTGTTTTTTTGTTTTGTTTTTGTTCTACATCATAAAAATGTTACTTTATTACATAAGAACCATATTACCTAACATTTTTTTAGTTAATTTTTGACCCCCTAGTAATGATTGTTGAAAATTTTAAGCATGAGTACTTTTTATATACAGAGCGGTCCAAAAGTCACCCCTCCCCCTCTTTCCATTTAAAAAAAACTCCCTCATGCCCCCCTGCCCACATTTTAAGAGATAAAAGTATCAAATATATGCTTAAAGATAGTTTAAGTTGTCTTATTTAGGAGTTCCAAATTTGAAATCGATATCTCAACTCGTTCAAAAGTTAAGAGGGGGGGTGACTTTTGGACCGCACTGTATATATATAAGCTTGTCCTCTTATGCACCCTTCTCCTTACCCTCCACCCCTACTTAGTTTTGTCACATCCATTTTTTTTTTAATATTTTTTTTCATAATATCCCTATTTATTCTACCTATGAATTTAAAGTTTCCATGTTTTAAGTTGGGTATTTTTTAACTAATATTGAGTCGCCGAATCTAAATTTGTCCTCGGAATATTTTTATCTCCCATGATTTTAGAACAAAAGAGCGATAAAATAATGATTTTTAAACATTTTTATCTCATTTTTCTCAGAAAACATAGGTAATATAAATATTCTGAGGCCAGATTTGATTTCAGCAACCCAAAATTAGTTTAAAAACATATGACTCCAATCAGGGCAAGAAACCTTGTTGCCTAGTGTTCTTCCGAAACCGAGCACTTCAGATTTTACTGTTAATGGTTTTATAATGTGTAGACCTCCTACTAACATGATTAACTCTTGGTTTCTATTGGCAAGATACTACAACTTAATTTGTATTCAAGGTTAGGGTGTACAAAAACAACTTGTATAGGTATTAAAAATTTAAAAAATTAAAAAATTACTAAAAACAGAGTTGGGTATAAAATACTAATAATTAAAAACATATAGTTATTTCCGCTGAATTTCTTTCCATCAGATTTCTTTCCATCAGATTTCTTTCCATCAGATTCGTCTTTCTTCTTGTCCAATCCGAATGTTTGATTATTGCACAAATCTTCCTTGCACCGACATACTTCTTGTTTTTGATTGCGTGATATAGTTTCAGTGGTGCATCCCATAGGATTTTTAGCACTATACCCATTACATATTCTCCCGAT
The DNA here is from genome assembly GCA_958510825.1 of Brachypterus glaber. Lineage (NCBI taxonomy): Eukaryota > Metazoa > Arthropoda > Insecta > Coleoptera > Kateretidae > Brachypterus > Brachypterus glaber. The sequence goes on along the minus strand of OY294052.1, from coordinate 27,323,254 downwards.
ATCGCCCCAAGCCTGCCAAGCGACATAACAGATCTGACCCTCATCACATTTTTTTGTCGGCATCTTATTTGTAACAGGATCCTTGCATTTTGTTAGTTCCGCATTACCACAGATGTAACATTCCAGACCGATCACGGCAGAGGTAAATGTAAAAAATATCATTAAAATTAAAAAATATTCATTTTTGATGTTGATAGACATTTTTTTGAAGTATTTATAAATAAAACAATGACGTTGTCGTCAAGATAGATGTTGTATCCCAGCCATCGTTGCTTCAACGCACGATGATCGGTTCATATATTTTTACACAAAATCTCGGATGGGCGAGGGGACTTCCTCATAAACATTTTGTATATTTTTTTTTTAATAAGTGAAAACTCGCGTTAAGAAATTTTTGGTAGGCTTAAAACTTATGGATTCGTATCACCGTCACCGACACAGACACCTCCGCGGAGGTGTCGATGTTTTGTTTCTTTAATAACCTTTTACCGAATTAACCTAGAGAATTTGAAATATATGGTGACTATTCAAATACGACACATACATAAAGATTCCAAAAAATACTAGCCGTGAAGTCCAAAACAGGCACATCATGATTTTTGTTTGTTTTTTAATCACTTTAGATGGGATTGACTTAGAGACTTAAAATTTAAAATATAAGCTTATGGTGACTATTGAAACAAGACAAAACCCTTGTTCTTATAAATCTTGAATTGATCATCGTAGGGATTTGAAAATTGGTACGTAAGGACATAATGGCAATTGAAAATCGATGAAACCAAGATGGCCGACCTGTCAAAATGACATTTTCTTAATTGAAAGTCTCAGAAACATAGAATTTGGTGTAAAAGGACTTGGTAACAACTGAAAATCGAAAAAATGAAAAACAAAGTAAATCTTGAAAGGAGAAATTTTTTTCTCTTTTTGTGTGGCTGTGTGTGGTTGTGTGGTATTGGATAATGAATGAAATATATAGGGGAAGTCAGGGTTAACTGGGCCACAGGTTTTACTGGTTCACCTGGATTTTATCAACTTTTTTATTAGTATTGGCGCCGTAGGGCAAATTCTGGTGATATTTAGTTAGTAGTATTGTTTAAAGTATTATGACGGACCGTGTTGTCCACGTGTAAGTTGTAGTAAAGAAAGTTATTTTTTTTTCTATGAAAAGTGGGTATTTACCTTAACTTTTATTTTTTAATTAATACTTTTTTATTAATAGGAGGATCTAGACTAATATTTTACCTAACATACTGAGTATTTTATTAATTATTCTGCATTATTTCCGCCTTCTAATATCTTATTAAGTAATAAAATTTTATGATTTTATTCAGTGGTGTCACTTAGGGTTAACTGGTTCGGGGTTAACTGGACCACTTATGTCAATATTAATTAGTTCTGGGTTAACTGGGCCATGTGCAGTTAACCCTGGACCAGTTAACCCTCAGATATATCTAATATTTAACATATTATGTTGTCTATTTTTATCTTAGAATTAAATTTTATTTGATTTCAAATCGTTTTTATTCACAATAATTACAATACAATACATTTTTATTAGTGGACCAGTTAACCCTGAGTAGTGGTCCAGTTAACCCTGCCCTATGGAGTTAACTGGTCCAGCGGGGTCAACTGGTTTATCGTTAATAACTTTTTTTATATAAATAATATTTGTCTGAAGTATTAATATGTTCTAACTATAGTATTATATTAATCTACCTTTTGCTATAGAAAATGTTTAAAAGTTGTTTACAGGTTTTTCAAAAAGTCGATATGAAAAAAAAGCGGCCCAGTTAACCCAGACCTCCACTAGTATTTTACTTTACCAGTTATACCAACATGCATCGTTCATAATATCTTCTGATAGCCTATAGTAAAAATTCTTCCTATATAAACGAATACAAGTATCTAAACAAGAATTATTAATAATAAATGTCAGCGGAGATAAGTAAGCTGAAGATAGCGCGCCATTAGGAGGTTATGTCATGCTTAGTAAAATTCAATTTTCAGTGTCCGTCCTGCATCTAGATGGCTGGTTAAAAACGACCCACGGTAATAACAGTGGGTATTAAAGAAAATGTGTGTATTGTAAACAGACCCAAGTACATCAATTCAGTTTAACATGACAACAGTAGAGGAAAGTCGCCTAATTTCGGATACCATTTACAATGTATTCAATATTTAATACTCGGTATTACTTTTTGATATTTTTTTTATATAACCAGATACAACTTATTATAGCGAACCATGATTTATTATAAAAGCTATTTTATTACAGTTTATTTTTTCCAAAAAACACGGTTAAAAAAAATCAGCGCATTTTTGTGCATTTGAAAAAGGGCTCCTAATTTAGGACATATCCGAAAAAAATTTTTCAAGAGTAGATCTGGATCCCATTGCTTATGTTTCTTGTTATTCCTTCACATTTAAGAAGTAAATTAATCATTAAGCGATTTTCTACGAAATACTATAGGAACTATAATTTTAGATTCCCAATTTCGAATATCTTAGTATCTTAGGTAATTTTCGTTTTTTCAAAATTGTTTATCTTAGTTTGTTGTATCATTATAAAAATAATAATTAATGGTTGGTTATCCTGAATAATAATTACCTTGCGGATATCCGAAATTGTGAATCAAATGCACAAAAATGGTGTATCCGAAATTAGGCAACTTTCTGCTTTTTAGATTAGAAATTTGTAGAATGTTTACGTTTTCAAATTGCTTAATTATGAATAGTGGATCAACTTAACTAACATCATAACTTACCCAAGACAGAATCACGAACTTTTATAACGATTATTTATAAAATAAACAAGCATAATAATGCAACTGAGCACAAAACTGCCATTTGCAATATAAACGATTTGTGCTGCCATTTAAAAGGGAGAAGCTCTACCGTTATCATATTACAGGACGGATTTAGTTTGACTTTTGGCTTCACATAAAAGTAGGTTTCTGTTTACCTTTGCAGACAGTATCTTAAATACACTACTATCCGAAATTTGGAAACCATCCGAAATTAGGCGCATTTCCTCTAGTCACATTTATATAGAAAATGTACACGGAAAAAACTTTGACTCGGCGCAGAATCTGTTTGAGTAAAAAACTAGAAAAACTTTTACCTCAAGAATGAACATTATGAAATCTACGGTATGCTTTGTTTGAAGCGTGAACCAACTACGGTGAGGGCTGGTGGGAAGTGACTATTGTTTACACTTAGTACGCGTAAAGAGAGAGAGAAAGAATGTGTAAACTCACAGTCTAATGTCGTAAACTTTGTCAAGCAATACAGTGTTGCCGGTTGCAACACCTGCTTTAGATATTTTATTGTAAATTTTAAGAAATATTAGTTTTATATGAACTAGTAGTTTAATTTTAATAAATTTAATTATATTACATTATCAAACATAATTATATTGTCGTAGTATAGTAGTTTTTTAAAAATTTAATGTAGGTATAAAGATTTATCATAAAGTGAAAATTACGCAACATCGCTCTGGTCACCAGAAGGTCAAAACTAGCGATACTTATGTTTATACCAGAAGCAGTATCGCGTACGTTTATGTAAACAAATAAACAAAAAGATGACACCTTCATAAACATTGGTCTGAAATAACTTTCTTGAGGTAAAAGTTCTTTGAAAAAACTGGATCAAGGCAGCTATGCCTGGTGGTTTAATAATGACTTTTTTCTACTACCTTATTAAGTGTTAGCTTACATATTATAAAAGTAGGTTTCTGTTTACCTCTGCAGATAGTATCTTAGATACACTACTATCCGAAATTAGGAAACTGTTCGAAATTAGGCGTCTTTCCAATACTTTATCTTTAAATAACAGTTGCGGATAAAATAGTATGCAGGTCTTCCGGAAAATGGTACTTTTCCTCGACCTATAAATTACATTACATTACATTTTTATTTAACCTCGTACTATTCTACTTAATTAAGCATCCCCTAAGTCCAGGATTTGTGTGGGCTAGTAGTAGAGGGAACCACCGGCTTTTATTGACTTTCGAACCAATTTATAGGTAGTGTCCGCTTTACTTACGCCTTCGCCAAATTCCAATTATTAATTAACTGAAAAAGGCAAATCGGCGCCGGTGAGAATCGAACTCACGCTATTTGGGTAGTAAACGAGCTCGTCAAGTACGACGCGGTAGTCCACTACACCAATCTTCTCATAAATGGTTGCGGAAAAGTACTATTTTCCGAGTCGACCTGTAATCTACTATTAAAAAGTGAAAATTTATTTAAAATTATAATAAAAAATTTTTAGATATACCTAAAAATTGCATAAAACCAGTATTTTTACTTTTTTATGTAGACTTTTTTTTGTAGGCGTCTTTCCCATACTTTATCTTTAAATAAAAACAGTTTCGGATAAAATAGTTTGCAGGTTTCCCGGAAAATGGTACTTTTCCTCTACCTATAAATTACATTACATTACATTTTTGTTTAACCTCGCACTATTCTACTTAATTAAGCATCCCCTAAGTCCAGGACTTGTGTGGGCTAGTAGTAGAGGGAACCACCGGCTTTAATTGACTTTCGAACCAATTTATAGGTAGTGTCCGCTTAACTTACGCCTTCGCCAAATTCCAATTATTAATTAACTGAAAAAGGCAAATCGGCGCCAGTGAGAATAGAACTCACTCTATTTGGGTAGTAAACTCGTCAAGTACGACGCGGTAGTCCACTACACCAATCTTCCCATAAATGGTCTCGGAAAAGTACTATTTTCCGAGTCGACATGTAATCTACTATTAAAAAGTGAAAATTTATTTATAATTATAATAAAAAACTTTAAGATATACCTAAAAATTGCATAAAACCAGTATTTTTACTTTTTTATGTAGACTTTTTCTGTGTGGTCAAACCCAAATATCAATTCAGTTTAACATGACAACAGAACGACCACATCTAGCAAAACTAACCCACCGAAAATATTTCAATTACCAAAAAGCAGCAGAAAAGAATCTATAAATTATCATATTTGACCATTTTCCGGAGCAGGCCATAAAAAGATAGATATGAAATATTTCTGTTGCAACTTTCTGGCATATGAGCTCAGTATTCACTCAATATATCCTTATTTCTGGCGATTTTATGTCTTTATTATACCGCAGCTAGGTTCATAACGGAGCGCTGGATTTGTTATACGGGAAAACTTGTTCTCTTCTTTTATGGACCTTCCTTGTCTAATGTTCATTGCACTCTTCATAAGATTTACGTTTTTTATTAGTTTCAGTTTTAAACTTTTATTAAAAACAATATTACCGAAAGAATTGTGTCAATTCTCTATTAGATGCTCTTAAAGAGCTAGTGGCCATTTTTAGATAATTATTCTCCCGGCTGTATTTTATATACAGAGTGATCAATAACTGGCATGCCAAAATTTATCAAAAAAAGGTCCTATAAAGGTTGGTCCTGATGAGCCCTAAGGGAGCTAAAATAAGGTTTTTAATAAATAAATCTGGTACCCTTTAAGCTAGAGCGACAAGATTCATTATCTAACTACAGTTACAGCGTGGTCTTTGAAAGGGACGGGTGTAGCCTTCTTGGCACATTCCAGTGCAGCGAATTCGCCATCTTTTATGATGTGCCTTGTGTATTTTTGTTTTATTAATGTATTATGTACAAGTTAAAGTGAACCATATATTTATGGTTATTAATCGTGTGAACTGTTGAATTTTAAGTTAATAATAATCGACGTTTGAAGATAATTTTTTTGTGTGTTTTTAATGATAACTTTTTATATTAGCGTGGAAATTACTACAGTAGTACTTATCAGTGATAGTGCGCAAGTCAAGATACATATCCGATTAGTACTTGCGCACTGGAAACCTCATGATTATATAGAGAAACCCTGGGTAATTATTCGAAAGAAAAAGACCAAATAAATAGAGAGAAAGAATTATCTAACTACACAAAGTTGGTAGGCCAATGCCTTGTTGTCAAGTTAACTTTGATAATGAATGAAACAGAAGATAGTATAAGTAAAATTTCTTTTTATACTAGGTTTAGTTGCTCTATATTTGGTAGATACGTTCTTGTAACTCAGAAATTGTGAATAATGCCTAATGTTTCTTTGTATTTATTCTTCTCTTCAATAAAAAGTGAGGCTTGAATGTAAGTATATTTTTTCAATGTGTTAAATATAATATATTAAAATATACAGTACAAGATTTTTTTCACAATATATTCTATAGAAGTTTATTTTCTAATAGCAACGGGGTGCCAAACACTTATACGCGCGTGATGTGTGGGTGCCTTATATGCTTTAGATACTCGTTATATATTATTGTTAGAAACCTCGTTTTTTGGTAAGGTATTGTAGTAACATAAACCAGAAATAGTTTAAAGGTAGATAAGAATCGAAAATTACACAAAACATAACCGCAAAAATTCAGGCAAAAAATACTTTGGGACATGTACATTGCCAGCACGAAAAAAATAGTTGTTTGTACCCAAGTTTATGTCAAAATGATTTTTAGGTTAGCTTGACTTTCAAGCAGCTTCTCTCTCAACGCTCTAAGGTAATTAAAGGTAGTGTACCATTCAAATTTCCAAAGCATTATGAGGTATGGTCTTCTCTTTTGGGGTAAATGCTCCGAGGTTGAGTGTGTTTTAAAGGCTCAAAAAAGAGCTTTACGTACAATGCTCAAACTGAATTACAGGGACTCATGTAGAATATTTTTTTAAACAAACCATATACTTACTGTTATTGGTCTCTATGTTTATGAATGTATTTTATTTTTATTCAAAAATAAAAAGTTATATGAAGGTCTAAAACCCAAATCAAACAGAATTCTAGATTATAACATTCCAAAACATCGCTTAGCAATTACAGAAAAAGGTCTCTACTATTCTTCAATTAAATTATACAATAAAATACCCTCTTGTTTAAAAGTAGATGCTGGAAAAAAATGTTTTAAAATGAAGCTGTTTGAATATATTTGTAATATTGAGCCCTACTCACTGGAAGAGTTTTACGTTTTTTGAGCCTTTAAAATTTGCGTTTAGTAGGTTAAGCTATCACCTTTTCATTTTTTTAATATATTTGTATATTTATTTATTTATTTATCGTTGACATCGTCATTGTATATTTTGTTTATGAGAAATTTCATCCAATGTTTCTTTTAACTGTGTTGTAAGAAATGTTTTTCTGAAATAAAGAAGTATTATTATTATTATTATTATTATTATTAATTGTATAACGGTTCTTTTGACCCGTTATTATTAATTGATAAGTTTAAAAGTATTTTGTTTCAATTTTGAGGTTATAGGTTGTGTTTTGATCTTTGTTACCTTAAGAATGTGTTCCATAATAGGGTTTTTCTATGAAATTTCAAGTAAACCATTATTATACTGAAACCATTTGGTTATTGTAGGGTTGTTTCCAAAATTATTAATAATTGTTAATTATTTATTATATTAGGTACAATAATTAACACCTCAGTACATTAGGACTACGGTCTACGGCTGTGTTGCCAAGTTTAATTAGTAGTTGTCACTATTATTTATAATAATCTTAATTATTCGTATACATTTCAATTAATTTAACATAAAACTTTCTTATTAATGATAATAAGGAATTTTATGTGTATAATTGTTATTAATCATCTTAAATGATTAATAATGTTTTAATGTTTATTGCTTTTGTAAGGATAAAAAGTTGATATGACAATGTTGTAATTTTCTTTTGTGCGTTTGCGCAGCAGTGTTCTCGTATCAAGCCGTGTCGGCTGAGAAATGATTTCTTCCTTTTAATTACTATATTTCAAGCTGAAAACATCTCTATCTACATCAAAGGTATTTAAACACGTTTTTCTTTAAAACTTTTATTTTATATTTTTTATTCATTATTTTAGGCCAACTTATTCAACAAATTCAACTTATTCAACAAATTCAACTTATTCAATTTAATCAACTTATTCAAGTTACTCAAGTTAAATATTCAACCTTTTTAACTTCAACAATTTAACCTATTTTTGGTATAAACAAAATGGCCATCACGTGCTGAATTTATAATTACCTGGACAATTAGTCAGGTGGAACAACACTACCATTCTTGAATTTATAATAAACTTGGACAAACAGTCAAGTGAAACAATTCTGCAATTTTTGGAAACAATTTTGCATATTTTTGCACATATTTGGAGTAAATTTGGGGAGTCTATTTTTGAAGTCATTTTTGGAGAATTCTTCAGGAATCCAGTAAATATTGGGATTTTGGCTGCATCATAGACCAATAAATAATTTCACATCTGTTTTAAAAGGTATTTCTATAAATTTTAATATTGTTATAGAAAGAAAATATGTTTAATCTGTAATAACATTTCATTCATTTTTGCATTTCTTAACTTTTCATTCATTTCATTAATTTTTCAATAATTTTTAACTGACATTTTTTTATAAATTTGTGCCACATTGTAATTTAAAACATGTGTTTAATACATATAATATGTTAACTTTACCAAAGTTGTTTAAATCACCTATTTTTTCTCATCTTTTCAGGCCTAACGTAATGTGATTATTGTTACTAAAAGTTTACTTTATTTTACTTAGTATAGTTTATTTAGATTTTACTAAACAAAAGAGTCAACCTGACAGAGCTAGCTAGGGGTGTATTGCTCCGAGTGTCTCAAGATGTTCTCTACGAGTTCAACACCAGACTACGAAGGGGGCTATAGACTTGTGGTATTTTAGGGGTAATAATTGTCAGATTGTAAAAACAAGTTATTGTCCTCAAGCTTATGTCATCCCTGTTGAAAATGACGGGTCTGGGCGGGTATAAATGGTGCACAACCGTACTTGATGAAATTCACTAGCTCAAGTACGGTTTGTTTTATTATATTATATAATATAGTATTAATAATATATTATTCTTTCTAAAACTAGTCGATTTGTGCAGTAAAATGTGAAAAAGTTGCTTTATAATATTGTTGATTTAACGATTCCCCTGTTGCTTGGCAGGGGCATAAGTAAAAAGAAAAAAGCTACAGTATAGGAACGGCTGTAAAAATACGAAAAATCGTCTTTAGCCCCGGATAAGCTTCCACATTCACATGTATGAATTCAGCACATCAACGGAGGCCTTGCTGTATAATATTATCTAGTTATCATAAGTCGAGGACGCGGCTCTCTGCTTTCACTGTGGAAGCTACTAAGAAGGAAACAAAAAGGAAAAATAATAAAAGAAAGTGAAAGCCTTTTTGGGATGGAACAGAACTCAACAAGACTGGGATTTGGCGAAGACCAAGAGCAAGAGTTGTCAACTACCAAATATATGTCTAAATTAGATAAAAAAAACTATGCCTTCGATAACTCTCTAACTTAGCATATAGCGACTTTAAATTAACGAAAACAAAACGAGCGATAGTGGACTGCTAGGTTGTAAAATAAGGGTGTAGAAAGGGAAAAAGGGATGTCACCAACCTTGATTTGATGCCGATGATCCGGTCCTCCTGTGCACAGGTCTCTTTAGTCTAATATTGGTTATTTTTCCCAAATAATATGAAAACTGCAAAACTAGCATGCATGCTAGTTTTGCAATTTAGTAGCATACTACTTTGAGGTCGAAAACAGCGCTACGGGGTCGTCCATAAAATACGTCACACAAATACCAAAATTCATACACTTCATACCCGTTATACTCGCTTTATTAAAGGCTGTAGAGATTTTATATTTTGGCTAAATAAACCTTTCAATCTTTAAAACGGCCGTGAATAAAGTATAGTATAATAGCTATTAATCATTCGGGTGATTAGGCCACTCGCCTACCGGCTCTTGTCCCAAAATTCACCCTCATTGATTAAGAGCAATAACACTGTGCGACAGAAAATTTAGGCAAGAGATCTGTCAGCGTCAGTCGTTAATTTAGGACCACTATAGTCGAGTCCCCTAGAGGTTTCACTACTTTAGGTCATTTTTTTTTTAATTTAATATTTCTAATGCACCCTAATATGCAAGACCCATTTTTCAAGTTAGCGTTTCATAACTTTGGGAAGTGAATTCCTATCAAAAGACATGAAAAAAAGTTCATATAAACTTATGTCAAAAAATGCTTCGTAAGGGAGCTACGGTCCTTCAGTGACAGGCCCGCAAATTAGATTTTCGTTTAATATCTCAGGAACCCTTTGAGCTACAGAAATGAGTCTATGCATGTGTTTTTATATGAACAAGGGCTATAAATATGTATTATTTTTATGTAGTAATTTTAGCCAGGGGAAGGCCGAAGGACCAAAATCTAATCAGCTCTTCGAAATACGATAAGAAACAATATGCAAAAAACCGCTTGTCGATATCTTATTTAAAGATGATTTTACACACAGACAGACAAAGAGACAGACAAAGAGACAGACAGATAGACAGATAGACGAACTGACGGACGAAAATTTTCATTTTATTGATTTCGACTCAGACTCTAAAACGTCGAGAAATGTAAAAAAATCATGGTCATAGATTTTGACTTTTCTGTGAAGATTTTAATACAACGGCACTCTTAGTAGCACTAAATGCCGAAGTAATTTATTTCGTTCTTAGTTCTTGTTGGAGCACGCGGTTCTTTGGTTTTCCTGCTAGGCAGCAGCTTCTTCTTCACGGGCGGTCAAACAGCTTGGGGATGTTTTTTATTGGCTGCAAAATTGATACTTTGAGCGGGTGAACGGTTTACAAGGGCCTCTTCGATGCCTGATCTCGATAGCGATTATCTGCCGCCACAATCAAATTGCCACTACAAAAGACCGCATTTGCAGCTTTTCTCACGATTTTACAATAACATTTTCACTATTTACTGAATTTCTTATCTAAATGTAACATATTTCTACCACACAGAAGAAACTCTATGCGAAATTGAGTCAAATTACATAAAATTACATTATTATTACATAAAAATTTTATATTATAGGAGGATAGAGGAAAGTCGCCTAATTTCGGATACCATTTACAATGTATTCAATATTTAATACTCGGTATTACTTTTTGATATTTTTTTTATATAACCAGATACAACTTATTATAGCGAACCATGATTTATTATAAAAGCAATTTTATTACAGTTTATTTTTTCCAAAAAACACGGTTAAAAAAAATCAGCGCATTTTTGTGCATTTGAAAAAGGGCTCCTAATTTCGGACATATCCGAAAAAAATTTTTCAAGAGTAAATCTGGATTCCATTGCTTATGTTTCTTGTTATTCCTTCACATTTAAGACGTAATTTAATCATTAAGCGATTTTCTACAAAATACTATAGGAACTATAATTTTAGATTCCCAATTTCGAATATCTTAGTATCTTAGGTAATTTTCGTTTTTTCAAAATTGTTTATCTTAGTTTGTTGTATCATTATAAAAAAAATAATTAATGGTTGGTTATCCTGAATAATAATTACCTTGCGAATATCCTAAATTGGGAATCAAATGCACAAAAATGGTCTATCCGAAATTAGGCAACTTTCTGCTTTTTAGATTAGAAATTTGTAGAATGTTTACGTTTTCAAATTGCTTAATTATGAATAGTGGATCAACTTAACTAACATCATAACTTACCCAAGACAGAATCACGAACTTTTATAACGATTATTTATAAAATAAACAAGCATAATAATGCAACTGAGCACAAAACTGCAATATAAACGATTTGTGCTGCCATTTAAAGGGGAGAAGCTCTACCGTTATCATATTACAGGACGGATTTAGTTTGACTTTTGGCTTCACATAAAAGTAGGTTTCTGTTTACCTTTGCAGACAGTATCTTAAATACACTACTATCCGAAATTTGGAAACCATCCGAAATTAGGCGCATTTCCTCTATTATTAACAAAAAATTCACACTTCATTATTATTATGTCATTTAACCAATCCTGTCACAAATCGTGAAAAAAATGCACCAATTTTGTAATGACTCCGAATAACTGTGAATTTCAGTCTATAAATATACAAAATAATAATTCTGATACATCCAAAGTAAAGTGAAAAAATCGAAACAAATTGCAGCAAGCAAGAAGTGTCAATAGTTTATAGACCAGCAAATCTCTTCGTGTAAAAACGTACTAATTTTGTAATCACTTCGGTCCGATTAACTGTGAATTTCACTCTATAAATATACAGAATAATAATTCTGATACATTGAAAGGAAAGTGCAAAAATTGAAACAAATTGCAGCCAGCAAGAAGTGTCAATAGTTTATAGACCAGTAAATCTCGTCCTGAAAAAAACGTATCACTTTTTTAATGATGTCAGTCCAAATAACTGTGAATTTTACTCTATAAATATACAAAATAATAATAATTATTCTGATAAGAATTATTCTTATACATTGAAAGTAAAGTCCAAAAATCGAAACAAATTGCAGCAAGCAAGAAGTGTCAATAGTTTATAGACCAGCAAATCTCTTCGTGTAAAAAACGCACTAATTTTGTAATCATGTCGGTCCGATTAACTGTGAATTTCACTCTATAAATATACAGAATAATAATTCTGATACATCGAAAGGAAAGTGCAAAAATCGAAACAAATTTTAGCAAGCAAGAAGTGTCAATAGTTTGTACACCAGTAATTCTCGTCCTGAAAAAAACGCATCACTTTTGTAATGATGTCAGTCCGAATAACTGTGAATTTCACTCTATACAAAATAATAATTCTTATACATCGAAAGGAAAGTGCAAAAATAGAAACAAATTGCAGTAAGCAAGAAGTTTCAATAGTTTATAGACCAGTAAATCTCGTCCTGAAAAAAACGCATAATGATGTCAGAATAATAATGCTGATACATCGAAAGGAAAGTGCAAAAATCGAAACAAATTGCAGCAAGCAAGAAGTGTCAATAGTTTATACACCAGTAAATCTCGTCGTGAAAAAAACGCATCACTTTTATAATGATGTCAGTCCGAATAACTGTGAATTTCACTATAAATATACAGAATAATAATTCTGATACATTGAAAGTAAAGTGCAAAAATCGAAACAAATTGCAGCAAGCAAGAAGTTTTAATAGTTTATAGACCAGTAAATCTCGTCCTGAAAAAAACGCATCACTTTTGTAATGATGTCAGTCCGAATAACTGTGAATTTCACTCTATAAATATACAGAATAATAATTCTGATACATTAAAAGTAAAGTGCAAAAATCGAAACAAATTGCAGCAAGCAAGAATTGTCAATAGTTTATTGACCAGTAAATCTCGTCGTGTAAAAAACACACCAGTTTATGATGAATCAAAAAGTTTATGATGAATCATCATAAATAAATAAATGAATGAATGAATCATTGGTAATGTCAGTCCGAATAACTTTGAATTTCACTCTACAAATATATAGAATAATAATTCTGATACATTGAAAGTAAAGTGCAAAAATCGAAACAAATTGCAGCAAGCAAGAATTGTCAATAGTTTATTGACCAGTAAATCTCGTCGTGTAAAAAACACACCAGTTTATGATGAATCAAAAAGTTTATGATGAATCATCATAAATAAATAAATGAATGAATGAATGAATCATTGGTAATGTCAGTCCGAATAACTTTCAAATTCACTCTACAAATATATAGAATAATAATTCTGATACATCGAAAGCAAAGTGCAAAAATCGAAACAAATTGCAGCAAGCAAGAAGTTTTAATAGTTTATAGACCAGTAAATCTCGTCGTGAAAAAAACGCATCACTTTTGTAATGATGTCAGTCCAAATAACTGTGAATTTCACTCTATAAATATACAGAATAATAATTCTGATACATCGAAAGGAAAGTGCAAAAATCGAAACAAATTGCAGCAAGCAAGAAGTGTCAATAGTTTATAGACCAGTAAATCTCGTCGTGTAAAAAACGAAGAACAGTAGTGACGACATTGACAGGATCTGTAGAAGCTTGTTATCCTTGTGTCTCAGCCTTCTTGTTAAAATAAATTGGGATGTGATATTGCTGGCAATAGGCTTTGATGTGTTGTGCATCCGATGGATTATTCGCTCATAGTAGTACACAGGTCTGCAATTATTTTGATTTTCGAGATACCATACACCTTTTTGAATTGCATTGACAATCCCTTATCATTTGCATATACCGGGTGTTTTTCAAAGGTGGCTCGCCCCTATAACCTTTTTATTCTTAGTTGTAAAAGAATTGAATTTACAGGGTCTATATAAGACAATATTTTGAATTATATCACATAACGTATTTTTTTATCACTTTTGTTTTAACTGGAAATGACCCCTACTTTAGATTTTTAAATTGAACACCCTGTATATTTTTACATATTTGAATTCTCCATTAGATTATCTGTATTATCTGCAAATTTTTGTCAAATTTTGACTGCTTTTGTTTTCATTTTTTTAATCTGGATAGTCATAATTTATTCATTTTAGATCAAATATTAGTAGAAAAATAATATTTATTAGAAAAATGGTTTACTTTTAATTTTACACAAAAATTACGCTTGAGAGAGAACGTTTAAGTATTACGTAACGCTCATTTTGGAGTGTTACGCCCATGTTAATGGTATAGGAAAATAGCGTTACAGGGGGGTGGGGGCCAAAATGATCAAAATTTGCGTTACGTAATACTTGAACGTTCCCGAAACAGAAATTTAAGCTTTTACTCCAATTACGTCTATGGCTCGTCGATATCACTATAAGGATTATTTTTTCTCTTTGCAGTGATACCAATAGGTTTTTATTTATTTGTATAATCTCTTTAAAAAATATATACGCTCAGTGTTGTGATTTTCTAGATATTTTTTACATTCCTAGTTTAATACCAGGTAAAATATTGCTTCAAGATTTTAAGCAATAAAAGGAAGAAAAATGTATGTTAAAATGATTAAATTATCGAAAAAATTATATTTTCTCACTACCAACTAGGTTAGTTGACATTACTTAATCAAAAAGTCAACAGTAATGCAAAGTACTATATCGAGCACACTTACTGATAGGTAAAATCTATACAAACAAAACCGTTACTAAAGACAGAAAAAAATATTAACCGCGCAAGGACGCTAAGTGCCCGACGCAGGGGGACATTTCGACACAAGACTACTAATTTTAATTTTATAGAGTTATTCAATAAAAAAATAATTTCTTGAATTGTCACACATAAATGTCAAAAATATTATTAATAAAATACGATTTTAACTCCTTGGCAGTCAGAAAAACGTACAGCGCTATTCGTACAAAATACGACCTCAAGCAAAAAAAATTCACTTACCTCTACTACGAGCGCAAATAACTGTCATTTTGGCATTTTATTTTTTGTCTTAGAAAAAACTTCAAAAGGCAGACCTGTGTTATTCGCTCAGATAAGGATCTTCGCGGCTCCAGCTCACCGCAAAAGTAATATTGATGATGGAGACTCCATAAATATTAAACAGTCTAGGTGGTCTGCCCATCTTTTAGATAACAAGATACGAAAAATGCACGGTTTTTATTCCTTTTAGATTTACCCTACTTTTTTACCAATAGCTTTTCTGATAGATATTGTATGTTACAAGCAGAATACGAAATTATTGATGAATAATTATTTTTTGTATCGTTTTATAGGTAGGTATCTTTTTAAATAAATGTTGCATATACAATGTATATATTATACATATTACAAAAAGATATAGAATAGATAAAATTTTTCACAGTTATTCAAAATTATTCTGCAGGCCAGGAAGTAAGAACTTTAAAAAGTTCATTTGACATCTTCTTCTTCTTCTTCCTCCTCTTCTTCTTCTTCTTCTTCTTCTTCTTCTTCTTTTTCTTCTTCTTCTCCTTCTTCTTCTTCTTCTTCTTCTTCTTCTTCTTCTTCTTCTTCTTCTTCTTCTTCTTCTTCTTCTTCTTCTTCTTCTTCTTCTTCTTCTTCTTCTTCTTCTTCTTCTTCTTCTTCTTCTTCTTCTTCTTCTTCTTCTTCTTCTTCTTCTTCTTCTTCTTCTTCTTCTTCTTCTTCTTCTTCTTCTTCTTCTTCTTCTTCTTCTTCTTCTTCTTCTTCTTCTTCTTCTTCTTCTTCTTCTTCTTCTTCTTCTTCTTCTTCTTCTTCTTCTTCTTTAAAATGTCCTTTTGGACACTAAATTAAAGTGACCCAAAAGGACTTAGTGGTCTTGAACTCTCGTTCTTATTAACCAGGTATAAGTATTAGAGACTTGAAGCGAGTCTCTCTAATCGGTTCAACTAAATATAATTTCTTATTAACATAACCTCACAAAAAAAACGTGGTTAACCCACAAAATTACATCACAAACATCAAATATTCAATTTAAATCAATTTAAATATGTAGAACGGTTTCGCAGTATAGATATTTTCTTAACAATCACCTTTTAACATAAAATAGTATGGCTGTGACTAAACACCGTTAAATGAATTAAAAATCGGCCGTAGACTTGTTGCCGGTTCCTCGTACGGAACGCAACTCACATCAGATGTCAGATTCTGTTAATTTTAAAACTTTTCATTCAATCAAAAAGCCATTTCATAAAGAATAAATATTATTTCTTTAAAAAATACAAAGTAAGATTGACGTATAGGAAAGTCGCCTAATTTCGGATACCATTTACAATGTATTCAATATGTAATACTCGGTATTACTTTTTGATATTTTTTTTATATAAGCAGATACAACTTATTATAGCGAACCATGATTTATTATAAAAGCAATTTTATTACAGTTTTTTTTTCCAAAAAACACGGTTAATAAAAATCAGCGCATTTTTGTGCATTTGAAAAAGGGCTCCTAATTTCGGACATATCCAAAAAAATTTTTTCAAGATTAGATCTGGATCCCATTGCTTATGTTTCTTGTTATTCCTTCACATTTAAGACGTAATTTAATCATTAAGCGATTTTCTACGAAATACTATAGGAACTATAATTTTAGATTCCCAATTTCGAATATCTTAGTATCTTAGGTAATTTTCGTTTCTTCAAAATTGTTTATCTTAGTTTGTTGTATCATTATAAAAATAATAATTAATGGTTGGTTATCCTGAATAATAATTACCTTGCGGATATCCGAAATTGGGAATCAAATGCACAAAAATCGTCTATCCGACATTAGGCAACTTTCTGCTTTTTAGATTAGAAATTTGTAGAATGTTTACGTTTTCAAATTGCTTAATTATGAATAGTGGATCAACTTAACTAACATCATAACTTACCCAAGACAAAATCACGAACTTTTATAACGATTATTTATAAAATAAACAAGCATAATAATGCAACTGAGCACAAAACTGCCATTTGCAATATAAACGATTTGTGCTGCCATTTAAAGGGGAGAAGCTCTACCGTTATCATATTACAGGACGGATTTAGTTTGACTTTTGGCTTCACATAAAAGTAGGTTTCTGTTTACCTTTGCAGACAGTATCTTAAATACACTACTATCCGAAATTTGGAAACCATCCGAAATTAGGCGCATTTCCTCTATATCAAAGGCACTTTTTTACGTTATTGTAAATAACTACAAAACCAGCTGGACAGTTGCAAGCACCTTGTCAAAACATCGACACTAGGCACTAATTTGAAAGGTTATGAAATAGGAAGTTGTGTGAATATGCAACCATTAATACACCTGCGTGTTGTATAATTTATTAAAGTTTAAAAGTCTGTATCTCCAAAACGTTATATTCTAGCAAAAACTATATACAACATTTTTTGTAGGGCTTAAAAAGAGCTTTAATTTGAAATATAATTTTTTGAAATCGGTTTATAAATAAGTGATTTATGCTAAAAAACATTTTAATGCGTTAAACTCTAATATCCCGAAAAAAATGTACATATTTTAGGAAAAACTGTTTATAACATTTTTTGAGAAATTTAAAAAATATTTCTTATAAGTACTAAATTAATAAAATACAATAATAATTAACTTAATTATAACCAAAAAACGCTAAAAATATAGCGTTTTACCCCATTATTACCACCTTACCCCAATCATTTACCCCCAAAATCTAATCACCTCTTTGAAATATGATAAGAAACAATATTCAAAAAACCGCTTGTCGATATATTTTTTAGAAATGGACCTAGCGAGTTTACATCCAGACAAACATACAGACGGACCCAAAAATTTATTTTACTGATTTCGACTCAGGAAGGTCTAAAACGTCGAGAAATGTGAACAGACATGATCAAAGATTTTGACTTTTCGGCGAAGATTTCAATACATCGGCACTCCTAAGTGCCGATTTAATGAAAAAAATCTTATTTCTTTAAAAATCATGACGTGATATTGACGTATGTCAAAGGCAACTTTTTTGTACTTTACATTGTACATAACTATGAAAATAACTTAATCTGAATTTAATAAACGTAATGTTTATAAGCCTTTTTCTTAACTAAACCAAACAAACTATAGATTGAACTATTTCGTATTCAAATAAGAAATTCTTGATCTTTACTCATATTGGAGTTGATTTAAATAAACCATAGAAAATATGTTATCTCCCCAAAAGATAAATTTATTGTCTATTAAACAAACATTACAGCGACAATTGTTTCGACTTTTTTAACATAAAGTCATTTTCAAGTTTTTAAATTTATAAACAAATTAACTTGAGTAGTACTCAATGAGTACACATTATTAGAAATACTAATATTGTGTATTCAAGTTAATTTGTTTAAAAATTTAAAAACTTGAAAATGACTTTTTAAATGTTAAAAAAGTCCAGTTGTCGCTGTAATGTTTGTTTAATAGACAATAAATTTATATTTTGGAGAGATAACATTTTTTCTATGGTTTATTTCGTATTCATCGTTTGATCATTATCCACCGATTGTTTGTCAAAAAAGGAAACTATAGAATCGCCTCTATAAAAAGTAAAGGATAGCACTATCTACAATACACTAAGCCACAGATAAGGGGATTTTAATTGTTAACTCGACCCGGAATGTGCATCTCTGTCAAATTTAGATCTTTACGCAATATAACTAATAAGCTTAGCATTTTTAAAATGAAAATTTTTGAATAATAAATTTTCGTGAAATATTAAAACCCACTAAGACGGTCCATAATCCCAGCGTTGAGTTTTATGGAGGGAGAGTTTGCCTAATAAATTCTTTAATTAATAAGTTATAAGTTCAAGGCGTTGCAGAGGAAAAGAATACGCTTAAAAACCCATCTGCAACTCGTATTTAATTATGCATGTAAATTTAAAAACTCTTGTAAAAGGATGGGAAGTTTAGAAGTTTTATAGCGGGTGGTCTTTGGTAAAAATTGTGAGTGTATATTGGACACAAAGATCCATAAAAGATTATAAACTAAGAAATACATAAAAGAAATCGAGTTATAGTAAGTTTTGTTACCTAGAGGACCTAAAGAATATCATCATGATACAAAGTTTGCGTCGTATTAAACGACTCGTATATAAATATTCTCTATTAATGCCCCCCTTCTTTATAAAGAAGAAGTTAATATTTAGGCCTTTCGGCCACTTATGACTTGAGATTTTTCTTTTCCACTTAATATATATTTTAAACGATTTTACTAAAGGATAAGGTTATATTAGTGACATTTTAAATCTTTTTCCTACTACTTAATTAATTTCTATTATTTACCGTTCTCGAGGCTCGACTCCGTCTCAGCAAAAAAAAAGTTCAGTCTCAAACACTCAAGACTTAGTGTGAATACTAGGTGCATAATATACCATTGCCTTCTACGCTATTATAGTAAAGTTGCGTTTTATTTATTTTAAAATATTATATTTTTCTTTTATACTAATTTCCTTGAAATACAAACTATAATCCATGAGTTTCTTGTTTCAAAAATTCATAAATATATTTTCTCAATAAAAGATTTGTGTGTTATTTAAACGGTACAACAAAACCGTCGATTTGTATTTAAATAGAAACGAAATGTGGGATGATGTATTGCGAAGTTGGCTTAGGCGGACGGGGAGTTATGATAGCATTTTAAGCAGTTCCTCCTCGCGTGATTAGTGGAGCGTTTTCAGCGAAGTGAAGTTCTTTTTCGCATGCGACTCCCAAAAGGCGTTTTTCTTCATTAGAGGTTTAATTTTTCCTCACTGCATACATAATCAATAAGGCTCTTTTTCTTGCCGTAATTTTAATATTTAATTTATTTCAAATTTCCATGCTGTATTATGCATTCCACCAGCTATTTCTTAGCAAGAAAATCATTGCATATTCAGTATACTCTCCTACTTCGGGGAGGGGGTCATTATTATACAGTTTTCCACGTGTGTCCAGGGGGCTGCGGTCATCTTTCGACGAACACTTGGATATTATGCGGCACATTATGCCGGAAATCTGTTGGTAACCCGGTGGAATATAGCGGAGCTTTAAACTGTATGAAACATGTATGAGTTCCACCCTCTCCTGAATATATACTGAGCTTAGTTTACAAATGAATACAGCTATTGAACTTACTTATAATATCAATGTGCCTCCGCTCCTTTTCCAACTCCGCGGACCACCTCGCTCCATCTCGCTCTTCGCTGGCAACCAAATCTAAGCCTCATTCCACAGTCCATACAAAATGGCCATATTAACTTGATAATTAGGTGTGTTATTCGACTTGCAGATGAGCGACTGACTTTGCCATGGATGGAATAAAAAGTGTTTTGCCCCCTCTTTGAAGCCAGACACCGTCTATAAAATTGGGAAGGGTGTTGGTGATGGCACATTCTGACGTAGCTCGCGACGTGTCCCGGTTCTCGCTCTGGACGTCGTCTTCAGAGCTTCCCGGCTTCAGGCACCAGCTCCAGGTGTCCCACCTCTCTAAAATATAATTATCCGACCCCATAATATCACCACGTACCTATATACTTCGAGAAGTTTTCCAGTTCTCGCGTAAGACCCCATCTTCGATACATCCTGACTTCACCCACAAGTTCCAGGTGTCCTACCTGCTCAAACGTCAATTAAAAAATCTTAAAAATAATTTATTCTTTTCGGGGGACACCATCTTCGTAGTTTGTCGGCTTCAGACACCAGGTCCAGGTGTCCTAACTCGTTAAAACTTACAAGTGCATGTGTACCGTGTAAATAATCAATAGTGTGGAACAATCTTACATCGATAAGTGTTAATAAACAGTATTATCATTTTTATTTTGTTGTTTTACTGTAAATAAAGTGATTATTACATATCTTTTATTTTTGTTTTATTTTAATTTTATTACTTTTGCATACAATGATGATATAATTGTGCATATCTTATTATACAGAAACATCTTTTATTTTATTACAAAGTTATACGGTAATTTTCTTACTTTTTACATGCACAACTAGCATTAACATAAGCCAGATTAGATAGAAAAAATAATTATATATCTTTATTTTAAATTTAATTGCTAATTATTGGATTATTATTAGTTTTGTTTTTGTTACGTATGATGAGTAAACAGAAACTTGTTTAAAGAGGAAGTGATTTTTTTAGAAGATTTTATTCTGGCGCCAAATTTAAAACTTATTGATATGCGCATGTCAAATAGAGATTCTGCAAGGTATCATACATTACGGCTTAAACTGACTTTCGAACCAGTTTTTAGTAGGGTGCCTCTATTTTACAAGTCAGCTTCGACAAATTTCAGTTGTTAATTAACTGAAAAAGGCAATCCGCGCGAGTGAGAATCAAAGTCAAGCTAGCCGGCGCGCCGCGGCGTGTCAAATATTTGAATCAGATGCCCTAACCCGCTCGACTAGTTTCTCCTGTCAGGAAGCCCCTGAAAGTTTTGTGAAGGTCTATCTTCTGAAATAAGGGTCCTGAAAGATCTTTGGTTATTTCTTTGTGCAAAATATTTGTTCACCGCCTACCAAGATTTTTGTATGACTTCGGAGATTTTCGACATAAAAATCTAAGATTTTATATCTTTTCGATAAGATCTCTAAAAAATCCTTAAAATCTTGTCAAAAGTTTTGTACCGATATTTTCGATGTTTTTTTTTAACTTTTGGAACACTACAAATTTACACCGACATGTCGCGACATAGTGATTTCCTCCTCGATTTAAACGGTAAAATTTTTTAAATTACTTTTTCAAACAAAAAATAATCCATTCTAACTCTAGATACAGTATAACTATACTATATCAAGTGTGAAAATAAGCACATGTGGTGCCATCTCTTGTTTACAAAGTAAAGTAAAGAAAACTGTAGAAAAATTAGCAAAAAATGTATAAATATTGCCATAAAATATTGTATAATTTATTGCAATTTAAAGTATTGCGTTAAAATTATCTAAAGTTTATTAGTTTTTCTTAATATTTGACCAGTTTTTAATCAATTTAGTTAAAAAAATAAAACTGCTCCATCTATTGTTAATTATTTAAACCTTGATATCTTTTACAATAATCTGACATAACCTTTAATGTTTGCATTGCAATTTGTAAATAGGTGGTAAAATTCAATAAAAATATTTTTTAAGTACTTATTTGATAAAATTATTAAATACTATTAAGTGCTTTTTTATTTACAAATATGTGTTTTGTTGCATTTACAATATCTAGTGACAGGGAGCATTGTCTTCAAACTTTTCCGCAGTTTAAAGCATCCAGTGTTTCATATTTGCAGTCGAAGAAAAAGTATTGTCTATAACACGTATGAAATATTCATTCCGTGCTGGCGGGATCGTCATACTCGCCTGCCGGCTCTATAGAATATAGTATTTTCTACGACTGCTTTAGAATGTAAGCAAATACACACACTTTTCAAACACAGAATGAATCCATTCTAGCTCTAGATACGGTATGAATATTCCGTATCAAGTTTTAGAATGAGCATATGTAGTGCCATCTCTTGTTTATAAAAGTAAAGAAAACTGTAGCAAAATTAGCAAAAATATATATATTTTACCATGAAATATTGAATAATCTAATGCAATTTAAAGTTTTGCATTAAAATTATATAAAGTTTATTAGTTTTTCTTAATATTAAACCAGTTTTTTATCAATTTAGTTCAAAAAATTAAAACTGCTCTATCTATTGTTAAATATTTAAACCTGATATATGTCACAACAATCTGACATAACCTTTAATTTTTGCATTATAATTTGTAAATATGTGCTAAAATTAAATAAAAATCTTTTTTAAGTACTGATTTGATAAAATTATTAAATAACATTAATTGCTTTATTTAAAAATATGTATTTTGTTGGATTTACAATGTCGAGTCACAAAAAACATTTTGTTTAACCTTGTCCGCAGTTTAAAGCATCCAGTGTTTCATATTTGCAGTCGAAGAAAATGAAATATTCATTCTGCCCTCGCGAGATTGTCATACTCGCCTGCCGGCTCTATAGAATATAGTATTCTGTCTTAAAATACAGTAAAAACAAATTAAAATTCGAACATCATGCCAAAATGTTATGCACGTACGACATACCTACATAGCTAACATGTTACCAACTAAAGGACGTAACTTAAGTCTGCAGGACGATTTTTACAGGAATCCGGGCGCCACCATCGAGGTGCGCCTGACCTTGTGCTACTCACGTACCATTTATAGATTTATGACAGCATGTGTACCACCGCGTACTTTTGTTTACGGATTATTGTCGATCCATCTGGAATGACAATGGTATCTCACTCTGCGCATCTCATTAAAATAAAAAATTGTTACCAACAAAATAATATATACAGTAGTATTTTCTCAATAAAAATAATGCTTCTAACAAAGAATACTTTTTTTTTCTACGACTGCTTTAGAATGTAAGCAAATACACACACTTTTCAAACACAGAATGAATCCATTCTAGCTCTAGATACGGTATGTATATTCCGTATCAAGTATTAGAATGAGCAAATGTAGTGCCATCTATTGTTTATAAAAGTCAAGAAAAATGTAGCAAAATTAGCAAAAATATATATATATTTTACCATGAAATATTGAATAATTTAATGCAATTTAAAATTTTGCGTTAATAGGGTTTATTAGTTTTTCTTAATATTTGACTAGTTTTTTATCAATTTAGTTCAAAAAATTAAAACTGCTTCATCTATTGTTAAATATTTAAACCTGATATCTGTCACAACAATCTGACATAACCTTCAATTTTTGTATTATAATTTGTAAATATGTGCTAAAATTAAATAAAAATCTTTTTTAAGTACTGATTTGATAAAATTATTAAATAACATTAAGTGTTTTATTTAAAAATATGTGTTTTGTTGCATTTGCAATTTCGAGTCACAAAAAACATTGTTTTTAACCTTGTCCGCAGTTTAAAGCCATACAGTGTTTCATATTTTCAGTCGAAGAAAAAGTATAGTCTACAACACGTATGGAATAGTCATTCCACACTAGCGGGACCGTCATACTCGCCTACCGGCTCGAATGACAAACTTTCCGCTCGTGCGGAATATTGTCTATTCCATACTAGTTATAAAATATACTATTATGTAGATATAAGTTTATTAAATCATTTTTTTAAGTAAAAAATAAAAAAAAATTAAAAAAATTCAAAAAAAAATAAGAAGTTTATTTTTCGGAAAACGAAAAAAAATTAAATCTGTTTTTGCCCCATTTACCCCCTTACCCCACTCCAATTTTTACCAAAAACAATCACAGTCTAGCGCTTTGGATAATCAACCTATGGTCCAAATTTGAAATATTTAGTTCAAAGCATTCTCGAGTTATCGTGACAGACAGACAGACGGACAGACAGACACAAGATAAAACGTCGAGAAAAGCAACAAAAAAAGTAAAAATGAAAAAAAAATACATCATCATAAAAAGTAATAGCCTAGAACTTTGGATAAAAAGCTAATGGTCCATATTTTAAAAATGTTTCTCAAAGCGTTATCAAGTTTATGTGGTTACTAATTTTCGGTACATACTGACAGACACACAGAAAAGTTAAATTATGCTTTTGAAATCTTAGAAAAATGGTCATACATTGAAGAATGTATGAAAGGTTAGAAATTTCCCGTCGGACAGTTTTGTACTGATTTAACTTTAAACTTTAATCTTGATTTTTCCTGTAAATTATTGTAACCTCTCCCTGGTGGACCACAAGTGGTGGGAAGCCTCCCTTCACCTATCTTAAAATTCGAAAATGTTGTAAATTTCATACGTTAAACATATAAAAGTTGTAATTTTTGCAGTAGTGGGAACGTTTGAATATTTAGTTTTTTTTTGTCGATGGATTAAATCTTCTTCGCTAGAGCCCTGACCTCTATAATATATTAAATATAAATTTTATATATTATACCAGCTTTCAAAATTGTTGTTATTGTATTTTAAACTAACAGCGATCTTTCTTAAGAAAAATTGTCTATTTTGGGCTCTTGTCTGAATCTTACACTATAGAGTTGTTAGAGCTCTCAATGAACTTTCTCATTTAGTGCGTATTAACATAACTTCACACTGTCCCTTTCTGAAAACATTATTTTCATCAAAATTCAATGTGAAGGCACAAAATTTCAATAATAAAAAAGAATCTTCCTTAGATGGGGCAGGGTGGAGTTATGTTAATTTGCATCCAAGGCTGAACGTTAAAGAGACAGAGTACGCTACCCATACATACAGATAAGTAGCTTTTACTTTATTGAGTGGATAATTATTTATTTTACCCACTCAACTGTTACTTGTCAAATTATTTTCTTGTAAATGTCATTAAAATTTTTAATAAAAATATGAATTCCTAAGCTATTTATTGGATAAAACCTTGTATGGCACTCATGGGTAAACCGATATTGCCCTCTCGAAAATTAACCTGCTTGGCTGACGCCTCGCAGGTTAATTTTCTCATGGGCAATATCTTACTTTACCCACTAGTACCATAAATAACTATTGTCTATGACGCTACCCTACCTATTTAAATTATGTTTTAAAATAAATGTAATTTCATGTTTTTATTTTTAAGTTCCGAATATCTGAGTGAGTTATTATTTATACAAACAAAATTTTTAATGCTCCGTTTAATTCATTTATTTCATAAATGTAGAATTCGTAAACTGTTTCCGTTTTATTTTTTATTTATTTTTTATCGCATAAAAGTCTAAATGCAGTTAGAGAAAATTAATACATTTTTATTTATGCTCCTTTTTGCATAATAAAAATACCGTAAACACGTTTTCGGGATTGTTTGGTTTGTTTTTTACGGCTTTTTAAAGATAAATCATCAGTATTCGCTGGTTTGTCTGACTTTCTTACATGTTATTTGCTTGTCTAAAAATTTTAACCGAAATGCTCTGTTGACCACTGAGTTCTAGAATACACTGTTTGCAGTCTTTTGGCATTAAATTAAGGAAATGGTTCCCTATCAAAAAACATGAAAAAACAACAAAAGACATTTGTCCGGAAATGAGCCCTACGGGAGCTACGGCCCTTCAAAGATGGACATATTGAATAAGAAACAAAAAAGCACCGAGAACATTTTAATGCTGCAAGGCCATTCTTTATCTAAAACTAAGCAAGCATTCTTCACCGAAACACCTAAATTTAATATTAAGGGAGTAATATCCTTTTAAAAAGTAACATTTTTTGTGCCACAAAATGTTCTTCCTCTTAACTCCATTTTTTTTTGTGAAAACAATTGCTCCTATACACTATATGATTTTTTTTTGTATTTTTACTCAAGGAATCTAAATTTAAAAAAAAAAATTAAAAAAAAACAAATGCCAAAATACTGCAAACACCGTGTATGTTTTAATTAGTAAGAATTTCCAGCATCTGGTTGCAACTATAGGACCCTCCCTTGTAAGAATAAAGGTCCTAGGATCCTAGTTCATCAAAAATTTCTTCTGCCTTGTTTGAGAGTTAAAACATTTTTATTCGTCGTTAGCCAGGCTCGGTTACGCTCGCTACTTATTTTACCTAAAAAAATCCACAGTATTAACCTAAATGACGGATTATAGTAATCATTAATGAAAATTTAGTTATTTTTCACAGATTTTATCATTAAAAAAATCTGCTGCCAAAAAAATAATACTTTCCCCTGTAAGCTTAGGTTCATCAAAAACAAAAAAAAATAATTTAATTTTTCAAAAAAAAAAAAAAAAATCATGGAACGAAAAGTAAATTGAAAAAAATTTGTTTTAAAACCCCATTTTACCCCCTTTGGAAAATCAACCTGTGGTCAACAGACCGAAGCGCTCTTGAGTTATCGTGGTCACAAATTTCCCGGACACACAGACCGACAGACCGTCCGACCGACAGATAGAAATTTTTTTTGACCGAAATCATATTTTTTGGATATAAAACTTAAAAAAGCAATAAAATTTTTTCGAATTTTTTTTACTAACGCAAGACTTTCTTTGGAGAAAGTAAAATAGTTAAGGGCTTTTTTACATTCTAATTTGAGGCCCTCAAATGTGATACTGTATTATTAGGGTGTTCTTTTTAGCTCCTCCTTCCTTATGTTCTTTGTTTTGGTTGTCAAAAATAATCTAATTTATTTCAAGGTAAAACTAATAGGTAAAAAATTAAATATGGTATGTTTGATATCCATATGATATGCATAATGACCACAAAAGTAAGATTTTTTATGTCGATAAAAACCTTACACTAAGTAACGTTTTATTGATAAAATGTATATGCCTTACTTTACATAGAAACCTGTAAATTTTAGGCACCTATACGTGTTTTCTCAATTTACATAGGTACTTGAAACTGCGAAAAATATCTATCAACGAACTAATAACTCTTCTTTCTAGAATACGCATACCGTTAAAATAAACTATCGCCAACATCTCGGTTTGTTTCTAAACAAATAGTATATATATTCAAGCCTGAACAATAACAGTTACCAGTAACTGGTATAGTTTCTCTGTCAGAGCAAAGATGTGCGAGTAAGACAGACGAATGTTTATGTTGCCGGCGTTTTTGTCAGTTTTAACGAATGAAATGCCTATTCTAGAGAGAAGAGTTATTATTTCGTTGATATCTATAATAATTATTATTATTATAATAAGCATAAAAAAAAGAATATATTATTTCTTACACGCAAAAGTATCGTAAACCTATTGCCCTTATTAATACTAGTATACATGCAAAAGCTCGTCGCTCTAGCTTAAAGGGTATAAGAGTTATTAATTAAAAACCTTATTTCTATTACAATTTTAAAGAACCGTAGCTCCATTAGGACTCATTTCCGGATCAACCTATATGAGAACATTTTTTCATACTTTTTAAAGTAGAATCACGTCTTAAATTTCTCGAACTTATTTCTGAATAACCCTGTATACAGATATGCAAATTTCTCAAGATGGCGGTCGCTACTACACGTTCATTTATTAAATGATTAACTTGAAATGTGCGTGTCTCCACACTTGTTAATCAAAACACCTGTTTCATATTTTTCTGATGTTGTTTTTTTTCCAAAGAATTATTACAATAGCGTTGCAGATGAAAACATGATAAAGGAAAAAAAAATACTTTTTTGTAAAACTTACTAGAGCTGAAGGCCATTCTTCAAGGATATAATACCAACGAACTAATAACTCTTCTCTCTAGAATAGGCATTTTATTTGTAAAAACTGAGAAAAACGTAGCCAACATATACATTTGTCTGTCTTACTCGCACAGCTTTGTTCTAACAGAGACAGCAATAACAGTTACCAGTAATTGTTATTGTTCAAGCCTGAATATACCTACTATTTGTTTACAAACAAACCGAGATGTTGACGATACTTTATATTAACGGTATGCGTATTCTAGAGAGAAGAGTTGTTAGGTCGTTGTATTATACACGGTGTTTGCAGTCTTTTGTCATTAAATAAAGAGAATGATTCTACATCACCAAACATTAAAAACCAGCAAGAAACATATGTCCGGAAACGAACTCTACCACCCTTTAAAATTGTACAAAAATAAGGTTTTTAATTAATAACTCTGGTACCTTTTAAGCTAGAGCGACGAGGTTTTGCATGTATAGTAGTATTAATAAGGGCAATTAGTTTATGTTAATTTTTTTTTGAATCTATCCAGATGCTTGCCTAGATGGACAAAATGTGTATGGCTCTACAGATTTTTGCCCCAAACTTTTTTATGTGAATATTTTTATTGATCATTTGTAACAAATATAGATTCCTTGAATAAAAATACATACAAATGTCATATAGTGTAATACTGTAAGAACAACCGTTTTCAAAAAAAAAATGCAATTAAGAGGAAGTAACATTATGTGCCACTAAAAATGTTACTTTTTAAAATGCTATTACTCCTTTAATATTAAATTTAGATGTTTCAGTGAAAAATACTTTTTTGTATAGTTTTTAATGAAGAATCGCCCCGCAGCATTAAAATTTCATTGGTGCTTTTTTTGTTCCCCATTCAATATGTCCATCTTCAAAGGGCCATAGCTCCTTCAGGGATTACTTCCGAACATATGTTCCTGTGTTAGTTTTTTCTGTTTTGTGATGTAGAATCATCCCCTTTATTTAATGCCAAAAGACTGCAAACACCGTGTATATTATGACATGTATTCCTGCTAAATCATGTAGAAAAAATATTTTTTGAATCCCGAGCAGACAGGATCATGATTTATTTCTTAAAGCTCCAAAATATTTTGTAAGCTATTTTTGTTCAAAAATTAATGTTGAAATCCAAAATGATAATGAAATATTTTAAATCGAATGCTATATGATCCTTTAAGCAGGATTTTACATGAAAGTGGAATAATATTTTTCTACGACTGCTTTAGAATGTAAGCAAATACACACACTTTTCAAACACAGAATGAATCTATTCTAGCTCTAGATACGATATGAATATTCCGTATCAAGTGTGTATCAAGAATGAGCACATGTAGTGCTATCTCTTGTTTATAAAAGTAAAGAAAACTGTTGCAAAATTAGCAAAAACATATATATTTTACCATGAAATATTGAATAATTTAATGCAATTTAAAGTTTTACGTTAAAATTACAGAAAGTTTATTAGCTTTTCTTAATATTTGACCAGTTTTTTATCAATTTAGTTCAAAAAATTAAAACTGCTTCATCTATTGTTAAATATTTGTCACAATAATCTGACATAACCTTCAATTTGTAAATATGTGCTAAAATTAAATAAAAATCTTTTTAAGTACTGATTTGATAAAATTATTAAATAAAAATAATTGCTTTATTTAAAAATATGTATTTTGTTGCATTTACAATGTCGAGTCACAAAAAATATGGTTTTTAACCCTGTTCGCAGTTTAAAGCCATACAGTGTTTCATATTCGCAGTCGAAGAAGAAGTATAGTCTACAACACGTATGGGACCTTCATACTCGCCTGCCGGCTCGTATGACAAACTTTCCGCTCGCGCGGAATATTGTCTATTACATACTAGTTATAGAATATACTATTAAAACAATAAATGGCGTGCTAGAAAGAATTTAATCCACGCTTTGATACAGCTGAAGAGATTAAATATATACATACATTTATTTTAACTGAAAATTTACATAAATGTTATTACGCAATATTTCTTTGATATAAAAACTTATTAGCCGTGGAAATAAATGAGACCTGTATTACGCCCGTTGATAATGGTCGACAGAAAAAACGTTTTTTTTTTACCGTAAAGACCTTGTCTACATTTGTAAGGAAAGTGTGTAAATGTACATTATTAATATATCATTTGTTTGGTGAAATTAAAAAATGATTTAAGACACCAAATAAAAATTTAATAAGGTTAAAATGACTACTACTACACTGAAAGAAATTACATTGAAAAGGTGTAAAAAATACACTCTATAAATGTGTAAATTTTACACCTTTATATGAATGTATTTTTATAAACATACCTTTAGCAACAATACACCCGAAGTGTGAAAATCACACTTCTGATATACAAGCAAGCCAATTGCGGGAGTCAAGCTAGTCACGTGACTTGAAAAGCCAGAATTCCTGCTTCATCGAGTCTGATGGCTGTCGACCATTATAATTGTTTACGTTTGTAAGAGGGTACGTATAATTTTGTGTGTGCTAGATTTTTCAAAGAAATAATTGGTAAGTGTTGATTAAAAGTAAATATTTAAAAAGTGTGATTAATACAATATCCTTAAAACATATATTTATAATATTTTACTTATTTAGGCGGTAACACTGGCCTGAAAATTTTGAGTTGTTAAGACTTGTGTATGTTTTCTGTTTCTATTTGATATTGGTACTTTTTGTAGCGCTGATTACGAATGTACGTTTTATTTATCTGTTGCGTAGTTTTTCCATAAAATACTATTCAGTATATTTACGCGTTGGTGTAAACTTTACACACTGGATGTAAAAATATAATCCGCATTTATATTAACGCTTCGAGTGTAAATTCACATCAGCAGCAGCTGCAAGTAAATTACCCATGCACGCGGATGTTAAAATTTATCTCAGTGTAGACACACACTGTAATAGGAGGCATAGCGTAGTGGCTAGCGCGTATGTATAGCAAGCCTACTAGCGTGAGTTCGATTCTCACTGGCGCCGATTTGCCTTTTTCAGTGAATTAATAATTGAAATTTGGCGGGCTATAAGTGAAACGGACACTCCCTAGAAACTGGTTCGAAAGTCAGTATAAGCCTGTGGTTCCCTCTACTACTAGCCCACACAAGTCCTGGACTTAGGGGATGCTTAATTAAGTAGAATAGTACGAGGTTAAACAAACAAACAAACTTGCCTACTTGCCATTTCATACATTAATGAGATATTAATACCAAGCAGTGAAGATATGTAATGCTACGCATTCAATGATATACTATTTACAGTAAATGGTATTGCGATTTACTAAATACTTTTTTGTTAACCATAAATGTTTGAAAAAAAAAATAAAAAATAAACTATTTAAAAAAAAATTAAAAAAATCAACAAAACATTTTTTTGTTTTATTTTCTTAAAAAAAAAATTCAAAAATTAAAAAAAAAAATGTGATTTTTTCTAATTTTTAAAACAGTTTAACCCCCAATGACTTTTTTGTTTTTGGGGGAATTTTTGTATTAAAAACAATGGGAATCTTTCTCTCATAGAACTTAATTTTTCCTGAATATTTCAAGACAATAAGTTTATTAGTTTTTGAGTTATCGTAACAACAAAAATCTTGACAAAAAAAATATCAAAGATATAATCTTTTGAAAAATATTAGGTTATTTTATATTTTTGCCGACGATTTAAAACCGTAAAAAAATCTTGATGAAAAAAAAAAACGGAGAAATAAAAATGCAAAACAGTCTAATAAAATGGATAATCGGACTTTTCAATCTTAGTCCTTGAGGACGAGGAATTTAACGTATATTAATAAAAATAAGGATAAATTTGGACATGTTCATAAAAAATAATTACGTTTTTATAATCTGTAAAAAACACTTTTCATTTATTATTAGAAGCTGTGATTTTTTTCTGTTGCTTTAATTATATGATTTTAACGATATTTAAAATGTCAAATCACCACAAATTTAAGAGGTATTTTAACCATGTATTTTGGAAATACCAGGTCTTTGCAAATAATTATCTGGAAAGCTATTGAGAAAATTTTAAAAGTAAACTAGTAGTACTGCAGTATTTTGCTTTCAAATTATCATCAAATTGTACATATACTGCCCTTCTAAGACAAGCTGTCCTATCTGCAAATTAGATGTTTTGAGATATGGCCAGTTTTATTGTTTTTGTTTGCACTTTTTGAAAACATGTTTAAATAAATATGGCGTTGCGTTAACGCGTTCTGCTTTATTTTAAATCAAAAATACGTGATCTCCTTTGAAAAAAAATATTTTTTTTGTCAGAAAAATTAATTTTCATACTAAATGCATTTGTTCAATCTGAGAAAGTTAGAACAAACTGATCCAAAAAGTCCAATCAAATTACTAAGATCTGTAAAGTTAGTCCTAGTCCTGACTTATTCGTCTAGTAAAGACTAGTTAGGACAATTTTATTTAGAAAACTCTGAAAATCTTCCACATAGCACAAATATCTTAGGCTAATTTTCAGGATTTGGGTTTTAGATAGGACATTTATTTAAGTAGGCACATGGGGCTAGTGTAATGCAATACAATGGTGTGCTTATCTCAAAAAGTCAATTTTGCAGATAGGAAAACTTGTGTTAGCAGGGCAGTACAGTTCTCAGTATCTCTGCAGTTATAGACTGAAAACAGCAAATCGTGATTTCGTATTTAAACGATAATCACTGTAATATTCAGTATGATTGAAATGGTCACAAAGCCCAAAGCTATTCATAATTAGGTTTCTCTTATTTATGATAAACTATTTTACAATTTATCCCAACTAAAATGACTGTAATGCATAAATATCATTATATTTAATACCCTTTCTGTCATACACAAAATATAATTTAAAAAAATAGCTTACAGAAGGAATAGAAAAGAATGGCCAGCAAGATCTCAGGATCTTAAGCTACAAGATTTTTTAATTTTTAGTTTCTAACTATATTTAAAATCAAATAAAACCTTATTAATCTGGCAAAATACAAAACTTAAAATACTTACCATTTACATTTATGTTAGTAATTAGGGTCATCGAAAGGCTATAAAATTAAAGCTTGCTTGTTAACTCGACGTTTTTGTCAAATGTTTTTTATGCGTTTGGTCTACAGTTCGCATAGTAAAAAGTCTTCAGAAATTTCGTACATTCGATTCTCCCACGGTACGTCATTATTATTCAAGTCGCAGAGAGTCAATACATATAAATACACATAAACAAATGCCAGCGACTAACATTGGCTGGTACTGCGACTATCAAAGTTACTACTTTTGATTGTTTTTTGTTCCGGCGCATAAGACCACTTTTTTTTGTTGAATGTTTAATTATTTGTCGTTAATTAGCTACAGATCTATACCGGTTATGGGCGCCATCTATTTTTAAGAGCGAAGAAGTTGAAATCCAACTAGCTATGTTGGGTAATACTAGAGACATTTTTTAGCGACGAATATTTTTCAAGTTTAAAAAAAAAATAAAATTTTATTTTTTAGCGCCAAATATGTTACGTCAATGTGAATTTATTCTAGAAATATTCATAGTTTTTAAAACCGTACGCCATCTGGTTTTAAAATTGACATTCGACAGATATTTGACAGCAGACAGATAATGTTCTCCGATCTTTGTTCTGTGACTCTACAATTGAGTTAAATCTGTGTTCTGTTACTCAACAATTGGATCCCAATTGTATTTATTGATAGATATGTATTTGAAGAAAGGTTTTAGGATGTTTTGAGGTTATATTATTCAATAATAATTATTGAATTATTGATTGAAAACTTGTCATTTTAGCGATATATTGAATGTGTGACGTAGCACAAGAAAGTATTTTAAAAAGTTTTTAAAAATCTAACGAAAAATATGGAACGCTACAAAATGTCTTAGATTTTTTATGTAATGAGGTACTTAATAAAAAATATTTATAATTAAAATTTTTGAACACGCATCAACTCTTGAAAAAATCTGGTAGCGTAAGATCTGTAGGTTTTGCAGGCCGTTCCTAAATTTAGTGAGAAGACGCCAAAAAAGGAAGCAAATAAATAAAAATGAACAAAATAAATAAACGCATATCAGTGAACAATTTATTTTTTACGTACTGAATACGAAGTTTC
Organism: Brachypterus glaber; assembly: GCA_958510825.1. Classification (NCBI taxonomy): domain Eukaryota; kingdom Metazoa; phylum Arthropoda; class Insecta; order Coleoptera; family Kateretidae; genus Brachypterus; species Brachypterus glaber. The sequence continues at coordinate 27,288,806 of OY294052.1, read as the reverse complement.
CCTGTTTATAAATTCTAGAAACGAATTAATTTTTGGTAGAAATCAAAGAAAATGGGGTCAGATAGGGGAAGATAATTAGAGAAACAAGAACAAATAAATTTTGTTTGGGAATTCAAGAACAAATGAATCCTTAGCCATAAAGGAAGGGCTCTTGGCAAATTTTATCTGGATTAGATTATTATTCATAAAAAGTACCTATTTAGCATATTAAAGGGTGGGCAAATAAAATAAGTTAGGATTAATTAAACAACTCAGTTTCTAGCAAAATTACTTTTTTTCATTTTTTTAGAATATATACTTTTAAGAAAACATTACTGAATCAGTACTACTGGTCACTTAAAAATTATCGCTAGAACGTAATAGAAAATCTCACAAAATATTACAAATACAAATTTGTCTAGTTTGTGTATTAGTGTGTTTTGGTAGTTGGTTGGTTTGTGGCTTTCATTCAGGCAAAAACTAATAGAAACCCAAACGGCTAACCAGCAAAACCCTAGACAAGGTAACAACTGATCGAGTGACCCTGACAAATTTGGGGTCACTCGGTTAAGCAAGCTGTGCTGCATGCTGTTCCCGGAACCGCCGTCGGATGGAGTGACCCTATATAAATAAAATTAAAGGTTAACTATTTGACAGAATATATGTCAAAAAATGATGCAGTCAATATTTTATCATCGAATTCATCACCAAAAATCATTCATCCATTATCAAAATAACATATACACCAAAAAAAAAAGTACAAATTGCAGTAAAAATTTACAAATGCATTATTTAGTCTAATATGGAAAGAAATCGATATGGGCAAAAAGTCATACATCAATCTGGTGCAAAAACTGGGTTATTTAGATATTAGTAACAGTATGGAGGTGCAAAGACCAATTATACAGACATCTGTAGAGCCCAGTACTAGTATACAGGTAGGAGAAAGGGGGCAACAGGGCAAACATTACATTTTTAGGGATAGCTCACTTATGAAACATAGGACAAAAATTTTTACACAGTTAAAAAGTATTTTAAATTTTCTACAAAAATATTGTTTATTAAATTTTTGGTAAGACTATTCGTTTCCGAGATATAACAATTTAAAAATAATGTCACCTGTTTAGGAATGTTTAGAAAAGTTTTCAGCTCCTTTTTTTTTCAGATAACTGAATGCAACTTGGCGGCATCAACACCAATCATCCTTCTCTACCGAAACCCAAACTTTGAAAGATCATCTGCTAGCTGTTATGAAGATGAGACTCAAGTTGATACCGAAACGTATGAAACTTTTAACAGAATTAACACAGAAGAAATGGTACAAAACACCGTCATTGCATCAGAGTATTCGAGAATAATACAAGAAACACCTCAGCAGCAGCAGGAGGAGGGTTCTTTTAAGAAATTTTGGAATCGAGTTAAAAATTCTTTTAGACATAGGACTAGTTAGGAATGAAGATAGAAACGTATAAATGTTATGGTAATAATAATATATTAACAATTATTAACAGAAATTATGAGTTTTTTAAGTTAATATTTTTTTTCCTTATTCATAATTCTTAACTGGGATTTTTTTGACAGCAACAGGATGGGCCTAAAGAGGTTAAAAATTACTACCTTCCTGCGGCGGTAGGCTTCATGTTGGTCGCATAAAAAAAAATATAGATTTTTTTTATGAACTATTGGAAAAAGTATATTTTGTTGGCAGCATTATTTTTTAATGAATTGCATTCCTTACAAGAAATAAATCATTTTTTCAAAGATATCTTGACGCAATCTTAATTATTTTCAATTCAAGCATAAGAAATTTGTCATAAAAATGACACTTTTATTGTTATAAGCAATATATCTATCTGATCTAAGTTGATATGTTATACATGTTTATGCAAGGCATGATAAATACCTTCTTTAGTGGAAGTTATATTTAACTGCAAAAAACTAAAGAAAATTTTAAAATATCAATTCGTGATACTAGGAACAGGTGCACCGCGGTGCTTTTTTATCAAATTTTACTCATATTAATCCCCATTTTCGTCATTTTCGTCAAAATTAATATTCATAAAATTTATGTAAAAAACCACCAATACCTAACCTAGTATCACTTATGATATTACCCCTAAAAATATTACATCTTAGGTGGTTTAAATTTAGATCAAACTCCACTTAATGTAGTAAAAAAAAGAAGACTTAATAAAATACCTCTGGGGACTTAAATCCCTTTCTTCTGTATACATTATAATTCCAAATTATAACTGTTAAATCTTCTACATACCCATTATAAAAATATATACCATTCATTACTACAAAATTAAATGGTATTTAGCCTAAGTTATCATATGGTGCTCCATTAACCCCATGTCTAAGGTTCGACCCAAGTTGCGGACACGTTGGGCCGAATATTCGGGCAGTTGTGGGGGTGTGGTAGCCCGTGTGGTAGTATGATGGATGAGCGTCAAAAGAGGGTGACCGTCACCCCATTTTACGCCTGGGGGTGGTGGGTTAAATTATATGATGGAACAAAATATATATTTTTCTTCAAGCGTACTAAAATGTTCATATTTTATAACTGAACACACTAGTTAGAAGTGATCTATTTTTTACAGTAAAAAAATTAGTTCATTGTTGTACGCCGTAAAAAAAAGTCAGTTAGCAAAACCACCACTGGCGATAGCACTCTGACTTTGATGACAGGCATACTTCAAACTTGTTTGTTTATTATGTAAACAGGTGGTTGACTCGAGATTTTGTGCAAAAACCTTGTGTGAAATTGATTAAAAATGATTGAAGAAGAATATATGGTTTATACACCTACAAATCTCTCCGAAATTGCAAATGCTACATTAGACAAGTTACCATCAAAATCGCGAAAAGTGTAGGATTTAGCCTACGAAAAAAATTTAAAATGAGCTAAGGAAGGTTTAATTTTATTTCGAAAGGGTTTATTGGCATATTTTAATAAAAAATCATACTTTTTAAAAAGGTATTTTTGGTACAATAAAATTAATAATTTAGACTATGGACTATAAAATACTATGTCCCTATTCTGTGCATTTTAAATGTTCTTTTTGGCTATAGGATTTTTTTAAACATCTACAGGAGCGAAAGTGTTAAAGTTTGAAGAAAAAAATTCTAGATCTATTCCATTAAAAAAACATTTTGTTTCTAAAAAGAAAAATCGTATTTTGCTCCACCCTACTAGCCGTCACCCCATTTACCGCCTGGGGGAAGGTTAAACGCTACCCCAAGAGATTTGCATTGTTGCGGGACTGTCATCGATACAGTCGACCGTTTCCAAAGGAGTCAATTTGCGAACTGAAAGTTTTCAAGTTGGCAACATAAACGCAATTAGTTAAAGTTGATGTTCAAATTAATTTTATTAGGACTTTCTGGGGGACCGTTGCAGTCAGGACTGTAATTTGATTAAACATTGTAGTTTTATGACATATCGAGGTTATGTAATCTATTTAGTACGTTTATAATATGATTTCAAATATACTAAAGTCAAAAATATCATGATATACAGGAAGTGAAACTCCCTGTATCTATTTATTTATTTTTTTAGGTATTGTTATACTACAAAAGCATGGAGAGCCCCAAATAAGCTTCAATTATATTGTCGCTTGATATTTATTCCTAATGTGACAAAGTTATAGAAAGTTAAAAAATACAGAGATGTTTATATTCGGCATATACTTTTCGGCGGACAGTGTCCAGGGACGATCCGATTTTTTGTCGTGGGTGGTAAATTTTTCCGACTGAAAAAATTTTGACGCCTAAAGAATAAAAAAAGCTCTTCGCTGCCAAAAATACCTTGAAGAAAAAAGGTCACCGCTCCAAAAAAAGAAAGTTAACTTAAAAAAGATTTTTATTTAGTTTTAGCACATATTTACAAATTATAATGCAAAAATTGAAGGTTACGTCAGATTGTTGTGACAGATATCAGGTTTAAATATTTAACAATAGATGAAGCAGTTTTAATTTTTTGAACTAAATTGATAAAAAACTAGTCAAATATTAAGAAAAACTAATAAACCTTATTAACGCAAAATTTTAAATTGCATTAAATTATTCAATATTTCATGGTAAAATATATAATATATTTTTGCTAATTTTGCTACAGATTTCTTGACTTTTATAAAGAATAGATGGCACTACATTTGCTCATTCTAATACTTGATACGGAATATACATACCGTATCTAGAGCTAGAATGGATTCATTCTGTGTTTGAAAAGTGTGTGTATTTGCTTACATTCTAAAGCAGTCGTAGAAAATATAATATTTCGGTTAAGAAACAAGCATTCAATGGACTTAAAGTTAGCAAATAAATTTCTCCCATTATTCTCCACAAAAGTATTCAAATCTAATCAAAAGAATTTAGACAAGTATGCCAACAAAATGAATTCCCAAACATCTCGAGTTTGCGAGAGAAAAAATCTCATATCCCATCGTATAACGTGAGGGCGTTTAATCCGGGTCTATTTGCGTATGAAAAGCCGCACGAAAACTCGTATTGTGAGAGTTTATTATTGTCCTGGTCTCCACTTTGACACCGTCATTTTCTACTTGACTGATCTGTGATCTTATCACATTTGCGTATATCGTTTTATACACGGGAGAGTCAAGTAAACGCCAGTTTTTACTTTAAAGACCAAGTTAAGAGTAGTATTTGATGAAGGTCCTTGATATCGGTAGGTATTGTAAGATGTGTTCGATGGAAGATTTGTCATACTACAGATCCTTGATGATATCATATGATGCCTTCAATGAAGACATAGACCACGATAGTATAGAAACGTACACTTCTAAAAATTGAGTTAACTGAAAAATCAATAAAAATCCAGTATGCTTACTTTTTTGCAGATATTTTAACTTGCTATAAATTTTATGCATATTAACCTGATATTTGTTGAAAATTGAAAAAAGCTGTATTATAAGATTCTTTAATTTTAAAATATTCAATCACAATGAATGTAAATTACATCAAATTTGCAAATAGTCTGTGGCTTTTTATGGGTCTGGTGGCCCAGAATGGATTAACCCATTCTGGGCCACGCATAGGCACATTAGTTATATAAAAACTACATTATTTAACTTGAAATGGAGTCTTTATAACTATTAAAGTAAAAAAAAAAGCTTTTCTTTTTAATTTTTGTATAAATAAAATAGTGTACTTAAATGAGTACAATGGCCGTATAATCAAACTGGATAGAAAATATTATACCTAATAAAACGATTTTATTCTTAAAAAACAGATGAAAAAAGGAGAAAATATTATTTAACATTTAAATGAAAATTTACTTGTTTAAGTACGGTGACTTTTAAATCAATTTATAAGAAAATATACTAAGTAATTATATATTATATATTAACTGAAGTATTTGTATGTCTTATGAAACATAATCAACATACATAATAATACAAAAAATCTATATAAAAATGTATTTATTTAAGAAAATGTAGGTGCACTTTTTTCAGAAAACCCTTGCTAAGATGAGAAGTTTAGCAGGGTAACTTTTAGTCGAATCGAAAAAATAAAACTATTATATATTTAAGGTGTTTATATAAAAATAATTAGACTTTACAATCATAGATGTATCTAATCTCGCTTTTAAAATGTGTACCCAAATGAGTACGGTGGACAACATTGGGTTAAGAATATCAAAAACTTTTTGACTCATACTTACTAGCAAACTCTTGTAGAACTTCAAATGAAAATTTTGGTATAAAATTATAGTAAACTTATGGTTCTAGTATATTTTGTTATAAGAGTTTTGTCACACTTACAAAGTTTAGTCGTGTATGGAACTATATGTCGCCTGGATGGAGTGTTGATGAAGACGACATAGAGCAAGATACGCGACCAACCACCAATAAACCTATCTTTCATAGAGAACACATTCACGTCTAGAACAGGAATATGTGCTTTCATAGAGCTATGATTGATGTGTCAGATATTATAATGTGGTTATGCTAATGCTAAAAGAAAATTAAAAAATAGACAGTATTAGCACATAAAGAAATCTATTCTCACTGAAGGATTTAAAATTTTGGTTTTGGTCCGTAAATATGCGAGAAATATGCGAGAATTGGACTAGAAAAAAACTTTTAATGGCGTAGGATCTATCTAAGTAGAAAATGTATAAACCTAGTAGGTACCTAATGAAATGCTCAAATATAAAAAAACATTGTCAATGCTTTTTTGCTGCCTCCTTCTTTTTCTTCTTCTTCTTCTTCTTCTTTTTCTTCTTCTTCTTCTTCTTCTTCTTCTTCTTCTTCTTCTTCTTCTTCTTCTTCTTCTTCTTCTTCTTCTTCTTCTTCTTCTTCTTCAAAGAATCGTGGCCTTTTCCTTTGGAATTTGGCAAGCTCGATACAAATATGTATTTGTACCCTATTTTTTCTTCCTGTAATCTAGAAATTCGGGTCACAACGAAGTGGTCTGGGAATTCCCATCCCCGAAGTCCAAATTTCTGGGTTATATTGTTTGTTTTTCTATCTTGACTCGCAAAAAACTTCTCACTGTGTAATTATCTTTGCCCAAACGCTAACTTGTTATCTTCAAACTTAATAAAAACTTATCTTCCACGTTGTACGTTTCAAATAAAATTCATCAACATTTTTTGCAATATTATTCAGTGTTTATGTTACCAATTTAAGGTTTTTTTACTCTGTGCTTTTGTGTGCATATTATACTATGTTCATTTCTTCAAATTAAATTTTATTAGCATTATGTACTAATATTACGCAATAGTCTGTGATAAAAATGTGAAAGCACTGTGATAGTAATGTGATAGTCGCAACAAACACTCACTTAAAAACTTAATTACTTAAATTAAACATTCATTGGATGAAGACGGCGAACTTCGCTTTTTTACCTTCATAACCTATAAATTGAATGACCGTCAACGGTCAATAATGAAAAAAAAAATAGACACTGGATTTAGGTAGCAGAAAAAATATTTTATGCACCAAGTATGCGAGTTGTCTTTGGTGTTTTTAAAATTTTTTTTTACCTTGACTCCGTCTCACCAAAAACTTCAGTCCTTAACACTAAAGACTTCACATACTAGGTGTATAATATACTATTATTTTATTGCAAAAGTGATATTTTATTACCTTTTACGCCCTTTGTAAATAAATAACTATTAAGTCAAGCTAGGCTTTAGTCCGCAAGACTTACGTTTTATATCATGACAGTAAATATTTTATGGCTAGGTGAAATTGTTTGTGCTAAATAGGTGCTCCACCGACAGCATATTCCTGCAAAAATTCCCTGCAAACGGATTCTTTTACCGAAAGACAGAAAAAGAGTTTGAAAGCGCGGTGGGTGTGTTTAGAGGCAAGTTCGTCGGCCAATAGCAGGAAGATTGCAGGAATGTCATCAAAAGCAATAAAACAAATATTCAAGATCGCTACCGGTCCGCGGTTTCTATTGGTTATTCCTGCTGCCTGCGTTCCGCCGCGGTCCTGCCGGAACTCCGGTCTTTGTCGCTTTTCTAGATAAAACAATTTCCTTTGTTTACTTAAATCAAAGAAATAAATGTCGTTAGAACTAAGCTTTTTTATTGCTATGCTCAAGTTTTAATGTTCTAACTATCTGTAGATAAAAAGAAAGTTTAGACTTTAACATTAATTTAATTAAATAATGTAAACTACATATAATTTATTTTTTGCACGACCAAGACTAAAACCTAATTTTACGCTTTCATTTTCGGGACTAAACTTGCCGTTTTTTTTCCCAAGGGAATAAAAATCACGGCAACCTTGATAATATTAAAATATTATACTTACTATGTGCTTTGCTGGTTCAAAAATTAGGGTTGGTGATGTTTTGTAATATATTTGGGATTAAAACCAATTTATTTGATTTTAACAAAGAATACCTTTAAAAGTAACATTGTTATAACAATTTATACATAACTTAAATTTTATCATCTTCGTCCATTTTTTTGACGTTTGTGTCAACCATATTAAAAAACAATTGAAATCGCGATAGCAATGAAACTGACTTTTCTCAATTTACAGGCATCTTGATTAAATTACGAAAATAAAACAACCGATTTTAGACGCGTGGTTTTTAATTTTAATTTTATCTACCTACCTAAATTATGTTTGGTCCTGCAAAAAATAGTGTATATACCTCAGGACTAAACGTGGCTGTTTTAGTCCCTTGCATTTCTGTTTCCTGAGCGAGCGTAGCGAGCCAGTTTAGTCCCTTGGTATATAAATAACTATTTTGCACGACCTGGACTAAATTATTTTACTCCCTCTTTTGGATAAACCTACTGTTTAACTCCGCATTTGTATTATGATATCTACGATAGCTATACACTTTTTTCTTCATTTGGATGGCAATAAATTTAAAATAGCCTTTGCTGCCTGTTTCTGCTGACAGGGTCAGTATTGTTTCATCAGAATCCATATTTTTTATTACTTTTTTTTAACATTGTACATTGTAAAATTTGTCATATTTAAAATACTACAGCCATATTGGAAAAAACAATTGAAAACGCAAACCTGTCATTTCGCGATTCATGGATATCTTGATTTAATTTTAAAAAATTGCGAAAATGGATTAGTTGATTTTGAATATATGTTTAAATTTAAATTTTATGTATAGTTGTCAGTTATGCAAAAAATAGTTTATATGCCTCAGAAGTAAACTGTGTTTTAGCCCTTAGTACAAATGTTTACTCCCTTGATATATAAATAGCTATTAAAGGTGACAAATAAAATGAATAAACCTATTTAATAACTTTATTAATTTTTTTTTTTTAAGTAACAACCAATTTTTCATTATTTTTTCGGACCGCAATTATGGTAAACCAAAATTTACAAAATTTGATTAACTGGTACTCTACACCATATTTTAGGGGGGGGGCAAAAGTCCGGAATTTGGTTATTTTTGCCAATTTTTTTCTATTTGCTTTTCCATTTTGGTAATTTTGGGACACCCTTGTATTTTTCTCGTGTTTTTGTTACAAAAATTAAATGAATGTGAAAAATGGAAAAAGTCTTATATTATTAGCAAAAGCTCAAAATTTGGGGTCATTTTAGTAGGAGATATAAGATTACAAATAGCTTCAATGTTTGCAGACAAATATAAACAAACACTTTTTGTTTAAGTCTCCCTCAACAAGCGGTAAATAAGCATCTATTAAATTAGCCAAAACGACATTGGTCGAACTCGTGGGTGAAAAACCAATTTAACCCCACATTATAGAAAGACAACACTGGAGTAATGATCTAAGCTGATTTTTCTCTGATATGATCAGATTCAATTTTAAATTAGAATATCGTAAGGTGAAGTGTACCACACATGCTGCAAAAAAAAACACCATATTGACCTTAAAAAAAATAGGCCTTTTGTTGTATCGTTTTTTACCAGTTGACGACCTTGACGACATTGACGCTATTAATTCAAGCCAATTATATGCAAACTCATCTGTAAACTCACATATTGCAGTTGAGTTACGCGTTTTTATTTCAAAATGTTTATAATTCTACTATAATTTAGGTGTATCAGAAGCTCTACTGCTCAGGAAGTGTCTAGACTTTTTACCGCCCCGGGCAAACATGAATAACGGCAGCCTCCACGAAAAAACATTACCCCTGTTAAAAATGAAAAATAAAGTCTTCACCTTTAAAAAAAAAGCTTCACCCCTGGCAGAAATTTTGATGACTTAAAAAATTACCTTTTGGTAGCCCCATGATTTCACCCGTGCAGGGCCGAACTTACCCGTGCTGTGAAGATGCCCCTGCTGCTAAGGGCGCTCATTAGGAGTGAAATTCCATTTGGCTATTTTATTTTTTTATTCTAAAAAGTTATAAAAAAATCCTTACGTATTAAAATAGGAAAAGTAAAATTGTGAACTAAAATATATAACTATATAACTAATAATATTTGAAAGTTTGTAAACTCTAGTTATAGACTTGGATCGTCATTCCAGTGTGCTCTTAAAAGAAAATACGTCGACAGATTGGCAAAGTGAGTGTGACAAATCAGGATAGCATTGGAAAACGTTAATCAGTGAAATTAAACTATTTCGTTTAGCAGGAATCCTGCCATATGGCAGAACAGCAGGACGCCGAAACGGGGTGAACATGTGTTCCCTTGATGTGTTATTGTGGCAAACCGATAATTAAGCTTTACTGCTTTACTGCGACCTAACTGATGAAGTTTAAATGGAGCAGGGCTTTTGGCCTATCCTGCAGAATAAAAGTGTTCCAATGTCTGTCAAACTGATTGAATTTCTATAGGAGACATTTTGATTTTTACGGGTGGAAACATTCGAAAAATAAAAAAAAAATTGCTTCGGCTTAAGAATCTTATAAAACGTCGAGAAAATGTGAAAAAAAGTGGTTAAAAAAATGTCTGTCTGAATGTAAACCTCATAACTTTTTAACGGAATGTCAGGTTTGAAAAATTCTTCCACCAAACGATTCAGGACCTTTTCTGTTTGCGTCACATCAAATATGGTTAACATTAGAGTAGGGCAAGGTGGGGCAAAATGGATAAAAACTATAATTTTTAGCGATATCGCACTTATTATTTGTACTAGGACATTTTTTTTGCATAAATAAATATAATGTTATCCTTTTTATGGTAGGATTATTAGTTTCTGAGATGTAGGCATTTTAATAAATTTTGATATATTTCTATATTTTTAATTAGATGTCAAATTTTGACACTAGTCAAATTTCAATCATAAGTAAAATTTATTTCAATTAATTTTTCTTTTAATAAATTTCTGATAATGTTGTGCACTTATAAAATTTATTTGGATATGGTGAATTAAGTTATTTGGTTGTAAGTAACAAATTTTATTTGAGTCAAATAAATATTTAGTTCATGTAAACAAATATTTAAATTTCAAAATGATTTATTAATGGGAACAAAATAGTTTATTTGACAGAAATAAAATTTATTTGTCACAACCAAATAATTTAATTGGCCATATCCAACCAAATATTTAGTTGACACAAATAAACTGTTTGGTAAAGTTACAAAGAAAAAACAAAAGGAAATAGTCCAAAACTACAGGTTTTGGTTTGGATCTGGTTCCGTTGGGTTCTAGAAGCTTAAAAGGCTGGGTAAATAAGGTACCCTAAAAATATATTTTTTACAGATTTATACACAGTAATTTTGGAGCCAATGGGTTAAAAGGGTCTTCCACATATTTTAAGACTTTTAAAGAAACGAGAATTTATTAATTATTTATGAAAATGCTTTATAATTAAATGAAAATTTTAAGAACTTTTTAGTACTGACTGACTTTTACCCCTGGGCCAGCAGAGTAATAGGATAGTTTCTTGACGACAAAGACCATCAAAATTAGTTCTACAGTGCTGTCTCTTTCTAACAGTTTAGCCAACGTAAGAAAGACAAAGTAATCAGAGTAGACAATATAAGCAATACAAACTATTTATATTTACCTTATTTATTTTAACCCTAATTTAATTTTATATTATGCAGTTAAACATATTAGGTAATAATATGTATTCAGTACTAAAATTGTTGCAAACTGTTTATTAAAAAATCCATCTATTTATAAAGGCTAGAACTTTTGTTTTGTATTCGTTTTTAATAGTAGTGACATCTGTTTGCTGGAAGGTGAACTTTTAGCATTGAATTTTACCTAGAATATTTTGGGTAAGTTTTCAATAATCTGAATATAATGTGCAAGTTAAAACTAGATCATTTTACCATCTTTTTGGGGCTTCTAGCACTCAAAGGAACAGTAAACAGGACCTGGCGGTTTTGAAATGGCCTAACTTGAATGTGCTTATAGGAATATATAAAATACAGCCAGGAGAAAATAATAAAATAAAAATGGTCACCAGCTTATCGTGTTCCACAACGTATTTTTTACCCCTTCTATTATTTTTTCTTTGCAACGTCCCTGTTTTTAATACGTTCTAGACGTCCGGAGTTTTAAGAAAAAGTCCAAACTCAAGTATGCTGTAAAAAGCTGTCACTTTAGCTTTAGCATAGAAAAAGTCGAAATCCGTTGTTGCGTTCCATTAAAATTTGCATTAAAACTCGAGTAAATCGTCTTATTTTTCGATTGGAGGGCCATAAAAAATAAATGAATGCATGCTTGGATAATCCAACTATTCATTTGAATAAAGATTTAGAGATTAAGTTTCTATATATGTACATTTCACATAAATTCATAATAATTTTAAAAAAATAGTCACAATAAGTCAAAATAAAAAGTTCCCCTTTCCTAAAGCTTTATAAGGGTATAAGTAAACCACTTTAAAAATAACCTTGTTGTCAATTGCGCGCGATTCAGGGCAATTTTTAAGAAAAAGTTCTAATATTGTCAAAAACTACATAACTTGTAAATTATTTAATATAAAACGTTTGCGAACAATTACCTTACCTTATCTTTCTTTAAATCTTTATTTGTTAAAAAGTTATGGCAAATAAAGGTAGACGCGCAGTGCCCTGAACTACAGTTTCACTAGTTTAACTAGTTTTCCGTGTCCTAGTTTATTTGCCTTTTAACAAATAAAGATACTGACTTCAATTTAGAACCCTTTCATATTAGCTAATTATTCGCAAAAGCAAACTTTTTTATGTTAAATCATTTACAAGTTATGTAATTTTTGGCACTCCAAGCACATTTCTTTAAAAAATGCCCTGGATTCCAATCTAATAAAATCTAGATAAATGTAGGCCTAGTATCAAGTATCCAGCACTTCATTAGTGGTATTGTCGCCCATACATAAACAAGGTTACTTTTAGAGTGGTTTACCTATGAATTGGGGTACTTTTCTTAAGTCACCATCCTCGCTGAAGACTCCCAGTGTGAAAATTCCGTAAAATATCCCCGAAATATCTTCAATTAAACTGTTTATTTGTGTGTATTTCGTCCAAAGAAAATAAAGCGAGGTGGCTTGGGATTTGCTAGAAGAGGTAGCAAGCATCAGCTCACTTGATAGCATGCAAATCAGGCCTGCTAGATGTCGAGGCATACTTGCGTCTTTCACACGGGGCTTTGACGAGCTTACACAGCACCTGATAAGGCCGCGATGCTGCCACTAACGCGGTGTCTAACATCGTCATTTCTAGATTGGAAAGAAAAACAAGCCAAACAGTAATTTTTTATATTTTGCATCATGCATTTTGCGTGTTCTTATAAGAGGTTATTACTTTTTTTTCTTTTGGGTTAGCAAGACAGAACAAAAGAATATCGCTTGACGTTTTCCCTGCAAATGTCAACACCGCTATTAAGTTTAGTTTTCTACGAAATTGCGTTTTAAGTTAATTTTTACCGAGTTAATATTGTGACTTGGTTACTTGCAGTGAAAAAGAGAAAAGCTGACTATGAAAGCTATCAAAATATCGTTTGTTCTATAAATTTCAAACATTGCAAAAATTGTAATGCCAACCCTAAACAAAAATTCCTAAATCATTCATCAATTTAAATGTATTTTTTTTTTATTTTAGAGCAAAATAGAAAAAATAGTATTAAGCACTCATTTCATAACACTGGCCGCAAGCGGCTCGTTTTCTAAACTTGTCTCGTGCTCTAAAAACGGATTTTGTAAAACTAGTACTTTAATATACTATTATACTAAGGTATACACTGTAAAAAGTGATAGTAAATTTAAGTGTTATCCTTGTGAGGAAATACTGAATTATACTTTCTTATATAAGCAGAAAATTTACAAAAAACTGTAATAATGCTTAATATTTCATGTTATTTGTAAATTTTAAGTTAAACCGCAGGTTAGGTTGTAATATCCCTTGAAAAAGTAAGAAGAAAAAGGTTGTAACAACAGGTCGAATTTACAGTGACATTAAAAACACAGAACAACTGTAAAAAAGCTGTAAAAGCAAGACGGTAATACATAATAATAATAATAATAATATAGTAGTTTAACTGTAATATTTATTACAGTTTACAGTCACTATAATTAAAAATTAAGGTCTTTTTACAGTCGCTATTTAAAAATACAGTTAGACTTTAAATTTACTATAACAGCTGCTGGCAATAAATCGCCTACAATAATTGCGGGAAAAGTGCCCGAACTGTTTTTACATTGTAGAAACGACATTTTATTATAGACGAGCAAGGGTATTATATCCCGAGATGCATAACATTATGCAAGTTTCGAGCCAAGAAAGAAAATATCAGAATCTTTGTAATTTAAATTTTAGAAGATTCTATTTGTTGATTTTTAATTGCATATCATGAAACTTGGCTAATGTATGACCGCTTTTAAAACCAATATTTATAGAACACATCTTGAATGTAAAATCAAATTTCAAAACTTAAAATTAAATTTTATGATGTATTTTTACATTTTTTTTATATTTTCAATTACAAACTTGCATCCAAAATGTAAAATATAGAAGTATTATGGGGCATGTAATATTTCAGTACAGAATATGGCCACAAAATAACCGTATTTGTTAATAGTAATTTACACGAAATTTTTTATCATTGCAATTTATAAAGCTAAATGCAATTAAAAAAAAAACGTAGGCTGGCAAAAAGTTGCTGGTCTCTTAAACGTGGCACAGGCGTGATTTTCCCCCTCTTCACCCCAAATAACATAAAAATAGTTTAAATTAGCTAATTTACTGACCTACCATGTTTAAACAGTTTCCGATATGTCAAATAACTATGAAATGTCTTTAAAACTATTTTTTACATTTTGGGATTTCCCGTAACAAATTACCCGGAAACTGATAAAAATAACGTCAGGAAACAAACAAAAAAAACTTTTTAACTAGTGTAAATTGACAACATTAAGTGCATAAGAAAAAAATCCTGAGGTGACCCGAAAAATTGATTATAGATTCGAAATATTCGACTTAAAAATGAATTAAAAAAATCTAAATTTTTTGCCCAATCTACCCCTCACTATAGCGTCTCTAACGCCATGTCTAACATCGTAATTACATTCACGTCCTCGTTCCCCAAACATCTTACTTGCAATTTAACACACTATTACCAACCGAATAGTATTACCAACCGAATAGTTTTCGCTGTCTTGTATATAGGGAAATTGTCGATAATAAACTAACACAGAATTGCTCGACATCTCACCTTTATTACTCAGAGATTTTTTCCAGCGATATATCTTCACTGAAAAAAGTGGACTGAAAAATCTAGAAATATTAATTCAACACGTTTTTGTGTCAACTTTTAGATATAGAAAATAATTTTTCTACGACTGCTTTAGAATGTAAAAAAATACACACCCTTTTCAAACACAGAATGAATCCATTCTAGCTCTAGATACGGTATGAATATTCCGTATCAAGTGTTAGAATGAGCACATGTAGTGCCATCTCTTGTTGATTAAAGTAAAGAAAACTGCAGCAAAATTAGCAAAAATATATATATTTTACCATGAAATATTGAATAATTTAATGCAATTTAAAGTTTTGCGTTAAAATTACATAAAGTTTATTAGTATTTTTTAATATTTGACAATTTTTTTATCAATTGCTGACTGCTCCATCTATTGTTGAATATTTAAACCTGATATCTGTAACAACAATCTGACATAACCTTCAATTTTTGCATTATAATTTGTAAATATATTAAATAAAAATCTTTTTTAAGTACTGATTTGATAAAATTATTAAATAACATTAATTGCTTTATTTAAAAATATGTGTTTCGTTGCATTTTCAATGTCGAGTCACAAAAAACATTGTTTTTAACCTTGTCCGCAGTTTAAAGCCATAGAGTGTTTCATATTTGCAGTCGGAGAAAAAGTATAGTATTCAACACGTATGGAATAGTCATTCCGAGCTCGCGGGACCGTCATACTCGCCTGCCGGCTCGTATGACAAACTCGCGCGGAATATTGTCTATTCCATACTAGTTATAGAATATACTATTTTACGATTATTAAAACATTATTACGTTATATTAAATATAATATTACCTAAAATTGTAGATATAAATGTTGTATTTTATACTATATAAAATAAATTTATTCATGCCATATACAACAACATAGCATTTAATTTTACAACAACATTATTGTCACTATAGGTATTTTATGAAGGATGGTTAATAAAGATGTCGTAAATCAGCTGGTTTTACCAAAATTTTGAAAATAGGCATTTTGAGCTGAAATTTCTATGTGAATAAGTATACCAAACGATAAGCATGTCCATGTATTGTAATTACATCTGATATGTAGTTTTTATGTGCACATACATGTAATGTAATGTAATATGTGAATTTAAAATAAAATGCGTATAATTTGTTGTTTTAAATCGAACAACGGCACTTGTTTGTAAATACCGAATGCGTTTACTTGTTTGTTGTTGTATTCTATGCAATATATAGTGGTTTGGATATACATATACATCTATACTCCGTCCAGTTATGCAAGATAGTAAGGGCGCGGCCCGTTTTACACCACAGTGCGCATAAATAGCATAATTATGCATAAATCGTAGTGTATCAAAAATTTAACAAATGTCGGTACTATTTTCCTGGAAAGGGCCTATCCAAAGACTCGCATAACAAGCATAGTACATAAGAATATGCAGCCAGGATTGGCTTGATGTGTCGTCATGTATCTTGTAATGATTGTTATGCGAGCCTCTGGATAGGCCTTAAGTTGTAATTGTAACCTAAAAATTTGACGTTTCCCTTGAATAAACTAAAAAAGTACCGTTTTCAACACCATAAAAAATAACATTAAGGATAACCATTTTTTTATGTAACTTTCTCTTCTTTTATTAGCTTTAACGACCGTCAATCATTGTCATAGACAAAAATTGTCCCAATATTTTATATGTTAAAAGAGTGTTTAACCAATGATATAGCTTAAAAATCGCGGGAATTTCAAACTATTATCTTGCATAATTGGACCGACTATATTTATTTTTGTATTCTATAACCTAATTACGCTATTGATTACGAAAGTGTTCTATCAGTGTAATGTTTTAAACTTCTAGGTTAATAAACTAAACATATTCTTTTCTTACTTACTTTGCATCCCTTCTGTTCTTTCTGTATCAGTTTTCGATATATACACACAAAAAGATAAAGGGAGGTTAAAACTAATCGAACTTTAATAAGGGTCAGCAAGGGTTGTGTGTTTTTTCAATAAATAAGACCATTATCATAGTAGGGTGGTCCAAAAAAAAATTATTTACTTAATCTTTTCTATTTGTCGTGGTTGGAACGAGTAAAAATTTATAAAGATAACCCTAAGTAGTACTTTTAGGGCCCTAAATACCCTAAAATCATGGAAATATCGATAAAATTCATATAAAACCAGCCCTAGTATTTGTAATTTTATAAAATTTAAAAGCCTTAATATCTTTATTTTTTTTTTGAGTATAAAAATAAGGTTCCAAAATTACCCCTAAATGCCGAAAAGGTGCATTTTCTATTAATTTGTGCTACTGACGAATTATAAATAATTAATAAACAATTTTATATGTCACATTTTTTTTCTACATAAATCTATTTTAGTTATTTTAAAATATTACGATAATCTACGCAACGAGTATGGGGTCTAAGCACCATTCAACATCAACATTTTTGTGCGATTTTTGTTAAAATGTTGTTGTTAAATGGAGCTTAGACTCTATACTCGTTAAGTAGATTATCGTAATATTTTAAAATAACTAAAATAGGCTTATGTAGAAAAAAACTTGTTTATTTAATATTTATAATTCGTCAGTAGCACAAATTAATAAAAAATATACTTTTTGGAATTTAGAGGTAATTTTAGGGCGTTGTTGTCACGGGTTAGAAACTTTTGATCAGGCTAAGATTTTGCAGGCAAGAAAAAATATAGATATCAAGGTTTTAAAATTTTACAAACACTAGGGCTGGTTTTATACGAATTTTATCGATATTTTAGTAATTTTAGGGTTTTAAGGGCACTAAAAGTATCTCTTAGGGTTGTCTCTATAAATTTTTACCCCAAGGGCATTCTAACCACGACTCATAGAAAAGATTAAGTAAATAAAAAAAAATTTGGACCACCCTATTATCATAGCTCATACGTCATACTTAAATCTCAATTATATCGACTTAAACAAAGCAGTCGACTAGGTCGATTCAGTTCAAAGAATGATGTATCACTAGGGGAAAATATAATTCGTACTGAAAAATGAAAATATTTCACGATTTAAGATAAAGATCGAAAACATAATAACATTACAATATGACTTGTAACCCAATACATGAAAATGGAACAATGAATAAAGGATATTTAGAGAAAAAAAAATTATTGTTACAGAAAATTATTTTATGATCAATCAAATAATTTAATTATAAATGGTCGTACATTTTTCATATGATTGATAACATAAATTATACCAGTGGTGTAATAAGGGTGGCTGCCAGGCCAAGCCCACCAGGCAACCATTGCATTGATTATGAAAACAATGTTTAAAACCATTTTTGAGAAAATAGCATTTTTCAAATTTTGTTTATTAGTAACCTATTCATATCTAGAAGACTAGAGAAAAATACTATTTGGGACATATCATAGAAACTTAAAGTTTAGAGTTTAGTTTTAATGTGTCAAAGGGTAAGGACTGCAGAAAAAATATGTACTACGCTCAACACAAAGAACTCCAAGTGTATTGTAAATTTACACCTATCCTTGCTACAGTGTATACAGGAAGATAGTACAATTGGACCCACAAAAAGATTTAAATATGCTAAAATGTCAATTTTACTAATTGTTTTATAGTTTAAGTAAGATTTTAAGAAATATGTTAGATTAATTTGAAAATTAATTGTCAGTTTTTTCAAAGTTTATTACAGAAAATGCATGCGAATAATGTCGAATATTAAAAAAATAATAATAATAAATAACGAAAACGAAAAAATATTTAGAATATTCAATCAAATCAAAAATTAAAACAAAATATTTAGTAAATCTTATGAAAAAATAAAAATTTGAACTCTACTAACCAAACATATAATTTATGAAAATTATGATTTTCGTTTAAAAAAAAGGTTTTTCCGGAGGTTTTTTTCGCTTTTTTAATCTTGGAACTATCGATGCGGCGACAGGCGATAGTTTTTGACCCAGGAAAATTTGTATTGTTTATAGTATGCACTGCTTCTTGTAAATAGTATTCTCTCAAATAATTAAGTAAATTTTCATCCTGTATTTCATTTGATATCTTCTTTCTTTCCGAGTCTGCACGCCCTTTCCTCCCCCATCTATTTTTTCTTCAATCTTAACCATTATTCTTTTTTCTATGATCTTAACACAACTCTCCGAAACACTAAACAACCTTACCATAATTAAAGGTCTCTATAGAGATCACTAGCCACAATCACTTCCTTATACCAGTGGTGTAATAAGGGTGGCTGCCAGGCCAAGCCCACCAGGCAACCATTGCATTGATTATGAAAACAATGTTTAAAACCATTTTTGAGAAAATAGCATTTTTCAAATTTTGTTTATTAGTAACCTATTCATATCTAGAAGACTAGAGAAAAATACTATTTGGGACATATCATAGAAACTTAAAGTTTAGAGTTTAGTTTTAATGTGTCAAAGGGTAAGGACTGCAGAAAAAATATGTACTACGCTCAACACAAAGAACTCCAAGTGTATTGTAAATTTACACCTATCCTTGCTACAGTGTATACAGGAAGATAGTACAATTGGACCCACAAAAAGATTTAAATATGCTAAAATGTCAATTTTACTAATTGTTTTATAGTTTAAGTAAGATTTTAAGAAATATGTTAGATTAATTTGAAAATTAATTGTCAGTTTTTTCAAAGTTTATTACAGAAAATGCATGCGAATAATGTCGAATATTAAAAAAATAATAATAATAAATAATAAACTGAAAAAATATTTAGAATATTCAATCAAAACAAAAAATAAATCACAATATTTAGTAAATCTTATGAAAAAATAAAAATTTGAACTCTACTAACCAAACATATAATTTATGAAAATTATGATTTTCGTTTAAAAAAAAGGTTTTTCCGGAGGTTTTTTTCGCTTTTTTAATCTTGGAACTATCGATGCGGCGACAGGCGATAGTTTTTGACCCAGGAAAATTTGTATTGTTTATAGTATGCACTGCTTCTTGTAAATAGTATTCTCTCAAATAATTAAGTAAATTTTCATCCTGTATTTCATTTGATAGATAGATATATATTGGTTCGAAAGTCAATTAAAGCCGGTGGTTCCCTCTACTACTAGCCCACACAAGTCCTGAACTTAGGGGATGCTTAATTAAGTAGAATAGTACGAGGTTAAAAACAAACATAAACATAAACATAAACATATCTTCTTTCTTTCCGAGTCTGCACGCCCTTTCCTCCCCCATCTATTTTTTCTTCAATCTTAACCATTATTCTTTTTTCTATGATCTTAACACAACTCTCCGAAATACTAAACAACCTTACCACAATTAAAGGTCTCTATAGAGATCACTAGCCACAATCACTTCCTTACATCCTGCTTCCAATATACTAATAGTTTGAGATTTCTTAACATTTCTTAACGCATTTCTAATTACTTTATAATTATTATAAGTAATTTTGACAAATATTGTCAACATGACAACGGTTTTGTTTGTATTGTAATTATTTACGCAACTAAATTTTCAATCTTGTTTTTTTTTTTCGGATTCAACTACTTTTTTCATTACCATCTCTTAAAACACAATAAATTTTCAGCTTATTTTGTTTGACAGATAAATCATTAGACTGTAATCTGCGATATAAACAATTGTGTAAATATTGCCTATGGCCACGTGCACCAAACAAAAACTTGAATACGCAGGCACACACGGGCACGGGTTAGTCTAAAAAACGGACAATTAAAGTCGTTTTAAAGTCCAAAATATATCCTTTACGGCACCCTATTTGTGTACACAATAGATAGGGGTGCGAAACCATTATTAGGCGCGTAACGCCGATCGGACGAATTTAAATCTAACTAACTGGGGAACCTTTTGTGATCTGTTCGCAGAAAGATTTGACACGTATCTAGGATACTATCTATTCATTATAGTATTGGAAGGAGTTTAATGCGTTTTGTTTTTAACCCTTTCAGACCTAAATTATTTATCTTTGAAAAACCTAATTCTATATATGTCTTATTATGTGACCATTTTCAGTCTTTTATACTGGAAACATTACATATAAGAAACAAAGAATATATTAAAGAAAGATGCAATAATAATCAAATGCTATAACCACCCTGAAAGCACGGTTAAAGTTTTTAATACCAGTTGGTTCAACCGCACGTCACCAAAGCATTCCGAAATCAAACGGTAAATACTAAACGTATTACCAAAACTTTGATAACTAAAACAAAAAGGCTTTTGATCTCTTTTTTTAACTAGCCTTTTCTACAAATTATGCTTTTCTCTAGTTCTCTGCGTTTATTATTATTGTTATTATTAAAAAAAGGTAATAAATTCAAGTAACTTACCTCCAGACAATAATTCTTTTGGCTATAAACTCCATTTAATCGTCTTAAAACATTTCTAAAGGATTTTCGCAAATAAAGGAAGATTTGTTTGACGAGTCAGTAATTGGAATGCTTATATGTATTTGATATATATATATATATGCGGTTTTAGCAACCTCAAAACCCCTAGGATACCCATTTTTAAACCTACTGTAATCTGTCAAAAATATAATTACCTAATTTGGGATCAAATATCCCAAAACAGTGTGTAGTAGAAAACTTTTAGTTGTTAGGTTAGTAACTAGGCATTATGTAGATTTAGAATCCATTGACAGGACGCGGGCACCTTTCCAGCTGTTGACCTATGCTATTTTTGAAACCTATGACTTTGATAACCAAAACAAAAAGGCTTTTGATCTCTTTTTTTAACTAGCCTTTTCTACGTTATTCTTTTCTCTAGTTTCCTGCGTTTATTATTATTGTTATTATTAAAAAAAGGTAATAAATTCAAGTAACTTACCTCCAGACAATAATTCTTTTCGCTATAAACTCCATTTAATAGTCTAAAAGTATTAAAACATTGCTGAAGGATTTTCGCAAATAAAGGAAGATTTGTTTGACGAGTCAGTAATTGGAATGCTTAGATTTATTTGCCATATTGAATTTTAAGTTTTTAACATCGTATGCGGAAGAAGAATCCAGCGCATGCGCACTGATTTTCTTATTTTTGTTTTGAGGTATGCCAAAAATTATTTTAAGGTTATGTTACATGCTTTTGCAGAATTTTACAAAAATATCAACTTTTTTTATTTGCGAGCTAACAGTTTTTTTTTTAATTGGCTAAAATTACTCGCTTTTAATAGTATTTTCTTAAAAACAAATTGCGGAATATTCATTAATAAACATTTGATTCTTAAAATATATCGCCTTCTAAATTTCGTATCTGAAAAATGCCTCCCATTAAAAAAAAACACCAAACCAGCAAACTACCAAACCAAACCATTGTTAACGTAAACCAACGCCCCCATTAAAAAAATCAAACAGAAATTCGTGAGTATCTTAACAATCTTTTGCTATATATTCTAACAAAAAAACTGTATTTTCCGCGCCTAATTATATTCAAGACAGTAAGTTTTAGTAATAAAAGCAGAAATCAGTGCAAAAATATAGTTAATTTTTGTAGACCTGATGCGCACCGTGACCCCACTCAAATTAAACTATTTCATAAAACTACAACTGCCTAAACGGAAGCCACTTTTGACATCCGTCAAAACAAAAATAAGCAAACCAGTGCCGATGTGCTATATTCTTCTCATTACTGCGGTGAGTGAATCGTCTTTTGATCTCTTTTTTTAACTAAAAATTTCTACATGTTATGCTTTTCTCTAGTTCCCTGCTGTTATTATTATTGATATTATTAAGGAAAGAGTAATAAATTTAAGTAACTTACCTTCAGACAATAATGGCTTTCATTGTAAATTCCATTTAATCGTCTAAAAGCCTTTAAACATTGCTAAAAGATTTTCGCAAATAAAGAAAGATTTGTTTGACTGAACTCCTAATTGGAAAGCTTAGATGCGACAGGCAATAAAAAGAAAGGGTATTGGATCGTCTCTAAATGTTCCAATAAAAGTGCCACTGACGCGGTGCTTAATGCTCATGAAACCTGGGATAAAACAATCTCATTACAAGGAATAGCAGGCTATTCCTGTAAAAAGAAAGGGAATATTTATGGACAGGAAAGGAAACGTACTAAATAGGGATGTCCAAATTTAATTTGTTTTTTTTTGTACAGATTTACAGGTTTTTGTAAGGAGTGTTTTAAAATGCATGTAGTTTTCAATTTATTTATTTATTTATGCAGAATATGCAGAAATTAAGGTTTTTTATTTCTAGCAAGTGAATTGTTTATATTTTATTAATATTCTCTTTCAAGGGAAGCTGTTTCAAAACAAGACTACTGTTCTAAAAATGTTTTGGAGATGCTTCCGAAACCATATAATTACTAAAAAGCAAGTATTGTTTTTTTTTTATTTTTGTATTTTTCACTTCTGGAATTTACTCTACTACAAACCGTAAAAAAATAATTAAAAAATTTAAAAAAATATATTTGTTGTTGTTGTTTAAATGCTTTTAAGCCTTTGAAGTACGAATAATTTTTAAAACAAGCAAAAGCGTGATTTTTATGCATTTTTTTAGTAAAAACAACTTAATTGGACTAATAATAGTAATATCTCATATTATAAGTACAATAATCTCATGGGTCAGTCCTTGGTGGGTTAAACTGCCCATGGGCATGTTACTAATCCTACAGTATTAGTTCGACTGATTCTGTCTTTTTTTAACTAACAGCACAGGCCCACAAAAAAAAAAGTTGTCTGTTCTGGGGTTGAGACCCACCTATTCTTATGTATGGATAATGCTAAACACGATTCTACGACTACCCCGTCGTACTTGGTTTACTACCCAAATAGTGTGAGTTCGATTCTCACCAGCGCCGATTTGCCTTTTTCTGTTAATTAATAATGGAACATTGGCGAAGGAGTAAGTGAAGCGGACACTTCCTATAAATTGGTTCGAAAGTCAATTAAAGCCGGTGGTTCCCTCTACTACTAGCCCATACAAGTCCTGGACTTAGGGAATGCTTAACTAAGTAGAATAGTACGAGGTTAAACAAAATGTAAAAACAGTCTAAAATCGTAAAAATCGAATATTATTTGAAGCGAAAAATGAGCCCATGAAATGCCTTTTTATGACAGATTCATTTTCAGCATCCCAAAATACATAAGAATAGGAGGGTCTCAACTTCATCACAGACAACTTTTTTTTGTGGGCGTGTGCTAATATTATGCATGTAAATGCATTTTTGCAGTTGCAGCTCTTAATTTATTTTTGTATCTTAAAGTTTTATTTAAATTTAGAATAATAATAAAAATTTTGAAAAACAATATTGTTTTTTTATATTAATTTGGATGGCCCTACTTTAAAAATACGGTAGATATTTTTCCAAGGATTAATTTCAGATATTGTCAGCTATAAAAGGGACATTAGAAAATTAACGGCGAGGAAAATATGTTGTTTGTTTGTCAACGAAGAAAGCCACTTAAGAAAATTAAATTTAATGCAACATAAACGCTATAGTTCCTTTCTATCTTAAAAAAAAATACAAAAAAAAACACACATACACAATCTGCTATAATTTACTTAATTTATTACCAATAAATATATAAAATATAATATACAATAAAAATAATAACAATAATAATATAAATCTTGCCTAGCATAGATACTCCCTATTAGGTAGTAACGAATTTTCCTAATTTTAACCTATAAATTAACATATGGATGTACGTTAGGCAGCGTTATGCTATACAGGTATAGAGGTTTGGACTTTTTACTACTACAGGTATATATAGGTGGCTTAACATATTGTTTCACACCACTAAAAAGACTTTTAAAAAATTATAAAGTGAAATACTGTACACTTGCTAGTTGGCCAGCTAATTTGACACACATCTCCACCAAAGAGTCTAATGTGAGAAAGTTTGGTATAAGATTCAATTCAAGTACCCCTAGTTAACCCTTTGTTTAGGGGGAAGTTTAGCCTCTAGAACAATAAATCTTGCTTTTTGCACAAGTTCATGACCAGAGGCTAAAAAACTTCTCTTTTTGCGGTCACTCTTTACATTTCTTAAACAATATTTTGACGATTCTTAGAACTTAAAACTCTGGCTGTTAGTAAGGTATTAAAACGCTTCTACCACTCGCTTTTTAATTATTTAACTATCTATTGTATGAATATTTTTTTAATATTAAGTATTGCTTAAAATTAATTAAACAGCCCATTAAAAAAGCTGTCTTCCACCATAATACTAAGAGACAAAAGACAATAAACGTAATATAATAATCGTTTATTTTACAAACTCATTAAGACAAGAACACTGTCATTTTATTAACTTATACGGGTGGGTTTTTGCCATCTTTAACTGTACAAAAAACGCACAAAAATATTTTTGTTCTAAGAGAACAGCATATCATAAATAAATAAATTTCATTATAGTTTACAATTTGTGGTACACTTGATTGATATATTTAAAAAATGTTTATTTCTAAAAATAAAAAAGAAAAAATATGAAGGAGAAGAAGAAGAAGAAGAAATAGAAGAAGGAGAGCAAGAAGAAGAGGAAGAAGAAGAAAAGAAATAATAAAAAGATAAGAAGAAGAAGAAGAAGAAGAAGACGTTGAAGAAGAAGAAAAAAAAGACAAAAAAAACTAAAATGGAAAAGAAGTGCTTTATATTACAGGGGATTCTAATAAGAAAGCCAAAACTGTATTTTTAAATTGACGTTAATATTTTTCAGTCTTCCGTGCGGGCTTTTGGTTTTAAGTTGATAAAGAGTAAAAGTAGTTGAAAAGCGTCATAAAAACTTTCCAGAGATTCTAATATCGTTGTTTTACGAGGTGACGCTTTTAATGAAAGCGCGAGCAAGAATAACGCCGCGGATCTAGAGACCGCAATTAAAAACGTCTTTGACTTAATTAAGATGCCGTTATTAAAATCCGAGGGACTTTGCAATATGCTCGATGAAGGGGACTTTTGCTTTGTGTATAGTTGGGATACAATAAGCAATGGTGAGAAAAATAATTTTTTAAAGTTTGTTCATAAGGTTTAGGCTTAGTGTGCCGTTATAACTTTTTTGTTTTTGTATGGATTTTTTTTAATTGGGCAGATTGTTTCTTAAAATAAAAGTAGTTTTTCTTAAAAAATTAAGTCAGATTTTTTCGATTTTTAAAAAGTTTAACCACGTACAACTTTATTGTTTTTGGGGGAATTATTTCTAAAATCAATAGGGATCTTCGGAAGATCATCTTCCTCTCATATAACATGATTTTTCTTAAAAATTTCGAGTCAGTCTGATAATTCGTCCTTGAGTTATCATGTCTACAAAAACGTGACATCGGATGGGTGGACGGATGGATGGACAGACGGACATTTTCAAAGTTACTTATTTTTTCATAAACCACATTTTTAAACAAAATTTTTTTCTCTATGGCGTTTTTTGACGATTTTAAGAAATTAGAAACTACCGTATTATACTATTCTAGCGCTTACGTGATCTGAATAGTATAATAAGACTAGATTAAACAGTATGTCCTGGAAAAACGAGCACACTGTGGATGACGTTTGTCCTCTTCTTTTTTAGTTGCTCACCCTTCTTCAGAACGTACTGTATACAAAAGAAATTTTATAGTCTAAAAAGTTTGAATCTTTATCATATATTCGCCCAAAAGGTTTGAGTCAAAAGTGATAAGAGTATCGGTATTAACTTTGTAAAATGAATTCCAAATTTAAAAGCAAAGATACCAAAATTAGCTTTATTTTTGACTGAAAATTCCATTATGTTTGGTGGTGTTTCACGTAAAAGATAGATTGAAAAATTCAAATGAAATTCGAGATGTTAGTCTGTTTGTAGAGCTCCAAGCGGAGAGGGACATTAAGGTAAAATAGTTAAATTATATACCTAACGATATAGCATGAAATTATGTTCATTTTGGTATTTTTTGTGTAAGCTTTATTTCAAAAATTGAAAAAGTTATCAACAAATTACAATACTTCGTGAGAGCCTTCTTAAGGTTCCTATCACGATTCGCTCTTTTGCTTATTATCAAAAATCGCCTTAGTTTAAACTATAGTCCGTCCAATTATGCAAGATTATTATTATTAAAATTCCCGCGATTTTTAAGCTACATCATTGGTTAAAAACTCGTACCTTTTAACATATAAAATATTGTGACATTTTTTGTCTATGACAATGATTGACGGTCGTTAAAGCTAATAAAAGAAGATATAAAAAATGGTTATACTTAATGTTATTTTGTATGGTATTGAAAAAGGTACTTTGTTGGTTTATTCTTCATACACTCACACTAAATTAGCATATTCTACATATTGTACAAACTTAAATTATATTGAACACAAGGAAAACGTCAAATTTTTAGGTTACAGTTATAACTTAAGGCCTATCCAAAGGCTAGCATAACAACCATTACAAGATACATGACGACACATCAAGCCAATCCTGGCATCGAATTCTTATGTACTATGCTTTTTATGCGAGTCTTTGGATATGCCCTTTTCAGGAAAACAGTACCGACATCTGTTAAGTTTTTGATACACTACGATTTATGCATAATTATGCTATTTATGCGCTTTGTGGTGTAAAACGGGCCGCGTCCCTTACTATCTTGCATAACTGGACGGAGTATAGTCAAAAATTGTGTCTTCCCTTTATGGGGGTCTATTTTCCAAATAACTGATAAAGAAGAAAAATAAGACTTAAAGAAAAACTGGCGTTAACAACAAATATTTCTCCTTATATTAGAAAATTTATTTGAGGACAGAAGCAGGTGTTTTTTTAATGCGTGATTTTTAAGATTTTGAAAATTTTTGGGAGCATTTTGTTAAAAATAATAAAATTCTTATCTGTTTAACGAACTCTAAGACCTGGAGTCACTTTTCGTTTGGAATGTGCGACCTGAAAGAGGTAACATTAGCAAGTAGCAATCAAGAAGTAGATCAAAGACGATAGAGCCTCGTTTATTTTGGCCACCCTCCCTCCATAGTGCTCCGTGGGAGTTACTCCAGGTAATATTAACTTTGATCATGAGCTGACTTTACTCCAATATTACCAAGAAGCCATAAAAAATATGTAATGCTTCGCATTCAGTAGGATACTTTTTACAGTCAAAACATTTATGGAACGTGATTCACCCAACGAACTAATAACCAACGAACTAATAACTCTTCTTTCTAGAATACGCATACCGTTAAAATAAAGTATCGCCAATATCTCGGTTTGTTTGTAAACAAATAGTATGTATATTTAGGCCTGAAACATAACAGTTACCAGTAACTGGTATTGTTGACTCTGTTAGAACCAAGATGTGGGAGTAAGACAGACGAATGTTTATGTTGCCGTCGTTTTTGTCAGTTTTAACGAATGAAATACCTATTCTAGAGAGAAGAGTTATTAGTTCGTTGCTAATAACTCTTCTCTCTAGAATAGGCATTTCATTCGTAAAAACTGAAAAAAACCTAGCCAACATATACATTTGTCTGTCTTATTCGCACAGCTTTGTTCTAACAGAGACAAAAATACCAGTTACTGGTAATTGTTATTGTTCAGGCCTGCATATACCTACTATTTGTTTACAAACAAACCGAGATGTTGGCGATAATTTATATTAACGGTATGCGTATTCTAGAGAGAAGAGTTATTAGTTCGTTGAATTCACCCAATCAAATCACTCGATCCATATAAAACCAACAAGCTACAAGTGTACTCATACAAAAGTCTTCTACTAGCTTTTGCTTTTGAGATTATTTTATACTTATCTAAATTTTAAACATAATTTTTACTGGAAATTCAAAATATTGAAACTTCATTTATTTTGTCTTATAGAAAATCAATTTTTTAAATCAACTTTTATATTTTTAACAACCCTCGTATATCAGTAAAAAAGCATACGATTAAGTGACGCCAAGTACCTCAAATAGCTCCTAGATGGAACCAATGAATTTAATTAAATTTTAATCTGAATACAGTTGAACTATGGTCTTTTAAGCCTTTTTAATGAAACAAATGATAATTATAATTCATTAAACTATTATAATGAAATATATAGGATTCTTGTTAAACAATTCTTAAAAAAAAATATATACATTTTATTAATACAATTAAAAATTAATTACACTAGGCAACAAATCGCAACTTTTTTTTTGACCCGATCGGAAAGTAAAATTTTCTTACTAATTCGAGGGCGTAGAATCCGAATCTGAATTCCAGCACCTAACATTTTTGAGATATAAGTTCGGGTAATAATGACGTTTTTTTTCAAAATCTTTAAAAAAAAGAGTAGAATTTTGAAAATTTTAGTGTATATTAAAAAAAATACGAGGAATTCAAAAATCTATATGTCAAGAACCTACTGTCAGAGTAAGTACTCGAAAAAAAAATAAAAAGGTTAAAATGAAAGTGCAGAGTTTACTTAATTGCTCATTTGTGGCAAAACTATCAAATTTTTTTAAAAATTTTATAGAACTTAATTTGTAGATTATAAAATTCTCTACAAAAATATTTATACAAATATTTTTTTATTTTGCTTAGTTTGTTCCTAAAAAGTAAATAAATGAAAAAGATATAAAATTAAAGTAGACAGTGTAAACTTTTTTCCCGAGCCCAAAAAATATATTTTTCTTATCAATTTAAAGGCGCAGAATCCAAATTTGACCTTAAAAAAATTCAGCATGTCTTATTTTTTAAATTTTAGTACATGCAATTATGCCAATTTAAAAATAATTTATAAAACAAAATATTGTGTATTTTTTGTTTGTTTTTTTAATGGTTCTACATCATAAAAATTTTACTTTATTACATAAGAACCATAATACGTAACATTTTTTTAGTTAATTTTTGACCCCCTAGTAATGATTTTTGACGATTTTTAGCATGAGTACGTGGCGATAAGCTTGTCCCCTTATGCACCCTTCTTCTTACCCTCCACCCCTACTTAGTTTTGTCACATTATCCATTTTTTTTAAATATTTTTTTTTTCATAATATCCTTATTTATTCTACCTATGAATTTAAAGTTTCTATGTTTTAAGTTGGGTATTTTTTAACTAATATTGAGTCGCCGAATCCAAATTTGTCCTTGGAATATTTTTGTCTCCCATGATTTTAGAACAAAAGAGGGATAAAATAATGATTTTTTAACATTTTTAACTTAGGTAATAGAAATATTCTGAGGCCAGATTCGGTTTCAACGACCCAAAATTAGTTAAAAAACATATGACTCCAATCGGGGCAAGAAACCGTGTTGCCTAGTGTTATTTTAAAACTATTAAGTATTTTTTGAACAATATACAAAAAAATAAAAAAGTATTTTACTTTAATATTAAATAATATATAATATATAATAATATCATATTATATTATTCACAGCGCCAGCGCTAGAATAATGTTATACGGTAGTTTGAAATTTAAAAAAAAAATTCTAGACAAAAAATTCTTGGATATAAACTTGTTTCATAAAAAAATAAGCAACTTTTTTTTTTAATTTCCGTTCGTCTGTCCATCTGGCTGTCTGTCCGATGTCACGATTTTTGTGAACACGAGAACTCAAGAACGAATAATCCGATCGACTTGAAATTTTCAGGAAACATCAAGTTCTACGAGAGAAAGATGTTTTTGAAAGTAATCCCCCAAAAACAAACAAGTTATGGGGGGTTAAACTTTTAAAAAAATCGAAAAAAGCTGAAAAGAAAATTCCGATTAACTTAACTTTTTCGGGAAAAATTACTTTTATTATAAGAATTAATTTAGCAATTTTAAAAGTAGTATTTAAGTATTATTTAGTAGTGCCATCACTTTGAATAGAAGAATTTGTATTGTTTTAGTTAAAAAAAAAAACGTTTTTTTTAAGGCTTATTTTTAAATGGTTTTTTTATACTCAAATTTGTATTGTGTAGCACTTTCCCGACTTCAAGTCGCTCCCATTAATAACTCTATCTGATCATTTAAAATTACCATAATCATCATCATTTAAAATCATAAAAAAGACATGCTTAACTTAAACTCCAGCTGAAATTGAGACCTAAAGATAATGTTCATGAAATATAAATTTGAAATCTATTCGATTCTTCGACGTAAGCGCATTAGAATAAAATGTAGTCTATAATCACTTTTAAAGGTGTCCTAACGTTTTAGGATTCTGACTCAGATGGCTTAAATGGGCCCCAAATATACGACGAATTTGCATGTATTTGCATGATGTTTCGACAAAGAAGGACTCCACGGCTTTTGGAAGAAATCTGGTCCGATTACCCGGGGATTTTGTTGTTTTTTCGTACGTCTACCCTTAAGGCCTTACAATGTAAGGCTTACATTATTAAAGATGTAAGATTTTCATGTCTTTACTAAGTGCTAAGATTAGTTTTAGAATCATTTAGTATCACTAGACTTTCACACATAAATAATAATATTTATCCAATACATACAGATAATAAGACAATTACCAGCTTTATTTTAAACAGATAAACTCAATAATATCCCCCGCATTGCTTTTACTTTATTGAGTGGATAATTATTTATTTTACCCACTCAACTGTCACTTGTCAAATTATTTTCTTGTAAATGTCATTAAAATTTTTAATAAAAATATGAATTCCTAAGCTATTTATTGGATAAAACCTTGTATGGCACTCATGGGTAAACCGATATTGCCTCAAAAATTAACCGGCTTGGCTGACGCCTCGCAGGTTAATTTTCTCATGGGCAATATCTTACTTTACCCACTAGTACCATAAATAACTATTTTTCACTACTAGCTTTAGAACATACCATTATTTATCATGTTCTCAGACTGTGAAATCAATTTTCTTCACCTATAGCAATAATAATTTTTTCTTTACTAGTAGGAGTAAATTTTATAAACAATTGATATCTGTCATTTGATTTTCTTTGAACTGCAAGAACACATCATTGCTTATAATTTTTAATGAAAATGCAACAATTGCCATTGGATAAAAAATGAACATGGCAAATATTATAAATGAATTAATTATAATAGAGTATGACATATTATTCAGTAAATAAACAACTTACCGATGTTTTCACACATTTTAAAAATTTCAAAATGCCACCCACTAGAACTGTCAAGTTTCAGTGAATAAATTAATTTATTGTTTTCAGAAAATGGTGATTTTAAAAGCTACTTGTTTTTGGGCGGTTAATTAAGATCTAGCAAACATTTTAGTTTATTATTAATATAAAAATGTTAAATAATAAGAATAAATGCACTAGTAGTGAAAAAAATAATATATGAACCACGATAGAGAAGACTATTATAGCCTCGCACTTAAATCGGCTTTAATACGCTCGGCTATAAAAAAATGTGTTCTCTACCTTGGTATATAATTACTATTAATTATTGTCAATAATAAAAACTTGACTGACCTACTATGGGGATGTTTTGACGCATGATACTAACATCATCCAACACTGCAGATTGTCTGGAGTCTAGAAAATCGAGCCCCTCGCTAGACGAAATAAGAAGTTAATCGTCGATATTATCAAAGTGACTAAAATTAACCGTCGAGAAATGGTCAAGACAAATCTGCCTATTTCTGGACAATCGAGACAAAAAAATCTGTGAAACTCTTGTTAAACACAGAAAAAAATAGAATGGTGGTAAAAAACATTTATATTCAATATATTTAATATATTTCTGTTTTAAAATTGTTAATATTAAATAAAAGTTATTTTTTATTTTATTTTTGTAGAGATCGCCATCTATACATGCATTGGTAAAGCAAAAATGTGTAACTAACTTCACCAATGTTTATAAACTTAACTTAAAAAGAAAGTTCCAGTTTTGTTGTGAAAAATTAAATACACGAATGTGAAAAAAATAGGTATAATTTTGAATAAAATAGTATAGAAACCTCGGCGAAATATTTCAATTTTCCTTCGGAAATTAGCAGACAGCGAGGCTACGCCCCTTGGTCAGTTAACTTTCCCTCAGAAAATGAAATATTTTCCACCTCGGTATTTAATATACTATTATACTTGTCATTTAAACCCACAGCTTACCATAAAATAATGGTATAATAGAATATTCTATAACTAGTATGGAATAGACAATATTCCGCGCCAGCGGAAAGTTTGTCATACGAGCCAGCAGGCGAGTATGACGGTCCCGCAAGCGCGGAATGACTATTCCATACGTGTTGTAGACTATACTTTTTCTTCCACTGCAAATATGGAACAATGTATGGCTTTAAACTGCGGACAAGGTTAAAAATAATGTTTTTTGTGACTCGACAGTGTAAATGCAACAAAACACATATTTTTAAATAAAGCAATTAATGTTATTTGATAATTTTATCAAATCAGTACTTAAAAAAGATTTGTATTTAATTTTAGCACATATTTACAAATTATAATGCAAAAATTGAATGTTATGTCAGATTGTTGTGACAGATATCAGGTTTAAATATTTAACAATAGATGGAGCAGTTTTAATTTTTTGATCTAAATTGATAAAAAACTGGTCAAATATTAAGAAATACTAATAAACCTTATGTAATTTTAACGCAAAACTTTAAATTGCATTAAATTATTCAATATTTCATGGTAAAATATACATATTTTTGATAATTTCTTTACTTTTATAAATAAGAGATGCCATGTGTTCATTCTAACACTTGATACGGAATATTCATACCGTATCTAGACCTAGAATGGACTCATTCTGTGTTTGAAAAGTGTATGTATTTGCTTACATTCTAAAGCAGTCGTAGAAAAATGATTTTCTGGGTGTACATTTTGTACTCTGAATGGTTAAAATTATTTTCTGGGTGTAAATTTTGCAAAAATTGTTAAAAAGATTTGGATGAATGGAAAGTTTACCACTTTTTTTAACCACCTGCTGCTAAAATTATATTTACACTTTTGATAGTGTGATAAATACGTACCAGTGTGAGTTTATAGCTATTGTAAACTTACACATTCAATTTTATAGTGTGTATTAGTGTAAAAAATTACATGCTGAAAAAAGTCTTTCATTTATTGTGTTGAAAATCTCTAACTTTAATAAAAAGAAGTATATATCCCACACCATTTTATGAAATATCACGCTGTTAGTCTAAAATAGCTACAATTTCCTTTTGTCACCATCGCCACCCCCAAAGTATCTTATATGTCGATTTGATTGATACATTTTTAACCCAGGGTGGTGCACTGTCCCGGATGCACCGATGAAGTTTTATGAAAATCGCACCCCATTCATATTTTCGAACGGGGTGGATATTGGCTGTTTTGCTAAACAGACAGCGGTCAAATTGGGGTGAAAAAAAAATAAAAGATTTGATATTAATCAATTTTAGTCAATATATATCTTTAATTTTAAATATAGTTTTATCCAATACATAGAGACAATAAGACAATAACTAGCTTTATTCCAAATAAAGGAACTTTTAATAATTCACACTTGGTTTTGGACTTTGGATTAGTTTAAAATACATAAGAAGATTTCCACCCGTCTAGAAAAGGTACCCGTTTCACATTTTTTCACTTTTATATGTACTATTTTTTTGTTTAACAGATAGATTTTTCATTTTGGTTATAAGATCATCACCAGCATCAGAAAGTAGAAAAAAATTGCTTCAAGCGCGCACCGTGC
The DNA here is from genome assembly GCA_958510825.1 of Brachypterus glaber. NCBI lineage: Eukaryota > Metazoa > Arthropoda > Insecta > Coleoptera > Kateretidae > Brachypterus > Brachypterus glaber. The sequence goes on along the minus strand of OY294052.1, from coordinate 27,254,182 downwards.
TATAGATTAAAATAATTAAATTTACAATTATGGCGAAGGCGCCAACACGCTAAAAGAAAATAACTCGTAAACTATTTAAAATTGACCAAAAATATACAAAAAAAAAAACAAAACTTGAAGTCTTCTCCGCAATTTTTTAAATAATTATATTTCTATTTCGACTGGCTACATATGTTTCATCCCTAAACAATATGGGACATCTTCAGGCCACATACTAAAAATAGTGAAAAGAAAGTCAACCTGATAGTAAAAACATGGATAATAATTTAATATTTTGAGGTTATGTTAACCTACCTCAAAAAACCGTCAACAAATTGTAATATCCGTCGTAAAATCATTAAAATAACGTTCACAGTACAATACTAACATATTAAATTAACACTAGTTTAATTGGGTAGGTAAACATAACCGCAAAATATTAAATTATTATCCATGTTTTTACTATCAGGTTGACTTTTTTTCACTATTTTTAGTATGTGGCCTGAAGATGTCCTATATTGTTTAGGGATGAAACATATGTAGCCAGTCGAAATAAAAATATAATTATTTAAAAAATTGTGGAGAAGACTTCAAGTTTTGTTTTATTTTTTGAAATATTTTACTCCACTTTAAGAATGGACAATACATTATTCAAAAATATACATTTTTTTACAAAAGTTTGGTATTTTTTCACAGTTAGTAAAACTTACCCTAATTTTATAACATCCTATATAGATAAAATACTTTATCAATAAAATATTGGATCTTGCCGTTTGCTTTTTTTATTAATACCTGAAAAATAATGATTTAATGAGGTTTTTGAGTAATTAGCATATTTTTGATGTGGTCCATATCATATTCATGGCAAAGTGTATCCGGTAATGCAAAATATGAAAATGAGTGTTGAGCATTGAGCAAAGGCGATGGAACCGCAGATTTTAAGGCGTTAATTCGTATAA